>JAECXH010000114.1:22620356-23275445 GCA_018152175.1 Drosophila jambulina | reverse complement strand
TACCGTTTGTTCCTATGACAGCTATATAATATAATCGTCCGATCGGGCTTGACGTATAGATCAGTGATCAGGACAGACGGACAGACGGACATGGACATGGCTAGATCGACTCGCCTTTTGATGCTGATCAAAAATATATATACTTTATAGGGTCGGAAACGTCTCCTTCACTGCGTTGCAAACTTCTGACTAAAATAAGAATACCCTGCACGTGTATAGAAAGGGTATGTTTAATATATCGCATATATCAAATATGGATGTGAACTTTGCTACGCCGACAAAATGAATAACAATCAAAAGTATGCTTTAAACAAGATCAGGGAAGGCCACCAAGACAGAATTCCATTTGTCTAAGTTCAAAAATAAGAGAGCTTTGCTTTTGTTGTAGTTTACGTGTGCGGAAGAGGCCCTTCCGTGATATTTTCCAGAAATACGACCGTGCCAAAGATTTATTTAGAAGCAAATAAATATAATTAATATTATGTAAATACAATATCTTATATTTCCTTCAAAATGGGCTTTTATCAATCAGAGTCAAAGTAAGATATCATTTTCAGTATTATATCCTTAACAAAAACATTCGTAGAAGTTGAGAAATCTAAATTTAAATTTAAATGTTAAAAAAATAAGGTATTTACCTTCAAACGTCGATATTATAATAGAATATCTGAAAAGTTCTATATTATTTATGTCTGCATGTCCGATTATAAAAGTCCAGTATAAGAAACCTATTTATATCGTTTAAATATGTATTCATATATCGGCTTTAGCGTCAAATATATATACTGTACCAATATTCCATGTTTCGGTCGTTACTTAAAAAATCGCTGAAAACCAAACAACAAGCCCAAGAAATACTTATGATCATCTTTATTTATTAATTTGTTGCAACACAAAAACATATTTTGCTTAACTTCATTTTATTTGCATTTAAAAAGAAACAAAAACTGCGTTGTTTGTTAATCGCTTGAACTTGGCTGGAATTCCTTTGTTGCTGCTAGCAGAATTGCACTAAATCGTGGTTCTTGAATACTTTCCAGTTCGAAAAACATAATCATAATCGACGCGCGACTTAGGTCAAAATGTTATATTATCCGAGATTTTCATAGGTTTAACAATGAAATTTATTTAATTACTCTGTTAAGATTAAACGAGCTAGGCATTTAAGAGTAAACAAAGAATTGGCTGGCGTGCTATAACATTTATAAATACAAACTAAATACACAACTGACGGAGAACAATGATCGCAATTACAAGGATTCGTAATGAAATAATATGATAAATATTAATAACTAATAGCAATAGACAAGCCAGAAGCTATAACAACAATTGCGGATGTACGGTTTGAACTTTATGTTTTTGCTTTTCGCTTTATTATTGGGCCACATGTTCAGAGTTCAAATTGACGCTCGAATCATTCTCCTCTTATAAATATATACAATACACTTGAAAACCTAAGGTCGCTATCTCGATCCATATATAACTATATATGCGTGTGTGTATATCTCTTTTATTTAGGTAGGTGGTAGTTGATCTCCGACGCGGTTGCCATATCTTCGCCCTGCATATGGCTAGTTGTTGCGATCACAAGTTTGCGCCCCTCTCCCCCGGGCTTAGTTCACGATGATCTGGAAGGTCACGGACCCCTTGCGATCGCGGGCACTGCCGCTGTAGATGATGTTCTTGGCCCAGGCACGGCACTCAACGTCCAGCATTTGGCCCTTGGGCGGCGAGTTGAACTGCACGGCCACCAGGGGACTCAGATAGCCGGGCTGGTTCAAATACGGGTAGTAGTAGGACGGGAATCCCTGGCTGGGGAAGTACTTGATGTTCTGGAAGAGCTCCTTGTCCTTGCCCAAGTGTCCGTGGCAGCTCACCCAGATTTGATCGCGCTGAAAGTGCACAGACGTATTATTATAGTCATACTCAAGTGAATACATCCCAGAAGTCTTAGCACTCATTACCTCCGGCACTGGCGTTGCGTTGATCACCTTCTGGAGGTCTTCGGGCATATCCTTCTGTGGCGCATCGTAAACGTCTGGCGTCCAGCTGAAGATCTTGTTCAGCTTCAGGAATATGCAGGGCTGGTTCGCCTTGTAGCCGTAGTTGTTGGCCCTAGAGCAGTTGCCGAACAGGTCCGTATTGAACACACACACCTCGCTGGGCTGGTGGATCTGCCCATAGTTGCAGTGCTTCATCTCCCGACCCTCGGTGTGGTTGTAGTCTGCCAGGTGTGAAAGCGTAGAGAGTAAGTAAACTTCCTGGATTATTGACGGTTGGCTTACCTCGGAGGAAGTCATCGATCAGTTCGATCCAGTAATCGCTCTCGGCCGGCTTCTTGCCGTTGAACTCAATCACCGATCCGCGCTCGGTCTGCTCGCTTAACGGACGGAAGCCCAGACCGGGATTGGTGCCTATCAGCGACTGGTGCAGCTTCCACTTCGGTTCCGTATCGCTGATGGTGGCCAGGAGTCCCTGCATGCAGATGGTGAAGAGGGCGGCTAGCACGATGTAGAAGATCGTATAGAACAGCAGCAGTTGACCTGGAATGGAAGGAACAAACTTAATACTTAATAATTTTCTTTAATGTTATATAGAATTTAAGCATGGAGATTAGACATATACTCTCCCATGATTAAGTAAATTAGCCTAACCTCATCTCTATCTTTTGTATCCCATCTGCAAATGATTTAATTGTCTTTTACAATACTGGGTTTCATTGCGGAACTGAATAAATGGGGGATCGGGCATGAATAAGGGGGGATGAGGACGGGGCCAGGGCTTATGCAATCCTACCGAGCACGCAGCTAATCGAACGCTTACGACGAATGCAGTAAATAAGGCCAGAAACAACAAACAGAGAGCCAGAGACTTGAACGGGGACCGGCGTTTTGTGTGTATTTCAATGTCATTAACATTGACGACTCAGCTAGAATTCAGTGGATGCGCAGTGTTCTGTCGGCTGTTTGTTACTTTCGCTGCGGACACCGGACACCGGACACTGAGCGCGGGACGCCGCACACCGGACATCGGCAACCGGCCACCGGCACCGGACTCGGCCAAGCCCAGAGCTATTGCATAAATAAGCGACAACATCGACTATTCCAAAGTGACAGCGACCGAGTGGACTGTTGTCCACTGGAGCTCAAATTCCCAAACAAATTAATCGTATGAATGAATATCGAATACAATGCATACGTCCCAATGTACAGTAGGTGACAAAGGCAAGAGGAAATTACTCGGGGCTGGTATTGACCTGTTCGAACACCCTGTAGCATCTGAGACACATACATTTTTCAGATCCTCATACAAAGTTCACAGCTCTCATACCAAGGGTCCTGATTTTGTTCTGTTTTATTATTGGTCACTTCCTTTCTGAAAGCTCTAAAGCGCTATTGCATTTTTGTTTTAGTTTATTTGTTTCTATCTTTTAATTCGCAATCATTGAATACTTGTATAAACATCGTCATTAATAAACTTTAACACTGCAGACATCCCCAAGAACAAGCCAGCGTGCTACTGTGATTCATTTTCCTTTTTATCACAAATTTATGGGGTCAGCAGCAAATAGGGGGTGGTCTTTATCGCTTCGAAATTCTACGACACGAGCTATCAATTGGTAATCGATGGCCTTGGCAGTCGGTTGGTAACGACTTTTCCATATTTCAGTTTTCAGGAGCTCATCAAAGTTGCAGGCCCCGTCGAATGGCTCTGCCGCTGTTGCCATGTCCGAGTGAAAATAATTGCGTTCAAGTACAAGGAAATAAGTTTGGCAATGACCAGAAGCAGCCAGACACTGGGGGCCGGCTATCGGCCTGGCAGTATGACGCCAGCCAGCCTGACAGACGTCCGTCGAGCGGCAACTACCCCGCCAGGCCGATTCCAGTTCCAATTCCACTGCCACTTCCACGCCAAGCCCAGACCCACCAAGGTGGGACGACGCGACTGCCTGCGGCGTTTGTTACCAATATCCGATGTATAATGAATTCTGGTCTACATGCTTACGATTATATGACGGCAGAGTCCCCAAACATTCTTATGTCTTCGCCCAAGGAGGGACCGCCATTGCCTTTCCTACCGAAATCGATAAGTCTACTCCAGTTCACTGGCTCGTGTACATGCTAACGACTTGCATATAGCTATATGCTTCGTATATCCCTACTACATATATTTCAAGTCCTGAAAATAGTCATCACATCAGTTGCCACTGCCCAGCGGGTGTTGCATTTGTAATAAACTCATACAAATATGGTTTTCCCTAATATCTTTTTTATAGCTGTTCGGTGAGTTAAAGTAAAAACTTTATAGCGGTTAAATGAATTTTTTGTTTTATCCATGACTAATGAGAAATGAGTAAAATGTACCCTAACGTAAATCATAATACATTTTTCCAACACAGGGGAGTCAATTAGAAAAATTTCCACTTATTGAATTTTTCTATTTGTTTACATTTTCCAATACATTTATGTTTAACATTTTCATTTTATTTTACTCTTTCTCCCTGAAATATATTTCTTGTTTGTTCTTTTGCGAGAAGACCAAAAATAAACTTGAGAATGAAACAAAATGGGTATACTCAAGCTGAAGAAAGATGCTCTGATGCTGTAATGAGCGAAACCATCACACGATTTGTATCCTTCCAAGTGCTGAAAGGAGCCGCGTGGCCATCACTAAAGTCTTATCCAACACTTACATAAAAGTCAAACAAGAAGTCAGCAGGAAGTATCAAGTTTATGCATAACAGTAAATGGGACTCATGGAGAAAACTTTATTTATATGACCTGCCACCCACACCCGGTCAGTTGTGCAACCAGTCGTGGAGCGGTGCAACTCAGTGACCAAGTTTTAATAATAACACTCAACAATCCCGGCTTCGTCCTTCCGTCCGCTCGTCCGTCCGTCCGTCTGCTGGTGCGGTAAACAAACTTAAAGGGCCCGTGACCCATATAAAAAGCGCCACTCCCTCTCCAACGGCTCCATCCCCATCCTTGTGAGTAGGAAACCCAACCCAAAAGGCTACGTTTGCATGACCAACGATTGATAGCCTCGCTCCGTTCTAGACGCGGCACTGGTCGTCACCCAAGTGGACCCACCAAGGCCGGCTAAAGTTAATAATTTAGTTACGTGCTGGACGCACATATGGCCAGGATCCGGGGCAGCTCGGAAAGTGCTAAAAACTGCTCGCCGACTGCCTTAATTTGCACATTTGGCCAGTAAGCCGAGTAATTGTGGGAAATCGGGTAACGACTCGCACATGTGCAGCCGGAACTCATTTGGGTAATGAAGGTGACACCCAAGATTATCTCTATCGCATTTTTTTGTTTTTACTTTTATTTATTTTTCAACAGAAATCTCTAGGGAAGGGCTTTAAGATCACTTGTCCATTTAATAATTTAAAAATAGCAAAACAAAAACAAAGGTAATAGAAAATAAATATAAAACTTAATGAAATAATTACAAATAAAAAAAATAATAACTTACGCTATTTAACCCGTATAAAGCACAGGAAATAATTACATTTTTTGACCATTTTCGGTGGATAATACAGCAAAAAGAGTTCACAGAGCTTACAGGGCTTACAATTATGACGCCACCGAGGCGAAAGTCCCAGGAAAGAAGAAAAAAAACAAGCGTAGACCAAGGATGCAACTTGTTGGTGTCTGTCATCATTATCCTCATTACCCAAGGACCACATCCAGGCAGATTGAGTGGATCCCTTTCCGCTCCACAACGTCGTTCCCAACAAGCCGTCCCGAATGAGAACGAAGTCCGTCTCCGCGGCGCCGCTTTATTTGTTGGTGTTCGCCGCACCCTTTGTCAATGCGTCACCACCCCAGACACTGCCACACTCACACACACACACACCCTGGCCTCATCCTGCGGCCATCTTTGCTGTCCTCTGTGTGCCGTGAGCCTATAGCCTACTTTGCGGCATTTTAAGTGAATTAATTTCACATGTTAACGATGGGTCGGATGACCCGCCCACAGTAAACATTACTAGCGTTTAGTTTACTGATTATTTTTGGGAGGGCCAACCCCAACCCTCCTAAAGAATCAAACTTTTTATAATGTTCTTTTTTTGTTCTAGCCAAATTGGAAATTTGCCGATGATTACTTGAACTTGTTGGATTTAGGCACACAAAAGCATTTTGTTTACGCCCAAACTTTTTAGGCTTCTTTTTGTTTTTTACTTTTTAACCCAGGGTTTTATCTTGGAGCAGTAAATGATTCTGTTATTTTTGGAAATGTATTATTTATCAGAGCGGTTTTAAACGAGACGATGATTAATATAAATATAACTTACAATTCTTGGAGTCATTAAACTTACTCAAATGAAACATGTGTATATAAAATATAGATGTAATATAATAATATAATATAATTCCAATAAAAAATGTCGCTTTCGTTATATGAGTTTATTAACATGGAGCTTAACTTTACCTAAATTATTGATAATATTAAGCTAACATTCCTTATTTTATTTTGACTTAAAGGAGGTACAAAAGGATAGTGAAAGCATCGAATTAAAATAGATAAATAATTAAATTAATCTCTGTCTAGGCAAATTAGACTAGTTTCCAGCGCTTTAATTCAATTGTGTTTTTTTATCGCCGACTTTGTCGCTATCGTGACAATTAGTTAGCAGCATGTCAATGTAAGCAGCCGGCGGGGGCGTGGCGGGGCTATTGATGGGGAAATGAGATGTAACCGACCAAATCCAGTTTGAACCGGTTTCAGGTCGTTTAGAAACTGGATACGGCACGGATTTAGCTAAAGTTCCTGATGCATTGTGGTTAAATACAACTTAATTACTTTCACAAATTTTATTTTAAATTTACAGAAATAAATAATAACAATTCAATATACAAATTGTTCGCACCCTTAAAGAATTAAATATTCTGTTATATATTTTATTTTCCCATTATGCAGGTATTTTAATGCCTAAAAGTCAATCAATTAAATTCATTTAAATTGTAAAATTTATAACGACCCTCAAATACTTATTTTTGTAACCAGGTACATTCTTTGTAGCAAATCAGAATGTGTAACAGAGCGAAAGCATTTCCAAAAACAAAAATAAACAAAAACCCGCTAAACCGGTTCATCGAGAAGGTTTATCCCCAGCAAAAATACGAACAAGCTATCACGAAACCAAACAACGAGTTCTCATTGCGTTAATTAATGAAAACCAAAGCTTGAAATCGGCTCCAAATCGAATTTTCTGTGGAGATTATAAGCCGATTGAAAATAGTAAGGGGACTGTGTGTCGATATCTTGCCATTCCAAAGGGATTATTAATCGGCCGATTGCAGGTGAAAAATCTTGTGGAAAATTCTGTCCAACTAATGCACCGCACATGGCAAAAATTGCCGAGAAATAAGCAAAGGGAGGCTAAAGGACATGCAGCGCGAGCTTTGTTTAATGATAGACATTAGGGGCCAGCAGGCCAAACAATTTTAGCCATGAACATTGTACAAATACTTCATTAAATTGTCATGCACACACTCAACGGCCATCTGCTCTTTGTGGCAGGTGTGTCAACAGGAGAGTTAAGTTCTTTGGGGCTCGGCTTCCGTGACAAACGAATTGAGAATTAGACAAGAAATTTGGAATTAACATAAAAAGTTATTAGAGATAGGTACGCTAATTTCGCAAATAAATTATACATCAATTTGAGCATTTCGATAAACCCGAACAGAACCCGGCCGCCTTAATGAAAGGCAAACATATGACGTCAAGAGAACTTTTCAGCGTGTTCTGTGTGCCCCATTGAAAACCCGATAAGGCATTCGACCATCTGAGCGTCGGGATCCACTTACGTGCCCCATATACCCAGAGAAATGTACATAACACTACAGAAATTCTAGTATTGGAGCAATGCATTTAATGATCGACAGCTCCGTGAAATATCGGTATCATTTGAGCGTGAAAATAGCCTCCCTCTCTCTCTCTTCTTTACTCTTTTCTCTCTGTGCAAAACCTTGAATTTGTATACAGACCTCATTATAAAAGGCAAATATTATAGGCGATAAAAAGCGCTCTTTTCTGTGCTCATCGCCCAGAGTGTTCCACGTTCCCCCTTTTCCTTCTCGGCGGACGTGGGTCCGTGTCCATTTTCAAAAATTAAGAATTTGCATTATCGCTGAAATATGCTTCCTATGCTTTGGGGCTAGCGAACCGAATTAAAAAGGCCACAAATACACAGAAATAAACAAGGTATTGGAAACGTATTACCATAAATTCCATTCCTTTCCGTATTTACTTAACAATTTTACACTTGGCTTTTTTTTTTAAGAGTAGCCACATGCTACTTGCCCAAGCTTTTAATTGCAGGTAATAAAAATATAGTTAGACAACTTGATTAGGAAGAACTCTAAGTAATTAGACTAGATTATTGTGAAAAGTAATGTGTAATGTGTCTTAAATAAATTGAAAAGAATAGAATGCAGGGCGACACATTCCACAACATTCTGTGGTTTAATACGTATATTTAATATATTTAAATTAAAATAAATATGTTTTGGTACTGGGTACTGGTCTTCTCATATTCGGCGCACTTGGAACCTTCTTTCTTGCTTTTATCTTATTTTATGACGTTGACTAAACATTTTTCAGCCCCCGCAATGGAGATTTCCCAAGCAGCTTCCCTGCCTCGGTTGCTACTCACAAAATGCCTCGCCAAATCAACTGATAAGCGGTGTTTACAACCCTCTTCTATAGTTTTCATAACCAAGTGAACAGCATGCATATGCAATAAAGAATTTTTGTTTCTATGTACTCAACAAGCAAGTTGAGTGCGGATAACTCCTCTCATCTTAAGTAAAAGTCATTCTATAAAACGAGTTTTTTATGGTTTTATCGTGTCTAAGGGTCTATTTTTTTATCATATCACATAGGATCCACATGCTGGATACAAATAGGAAATTAATTGAGCTGAGCATTTTTAAAATGACATAAATAGTATACAGAAATGAGAGTCTCGTATAAGGAACTGCAGTTTTTAAATTCCTAAAACTCTGTTTGATAATTTTATACCATTACCCCGATTAGTTAAAAATGTGTACATGTTCATTTCCATAATTAAATAAGCCTATCATGATATTGAAATACAAAATTACTTTTTCTAATATCGGCTAGTGCGTACTGTTTCTGTTTATTTATACGTCAATCAATTCAAAATGCAATCATAATTTTATTTAGAAATTAATGGTAAGTTCACTTACTCCAGTTCTTTCCTGTCCGGCCGAAAAAGGTTCCTTCCTGGGGATCGTAGATCATCTGCCCGAAGCTTTGCTTCTTCGCTGGCTGCGGGAATTCGAATTCACCCTTGCCGCCCTTTCCGTTATTCTTCGACATTTTGGCGCTCTTCCTTCGCACTTGCTTCTCGGTTATAGTTTTGGATCCGAAAATTTGGTTAATATATTTCGTTGATGACGTGGACGGCGAGGCGCGGGGCGAAGGCTATGAAAACTGATTTATGTATACGATTCGCTGTGTATACGCGATGATTCAGCAGCGGGTAGTATATTCTTTTTTATTTTCGCACTCGCAGCACTCTTGGGTGTATATTGAAAAACTTGTAATTATGCAATTAATGGCGGTTCGAGTACACGGATTGTTTAGCAAGGTTGTAACTTTTATTCCTAGGTGAGTTGGGTGTTATTCCTGGGCGCGGAAAGCCACAACGGAGGCACACAAACAGACGGTACGGGAGACACGAGAAGTTTGGGGAAACTGTCGGGCTCTTCCTTGGCTGCGGACTCGAGAAGCTTGCTGCGTGTTGTTGCGCTCTCAGCGAAAGATCACCAACTAACCGAACGCAGCACAGCGAAAACAACGCCGACGCGGTCTTCGCCACTCAACACTCAACACTTACACACGCACACGCGCCGCTCTCGCTGTCGCACTCTCCGACCGAAAGCTCCAAGATAAGAGGGGCTGCACTGCGAGAAACGTTCAGTGAGTGGGGACACGCAAAATTACCCTAAAACGGTTGAGTTGCCTGAACTGTCCACAGGAGCTTACTTGATTGAGTATAAAGAATAATTGAGAGTTAGAGAGTTAGGTTCACTTATTATGTTTGGTAATAACTCTACAAAATGGGCTAATTTGCTTTAGTATTAACTTTTATATGCGGTCCAATAGCTATTAGGGCCAAACATGTGCTTGCACTTTCACGCCACTGTAGGTCAGTGACATTTAGAATAACCCGCAAAATATGTTTTAAAGCATCAACATTACATTAATTTAAGCATAACTATTTGCTCTAGGTCTTAACTTAAAATTTATAAATTAATTAATAGACAATTAAATCCAAGCCAACGGGTTGGCCTTACTTTTTGATCTTGTAAAGAGTTCTCCTGATGTTCAAGTACCAATTTTGTAAAAGAAATTGTAAAAACAAATATACAAACTTAAACTTCTTTAAATTGCTTGTTTTACCGGAAAATGTATTCTATTTATTTGTGTTCTATTTAAAAAGGCTATTATTAATTGGTAAATGTGTATAATTATTAAAGGATATGAAGGATAAAGAAAGACTCATGTTGCATATTGCTTACAATTTTTAAATAGGTTTTAAAGTTAGTCAGAAAAAATTATCGCGATTTGCTCCTCACTCATTTGTATGAAATTGATGTTAATAAATAAATGTGCATTGCCTAGGCACTTTTAAAAAATAATCAATACCAATCTTCTTCTGAGCTAAACTCAAACAGGACGGTTGATTTCCATGTGTTGGATGTTTCAGCTGATTTAAGCGAAAACCCATATAATCTTTCCACTCCTGCCTGCAGGTGACATTTCCCTCAGTGTGCCACTGACAGCTGTTGAACGTTTTCGACACTTTGCCAAGCAACACGGGAAAAGGCCAAAGCAAAAGCTTCTTGGCCGGGGGGGCTGTGGGTGGTCGTGTCAGTGTTGGTGGTGTATGTGTATGTGTATGTGCTGTGTATTGTGTGTGCTTTACCTTGTCTTTCTCTCGGCCTCTCTCTGTGGCTTGCTACGCAAATAGAATAAATGATTGAGTGCAGACAGCGGCCAGACAACAACACACTCGGAGCCAGTCGCCTGGGTCCAGCTTTTCTCCAATGCAGGAAACATCTTAGAGTCTAATGGTGTTCTGCCCCCTCAAGGTGCTATGGTTGCGCCCCTGGCTCGTATATATGTTAATATTACTACGAAAGCACAAAGAAAATCGCACGCACACTAATCCGCGCTCTCCCGCTCGGTCGCCCTCCCTGTCCATCACACTGACATGCGCCGAGAGTTGAGTACGTTGGCTCCACTCCAGCCCACTCCGCACTGCTCGCATGTTACGCTCTCTCATTATGCTTTATTTTCCTCTCGCTTTGTTGTATTCTTCCTATGCTCACTCAAACAGTTGGATCATTTTTTCGGCTGCTCTCCGGTTCAAAAATTTCCACGCCGAAAACGGGAAAACTTTCTGGGCTATTGCTCCCACTGCTGCACTGAACGAAAAACCTTTTGGTGGCTCAGCATATTTTTTGAAATAAGGAAGAAATTATGGTTGACTTGTTTTTTATCAATAATGACATGTTTTCTATTAAGTTTAAACCCATCTCCATTTATTTCACACAATATTACAGCTTTGTTCGAAGACAACAAAACTATTCATTTCTAATGAATTGCTAATGATTGGATCTTCAACATTTTGTGCCTTCGTATTTTTACTTGGAGATTTTAGCTAGTTGTACTTCTGTCATAATTATTGTCTTTCATAATTATTTCTTGTCAGCAATCCTGACAATTAAATCTTAACATCACAATGTCGTTTTTATCTTGTTTTCCTTTTTCAGTGTAAGGACCGTTGCCAAGTGTCAAGCACATTTGAGTTGATTAATTCCCATAAACGAGCATTTCCTTCGTATGACCCCACATCGCGAACCTCCAACTCCATTGAAATGGGTTGCCATTGCCAATTTTCCGTCTTCTTGGACTGATGCTGCTGATTACGGATAAATGGATGCACAAATAAATGGATACGGCTTTATGTTTGTGTATCTCTGCTCTTCACTGTTGTAATAATCATAAGTTGATTAAATTACACTTGACAACGCCAGATTACATTATGCCGACATCTCAATTGTAAGTCGCAATTGCTCCAGCTGAGTTTATTGGGTTCTCAGACGGAAGGAGTTTGTGGGAACGGAAGGTTTGGACCAAGCAAACTAAGATTTTTATCTTTCAGATACAATTAAGTTATCTGATCTTGACAAGTTGGTTTTCTTTTATCAAAAAATAAACATAGACTTTTTTTTAAATTATCTAATAGAAATAATTTTGCAACTGCATCATTCACAAAGCTCAAAACGTTATAATTTAAATTTAAATAAAGGACTTTCCCCTTTTTACACTTAGCTCTCTTATATGTTCGTTATTATTTGAAATCTAGCTGCCTATGAAAGAACCTGCCTTGTTACTTACTTTAAATTTGAACTCTAAATTAGCAAATGCAATTATACATGGCAGAGACGAAGAGTGTGCCCTCCATTGTTTCCCTACAAATATCTTCTGGGAACCAGTTTATCTGGTCTGAACCGATTTTCCAGCAAATTTTTGTATGCGTGACCGTGTCGATCTTTCAATCTCAGAGAGTTTCCTCATTAGAGATGCGTTTTGATTTTTCCACTTAGCGAAAGATCTTTAGTTGTTATCTGGCTTCGGTTGTCCGTCATCCAATGGGATGCGATGGGACAATATATAACTGTCATTCAGCTAATTAGCTTTCAATTAGTGGGTTGACATTGTTGCCATTTATGCACTAAAATGACCAGAATAATTGCAGTTCAATGGGATTGCACGGGATCGAAGTGATCACTAGTGACACTGACGTCACAATAATTCTTTCCGACAGAATACTTTTACAATTTACGACTTTTACGATTTTTGATATCTGTGCCAGTTTTAAACGGTTTAGATTCCACACGAACTTTTATACAAAATCTACAAATATGAATCTCAGTGTGTGCCAATACAAATATTTTTAAAAATCCAATTTGTAAAAAATAATTAAGGAAAACATCTACAACATGGAACGTGCTTGTGCAAACCACAAATAAATTTGTATCCTCAAGTGCTTCTTTAATTGCTTTCCCTGAGAAAAATATTTAAAAATAAACCATATATCAAAATGCAAACAGCAGAGTTTGGTCAATGATTTCCAATGACGCAATTCGCCGACTTATTCCTTGGCCCGATAAGCACTAAATAAATGTACCAGCTACGAACAAATAAAATAATTATGATTATTGAATAGGTTGGTTGGAAAGCGAATCAATCTGGCTTTAAGTTTATTTATCAGTTGGCTTTCCGAGGCGGCTGACCAGTTCCAGGTGTGACGGCAGAGATTTCAGAGATACGCCTTTATCACAGGCCCGTTCCCGTGTCCCCTCAGCGGTGGCTATCTTATCACTTTGGGGCAATAAGTACGTTCACGTAGAGCCAAAAGTATGCCATATGCCGGCACAGAATAAGGTTGCTACCAGACCCCTTGCTACCACCAAACATCTCAAGCAGATTATTAGTTCGCCCCTTGATTTACGATTAAATTCTGCAGTCGGAATGGATTTTTCACTACTTAAATTTTATTTTTATTGAAAAAGATTTGAAAGCGATATATCATGTCTCTTAGCAGTTTCAATTCAAGTAATTTTTACATCTTTCTCTTCGTACATCTTAATTATTTTAAACTTACAAGTTAACCGCAGCTCAGCGTTTCGGTAGCCAATTTTCAATATTTTGTTGTCCACAAAGTGTGATGTTGAGAGCTTTGACTTTCGCCTAAGAAGTGTATAAATATTCTGAATCTATATGTAATTAGTAAAAGTGGTTATTTTTGGTTGACAAAATTGGTCTGGTCTGGTTAAATGTATAGCAGCTTAAAAATGTAATCCGTAAAATTTCGATATAAATTTTATTATCTAAGGATTCGTTTCTGTTCATCTATCGGAAATGGCAGTTTGGATTGATTGTTATAAATTTGTTGCATTTGTTTGGGTCAGCGCTAATGAGATTCACGTCTGGCTACTACGATCGATCCCTTCAAATGGTTTCCTTGGTGTCTTTTCGTTATAAACTAATGTGAAGAGTGCATAAAATTGCTCATAGTTCAAAATTTGTATCTTTTAGGCGGCATATATTCTAGCTAGGCGGAATAATTCTTGGTAATAATTTAATGCATGTTGAAAATGGGGAAATATAAAATTTCACAAAATTTGCAGTTTCGAAAAAAAGAATTAATTAACGGGGCGCCTCGGTTAGGATTGTCTGTCACCGCCTTTTGTATCTCCAGTCCAATGTGTGTAAAATTGTTGCTCATCGCACTATCCTCTGTTAAACATTACGTAATGGGTTAACATTTAAAACAATTAATCGATAAGCAGCTCATAGTGCACAGAACCGATCCTCTCCTTGCGATCGTGTATAATGTTGCGAGCCCAAGCCTTGCACTCGACGTTGATGATAATGCCGCCTGGATGGGAAGAGGGCATTCGATTAGATCGGTGGTTATCGATGGGCGCAAAGAGTCAGGATTACTTACGTTTCGGACGCTGGAAGTGAACGGCCACCAGGGGACTCAGGTAGCCCTCGGAATTTTGGTAGGGATAGAAGTAGCCGGGGAAGCCCCTGATCGGCAGATAATTGACAGCACCAATGTTTTCCTGGTCAGCTGGGTTCTCGCCCTCGCACGACACCCAGATTGTGTTTAGCTGGAGAAGATCAGGATGTTAGCGCAAGGACCCAAACTTCCTCCGACTCGACTAACCTTATGTGGCTGGGTTTTCTCCACCTCCCCGATGTAGGTCTTCAGGCTCGAGGGCATCGACTCTGGCAGGTCGCGTGAATCGTTGTAGTATTCTGGTATCCAGCCGTAAATCTTGTTTAGCTTCAGGAAGATGCACGGGGCGCTCTTGTGGTAGCTGTAGTTGTTCTCCTTGGTGCACGGCGACCACGACTTGATGTCCACGTCGCACACCTGACCCTTCGGTGGCGGCTGGTTGTAGTCGCAGTTGTAGATGTTCTGGCCACGGCCAGGAGTGAGGCCGGGCACCTTGTAAACTGAAAGGCACAATGATTAGTATGTTTGAAATATTTATAGATAATTACTGTATTAACAGAGTTGATCCCTATTAACCTAACTAAAACTAGTTTTTCAGTCTTTATAGAAAGCAAAAGCGATCCTTGGACTAGAGACTGATATCTGAGTCACAAAATCACTGCTACTGTATATTTCGTTATATATAATATTTTTACAGCCCTACTGATATTGCTTTGCTAAAATGATTCATTAAGCTCTTACCCGCAAGGAAATCATCGAGGGAGTCTGTCCAGTGCTTGTAGTTCTCGTGCTGGGTGCCTTTGTACCAGATCAAGGTGCTCTCCACGTTGTCCACCGGGGGCAAGGGGCGAAAACCCAAACCTGAGATCATAAATATTGATTAGAGTCGCAATTTGGAGGCCGTAGAACCATTAAACTCACCTGGATTGGTGCCTATCAGGGAGCGGTCCAGTGTCCACTTGGGTATGCGAGGATCGAGGGTTTGGAAGAAGGCCCACATACAGATGGCCACCAGGGCGGCAAGTACTCCATAAAAGGCCACATAGAAGATTCCGATTTTGGCTGCATCCGGGAAGAGAGGGAGGGTAGAACAGGATGAGCTACATTGAATTATTGCGATTACAGCGATTCCCGGGGCGCGATCGCCAGCCAATTCAATGGGTTTGATTGAATTAATCACTTGACGGCGGACCTCGCGGTCAACCATGGGTTAACCCGATAATTGACGACAGCCGGCAGAGCAAGTGGGCTATATAAACAAATGGGAACCCACCCCGAGCCAAAGCTGGTATGCTTCTCAAGTTCGGAGTGGCTGGCAAGATGACGCCGATTCGTGTTTCTCCACTGAATCATCGCCAGCTCTAGGCATGCAGGCGCTCTTAGACGTGGCCTAAGAGAGCGTGTGATGTGCACTCAAGAGTGAGCCGATCGCTCTTAACGATATTCACAGACATGCGACATAACCTCAACCCGATCAGAAGAGTTGGGAAGTGAGAGTAGTGGCACCAATACTTCAGGGGGAGAATCGGAATCAAGCCCAACAGCTGCAGAGCTGGGAAACAAGGCCCATGTACAAGCCTCACACATGAGTGTCCAATTCGGCATATTCTCTGCCTTCGCCTTTCCCCCTCTGCAGCATAATTGCATTGCACACCCGACTATATACCAACTATATTTAGACAGGGCCTTGGGCTTGCCAAGAAAAACTTTTGAATGCCAATATTGGCGTGCACTGAAAAACCTTAGCAACGTCCAATTGATGATAAACGGTGCAGCGTTCAGCTTAACTGGCGGTAATTGGAGGCAAAACCAGATGCAGCATCTCCCCACCCCACCGCAACTTGTGCCCATTTTCCGAACCGATGTTAATTTTCTACTCCCTTTGCGGGCGACTGCAACTCTCGGCACTTCAGTGGGCGGCACTTTCGCAGCGAAGTGCTATTAAAAATAATTCTCGGCTAGGTTCGAACAGGTAACAGCGTGACACCGAACTGTAGCAGCTAAGCGCCCCGTAAGTGCTTGATTTACAGCAAGTATGTGCCGGCACAAAAAATAGAGAGAATCTAGAGTGCCATTAACTTACCCCATGACGAACGATCGCGGCCCATCACCGTGCCCTCCTCGGTATTATATAAGAAGCGGCCGAGATGGAACGGCTGGGGCTTGCGCAGGTTGTGCAGATCCTCGTCCGTAAAGGACGTGCTCATCGGCACGGGCTTGGACATGTTTCAGCGGTGGGTTATGTTCTTTGGATCTAAAGGCCTGTGCGTACAGTTCAGATAGAATATGACACGGTTTCGATAAAGATAATTTCCCTGAATTGGGGACTCTTGTAATCGATGTATTTCCTTATTTAGTTTAATAGAAATCTAATTCCCTTTATTTTAATCAAACAATACTTCAATCAAATAAAATATAAAAATCCTATCAATGAATTATACTTCGTCTTTATATTATTGCATATCGAAAAGGTTTCAATTCAAATTGTACATTCTTTGAAAAAAGAAAGTATAATTCCATTTTAATATTTAATTTAAATTTAATATTTAAATAAGACCTTCAATTGGTCACTGCGCACGTGATGGTAATTAAAATAGAAACAATTAGGAAAAAGTAATATAAAATTCAATGTACTCTAAATGATTTAAAAATTCAAGCAAATGGAGTTGTATGGGAAATAATCTATTTCAGGAGTCCCCCTACTCTTCCCTAGGAGAAATGCACCGACAATATCCCTATGAAATATTGCAACCGAACTGCAGTTTTTGGCGGTCTTCACTTGTTCACTTGTTATTTCCTTTAATTCCGCTTCACTGTTTTTCTTAGTTATTTTTTGCACTGCCACCGATGTACAGATGTACACAAATATTGTGTTTTCACTCGTCCTGCTGTCGAGCTCTCCCCGGATTTCTCCCTGGATTTAGCTCTGGATGCCTCTCTGAACTTCTCTCGGCTCTGTGCAACTCTCTCGAGAGTCGAGAGACCGCCTCCCTTGCCGTTGCAACCCTCTGGTCCTGCAGGCCAGTTGGCGCCTTTTTTGGCTCCCTCTCCCTCTCCCCTGTCGACCACCGGTAGGGGACAATGGAGGGGCCACCTGCAACTGGTAGGCTGGCTGGCGAGGAAGGCGCCTGTTGCAGAGCACTTCCGCGTTTTCCGGATTTCACTGGCGCATTGGCTTTGACCCGGCACTGGGCGCCCCAGTTCTTTGAGACACTTATTTTATCCACTTATTCCCCGCCCCGCAAGCCACCGCAACGCGACCGACAGCAGCAGCAACTACAACAACAAACGGCAGAGTGACCGCTCTTTCCGCACACACACACGCACTCACGCAGAGGTGTGAGTGAGTTGTATCTGTATCTCTTAGCTGGCGCTCTTAGCGCTTGGCCACAACATACAAACAACCACACCTTTTTGAAGAAACTGCGGAGCGTTCTTCAAGATTCTTTAATTTACAACTAATATTTAAGACTGTGTGCGTGGTTTGAGGGCGTGTCGAAATCGGGGCAGTCTGTTCGCGGATCTTCGGTGCATTTCCCCATCGAGGAGGCGTAAGCGTTGGGAAATAAAGGAAACCCGCACTCGACGGACCACAAACTAGTTAAGTTATTGTTTGGTAGCGAATCGCGTCAGGACCACGCCACGAGTTGGTATCCGCAGCACGTTTGGTCGTCGCTCAAAACAAATTTCAGACTGAACCCCGAAACTGAACTCCGTCCACATAGCAGCCGCCGCTGAGCCAAGCAACGGACCTGGCTTGAGTCAGATATATACACTGATGGAAAAAATGTTGAATTTCGGTCATAATAAATTAGCCATTTGGTCACGAAAATTGCGACAAAATTTCCCTAATTTGCATTACTTTTTTTAATTACTTTTTGAATAAGTTGGCTGGTACATCTTGTTTTAGAATTTGTATTGTTACATTAAGATACAAATTCAAGAAAAGAATAACATCTTTTGCATTAAGATCTTTTTTGACAGTGTAACAGCCAAGTTGTTCTCTGGCTCGGGCTCTGGCTCGGTCTCTGTCTCTCCCGAGCCGAGTTTTGTTTTGAGTGAACGTGAATGTGAACGCTTTTGGCGGCATTTCGCAGTTGAGTGGAACAGCCTCGCCTCGAATCGAATCGAATGGGATCTCTGGGACCTAGGGTTGTTGTGAGTGAGTTGCAACTGGGTCTGGGTCTGGGCTTGGGATTTGGCTTGGGTTGGGTTGGGTTGCGTTGCGGACCGAGATTCGGAAGCGTTGTAATTGCCGTGGAAAAGCTGCTCCTACGTTGCACTCGTTTTAATTGGGCGGTGCCGGTGCCGCTGCCACTGCAGCTCATTTATGTTTAGTGGCTTCGGGTGGAAGGGTGAAAGGCGGGGGCAATCGCGAATTGCAAATTGCGAATTCGGCAGGGTAGTGCAGGATGTGGCCATTGAGATTGCCATCGGCTGATGGGGTTTCTCTTAAAGTCAAACCGCGTCTTAGAATGCTATAATTATGGCGCTTAAGCAAAGAAAGTTTTTCTAGGATTTGTTTCTTATTAAAAACACTCATAAAGACACGGCTTATTTCTAGTAAAGATAATAATAAAGACTATTGTTATGTCCAAGGTTATTTTAATCGTTTTATATTTCTTAATGTATCCGTTTTATTGATCATCAAATCGAAGCGAATGTCTAATAAGCATTTCCTAATTTATTAATAAATTTCCTTATAATTGCTTGATTAATTTATTCTACACAAGAAAATTCTGCTAAAAGTATGAGATAAGATGATGTCACTAAGGCTTCGACCATCTGATATAGATTTTTCTACCAGAAACATCCATGCTTTTGTTCAAGCTAACGAAATTTATTACGAATGGTTTTAGGTGACTCTTATTTTTGTTTTATTACAAGAGAGGCAAAGGTTAATTTCCCTTTTAAATTAAATCCTTATGGATTTCTTTAAATTGCACAACGCTGCTTGGAGTATAAGATAAAATTATGTCATAAAGGACAATGCCATTTTCTATACAATTTTGGTTGGCAAAAATCCCAATTGAACTCAGATCTTAAGAACGAATTTTTTTTTATTAAAAAAAAAGAACCTGAAAAATGTACTTATTTAAGAAAGATAACTCACATTGAAAATTGAAAGCGGATGAAAGTTGAAGTACAGGATAAAATTGTCATTAAAACTAGTTCCTATCCGCTTTTTTATCCCTGATGCGGTTTCGCATGTAAATAGCTCAATAGCTCAATAGAAATTATTATTGAATTAAAACAAGTCCAGGATGTTAATAATTAAAAGATCTACACTGCTCAATATATACAATCTCTTCTAGGCAGGGCAATTAGCATTTAACTGATGCACGCCAAACCTGAGTTTGGTGTTAAATCTGGTGCCGAAACAGCAAACTGGGCCAGGAACTGGTTTTGAATGCGGCCAAAGGATATTCGGAAAGTGGGCCACACGGAGTTGCTGTACTCTCACGCACAGGGGTGGGTTTTCTTGGCGAGGTCGCCCTTCCGCTAGCTAAACTGCGCCGTTGAAGTTATATTTTTAAGGGACTATGCCATGCTTGAGGGATACACCAGGGGGCATCGTGACAGTTTCATGTGTTTTTTATATAAAAAAACTATACAATTTGTATTTTTTTTTAAGAAAAAAAATGTATAATTTCTTAAGTTGAACAAAATGGGGAATAATGTCCTTTGAATAGAGACGGAAAATCCTTAATGTTAGTGAAATGCAATCAGCTTTATTTTGACATTTTAAGATCTCTACCAGGAAACATAATCATTATTAGTTTTATTTTAAAAATTTTAAAATTAAAATTTTATTTTGAGTAAAAAAAAAAAACTAAAAAATAATCGTTTTTATTTTTAATTTATAATTTTTGAATCAAAAGTCACAATTATTTTGGATTTATATAATATTACTAAATTTTAATCATTTTTTATGATAATGATCGAAATGTAGGGGTTATCCAACAAGGATTCACATGATATCCTCCTTATTGTTTTAAGTGGACTTTAAGAGGCTGATATTTTTATTTTAAAATTGTTCCGATAATCATTATTTACGGTCCCTGATCTCTACAATATATGTAATGTTTTCTTATCTTTATTTTCTACATTTTCTTTAAAGTTTAAAATGCTATATGATTTAGCAAATGATAAATTATGATAAAATTTCAATGAAACTGAGCACTAGAACTTGAAAAGGCAGTCTCTGGTCTGATAAGTATTTTTTTCAAATTTTAATAAGATCTAGAATCAAATGTATTAAAATGATTTATTTTGGTGTTTGGTTTCTTTCCGGGTAATTCAAACAAACAGTGTGGAAAATCCCTTTTACAGCCGTACTGCTTTAAAATATATTTAAAATAATCCCTAAGGTTGATAGTTATTTAATGCTTTGAAAATTGAGCAATTTAACATAACTTCGCTGATATATGATCCTTCATATATAACTAAATAACGACCAAAACGAATTCAAGTGACCGAATTAATCCTGGCCAAGAGGGAAGTTACGCAACTGCGAGGGCCACTCTGCGGGCCCTGGCAACGACCTTCCCTCGGAACTGGAGATGGTTCTGGAGAACACGCTCGTGGGTTCACCGCAGTATGATTGCATAATGGCGTAATTGACCGATATTGCGGGACAAGTGCCCCAAACACAGATCTAGTCGCGCCGCGGGGCCAGCGAAACGGAATCGCCATTGGGCGGGCAATAAAATGGACACGGCTTCGGTTTCGGACTCTGACTCGGACGGAGGTCGGAGGACGGAGGCCTCGGCGGGAGGCCGGTAAGTGGAATACATAAATCCGCCCACATCCACAGTAATCTGCATTCGCGGCTAGCGCTAATGCGACGACAAAGAGACTGTCGCTGATTAAGGTCGGACTTTTATTAAGACCGCGATGCTGGCTGGCACTACGCCGCGATGCTAGGTTTACGTAAGACTCACCCCAGCTCTCGATGGAGCGGCCGAAGTAGGAGTTGTCCTCGGAATCGTAGATCATCTGCTTCAGGGACTTCTTCTTGGGCCTCTCCGGCGGTCGGGCATAGTACTGTTGGAAGCCATCGATGCAGTCCTCGGTGATGGTCGGCATTCTTCCACTCTTGGCTACCTTGACTGGCCGTCTCTTCCTCAGTTCAGCGGCGGTGCGGCTTCAGGCTCCGGGTGTGGAGATGGAAGTGTACTGGGAGTGGCAATCGCTTTAGGGGTCGTCGGTTGTCAATATGAGCCGCTGATCGATTTTAGTATCCGTGAGTCGTGTTCCGTGTGCTGTCCTTTGCGTCGGGATGTGTGTGCTGGCGTTGGCTTCGGTCCGGTGAGGTCTTCTCTGGGATTTAAATGGGTAATGGGTATGTGGATTCTCGCACTCTGCTGCACGACAAGTTGACACCGCTGTGCGCCGCGCGACACTGATCTGAATCTGAATTTGTGAAGAAGCCGAGCCATCGCCAGTCGGGGGTGATATGTTGTGCTGAAATAAAACGCTGGAATACGCAAGTCGGGCTTTGATTAGTGCCTGTTCTGTGATGTTTCGGTTGCGGAAATGCCCGGGACGGTGGCGGAGGCATCGCCATCGCCATCGCTATTGGCGTCTCCGGCGGCAGCTGTGGAAGACGCAGGTCGTGGCGCGTGACACAATTCCCGCTTAATTGGACGTTAAGATCGTCGCTGGGTTTATCGCTCGTCGCCGTGACAAATCCCAGCAGCGGCCGGTGGAATTAGCGGTGATCATTGCACTAATTGCTGGATGAAATATGGCTTCCTCTGGCACTGTGGCCACTTGCTGTGCACATGGAACGGCACTCGACCTCCGTTCGGGTCGCGAGTCGCGACGGTTGCTGCCCACACGTCGGTGATTCGGTTCGAAGTGCATTAGAGTCACGGTAGCCGTTAATTAACACGCATTTGCGGCGAAAATGAACGAATAAGCGTGCGGTAGCCAGGGACCGTTACGTTATGTTGAAAAATTGAAAAATTCAAAAATCTGTTACGTTAATTCTTTCGAATATGACCACACGAGGCGCCAAAGCTGCTAGTCCGTAGTAAGAGCGATACCTAGAGGGCGCTGTTTACCGTTCAAATTCACTCGTGTCTCGACTAAAACCGCGGGTTGTGTGCACGGGCTGCATGCGAAACGTCAACACGAGGTGGCGCTGCAAAGCAGAATATCTGGTTTGCGTATGCGATAAACTGCATGTTCGCGGTACCGACGCCAGAGGGCGGCTGTGAAGACCGGATTGTTGCGTAGAAAGTTTTCCGACTCTTCAACGCTTTCCAATTCGAAAACCAACTAGAGGGATTGTTAATCTTACTTACCTGAACGTAAAATGCAGTTAATTGTCATAGCCCATCCGCCATCTGTAGCTCTGTTTTGATTCACCGCGGAAAAGAACCATGGCGATAAGGATAAGCATCATGAGGAATAGGAACACCGTAATAACCAGGCCGATTGTAAACGCAGTAGATTTCTCCATTATTGTATTATAGTGTGTTACTGGTTTCTCGTTGATTTTTATTTCCGGAAAACGTATTAGGGTCTTTTAGTATATTCTGTATATTTTCTATCACCGTCTACGAACACGTAAAACAAAATCATGAGAATTAAAAATAGAATTACAAGCACAATCACTAGGATCAGAGCCAGACGAGAATTTTCCATTATCACGTTGTGCTGAAGCGACGAGACTCGAAATAGAATGTGTTTGAGTACAAGGTCGGCGCCTGCTTGATCACCGAGAAACGCAGCAATATTGTACAAAAAAAAAACGCGCGACTGGCTTTCTAGAATTACTATTTGACTAATACTCACAGATGTTGCTTAACGTCGTGCGCCCGCAATGGCATCAGCGAGCCCAGCCAGTGTTGTGTTATATCCTGAGGTAGAAGGCAACGTTGTTGGGTATTTGTACGGGTTATCGATGATGAAAACAATGAGGAGGATATTCAAAACACAGAGGCTTAGGATCGCGATTGCGCCAATAATTATTAGGATCGTACGTGTCTCCATGACTTATACAGGTTAGCCGGAAGAATGACTGGATCCTTGAAAACACAAAGAGAATAATAAATAAGAAATGTTATTGAGAAATGAGAGACGGAAAGTTATTCTAGACAGACATACGGTATGTGATTATGGGGCAAACACACGAAATGAAAAGCGTACTAGTTGGAAAAAAAAGAATACTGTTTTTAATTTAAATATCAACGTTTTTCTCTACATTTAACGATAAATTCTATGGTAGCTATATGATATAGTGGTCCGATTTTGCTAAAATAAAAATCGAAGTTCTAAAATAATGCAAAATGGCCATGTTTCAAGTTTTATAATAATATGTTGAAAATTGGCAAGCCTATAATTTTTTTTCTGTAAATTTACCGATCGTTCCTATGGCAGTTATATGATATAGTCGTCTGATTCGGCCCATTCAAACTTATATAGTAGTGAGGCCACATAGAGGACTATCAGATAGCTTCGAAACTGATGAACTAGTTTGCTAGAAACGGACAGACGATCATACGGACAGACGGTCAGATGGACTAGCTAGATCGACTCAGCTGTTGATGCTGATTAAGAATCTATACTTTCTAGGGTCGAAAATGGCTCCTTCACTAAAATTATGATACCCTAGAAATGTATAAGAAGGAAAAAGAACTAAAAAGCTAGTCAAACCATTCTTGATTTTCAGAAAACAAAACTGGTCAATAAATATTTATTTATATCTTATTTATTTTGTTTTAAAGTTTGTTGTTTATTAGATTTTTATGATACCATGAAGACCTAAAATACAATTGCTCGCATATCTCTTGATACACCTCTATTCTGTGTTTGACGTTGAATTTCTCAAATAGTTGTATACATACTAAGATATGAACTATGAAAAAGTCTTACAAAAATGCCTTCCTTTTTTAATTTTTGGTAGAATGTTCAATTATTGATTAATTTTTTAGCGAAGTTACCCAAAAATGATGACCTAAATCGAGGCTCTATCGACTTCTTTACCAACTACAAGTTAGCTTTACGTATACGTATTAACCATTTTTATATCCTTGCAGGGTATTTTAATATCAGTCAGAAGTTTGCAACGCAGTGAAGGAGACATTTCCGACCCTATAAAGTATATATATTCTTGATCAGCATCAATAGCCGAGTCGATCTAGCCATGTCCGTCTGTCCGTTTGTCCGTCTGTCCGTCTGTCCGTCTGTCCGTCTGTCCGTCTGTCCGTCTGCCCGTTTCTATGCCCTCAGTTTTGGAGCTATCTGAATGAGACTTTGCAGATAGTTTTCTATATGCTCTCACTACTATATAAGTCGGAACGGGCCGGATCGGAGGACTACATCATATAGCTGCCATAGGAATAATCGGTAAATTTTCAGAAAAAAAAATTATAACTTGTCAAATTTTCAACATATTTTTAATTTGAGACATGGCCATTTTATATTATTCTAGAATTTCGGTTTTAATTTGATCAAAATCGGACTACTATATCATATAGCTGCCATAGGAATATACGGGAAATATTACGTATACGTAATGTTAAGCCGAATTTTTATGTGTATAAATGTTGTATACAATATCTGTTTGTTTTACTTTCCATTTGATAAAATTGTAATAATTCATAATGATCCAATTGTAAGCTGCAAGGGTTTACAAACTTCGGCGTGCCGAAGTTAGCTTTCTTTCTTGTTTTAAACTAAAATTGTTAAAAATAAAATAACTTCCGTATTTTTTGCTTCCCGTAGTTTTTCATATTTTCATTGTATTCTCAACAAAAAATTTAAAAATCTTACCGGTTGAACTTGGTAAACTTTCTGGTAATAATCGAATCTACGCATGAGGACGACGAGAACGGCCAAGATAATGTCAACTATCAAAAGCAATACTATGATAACTGCAAAAGTAGTAACAACACCTTTGGTCTCCATTTACAATCACTGTTTAAAAAACAATATACATATATTTTTGGATGCCGGGTGATAATTTGAATACTTGTATTGATTTAAAGCTGATACGTACAGGAATGACGTAAGAATCAGAACATATATGTTCTTTTATAAATATTTTCTTATATATCTATTTTTCTGTGTTCACATGTCTATATTTATAAATGCTTCATAAATATATATTTATATATATATTTATATATATATATATATATATATTTTCTTTATAACAAAGAAAACGTGATTTTATCATTTAATTAATAATAATATCAATCGCAATAAGGACATTTTTTCGGAATTTTCTTGAAAAAATATATCGAACTTCTCTATTTAAATCTTTTCAAGTCCCACTGGATTTTGTTTACGTTGCGGGGAAATCCCCTCTTTCAGGAATCTGAACTACAAAGCGCACCTTGTGGAGTTGAAGTATTATAATTTTAGTCAGAAGTTAGTGAGACCTTTCCGACCCTATAAAAAATATATATACTCTTGTTCAGCATCAACAGCCGAGTCGATCCAGCTATGTCCGTCTGTCCGCTTCTACGCAGACTAGTCCCTTAGTTTCGAAGCTATCTAAATGAAACTTTAAAGATAGTCCTATATATGCTGTCACTACTATATA
Organism: Drosophila jambulina; assembly: GCA_018152175.1. Classification (NCBI taxonomy): domain Eukaryota; kingdom Metazoa; phylum Arthropoda; class Insecta; order Diptera; family Drosophilidae; genus Drosophila; species Drosophila jambulina. Next base: position 23,249,304 of record JAECXH010000114.1, on the reverse strand, counting down.
AGTCCGAATGGGCAGAATCGGACGACTATATCATATAAATGCAATAGGTAAATTTTCAGAAAAAAAAGTTGTAGGTTTGCCAATTTTATAATTTGAGACATGGCAATTTTGCATTATTTTAAAATTTCGATATTTGTATGTGATAATTTATTGGTCAAATTATAGTTTTTCTAATATCACAATTAAACTTAAAATACAATAATATTTATAAGTAAAGCTTTTTAGTCCTAGTTTTTATAAGAAGCAGAGAGTTTCGTCTGTACTTCAAGGAAATCCACATTTGTAGCTTTCCGTAAATGCTTTATTTGTTTATGATATTCTTATTAAACAATTTTAAAAGTTCTTACCGGTTGAACTGCGTAAACAGACTCGTAATATCTGAACCTTCGCGTGACGAGGATGCCGGCGACCAAGATAATGTCAACTATCAAAAGCACTACTATGATAACTGCAAACGTAGTAACAACACCTTTGGTCTCCATTTACAATCACTGTTTAAAAAAACATAAAATTAATATTTTTGGATGCCGGGTATAAATTTGAAACTTTCATTGATTTAAAACCGATGCGTTAAGGAATGACGTAAACAGCAAAACATATATATTCTTATATACATATTTCTTATATATATATTGAACTTTGTCATATGGTAAAAATATCAATAGCAATAAAGGCATCCTCTGCTGAATTTCCTGAAAACGTATCCCATTACTGCACTTATCTACTTACATTTTTTAAAGTCCCAATAGATTTTAGTTCATTTAAGTTCATTTTTTATTTTTTGCAAGAAATGAATAAAGTATCGTCCCCCGAATCCAGATTTCGTTTTCTTTAAATATTAGACTGCTTTGAAATTACAATCAGCGGGCATCAGTATATTGTTACCCTTGTGCTCCCCAGTCAAGTATTGTAGTCTGTAAAAGAGGGACTTTTAATTCTTAAGTAACTGGTAAGTCGAAAGCCCGAAACAAGAACGCTGGCCAACGCTATCCCCCTCTTGCAGGTTCTGATCGCGCTTATTTGTAACCATGACAGGACTCCAGACGATTGTGGTTTATACCGTGATCGCGGTTCTGACCCTAATTATCGTCGCCATATCAATAGCGCTGATCGTAGGATTATTTACTCCCCTGAATTCCGAAGATTACACAACAACAACGGCCGAAAATAATTATACGCAATACTTCTGATGTGCATCGTGGTCTGCTTTCTGTGTTTTGCGTGAAATATACAAAATTACTTTGTGCACATCAATTTCAAAGTTGGAAAGTAACATATTACCCTAATGTATACATAGCAATGTATTGGATTGTACAAAAATTTAGTAGTATCGCCGTTAATAACCAAATTAAATTTATCAGCAATACTTCTTTAACATAAAATCTTAGTTTTTGTTAGTAGAGGATGGTGCCATTATTAAGTATTTATGTATGTGGGAAAAACCCCTCCTTCGGAGATCCACACTACAAGGTCAGCGCACCTCGTGGAGTTGAAGTTCTCACCCTTTTTATATCTGATTTAAACGTTCAACAGTGCAATGAAGAGCCGTATGTGATAGCTTGGCAATAACTTGAGCTTTATATATTTTCCGATTGAGAAACATAAATTTTGAAAAACCATAAATCACAAAACACTGCCAACTCAATGCAACATAAGTGGCCGTGGGCCGACTCCGAGTGCATGAGGAATCACTTCTTCAGGTTAAAGGCCTTGACCTCATTCTCGGTGAGGCAGGAGATCTTGATCGCGCGCAGGACTTCGGGTGGCTGACTGGCAAGCAACTCCATCCGCTCGGATGCCACACGCGCGTCCTGCTGGTCCTGGTAGTCGTGAATGGCCTGGGCCATGAGGCGCTGCTCTTCGGCTTCCTTGGCCTTGCGTTCCTTGTCCTGCAACACCTTCAGCTCCAAGTCCTTGCAGTACTGCCCGGTCAGCCGCTTGAGGTTCTCCTGCTGCGTCATCTGTGTGCGATGCTGTCGCTCGCCGAAGCATGTGGGATCCTTCGGGCGGTTCAGGGCCTCCTGCACGGCCTTGTCCCGGAAGAACTCTTGCTCTGCGCGATGGACGAGCAACTGGTCGCGGATCTCTCGCTTGCGAGGCAGCTTGTTCTTGGCCATCTCCATCGCCAGCTCATACTCCCTAGCCTGAAATTCGCCGACGCCGAGGTTGATGAGCAGCTGGTCGCGCGCCTCTTTATCCTGCTGGATCCGGCTCAGCTGGAAGCCCAGGCGGGCGGCGGTGTTCTCGCGAGCCTTCGTGTGGTCCAGGCGCCGCTTTTGCGCTGCGGAGACAAAGTGGTCTGTTATGGGACCCAGGCCGTCCAGGATGCCCCTTTCCTTCCCTAGGCGGTTCTGCGACGCTGCAATGGCCTCCCGGTTGGCCTTTAGCATGGCCTGTGACTGCAACTGCGCCTCTTGGATTTCCTGGCGTTGGCGTGCCTTGTTCAGCGCATCCTGTTCGAGCCCCTGCGCCACCTTCTCCTCACACTCACGCAGCTCCCGGCGACCTTCCTCCTTGGCCCTGAGCTGATCCCTCAGCCGGTTGGAGCGCGACTCCGAGACCTGAGACATAAGGGCTCTGCCGTAGGCGCGCTTCTTTTGGGAGCGCTGTCGCTTGTCCTCCAAGCACTCCTGCTCCACCGCACGCTGGGCCGCCAGAGCCTCGGTCCGCTCCCGCTGCTTTTCCTCTGCCGTTTGCCTGGCTATTTTCTGAATTGTTTCCTTTACGGCCAGGGCGGTCTGGGCTCGCTCCACCTCCACCTGGAGGTCCCGCATCTCTGGTACATTGAGGTGGAGCTGGAGGCGTCTGCTGGCCGCAACCTGTTGCCGGTGCAGCTCGTCTGCCAGGCCCTTTGTGATGTCGTGATCCATTCGCTCTTGACGCTGCCGCTGCTGCGAAAGAATAGATTTGTTGCGTTCGGCGGCCACCTCCTCCACCTGTGACTTGACCATACGGTAGAGAGGGCGGTCCGCCACCGACGACTGCCTCCTCATGGGAATCGCGTCCATGTCCTCGTCACAGGAATTCCACGGCAAGGGCTTCATGTAGGTCAGCATATTGGGGATTGGCTCCTGGGCGTCGGTGGCGAAGATCGAGACGCCCGGATCATCAAAAGCGCCGTAAACGGTGCGCTCCATCCTCGCCATGGTTCAACACAGAGGGGAATGTCTGTCAGTCGATTTTGTTTTGGATTTTTTTTTTTGTCAAAGTATTTAATGGCGTTTTGTTTCAAATGAATAACGTTAGACTCTGGGAAGGCTTACCCTTACACTTAAGTTTACATCCCTTTCCTTTTCTCTTAAAATGTTTTCCAATTGTCATAATTGTTGCCATTGACAAGGTAGTTTTAGTTTTAAGGGATAAGAATAACATTGGTTTTCAAATAAGGTTGCCAAATTTTTGATTAACCCACATTCAAATTATTAATTAATTAAATATTTTTAATTATTATTAATAATATATATATTATGTATGTAGATCATAAAAATTAAGGAATTACTCGCTTATTACTTCTGTGGGTAGGTAGTAATTCTTAGGGAATTTATGCTTAGTTTATGCACTGGTAAAAAAGCTCTTCGCTTATTGTTTGCATTCTCAACAGAATAACCTTGAAAACAGAAATACTTTTGCAACCTGGAGCCCTATATTGGTACCCACGATTAATATTCCTGTTTAGGATAATCTTTTCAAAAGTGCTCATTGAAAGGTCATTTTTGAGATTCCAATTAAAATATAATTCAAGTCAATTTATTAATAAGCAAACCAGCAGGAATAAGGACGATTCGATGAAATATAATTTATTGCCTAAAAAGTGAACAAATTGAAAATGTAGAAGCGAAAGTCAGAAAGTCGTCCCGGGAGCAGCGAACTGGAGTGTCGATCTCCGCCAGCCGATGGCGTCAGTTGCTGCAGCATCCTCCGTCCTGACTCAGGCCACTGTGAATTTTGTTTCAACCAAAAGAGCGCCACACAAGTACTTGCTCAACATGTTCCGCCAGTATCCCAACCCTCTCCCCACTCGAAGGGAACAGCGGGAGCGGGCCGAGGGCCGTCTAGAAGCCACCTGTGAAGAGAGAGCGTAAGCACCCGTGAATAGGACAGCTACCACGCCTACTTACTCGGGACGGGAGATGGGATCGGGACTAGGAAAAACCGGAGGGAACTCGGACCCTAGCAACAGCACTTGGGGGGCGTGTTGTAGCAGTGGGCCTTGCACGGCGCACACCAGACGCAAGGCATGTTGTCCTTGTTCAAAATCCTTGGTCCTTGAGCTTAAGGAGAAGGCAGAGGGTCACCACATCTGAACGAACAGATCGAAGGTCCAGATGCAGTGGCCCGCACAGTCGGCGCGCATTTCGTGCTCCTCAGCGCCAGCTCGGACTTTCTACTATCTCCCAGGGATTGCAATCGGACAGACGGGGCGGGAGTTTGGGCTCGGGTCGGGATGTGGGAGGCTTCGGGGACGGACCGACTTGACTTACATGGATACGTTGGGGGTGTGTTACAGTAATTCCAGACACGCGGATCGGGGATACCGCCCTCGGGCAGTGGAGGCACGCACATGCCCGGCGCCGGGGAACAAGGAATGGGAGAGGGGGCCCCGCACGGCGGACTGTGTGGGCCACAGCATGGCGTTTCATTACAAGGTCCGCATCCGCCGCATCCACCGCCGCCACAGCAACCACTGCCGCAGCCACCGCCGCCGCAGCCACCGCCGCCGCAGCAACCGCCGGCTACGCGTCCGCCGCAGTCAGCACCACCTGACGCAGCTCCGGTGGCAGCGCACCGCATCCGCTTGTTGTTTACGCCCATGGTCATGTTGGCGAAGCGCAGTGGAAAGGCAGCCGGGCCGCAGGAAGGGAAGGGGAAGCACAGGCACGCCGGCCTGCCCTGGCACGCGGATCGTGGGCACTTGTCCTGCAGACCGTTGCGCTTCACACAGTCACAGGTGGTGTACATAATGCCGCAGCGCAGCTCACGGCTCTGGCATCCTCGGGGCTGCAGGATAATGGTTAGTGGACAGACGGAACAGGATGCAGCGGAAGGCACCACTCACCTCACACATGTTGAGATCCTAGGCGCTGCATGGCAAGGATAAGGTTTATTAAAGATTCACGATTTTATTCACATGCATTTTTCACACTTACTTTTTGGTTAGAATTTTTGGAAAATAAAAACTTGGAATTTTGAATAATTTAGAAATTGGCCGAAATGTATAGTCCGAGAGTCTGAAATAGAATGAATGTGGTCCCCTACATCGTTGACCAGGTACCGGTTGAAGTTTCGGTTCGGTTTGTCATGGCCAACTTTATGGAAATTTTTGGATCCTCGGAAAAACGTAGAGTAGAGAGCAGTTATTATTATTGTTATTATTTTATAAAAGTCTGTAATTTCACACAAAATCTAATTTTGTTCTTAAGCCGATTGTTTTTTGAATTGTTTTTTCTAAAAGATTTTAGTAAAATGTTCTTGTATTTTGTATCTTCTATTAAAAATAAACATTATTATTTAAGTTATCTCTGCCTGATTGCTCTATCAGCAAAAACTTTTAGCCTCACACCACAAGACAGTTTTAATAAAATGCACTTATAATACTAACTAAAATGTAGATTAGAAAAGCGTTCCAGTTCGAATGCGAATAGCAGAATCTGAATGCGATGGATGCCCCTGCTCCAGGGAAAGCTCTCTTATCAGGCATATGAGCATGTGTTTTGGCTCTGATGGGGAGCGAACTCGGCGCTTTTCAGTTCCCTCTGAGTTATCGAGCTGATCGGATCGTCGACGCAATGCCAAACATTGCAGTTATCGGGGCCGGGGTGAATGGAGTCGCCAGTGCCATTAAGATACTGGAGCACTACCTGGCTGAAGGGCAGCCGATAGGCGTGACGATTATATCGGAGGACTTCTCGCCCAACACCACAGGGGATGGATCGGCAGGACTCTGGGGCCCCTATCTGCTGGGCGGGACACCGCAAGCGAAGGTCTAGTAAGTATGCTTTGGGATTGCCAAGTCCCTGTATGGTTACCCTCGATCTATTTTCCCGCAGCAAGTGGTCGCAGAGTATGCACCAGTTCCTGGAGAAGATCTGGCTCAGCGAGGACGCCGGAGAGGCTGGGGTCTGTCTGCTGCCCTGCGTCAGGCTGAACACCTCGACGGTGGACACCGTAGAGGACTTCTGGCGCAAAATTGTCTATGGAGCGAAGGATCTAACTGCCGACCAGCTGGCTGCCTACAATGTGGGCAGGAGCGTGAAGTTCACGTCAGGCCTGTCCTTTGTCACGTACACCTCGGAGCCCGTCAAGCTTCTGCCGTATCTGATGAAGCGGTTCCTTCGCAATGGTGGTAAAATAATCCGGCAAAAGGTGGAAGACCTCGATGCCTTCATCGCCGAGTCTGGTTATGATGTTATCGTCAACTGCTCGGGTCTGGGATCCCGGAAACTACTCAACGACGAGCAGATGTATTCTGTGCGTGGACAAGTTTCGCGGGTGAAGGCAAACTGGATCTTCTCGGCGGTGTTGGACGAGAGCGACGATGGAAACTACATAATACCCAAGTTGGTAGTTCTACAGTGTGTTACCTTGATGATGCCTCTAACGAGTGTTGCCTTTCTTTCCCATCAGCACCGAGAGCGTGGTCCTGGGTGGCACCCATCAGGAGCAGGACTACAACACACAGGTTTGCGAGCAGGACAGACAGTCCATTGTGTTGGGCTGTAGACGCTTCATTCCGGGCCTGGAGAACACCGAGAGCCTCTTCGACTGGGTGGGTCTCCGGCCGGGTCGCAGAGAGCTCCGGCTCGAGGCCGAGCGGCGGGGCCGGAAGCTCCTCATCCACAACTACGGACATGGTGGCAGCGGTGTCACCCTGTGCTGGGGCTGTGCCGACGACGTCTTGGATCTACTCCTAGCAGCCAATATCACTTCGAAGCTGTAGGGCAAGCTGGAAAATTACAGGCTGATAACAGACACTCGCGAAATAAAGTACCCAAAAGCATGGCTGTGAGCATTTTTGAAAATCGAAAATATTATTAGGTTTTCAATTCGTTCGAAAGAGCACATATTTCGGCATTGGCTTCTTTTCGGAATATTTATGGTATGCTAAGCACTAGTACAAGACTAGTACAAGACAAGTTCTGTGACAGTTAAAAATCAGTTTCGGGCATTAAATATTATTTAGTTCTTAAGGTATTCATATATATTAAAAGTAAAATCTTAAAAGCTATTAATAAAAGTGAGCACATTTTCGTTTCTCAGGTTTCGAATAATCAAAACTTAATTACCTTTAATTTAAAAGCACTTCATTTCGAAACTACACAAAAATACAGTTCACAGATAGTTTTTTTTAAGCGAAATGTACAGCATTTCTTGCTGTGTATCGGCAGTTGAAGGGCCTTATCAAAACCGCAATCGCAAACCACTTTCCGCAACAGGAATCGGACGATAAGCTTATCACAATCAGCTTGAAAATGTAAACCGTCGGCGTTTACGCTCCCCCATCAGGTATTGGGAGGCTGCTCGGGAGCTGAGCCCGAAAGTAGGCAGTCATGTGAAGAGTCCAAGCGGCTAGTAGTCATCATCGTGCCTGCCTTCGGCGGCCTCCTTGGCCAACCTAGCCTCCAACGCCTCGTGGAACTCCTCGAAGCCGGGCATGTGCACGTACTTGAGGATCTGGGGGACGGGCAGCTCGAAGAGCAGCGCGTACATCTCGTCCAGCTCCCGCAGGATGTCGAAGGGCCGGGTGTTGCCCACCTTATAAATGGAGTAAATGGTGCGTCCGATCTCATCGTACTCGATCAGGCTGGCCGCCTCCTGGTCCACGGTGCTCAGCGCGATGAAGCTCACCCGGGGCATGTGCATGTGCTGGGCTACCGAGGCGAACGCGTCGAACATGACCATGAGGAAGTCCTTGTTGAAGTACAGCTCGTCCGGAAAGGCAATCTCGTGGACCATCAGGGCATCGTAGGTGGAGATGCCGAGGTTCGCCTTGGTGGCATCGATGAGCTCCTTCTTCATCATGATGATCTGTTGGAACAGGTTCCGGGGCATCGATGACGGAAAGAAGACCCACGAGTGCCATTCCTCGGTCATCCACTCGAGAAGGCCCACGGCCCTAATTTGCTTCTCGTCCTCGCTGATCATCATGACCGAACACTCGTTTCTCAGGATGTGCAGGACATATCTGTAATTAATTGGGAAATACATAAACATTAATGTTTAACTTAATTAGAAGATAGATTAGTTTAAGATTGGCTTTGAATCTTACTTTGAATAGGTCTCCTTCATGTCCGGCAGATTGAATAGTCCGAGGCTGTCGAACACGAGGCTTCTCAGAAAAGATTGGGTCCACATGAACTCGATCACCATGTCGTAATACCTGAAAGAAATTACCAATTTTCTTAGTTGGCCATATTTCAGACGTCAGTTGGGCGGCACTTGCTTCGAGTTAATGTCAGTTATGAGCATTCCCTCGAACTCATCCCACTTGATGCAGTACTGTAGGGTGCGGGTGTCGTCCATAGCGGATCTTTCACTAACAATTTAGTCGCCACTAAAGATTTTGTTGTGCCAAGTGTAGAAATTTAAAATACCCAAGCCGAAACTCTGAATTAGAAATTTTATTTGTTTGAAATAAAGAGTAATGTGAAATTAAAGAAGCACGGCATACTTTTCGGAAGAAAACTAATTATTCGCAGATGGATTAAAGTAGCTTTATAATTCATAATAATTTGTAGCAATAATATATTTTAATATTTTTATACGTTTTGAAAATATTCTTATGGTTTTTATAAGATAGTTTTAGGCGATATACTTATTTTCAATAATCAAAGAAGCTAAGAGAATATCCGTAATTTATGTGAAACCAGTAATATACATATAAAATATACCAATAAGAAGAAATTCCTTATTAGCACTTTAATAGTTAATACCGAAAATATATAGGAAAAGTTCTGGGATTCAAAATAAGTTGAGTTAAGTGCCTTAAACATTAAACTGCACTAGGAAGTTCACATTACCATGATGATCATTGATGTCATTATAATATTAATATATTGTGTAGCCCAGGAAACATTATTATTTGCCATATATTTACCTATCAAATTTAATTTTAAACTTCCTACAAAAAAGAAATCCTACTCCAAAAATCTAAAAAATTACTGCACACTTTTTGGACGATGTTTGTATTGCTCGTGAAGCTATTTACCAAAAAGGGCTTACGTATGCCAGGAAATTAAATTGCATTTTCATATCTATGAGGCATAACAATAAATGTTTATTCGTACAACAAAATGCAAATGTGCTTTGGCGGATAATGTCATAATTAAATGGATATACAGGCGATAACAATCAAGTGAAATACGTGTAAATTTAATTTGTCTAATGTCTCAATTTGAATAAATTGCCACCACATAAAAGCAAATGCAGCCCAAAAGAATGTAAATAACAATCGCACCCATTTTGTGGGTGGAACCGGGCTGGGGTTGGGGCCTAGGCGGAAAACCGAATCCACCCCAAGTGTGAAAAGTTGGGCAGTGGGAACACGTCCCGTTCGACTACACCTTGGATTCCGACTCGGTTCGTTGGGCTTATTTTAAAATTCAAAGACCATCGGGTGTCATTCACTAGGCAACAAACCAATTGAATAATCCAGCTCGACGCTCTGACAGGAGGGTGTCCTCCGAAATCTCAAGCCCCTCCCCGGAAGGGCAACGCATTTTTAAATGTTTCACATCCTTGTCCGTGAGACAATTGGATATTTAAATACAAGAGACACTTTTAATGTCAGGCATCGGGTGTCGCCCCGTCGAAGTGGCATATCTATTCCGGACACGTATGCCGCCTCTCATGGCGCCCTGATAAATTCAATATTGAAAAGAAATAACTTAATTTGAGGACCGATATGGAGCTGGGGACCAGGGTACTGCGATGCCAGAACCTTCTGCCCAGAAGGATGCTGCCATGAGGAGACTAAGCCACCACTAACATTAATCGTCGTCGGATTAGAGGGCCACGGTGTAAGGCCGCTTGGACTTTATGATGTTGCATAAACTGTGTCGGAGCATAAAAACGTCTCATTTGGGACTCATTTAAGCCACCAAATTGTTTGCACACGCTCGACGATCATCATCCTTTCTGGCACCGAAAAAAGGTAAGCGTTTCGGGGGCAACAACAATCGCGAATTTGAATTCATTCGAAAATCGTTTAACGTTTGCCGGGTGGTTTAGCATGTTTTTCGGCGCACACCTGCGCATTCCCTTGGAGCTGGAACAGCGTACGGGTGGGAGGCTGGGCCGGAGATTGGGAGGGAGCGCCGTGACTTGCATTCGCCAGCGACATTTCACCGCCGCTTTCATTTAAAATCGAAAATGCTCAAATACAGGCAGAGAACGAATCGAAATGCAATAGAGGAAGAGTCTATAGCACCGAAGTCATAATGCACTTGCTTAAACCAAAGGGATTCCATTAAAAATAAAGTATACATATGGTTTTAAGCCATTAAACAAGAGAAATCTCAAAGATATAAAGTGAAAGGTATTTAAGTTTATTCAGTAAATTTGGTTTGTAGTTAAAGCATTAATCAGGTACATAGTAAAAGATGCCCTAATATTCCACATGATCTTGATTGCTATCAAAGTTAGAAATATGCAGTACAACTTTTCAAAATATCTCTTTTAATTCTTTATATCATTAACTATATGCTTGAACATATGCTATAATACCCTTCGATAGGGCACATTCAGGGGAGTAGGAAAAACACTGCTTGTTTGTGATGGCTGAAAAAGCCGAGTGACAGTGGATGGCGGCCATGATATAGGGTTTTGTTTGAATTGGGATGCAGTGTGGGTCCTGCTGATGGTGGGTGTGCACTTGTTAGCCGCAAGGTGTTCGCAGGCTCGTCATCAGCATCCGACAGCACCACTCCATCTGCGCTGGGCTTCGGTGTTGTTGAAGCGAAATAAATAAACAAACAAACCCATGGCAAGGGTTCAACAAAAGCAAAAGGCTCAAAGTAATTCAAAGGAGCGGAAATGAAAGGGGCCGCATAATCTGTCTCGCGTTCTCTTTATCCAGGGAGTTAGTTTTCCGCGTTTGCTTATTTAGCGTTTAAATAGCGCTTAATCTACATTGTGTAAGTATCTTTCAGATACAGCAAAAGCAGGGGAAGCGAAAACTCCGCTTCACCAAAGCCATAACATGAATTTGAATACCTTTTATTTTTGGGTAGCTTACTACACTTTTTGCTATAAAACTGGCCCAATTTGAAGTGATCATAGCTCATAATTATGCCTGTAAAAACAAATTAAACTTCAATTTTCTTCACCGACTTGGCAGCTCCCAGTCCTGGTTGTCTGCTGGCTGATTTCGGGTCCTCGAATGACTTCTCCAGGGAGCACAGAGCCAGCGAGAAGTTTCAGGAACAGAGTGGCCAACATAGCTATTTTATATTATTTATAATTTAACATATGTTAGTACCTATTTACTGTTGAATAATCGATTTAATTGGACATGATTTGATTCGAAAATGAATTTGGTAATATTGAGTGCGAATCACAAAGATCATGTGCATTATGACAGTTTTTAAAATGTGACTTGGTCGCCCTATAAAAATATTTCGAGAAGAAAAGATCAGGGAAATTGAAATCACTGAGGATTTTCGAAACTCAATCCTGGCCCAGTTTAAAATATTTATTTCTTATGACCGTTTAGGCAATGTATTTGATAACTTATCGAATTAAATTATATAATTACTTGTATGTTTAAAGCTAACTAACTAACAAATACTAACAGCTTTGAGTAACAGCTTTAAGTAACACACTTCTTCATATCCTCCCTAATAATTCAAACGATTTAACTTTGGTTTTTCCCTGTCTAATTCAAGTCATAGCTACTTTTCTCCCGTGAACCTGGCAACACTGGCCTGCTGCTCTGCCTTTTTGGAAAGACGTTAAGCAACTTCCGCTTCAGTTTTAACTCACTTAGCTCGGTCGCGACTTATGCAAAAGTTTTCAATTGCCCCTTATTATTGTTGTTCTTGCTGTTGCCGCCCGCCTTTATTGTTGCGCCGCTTCAAGAGAAATGCAAATTTATTCAAAATGGAGGAAAATGGAAAAGTTGGCGGAGTCTGCCAAGTCTGGTCTGAATGGCGGAAGGGCTATGGCCATAATTAAATATCATTTTTTTCCGCATTTATATTTGCATTTTACCGAATAATTTCATTTTATTTCAGTCTTAATTTGTTTTGCCAACGTAATTCATTCCGCTAAAGTCCAAGGAAGCGCGTTGAAAAGGGTAAGGAAAGGCACACCGATTGGCATATGAAAAGAAAAGCCAGCTTTCCCATTAGCTGCACGCGATTTTCCAATAAAATTCTAATGGCGAAATCAAATTCTCTGGGGAAAAGGCTGCCGCTGAAATCAGTTACAACTATGGACGGTTATCTCAGCGGGTCATCTCCACGGAAGGACAATTATCGGCGGACATGCTAATTTGTGCGTGGCGACCAGGCGACACTGGGGCCGGCCAGAGAGCAGGAAAAAATGGGTTAAAGCAGAATACCTCAATATTTGTTGACGGAACGTGATTTGGCGCATTTGCCGTCGCTTCTAGCCAGCGGAGCTGCCAACGTGCGACCGCGCCCAAAATGCGCACATCACCGTCTGTTGCGAGCCGCACCCACAAAGGACTTCCCAGCTCACATACGCAGTTACATCTGGAAAAAAAGGAAATAAAAACTACAAGTTTAATAAGTTCTAAAAACACTGTAGGATAACATTTCCCTAAGACTTGGAAATATAGAAATGTGTGGACTTTCTAAGGATTTACAAGAACTTGCATTAATCTTTGCTGGTATTCGACAACAAAAGATCAAGTAACCTATTTTAAATTCTTAATATTTGTGTATTACTCTCGGCATTAAAGGTTACAAAGAAACCATAACTCAATGCTAGTGTCCTGAAATTTGCATAACTGATATAAAGGGAAACAACCCATATTTTATTCTATTCAATTATTTTTAAAATATAATTTTTCAGGTGTATTCTCGCCAAAAGACGCGATCTCCCGCGTTGTTTTTTCTGAAATATGTTAAATGTTTTGTCCGAGCTGCACAAACAGGCGCTTGAGTATCAAAATACCAACAGGACGAGGCGGGAGGACTCACGAACCGTAACCGCTGAACACGCAAGTCGGAAGGGTTAATTAATTTAATGCCATAAGCGGAGTTGAAGAAATAGACTCCTGCTAACTAGACTATTGGAACCCCATCAAGTCAGGGCAAGGACTACAAAATATTTCAGGTATCAGGAGCCACCATCTCCGTCAAAGTCGCCGGCTAAACTCCGCCCTCAAAGACGCTGAAAAGCCACACCCACAGCTTTCCCGGGCTGTTCCAGTGTCTTTGATGTGAAGTTTGATAAAAAGAAGTTCCCGGCTGGCTGCTTGAGTCCGGGCCCCAAGCTATACTTTTGTAATTTTCCGCCACCAAATTGGCTTTCATTTTTTTAGGGGTACGCCTCAGTGGGGTCTGAATCGAATCTGAGTCCGTTGGGTGGAGAAAAAGGACTAAATTATTTCCACCACATGACGTCAATTACAGTCACTTGGCTGCTAATTATAAACTCATTTTCAATTAATCAAGATGTTAGACATAAAATGCCAATAGACGTATCTCCTCGGGAGCATCGCGTGCTCGTCGGGTTGGAATAAAGGAAGGCAGCGATGTCAACGCCAATTGATGGTTGGCTCTGCCGTTGCTCCTTAAATTATTCATCAGGACACCGGCGCTACCGTTGATTTCAATTGGAGGCGAAGTACCGAGAGCTCCTTGTGTTTCGGGCTCACTAAATTATTCCGCAAAAAGCATCGATGGCAATCGCTTGGGGACGACGACAGGGACGCCAACGTGATCATCATCAACAGCCTATCCACCTGCCATTAACCACGCTTAACCTGACAGCCTCCTTATGCGGCTGCGGCCCGGCGCACCGATAAACATTAAGTTGTCAATAAAGGTAATTCATTATGTCGCACTCGAATACCCGGGGGAACCACTTCGGCCGGGGGCCTTGCTCCTGAAGAAAAAAGAACAAGACATCTTTGCATCGCTCTGCCTCCATTTGGCGGCCAGCCTCTTCCGCATTTGACAGTCGCACTCGACGGTGATAAAATATTCCGCTGGATGGGTAATAAAATTGCTTATTGCTTGGCGTTGGCCGCAGCCAAACGCGCTGCGGTCTCATTCGAATAAACTGGAATGGAGTATTTATTGGCATGGGTCAGCTGGGGATTTCCGGAGGCAGTAGTCATACTACTGCGGTTTTGAAAAGTTCCGAAGATGTAAACTGACTAAGTTGCAAACTACCTAAACAATCGGACTTACAAAAAATTGAAGTAGGGACTAGCTTTGTATATTCCTTGGATAAATATTTATTACAAATTAACTATGCGTTTTACATATTAAGATTATTTATTTACCTTGTTTAGTAGAAAAGTATTTGTTTTGTTCAACAACTATAAAGTCAAAAGGCAATTATGTATTCAAAGTAATATGGCCCTAATTCAGTTTTCCGAGTAAAAAATATCTCAAATTTTTAACTGATTTATGGGACAGAAACTGCAACCTTCTTTTTAAAAAGAAAGGACGTTCAAAATGTAAAATCTCAAATTAAAACAATGAAACTTGGTAACTTGAAAATGTTAAATATGATTATTATGAGAATGACTAATCTTCATAATACATGCAAACATATTTCTTCAAATACGAAAGGACATCGTTCTTATTTATATTTTAAAGCACGTCCTGCAATCCACTTTCCTAGCCAGAGACCCCTCCAGGAGACATGGTTTTGATACCTGATGGCTGGCTGCTGGCTCTCGGCACTCGCGTGACACGTCAGATCAATTTTTCGAAATATATTTTCTTCGAAATTTATTTGCCTGTCATTAGAGTTTTGCGGAACGTGCCTTGGTCGCATTTGCAAGTGCTCCACTGGGGACGACTATGTGCGACATGGCATGGCCGGCGACCAGTGCTTGGAGCGGAGGGGTGGACATGGCACGGACTGGTTGGAAAACCAATAGCCACCAGCAGGAGCGGGGGCGGGACAAGGACAGCGACTTTTCCATCGATTTGAAAGGGGGGAAGCTGCGCAAGGGGACATTTTTGCCGCCCACACCGACAAACACACGTGTGTTTTATGAAAATTGCATTTCAATTGACAAAGACGGGCGAGTGGAGCATAAAATATGGCAATTCGTGCTCCATCGGGCTCAACTCCTTCGTGCTTTATGCCCCCGTATGCCGTATAACGTTGATGAAATTGTTTGCGCTTTCACAAATTTTGTTTGGCGGACGCGGAGAGGTTTGGCGGGTGGGGTGGGACCCCGGGACACGGTCGTCTGTCCAGGATATTTATTATTTTATTAGCGGCGTGTGTTCCATCGGCGGCCAGCCATCATCCTTGGGAGTGGCTCACTTTTTACGGCTGTGCCTGCCGTCCAATAAACCCTTTCGAATTTTGTACTTCATATTTTGTATTTGGCCAGGCCGCCGTGTGTCTAGTTGGTTATGATAATTAAGTAATGGCTTCGTTCCGCCGCCACATGGACACTTCCTGCCTGTCCGTCCGTAAGTGTTGCCCACTCGAGCGTCGCATTTGTGCAAACCGGACTCACTACACTCTTTGTTTTCTTTTGGTTTTTTTTTTACCTTTCGACATGAATAATGGCACGAAAAATCGTAGACTTGATAGTTCAAAGGATATTTACATTAAACATTAGTTTTGTCAACATATTGAAAGGTGCCTGGAGAGGCCGAATGGGATATGAGTACATATGGGAAGTCAAGAAAAATATGAATCCTTTCCTCTGAGGCATGAATAAGAGGTTTTATGTTTTCCTTATTAATAATATTATTAATTTAACCTGAAAAATATTCAAATGATATAAAAAAAAATTATGTATAGATATATATTTTTAAACCAAGGATATAGCACCCTTGTCTGTATAAATTAAGATTGGCAATAAAAACTAAAAAAAAACAAAGAAAAATACTTCTTAATATCCCATTAGTTCAGAATTTAATTTTTAATTTAACAAAAATCAAAGTAAAATCATTAAATTTTCATGGGAAGATAGAAAGGTATAGAAAAGTTTGGCTCTTTTATTTCTAAATGGTAAAGTTTGAGGGATTTCCGATTGATTTTCATTTCAATTGAATCGTTGTAATTGCATGATGCAAGCAAATACAATATTCGGTTTCCTAAAGCTAACATAGCTTAATTTTTTCTTAAAATACAACAGAATGGAAAAATAAATGGTACATTAAAGTCAATATAGTTTTGTATTATTATTAATTTTAGAATCCTTTGTTTTCTTACTGTGAATAGTTAGCTAACTCGACTCAATGCCAAGGAAAACACTCTTATCATTATAAATAAAACAATAAAGCCAGACTTAATCAAAATTAAGAAATATATTACATAACTTCCTTGATAGTTCCATGTCTATAATGCAATTGTATGTGCCAGAATATATGGTTATAGAGGCAATAGAAGACCTTTTTTTTAACAGACAAAATAATAATAAAACAGACACAATAATAATATTCAATTGCAGTTTTTTTTTTATTTTTTTAAGACCTACAGAGAATAAATCTACCGAGCATCAGTAGATACAATCGAAGTGAAGAACTGCATGGAGTCCTTCGGACCAACTGAAAAACCAGCTTCTTGAACAAATCGCTTTCCAATCCAAATAAAATTTCCATTTTCTTTAATTTAATATTTACCTTGTAACTATTTGCATTTATAATTCCAACTAATGTAAACATATATATTTGACTGTAGGTATATTTCCACAAACACATATTATATTTTCAAGCTATAATAAATTTGAGATTTATGATTTGCATTCCACAGCATTTCAGAACCGCAGTATTTTTTAACAGCACTTTAACGATTTGACTGAGAATCATAATTTTTATCGCATCGTGCATTGTATCCGTTCGATCAAAAAACGCCTTGAGTACATTTCAAACAATTCATTCGGCAATTAGAGGCGTTCTCGATGGCCACAAAACGATTTGTTAAACGATTTTTATTTATGATTTTATGTGCACATGCCACCTCAACAACCACCAGCTAGCCACCAGCCAGCAATCGATGATAAAAGACTGCGCTGCGCCCCGATAAACCCTGAAAACCGCAGAAGTTTGGCGTCCAGTCAGGTGATGGTGATTGCCTTCTGGCCGCCTTCGGCAAACATGGGTTCGATAGGATAAACCCGCCCAGATGGGGCAGTGTGTGTGGACTCTGGTCGGGTCTATTGGTGGCAATCAAACGGGTTGGCCTGTAATCGCAGGCGCGTTATCACGATAGCTTAACACCTTTCGTAAGTTCGTAAGTAAGCTGGAGCTGGCCCACCGCTTTTTATCTCCATATCTGGTTAGCTCAACCGAAAGTTGGGGAGCGAGTGGAATGGCGGTGGACTGGCGAAGTGGGGGGCAAAGTTCAGAGCGCGGCATGGAACACAAAAGACCTTAGTGCTTCCTAATTGCGCACTAAATTAACTGAAATCAACAGCAAAACAAACCCAGAACAAAAAGCGAAAAAAGCTGGGAGAATAAATAATAATGAATGGAAGGCGAGCGGGACTCGAATCGGATCGTAAAGCCGTCAGCGCACATTGAACATGAAATGCACCGCCAATCAAAAAGGCGCACATAAAAATTACCACTAAATTGCCGAAAAGAAATTAACTCCAAGAGAGCTCTCCCAACCCCATCCCAGTAGATGCTTATAATCGGCACTCCAACATTGAAATTGAAAACTTTGGTGTCCGCCGGATCTGCTGGCACCGCCCCTAGTGTCAAAACTGCGGTTGCTGATTTCGAATGGGTTCTGTAAAGCTAAACAATTCAATTCGACTTGGTATGCCAATTATGAATGAATAAATTAATTGTTGAGGGAGTAGAGCTTACGGGCTGATACTCTGTCGCCTCTGCTTTTTGTAGCATATTTTTGAGCCTGTTTTGGGAAATGAGGGTAGATCTGTGGGGGACCATGGTGTTCTTGTACATTATATTATTTTGTTGTTTTAAAATATGCACTTGAGGAATGAGTTAGATAATTAGGAGACACAAATGTAGATGAAAAGATTTAAATCAGCACATATTTGCCCAATTTGAATTATTAGAAGGATGGGTCGCAGAAATGACAAGGATTTTGCATTTCCACAGGTGAGTTTTCTAAACCATGTAAAGTGTCAAAATTTCAATAGTAAAACATATTTATACTGCACTTAGACACAAAGGTAATACAAGGGTCTCCAGATATCACAGTATACCTCTATAAATATAAAACATAAACTGAATTTGGCAGCTCAAACATTATTTAAAATCGTAAAGATTGTCCTTTTTGTTTAATTCGGCTACGACTCAAGGTCAGTGAGTCTAATAATTTCCCCTATTATGATATAAAAATATATTATTACTAATATTAAATGAACTAAAATACTACTCACGATAATTTGGGTAATAGGTTATTCATTCCCTGCCAGCCTTGGGCAAAAACATACTCGGCCGCAATGTCATTGAGAAAACATTTTCGGCTGCGAGTCAGCGCGATCAATTTAAATTAAGCCGAAGATTTTGGTTTAATTAAAAATCTTCAAATACGCTTAATGACAATTAATTGGTCAACATCAGACCAGTCATCGCCATCGACAGTCGCCCTCGCATCGATGGGTTCCAAGCGGTCTCGCACCGAGGCGCAAGATCCGGAGGGACAGACGAAGGATCTCCGGCCAGATGGCCCGATGGGCACAAGTCACGCCACCGTCATAAAACGATCTCCGAATCGGGGCTTTTCCGCTTTGAAGTTACAGCTGCTGTTGCGTGTTGCGAATGGAGATTTCTCCAGCGATCTCAGCTCAATTGAAAAAAATCAAGCTGGGGAAACGGGAAAGGCCCTCGCCGAGGGCGCCACCCTGGAAGACTGCTCCTCTGGTTTGATCTTCAGCTCAAAGGTTTAATTAGTCGGTCTTACACTAAGCGTCTGAATGTATGTATCTTACAGCATTTGTCCTTCTTTAGTGAGCATTACTAACCCTGTTAAGGTGATGAATGGCTTCGCAACTTATTATTATCTTAACGACTTTCGACGCGTGTGTGTGGCTTTTAATTATTGTGTCAGGAAGAGGTGACTCTAATGACTAGTTATGGACTCTGTGGCCCAATTGGGGAAGTGCACACGGTAATCTCTGAACCTTACACCCAGCCATGGGGTAGGTGCCGTCGCCCAAGCGATTTATATCCCCTCCTCTGCGAAGAGGACTGACCAGCTGACGGTCCCCAAAGACAACACAACTGATGGACTGCTGATGACATAATATGCAAATACGAACCGAGTGCCACAAACCACAACCAACAACAGCACATAAAATACAATACATCCCTGCACACACACGTGGAAATCGGGCGTGGGTACTCCTTCATAGTCTGACCTGTGAATAGTTTTTAGCTTGATTTCTTTGGGGAATTTTCCCAAAACAGAGCTCTGGCTGAGCTGACAAAATGAAGGAGTTACAGTGTTTACAGTCGCGATAGAGATGGGAGTAGCTATTATTGATATAATTTTGGAAAAAAATAAATATATTGTCAATTTAATAACATTATAATAACATGGAGTTCTTGGCATTCAGAAAAGATTTTTATAGATATTGTATTAAAAATAGTAAAAATTAAATTGGAAAGGATGTTATCTTCATGAGGCATTCGTATTTATTCACCTTAGATACTTGAATAATAAACGTCCCGATTGAGAGATCACGCAACCATCTCGAACGAGCAGTTACAGAGTCCTGCGGTTCGCTTGGCTTGCAAGTTTCCGTGGCCTTAGTAATTTGCTTAATTACTTTAGCTTGTAAATGGAGCTGTGAGCGGCGAGCTGGAGGATAAACACTGCTGCTCAACGTACAATCACTTGGAAAGGTGCGGACTAATCGCACCGCTGAATAGACGAGCTGGCCGACTGGTGTTATTAGGTGACAGCTTTGCATAAGCGAAGCGTTTTGGCTCTAATTAAAATAATTACCCCTTCCGATTAACCCAGTTTCGAGGTTCGCTGCTCAATTTTCCGCATTTCCGACATCGTCTGCTCCATTTCCATTAGCCCTCGGCTATTGTATAATATTGTCACATGTGAACTGAGGCGTGGGCAAGGCGATTACGGAAGGGGTAGCTACCGGATAAGGACATCACGCCTTGCGGCGCTGATTGTTCCTTTTGTTGCCTTGTTGCCTTGTCGTCGTAGGCTGCCGGAATAGAGACTTACCCTTTGATCCCGGGAACCGGCCCAGGCCCAGGCCCAGGCCCAGGCTCGGGACCGAGCAGAAGAGCCAACCCCCATCGGCGGCATATCGAACTCAGACATTATCCCATAATTATAGGGCTACCGTATGCTGGGCTGTGCCACGTGCGCCTTCTGCTCCGTTCACTTGAGCCAATATTTATGCAACAATTTAACCGCAAAATTTATTCATGATTTCCGTAAATTGTTTTAAAGCTTTGTTCCGCTCAAGAATGGCTGACAAACCCTTTTCCGGCGTCATGTGCCGCGGCTGCTGTTATGTTGTGGGTAATTTTCAGATTATCAGATTTTTGTTTAGCCCCTAAATGGTTCCAATGACTGTTTTGGGAAAACTGGCCAGTAATTTGAGGCTTGAGGAACTGAAAGCAAACAGTCAGTTGACATGAAACGGAGGGAATTGGATGCTTAGACCTGAAAAGTGACTGTTATTCTGTATAAAAGTAAATTGCTGCTTGGGAACGAACATTATTCTCATATATCCAGATAATTATATACCCTGCACTTCGTACAAAGATCAATATAAAGATTATTGACAATACAGCAAACAAGTACTGTAAACGCAGAGAATTATTAGTTTCCTCTAATAAGATCTTTTCTCTTGACATAAGGTAGTGTTTCGATTTATTTATTTCAGGAAGATTTTTTTAATATTACTGTGAACCGAATTACACCCAAGCCCTTGTTGATGCTGCCCTGTAAATTCATAAATATTCTTAATTTAAAATTTGTTCCTAATCATACATACTACAGATATTTATGGTATAGTCAAGAGCACATCGACAATTTCTAGTAGCATGTGATCCTCACTTCAGGACATCATTTGGGACTGCTTCGGAGAGGAACAGACATATCTATAGAGATATTATATAATTAAAGAGTAAATATAGAAATTTCTTCCATTAATTAGAATTCTTTAATTCGTCTATTCTAAAGTATTAATAAGTACCATGTCAGTAGTGTGTGAATCTGGCCTGGCATTGAAATTGTCTGACCAATCGAAAGGAACAAGACGTTCCTCACAAGGAAAAGCATATCCTTCGCCTGAGACACTTCTCCTCCTTAAGGGTGATCATCCGAAATCAAAACAATATATAACTTCATAGTCTGACCTGTGAAAAGTTTTTAGCCTGATTTCTTTGGGTAATTTTCCCAAAACAGAGCTCTGGCTGAGCTGACAAAATAAAGGAGTTACAGGGTTTACAGATTTGCATCTGTGCTACGCCTTTCTTTTTCTTGGTTAGTTTAAGGAAAAATATGAATAAATAAATAGTATTTTCCTAAAAAAAAGTACTTATCCCTTGCAAATAATAAATATTTGCCAACTGCTATTCTGGCTTCAATTCTATGGGTTGGAATTACACTTACGACATTTGCCCCCAATTGTTAGTCTGCTTCCTCTTTTTTAGTGCCATAAAAAAAGCAAATAAAACAGTTAAGAACAATTAAGTTTCTGAAATCATGCAAAAGTTCGAAAATGTCAAACTCCGAAGCGTGAGAAACATTTTTGCAGTGATGTTGAATCAAAACCCCGGGAAGGAGAGCGATATTTTTCACAATTAACGAATGCGACCCAGCATGGGGAATTGTGGGAATCGATGGAAAATGCGACAAAAACTGCAGTGCACTGTAAAAATATATTTACTGTATGTCTCTAAAGAAAGCGAGCAAAAACTTGACAGCTAAATGGACAACATCATACCTATTTGAAGGAGAATTTGGTAGAGGGTAAAAAATGACTATTAAGATTTTTATGATGTCTTGAAGGGTTTTTTGTAGTGAACTGTGACAGCTCAAATCGTTTCAGTCATGCGATTTTTTCCCTCAATCAAACCCAGCCCGGCTCCATCTCCATCACTGTCTCCAGTCCGATCCGGTCCGGCCTGGCCGGGCATTGGTGTCCGGAACGCCATGTAGTCGTATCCGTTGCCGTTGGCGTAGCTGTATCGCCTCCGCATAGTCGCATCGCAGTCATGTCACCCTTTTCATTACGTTCCATTAAGAGTGTTGGGGGATTAATTGAATTTAATTGATTTGCCAAAGCAGGCTAAATTGGCCGCACTGTCTAGATTCCGGGGGCAGCAGCAGCGCAACAGATACTCGGCCCAGACAATTATCCATGAGATACAGATACAAATACAGTGCACATACGTTCTACGTACGTGTATTCATTACACCCAGTGCCAAGGAGACGTGGCACGCACTGGGCTCCAGCTCCGAGCTGGTTGGCTGGACAAATTAATGAGCACATGAATTCGGATTCCCACTTTGGGTGCTCCGATCATCTAACACTCGCTGCAAACAGTCTATGCACACATGACATCATCGACAGCTTGGCTTTTGTGCGGGTGTCTCGGTCCGTCCGAACTTGCTGTTGTTGCTGCGGTCTGCTTAATTACACAACGAGCCGAGCAGCGCGCAGCTTGAGGTTGAGATACTTGGATATACTCCACTCCATCGCCACAGCAACAGATACAGATACACACACCCGGGAAACTCCCTGCGGAGGCGTGGGATCAGCGGGAAATGGAGCTGCACTTGGTGCTGGTTGGCTTTGCTTGGCTTTTCAAGTAACCGCAGCGACACTTCCCGCAATGGAACTGGTTAATTATCTGGATTGCAACTGCTGCTCGCTCCAATTAATGCAAGGAACCAACGCCTCGAGTCTAAATATAGCTTCAAATAATCTAATAGGCGCTTGTGCTAATTTGCGTGGAGACTTAGGACCGCAAGAAATATGCATAAAACATAATAAGTACAATATTTTTATTTGGCGATGTTGCTTGGACAAAGGTTCACAATCTTCTTAACAATAAAAGAATAATATTATAATATACCGTTTTCAAGATAATTTCATAATCACTCAGTTAATTTGAAAGTCAAAGGATCAGAAAGAGATCCATGAACTATCATTCAATGTATGCCTTCTTAAAAAGTCTCTAACAAAAAAATGCAAAAACTTTTTGATATTTTTACAATTAGACTAAATTATTGCCTAAACTACCAATAAACCTGGCCATGTAAAAATACTCAAAACCCCGAATGTGGATCAAGTCTCCTTTTCAGTCCTAAATACCTAAGGGAAATTCTTCAACATTTAATTAATACTAAAAGCAAGATTTAAACCTAACTCTATCCTTTAACTGTTTTACTGAAATCTAATTAGAAAATATGATTATCTTGCCATTAATAGGACATTCGCTAAATTAAGATAAAGACATCTGGGAATGTTATAGATTGTTTTTTTTTATTTGCAAAAAGGAATTTTAATGTCTTATATTTTTTATCGTAATAATTTATAAAAGGATGTATGTATATTCATGTTAAAACCAGAACTTGTAAATACCAAGATACCAAGACAGATTTCTCAAATTTAACAAACATTATTGCCTCCCAAAAAAACGTTTCTTGAATCCTAAATTTAGACTTCTCAAACTACGTATTTAGAAATGTAAATTGTGTTTAAAATTAATGTGCAAATATATCCACTACTTTGTTTTATTGCTAATGGCAATTCTTGTTTATTTCACTCCTCCATGATTGCTTTTGGTATTTTCGATTCCGTGCAAAAGCACCTAAAATGTTTACACTAAAATCACTATTTAATTATTTAAAAGCTCAGCCAGCCAGAGCGAGGGTCCAGTGCAAAAAAGGAGTAGCAAGAGCTGGAGGCCCCGGCATCCCATATGTATGGCTCTATGTATTTTTTCGGTTGGCTTAAACAAATAAAGCAGAAAGCGAGCAAATATTTTCGTTCGATTTGTATTTGTTTTACCTTGATTTGCCCGCCGAGGCCCCGCCCACAACATGGCTCTGGAAGCGCCTATCTCGGCGGAGAGTGCCAGCTCTTTTCGGCATATACCGGCGCTCCTTCCGCACACACGAGCCCCCTCCGAGGAGCCACCAATGGGGGGTTCACCGAGGGGCAGCTCCTCCCACTCAGCGGCGGGGCAATCCAATCGCCGTCGACTCGCCACTGCGCATGGTGACTGCGATTGCGCCTCTGTTTTCAGTGATAACAAATCTTTATCGAGGCAAATGGTTGCTTATCTGGACTCTATTGGAAAATCAATCGATTCGAGCGGGGTTCGTTTGTTTGGTAATTAGCTTTTGGACAATGTTGTTCTTTCTCCGCCCCCGTCCTTCCGTTCCGCTCACAGTGCCTATTTCTATTAAATATCCCGGCCATTGTTATTCTTGTGCGGCTTAAAAAACAAGTGCTGCTTTTGTAAATGCACCAAAACTGGGGCAGTACGCATTTTGCATTAACAAATGGATTAAGTAGAAGGCAGCTAAATGGCTTCTTGATTTAAGTAGAGAAATTTAAGGTTGTTTTGGCAAAGGTAGATTTTCTTATTATATTTATTATTTCATCTCTGCGGCCGGGAAATCATGTGCATATTTATAAATCTTTGAACTCATTACCATTAAAATATAATATTAATACTGAATAGAGACTAACAGATCTTTGATTCTTCTTAATAATTTTGTAATTCCTTTTCTGGGTACACTCTAACATATCTATATATATAAAAATTAAACGCCAAAAGTGTTTGTAGCCAGTGTTAGGCTCAGTGCGTTGACCGATTTCAAAATTTTTTTTTTGTTTGAAAGGTGGTATGAATACGGTGGTTTGTATGTATATACGATGCCTGTATGTGCTTTGGTTCGTAAGTTATGAACGTTTAAGCGAACACTACTTCGCCCGTATACACGCATACACGCAAGGAATGCCATCTCCTAATCGATCAATACGCGATTTACTCGAGTTAGAATTGCAACGTGAACAACAGTACGACCGAAACGCATTGAATGCATTTGTGCAAGCAAATCTAACGAAATTGAATGCTGAACAGAAAATCGCTTATGACAAGATCATGCATGTTGTTACAAGTGGTGTTGGTGGATTTTATTTCTTGGATGCTCCAGGCGGAACTGGAAAAACGTTTTTGATATCATTGTTGTTGGCAACAATGCGTTCTCAAAGTAAAATTGCATTGGCATTGTCTTCTTCCGGTATAGCTGCTACGTTATTGGATGGCGGTCGAACGGCTCATTCTGCTTTGAAACTACCATTGAATTATCAAGGGAATGAAACTCCAACGTGCAACATATCAAAGGGATCTGGCACAGCTAAAGTATTGCAGCAATGCTCCATTATTATTTGGGATGAATGTACGATGGCACACAAGAAATCAGTCGGAGCATTGGATAGAACTTTGAAAGATCTTCGAGGTAATGCGGAGTTGTTTGGTGGCGCATTGATTTTATTGGCTGGTGATTTTCGACAAACATTGCCAGTCATTCCGAAATCAACACCTGCTGATGAGATTAATGCTTGCTTGAAATCATCATATTTGTGGAGACACGTCAAAACATTGAAATTAACTACCAATGTTCGTGTTCAGTTGCAGAATGATCCATCTGCTGATACATTCTCCAAGCAATTGTTAAAAATTGGAAATGGTGCTATGTCAGTCGATGAAAATGGATTGATAACGTTGCCTAATGATTTTTGCCGTTTTGCTCAATCCATGGATGAATTGATTGAAAGTGCTTTTCCAAACATAGCACAACATTATAAATGCCATACTTGGTTACGTGAAAGAGCAAATTTAGCTGCGAAAAACAAAGACGTCAGTGAATTGAACTTAGTCATACAATCAAAAATTCCTGGCGAATTGATTTCGTACAAGTCATTGGATACGGTTATCGAGGAAGAAGATGTCGTTCAATATCCAACTGAATTTTTGAATTCTTTGGAATTTCCTGGATTACCACCTCATAATTTACAATTGAAAGTTGGTGTTACTATAATAATGTTGCGTAATATCAATCAGCCGCGTTTATGTAATGGAACCAGACTCGCAGTTAAAAAGTTAATGGCAAATGTGATCGAAGCAACTATTTTAACTGGCAAATTCAAAGGTGAAGATGTATTGATACCACGAATTCCAATGAAATCATCTGATATGCCCTTCGAGTTTAAGCGTTTGCAATTTCCAGTGCGCCTCGCGTTTGCTGTTACTATCAATAAGGCACAAGGCCAGTCGTTGGGAATTTGTGGTGTGAATTTAGAGAATCCAGTGTTTTCACATGGACAACTTTATGTCGCATGTTCACGTGTTGGAAAACCATCTGTTCTCTATGTATTCGTTAGCAATACAAATTCAAAAACAAAGAACGTTGTGTACCATACAGCACTTCAATAAAATTGTTTTTCATTTCACTTTATAAAATCAGGGTTTTTCATTTTTTGCTTTTGTTTCAATTTTATTTCCTTAATGCACTACGAAGTGTGCACAGGGTACGCTAGTTACTTATAAAGGGTCTTAGGTTTGCGATTCATCCAGCTAAAATAATTTAAAACAAAATAAATAAAGCACTTTAAATTTTTACTAAAGTATGTAAATAAACGCCAATAAAGCAACATTTCCTTGTTGGTTTTTAAAATATTTATATCCTGCTCTTTGCTCTTTGTAGCGGATATAAAAAGATATCACTGTGTTCTCACCGATCTCTCTCCGGAATAGCTATCTTCCGGAGATCGATGACCGTTAAAGCAGTAATGACTTATATCTAGGAGTTTATCTTTAACCGTAGGTAATGGTAGCCCCGGCAAACAGACGTGAGTCGTAAACATAATTACAACTTATCAATAAAAGCGAGCACTAACCCGGTAGACTCCCTGTCGCCACAAAACCCATTCTCCCACAGCTTTATCTGGCCCAATCTATTTGTTCAGTGCTTGTTTGGTTATACGTCGACTGAGCCGCGTTTACAAGTGGTAAATTATACAAATATCGATCAATAAAGGTGCAAGCTCGCACTCACTCAGTTCCGTGAAGATCGTGACAGCTTTCATTCGCAGACTTTAAGGTTGCAAATGTTTAAAATAATACGAATGAATAAAAGATTACCAATAAAATAATAGTTAAACATGTAAAAGACATTATTTATATGTTACATCAAGAACAATTAATATTTAAATACTCTAAAAAAAAATTCAACAATTCCATTTCCTTTTCTTTTTTAACCAAGTAACCAATTTGAACTTTACTGGCCAAGGATTCTTTTAAGTCAAGCCAATAATTAGGGTAACTAATTTAATCTTAAGAAAAGTATTTTGAATTTAGGGTCAAGCGACTTTAATGAATCACTGTATAGAATCCATGTACTGAAGAACTTCGTGAGCTGTTGGTAATTACAATAAACACGACAGGGCGAGTGAATCGTGCCATCATAAATATTTGTAAACAAAACCATACCTTTTACACCGATCTGTGCGAGGCATAACTAGTTACACCGATATACTAAGAGGGCTCGGATGTGGACGTGGACGGGGGTGCTATAAAACCGGAGTTTTATTTCAATCTGCCGCCTCCAGGCTAAATTATGAGCCTATCAACGGAAAGCGCAATCGATCTGTGCCCCACCATCGGACCCAGCTCCGGTGATAAGATAAGACCACCACCCCGAATGACGGAGTCCCTAGCCACGGTTCAAAGCCAGAGCCGGTGGAGAGCCCATGGAGCTGCCAGATCCGGAGGCAGGGTCAGGCCGTTCCAGCCGTCAGCCGGGTAACCACCAAGTCGTCCTGGTTGTGCATCCCCGATCCACGCACACAGAGGCCGTATCGGAGCCCACACGGGTGTGTGCTGCCCACGACTATCGATCTATAAAGAGGCACTAAATCAACAATAACACCGCCGCAACACTGAGTGGAGTAAGAACTATAAATAAATTATTTATAGCTTCGGTGGTGGAATATTGCCACCACACAGAGGTAATGGATGGATCGCTGGCCGGTATCGTTTTCGATTTGGTTTGGTTTGTTGCGGTACAGAATGGCCTGGCTATGGAGCTGCATACTCGGCCGAAGGTGGGCACTGTGACGGCGCATTTCTCTCTGCTCGTACACAGAAAATAGTTATGTCAGTTTCTGCTAAAGATTTTTTTGGCATTAATATAGGTAAATAACTTACAAACTGAATATAAAAAGATAACTTTTTATAGTGACAATCAAACTGCTTGCTAAAAATATATAGTATAATTATAATATAAATATAATGTAGAACACAATTCAAAATATAATATTGGCAAGATCAATTTTTAGATTAGTCTTAGAATCAAATTTAAATTCAAGCCGCCATAGCTTAATAAGGCTCTTTCACAAAGATCTCACTATAAAATTAAAGCAAATATAATTAAAATTCAGTAACCTTTCAAAAATCTCTAATACGAAGAACATATCGGGCGGTGTACGAGGACAGAACGCACAGTCGAAAATTACTTCGATAACCGTTTGTGTGCGCTGATAACTGATAGCCATGTTATTATTAAGGGTTATTAAAATTCTGATTGAAAATTCATGTCAAAAATATATTTTATTATCCATTGTAAAGGTTCATTTCATTTCGGTTCTTGATTACAACCGGGCAATATAGAATCCAATCGAGGAGTCGTAACGATTCGAATTGTTCAGAAACGATTGCTTACACTTTTGAGGGTTCCATGGCAATAAGACTGCATTGATAGCGTTCTCAAATAAAATAGCTATCAGACTACCATATATGATGTCTGACTTATATACTCCTCTAAGGTTGCATAAAAATAAGCTGTTCGTGAGCTGTCCTTATTAATAGGTGCATGAATTTGTATCGTATGGATAAAAATAGACTTTGTTTGTGGGTATAATTTGGTGAACAAGATCGACTTTGTTATGCCTTTTTTTAATGTGATCTCTTATGGAGTCATCTTGGTAAAGGACCGCCCTTGCTATACTATACTCCTAAAATAACAATTTTTGCAGCTTCCTAATGATCACGTCACCCCTTCAACATGCCAGATTTGTATACACCCCTGGCTCTCTAATTGGATCTAAGACAGACCGGGAGTGGGAATACTCAAAATGCTTGGATTGGGAGTAGAGAATACTCCACTTGTTCGCACTCCAACCTCGCCGCACTAAATTTAGTGTGTAATTCTTTAAATCGTTGCCATGTGTTGGCGGAACGATGCCAAAACTAAGTGACACAAATAATTTGAAGCTGGGATCTGGGACGCCGAGAGATATTGAAATCTGTGACGAAAACGGGCGACAAAAACGGGAGCTCATAAGACTTATTTATGCGACCGATGAAATGGGAACATTAGCCCAGTGTGTTTTGTAAATATTTGTCATAACTTCGAGGGGAACAACAGCACCAAGCCGACATGTGTGCGCTCCGCCAGAGTACCAGACTATTTTTTTGTATTTTTGGGGGACTTAAAGATCTGCCATTACCCCGGGGTATTTATTTTCAGAGTTGTGCTTTTAATGTCGCAATTAAATGCATGAGTTTTAAAAAATTAGATGCCTGTCAAAATTGTATAAGTTATGGTTCACATAGAGCTTTGCTCGAGAAATCCCCTCAAGCTTAAAAACTACGACGCGATGGAGAACTCAGTTGCAGATGCATTCTGAAACATATTTTTGAAATCTCAGATTGCATGTGTTGGTACTATTTGTCATTGAATAGGGGACCATCAGCGGGGAAAAAATGTAATGGAAAATAAAGAATAATGTGCCATTTTTCCCTAGTACTTATAAAATAACTACTTTCTGTTTACTTGAAATTCAAAATGTTATTAAAACGTATTAGGTTCAAACTTTTGATATCTTTGTATATACAAATGAACTTTAGATTTATTATGACCAATATATATTTCCAGTGTTTTTACAAATAATTAAGGAGGTGAATTCGCTGTTTTACTTGTTAAATGTACCACTTCATAAACTTGACCTTAAAAAGCATTCTTTCCATTATAAGAAGTGCTAATTTTTCGTTTTCTTTGTTATCAATAACTACAAGGTCTAGCATGTAACAGAAAACATAAAAACGCCTTCAACTCTTAAATGTGTTTAGAATCTTAGAGTCCGGCTTAGAAGTATTTCAGTCGCAATCAAATGAGTATTAAATACACCTTAATCGTAAGCGTTTAATTGGCTAGTAATTTAGTCCTAAGTTACTATTGCTTATTCAACTCTATTTTTTGAATATTTTTATTTGGATTCGATGTGAATCTGTACATCCTGTTCCCATTGATATTTTGGTATGCGAGACAAAGATTGAAACGTCCCTTGTTTTACTTGTTACTCCCTTGCAAAGACTATTATGATTAAGGACAGAAGATGGCACTCCAGTAAATGAAACATATGTGATCCTTATAGGTTTACAGAGCCATCTAAATGCAACTTTGTACTCATCTCTCTATTGAAGATGGTACATAGAAACTCTATTTCTCTTGGTTTTTTACTATTTAATGAGTGGTTCTTAGGTATGTAGAGTTCTGTCTTTCGAAATTATCGTAAATGCTGAAAAACTCTTACAAGAAGAACTCCTTCACAAGAAACTTCAAATATTTGTAAAAGGAATAACCATATGTATAAACTGGCTTGGGCCTCCTAAAAGCAACATTAGAAGAATTCCACTTAACGCGGTCTAGTCAACGATCCATGACTTTTTTAAAACTAAGTCCAGTTGAGAGTGAGTGAGTCAATGATGAGCCAACACAGAAGATCGAAGTTATGTTGACCGATCTTCGTCAGGATCACGGCAGGCTTCACGGGCCATTGGGCGATAGGATCGCACGCGATGAAAATGGATCTGCTTTTTAACATTAGCTGTAAAAGCTGCAAGGAAAAAACGGAACAGGAAACGCCAAAGCATTTGCTGTGTCACTGTCTAGCTTTAAATAATACCAGAATGCGTCGGTGCCTACCAGCTGGACAACTAAGAAACAGAGGGTGCGGACCAAAACGGAGCCCAGTTCTAATTGGAGACTCTAGGAAGAGTCTTCCCCTTATTCTTACCTTCCCACAATGTAATCAATATTACCAGACAAGTTTGCCAATGCTAAGGTAAAACTAAGAAAACAATTTTTTATTATAAAAAATATAAATCCGATCGATTAAGTAAAAATTAAAACCCGTCTAGACAAACCTGTTTACTACTAACGAACTGTGTGGAATCTTGGCATATAGTCTAATCTTGAATAACGTACTTGAAACCGACCTCGAATTAGGTAAAGCCCTTCACAAAAATTAAATGTTTTTTCGTATCAAAAAGGACGCTTTGAGTTTCATCCAAAGGTGTTTATTGTAGTTGTCCGCTTTTTTATAGATCTTCTAAAAAAGATCGGATCGAACAGCAGACCGCAAGGCTCTCAAAAGTTAGCTTTCTCAGTTGTTTAATAACTTAATTACAATTTTAGCATTTAATTTTAAGATTAAGTGAAACTGATTTTAAATCCCGTAAATTAATCAAGATATGAAAGTTTATAAAAAAAAGATTAATTTGAAATTATTTGTTATATATTATACACCATTTCCAACACACCCTTTATCGCAACGGTGTTATTATGCCACACTTGTGCCGAGCTTCGTGGAAATCACTTAAATGATTTGAAGTTAAGACCAAAAAACCAATCGCAAGTGTCAAATGGTAGAAGCCATTGGGGAGCAGAGCCAACAAGCGAGGGTTCCGCTGGAACTGGTCGTGGTGGCCACTCAAACACCTTGACAGCTGACGAGGCAGCACTCGAAATTAAATGGCGAGGGCCCCTCAAGTGCCACTGACAATGCCGATTACCAAATCGATGGCGGCTAAGCCAGGCCAGCCAGAAACAGTCGGAGCTAAGACCGCCCCCAGAGCGGCACAGGTAAACCAAAGGCCGGCAAACACGCGCCCAGCACACGCACCACCCCCACCACCGCCCACCTCCCACCTCCCACCTCCCGCCTCCCGCCTCCACCTGCCACCCCTTTGTTCGTGCGGCGGACGCATTGATTTGAACGAATCAAAGCGGTATGCGCACTAAAAATACCAACAACAAGCTACCAAAAAACCCAGATTACCCGCGACAAGCTGGAAGGGGGCGTGGCCAAGAGAGCGGGATGGCGCATGCAGCCATGGTGGTGAGTGTTCCAATTCCACTCGGTCGCGGCGATTCCAATTGGAAGCACGCGTCGTCCCGCTCGCACTCGCCCTCTTCGGCAGGGCGGTGGTGGTTGAGCACTTCCGCTGAGCGGAACGCCGCTGGCGCGCGCTCGTCGTCAGTCGCTTTCAGACGCTCGCTGGCAACGGTAAAGCCGGAGCACTCCGATTTCGAACGGGACGAAAAGCAACGAGAGGCGTTCCACTCTCCACCCCCCGCTCTTCTCGCTGGCTCCGCTGCCGGCGTCGCTGTCGCTGCCAAATCTAGGCGAAAATCGCAACACTTGGCACAACAGACGAGTATCGAGAGTTCTGCGTAAGTCAAGTGCAGCCGCAGCAGCAGCAGCGACAGAGCAGAGGTTTCCAAGCTCGGCGACAGAGATTCACTCTCGGCCGGGCGCCGGCGTCAGCGTTCCACGGATCCGTGATTAGGTTTTACGGTTTCAGTCCGCTCGATGACTCCGAAGCCAGCAGTTATGCGCAAAGCAGCAGCACTCGCAATAGCAGTAGCAGCAGCAGCACACGCAGCAGCAGAGCTCTAAATCAGTGAACGCTTCCTTCCGGAACGGAGCCCGTTGCGTATACGCCACCGCAGCCACCGGAACCCGTTTCGTATACGCCACCGTAACCGCAGTCGCATGCCGTCGCGTAAACTCCACTTTTCGGTTGAAGTGCTAAAACCCAAGAACAAACACAAGCTGACCGCAGCTTAAGTTGAATAAAATATAAATAAAAATCAAAAACATAAGCCCATACAGTGCCGAAATGGACGTAGCCAAAATGCAAGCCGCTTCCGGCCAGCATCTACTGCATCCCGCTGCGCCGCCCGCCCACCAACACCACCTGCCGCTCGACTACAGCTTGGGCAACTTCAAGCCGGCCATAGCGTCCGACTTTCCCGGACCCTTCCTCGCCAGCCAGCAGCAGCAGTCCTCCACGGCCTCCAATTCCGCCGGTTCCGGATCCGGTGCCGCTTCCGCCTCCACTTCCGCTTCGCTACAGGTGCGCGATCTCAGCGCCCTGACGGCCATGGCCACGATACCCTCGCCCACGCAACTCCTCCAGCAGCGCATCCAAATCTCTGCGGACGCGGCCCTCGGTCACCACCAGCAACAGCAGCAGCACCAGGCGTCCCAGAATCCGCCGCAGGCACCGATGCCGACGGCCCCGACATCGCCGCACGACTACGCGCCCATCTCCGCGTTCAAAGCGGTAACGCCCAAGAAGCGCAACTCCGACGGTAAGTTTGCAGTTTTATTTTCCAAAGAAGATCCATGTGTAATATATTTGCTGGGAACTTTTTAAAATCAATAGAGATTATTACAAAACTAAAGAAGTTCTTATTTATTCATCACAACAATTCCAGAACCCGAGAAATTTGTATAATTTGTATTGAACATTTTTATTGTCTGAAATCGTAAATCGTGAATCACTTTTTTGGATCTTAAAAACGCTTTTAATGATTTTTTTAATCGGCACGGTTACCATATCATATATGTATCTTCTGATTCTAATCTAAAATTTATTATTAATGAATTTATTTTTGTTGTAATTTAATGAGTTATGCCAAATAAACAAGGGTTTTCAGTCAAAAATTTCATTATAAATTATATTTTATATCTTTGACAACTATTTTTATTTGAATTAAATCTTTTTGCCTGCATAACTTCTTCTAATTGTTATCCACATACGATCGAAAATAGTAAACTACATACCTCTAGCTGTTCAATATTTTTGGATACATTCGGAAAATTATTATCTAAACTAAATATTTAAACAATATTCTTTGGTGATCTTTTTGTTAAATTCTTTACTATTAAATTCGATATCCTATTATAAATCTATCTATATCTACTAAAATTAAAATTAAAACTATACGATTTTGTGGGAAAACTATCAATATTGGAGCGTATTTGTTACTTGCGATTAGCTAAATACATATATACATTTTTTACATGTCAAAATCAATATTAGAAAATATAGATGATATATTCTAAAAAACTTGCAGTATCAATGTTCGCCAATTTAAACTCTTTTGCATAGATTGTCGTCCGTCAACATGCCTTGTCAGATTTAAAACTCTCCGAGTTAATTAAAAAAAGTACAATAAAAAACTACGGGAAACCATGAAACACGGATTCGCAACGAGCTGCGACAAATCCCCCAAAGGCGCGGAGGCGGGTCAAGGGGAGGAAAAACAGGAATTTTTAAAAAATCTATTTGAATAATGTGCGATTTTAAAATATGACCAGCGGTGGCCATGTCCAAGTGGGAGCCCAAAAGGCTGCACGGTGTCAGTTTAATTGGAAAAAAGCCCAACTTCCATTCGGTGGAAGCGTGGAAAACAAAAATTGTGGCGGGGAGCAGAAGCGAATATTCATTATTCCGTTTGAGAGTGTGTGTGAGTGAGTGCGGCGCTTAATGTGCAAATCTTCGGTGCGGACACGGGGCGGACAAATGGATATCGGGGATTGAAAAATCCATAGCCGAACCACAGATACACAGATACGGATACGGATACGGGGCTACGTACCGACAAACTTGTAGATACACAGTCCTCTCACCGCCAGTCGAGTCCAGTTCAGATACACACATGGATGGACGGCCAACTGTGTGCAGACGCCGTTGTCATCGCCATCGCTGTTGAATTTCAAATATGACCAGTGAATGAATGAATGAGAGCCCCACTGTGAGCATGTATGTTTGTGTGTGTTTGGGAGCCTGGCATCAGGGATGCCCACGTTGGACCGTTTTCCATATCGATGCAGTTCGAGGGTTTTTACGAATTTCTGTAAACAAATATAAAGCAAACAAGCCGAAACATTTTGTTAAGACATAGGTTTTAGTATTTTAAGATTCTTTGGAAGATTTTAATAAATAGAAAATAATCAAATTAGGTAATTGAATCAAAGCTCTTTATCAACATTTTATAATGAACTTGCAAAATCTTCAATAAGAATTTTAATATGCCATACTTTTAAACAAAATAAGAAACTATCAATTATTTATACATTGTTTTCTACTAGATAGAATTTTATTACATTTAGGGTACATTATTATAAGAACTTAATCCATATCAGTTTGAACTTAAAGAAGTATATGATATTAGCTAGGCACTAGCCAAATTGGCAGCCATGACTAGTGCTTTTGTGTGAGTGAACCTTTTTCCGTCTCCCACCTCCCTTCTCCCTTTTTCCGCTTTTTCCACACTCAAACACACGCAGACACACTCACACACTTTGGCGTCCAGGCAGCGACAAGCGGATTTCATTTACCGGCATTACATGTATCCAACGGATATGTTTTTAGCTCTCCGCCGCTTCCAGCACAGACATGGATATGCGGAAAACACACACCCAGATACATTCGCACACTGAATTTTCAATTCCGTTTGCCGCGACAAGCGCTTTTCCCCAGCTTTTCCTCCATTTCCCATCGCCGTTCCTCTGCCGTTGTGGCGAAAATGAATTTCGCTTTGTTTGTTGGAATATTTTTTTCGGTTTTCGGTGGGACAATATATTGGCTGAACTCCGCGGGTCTCTCCGGTGACTGATTGGCCCCTGCTCCTGCTGATGGAGCCGGGAATCTTTGTTGGGACATCCGCATGTATACGGAAATCTCTAGGGCTTAAACTGAAAGGCCGAAACTTGATTGCTTTTTTAAAAAGGAAACCAACAATTAACAACCTTTAAAGTTGGATACATCATTATACATGTTGGCTCTGATAGTAATTCATTTTGACAAATGAAATTAATAAATAAATTATTACACATATTATTATTATTATACATATAAAGATCAAAGATATGTAGAAAAATTTTGCAATTAAAGTTCTTAGTTTTGATATAGCTCTTGAGGCCAGCCAAAACAAACTTATCTTCGTACCCATCAAGCCGCAACCTTGCTCCGAAAGGTCAGTCGGAAATTTAGTCTCGATTTCCCATTAGCCGCCCACACCCACCACCCACACCCATCAATGGATGATCTTAATTTCTGACATACTGCGCCGTATGACTCAATTAATTATGTTCGCTGCCGATCCGCCGTCTAACGCGTTGCCAGCAAAAAGAGAAGAACTTTGACACCGCCAGTCGTCACCGCCGTGAGTCACGAATTAAGTTAATTTGTAGAAATTGGCCGGACCCAGACTAAGAGCCGACTAATAGTCCGAAGGGGTTCATGGGTTAAATGGCGTCCCGTACACAAGTCACTTGAGCCAAGACCTCCGGCCAGCATTGATTCATTCCCAGAAGGCAACAGATTCGGAGACATACTTTTCGTGTGATATCAGCCCGAAAATCAGAACGGTGCCTTGGACATCTGAAATCGACGTTCGGCCCATAAATTATCTTTTAATGATTTACGTGCAGCACCTATCGGGCTATATTTTTATATATGGCTCACCGAATTCATCTATATAAATTCAATAATAAAGTTGTTGAGCCGTTTTCAATCACACCAAACAATTGAACAGCGATTCGAATCAATTAAAAAGGCAATCGAAATATCCTATCGAATAAATTAACGGTCGACAAACAAGTACGACGTTTGGTCAAGAATTTGTCTTATCAGTGAGAGTTATAGCGAAACTTGGGATTTGTCAACCCAGAACTGATTGGATCCCAGGCTGTTGTAAATTAGATAGTGGAGCTAGAGTAGTGAGTAATGACAGTGGGGGTTAATAGAGGTAAAAAGGGGTTAATACATTTATTTTGCGTCATATCACAAATATTTATTTAAGAATTGTATGTTATTTTATTCTTGTAACGTAATTTTTTTACTTCATGTTATAGTTTGGTGTTTATAACATCATTATAATCCCTTTTCAGGGTATTCACTATTCTATGCGATGTGTATCCCGAGGGCGATCACAAAGTACACTGTTGATAAATAACAAATTGTCGCAACGAAAATCAGAGCAATATTTATGAAATATTTACGACACACGTCGTAATCATTGGCAACTCGTCGCCTGCTATATATTCTTCAACTTCTCACAAGTAGACGAAAATTGGGCATTGTAAAGATATCCAGACAGTCAGCCAAATAAAGTGGAAGAAAGCCACATCCACACCCCGAGTATCTGTCAGATACAAAACCCAGAAAGAGTGCGATAGATAGTTAGCTGCGCACACACACTGCACACCGCACACCGCACACCGCACACGCGTTATGATTTACGATGCGAGGTAAATACATAACGACATCTAAACATGTCAATATCCTCTGTGGCCAGTTGTAAAATCGAAAGAGTAAATGCATCGTAAAGTGAGCGAGCGACCGATAAGTAAACAAAGGCCAGCGCAACCGCAGACATAGTTCGTGCAACATTAAGAAAGTGCAGCTCAACTGCGGCGCTGTTCCACACAATTTCTACCCATTTGTGTTGTTATTTATGCCCTCGATTTCGAGTCCAGTCCGGTTTATCACCGCCCGAATGTTTGGCAAAGAAAAATCAATTTCAGGGGGAAAGAGAACAGAACCCTTTCCCAGTTTGGCATTGGCATTTGTCACGTTCGTTGTTTGAATATTGAAATTAGAAGTGCCCCGATCGATTCCCGTTGCTGATAGTATGAGAAACTGCGATTTTCGATATCGAATTTGTACAGCCATAAAAGCTACCAGAGTAGATATCAGCTATAGCAGTCATAAACCCGACTCGCAGACTGCACCTCCGATATCGGCGAACAATGGTAGTCATCCGCGATATACATTCGACCAACTACATACCTTTGAACCCAAAAGTCAAGCCAACTCAAGCCTATATATAGACTCACATTTTTAGACTGGGACCCCTGCTTGTCCCTTATGTTTTCCATTTTTTAGTGCCTCAATTACCGAAATTTGGTAATCGAAGTACTCAAATAAGTGAAAACAGTCGGCTCATTGAACCACCAATTAAATGTCATTTATCAGCGAAAGGAAAAAGGTAAAAGCTGTAGTCTAACGTTTAGATAGCCTTCTGATTTACTGCCCCGGCGATAAGCAGCTGGGAAAAGGGTGCAATGGGTGTACGGACAGGGAAGGGTAGCGGCGGAGGGGAACAGAGGCAATGCCTCGGACGGACGTTGAATTTCTGCAGGGCTTAGACCTGATTGATTTGCAGTGTAAGGGTAAATACTGTAATTGCAATTGGCGACATCCACGAGACGCTTCAAAGACCAAAAGCCGACGGGCCCTGTCAGCTGATAGCAGATAGCAGATGCCTGATGCCTGATGGCTGTGCGGCCAAGAGTCGAGTGTTTGGATACGCAATCCCCATC
Organism: Drosophila jambulina; assembly: GCA_018152175.1. Classification (NCBI taxonomy): domain Eukaryota; kingdom Metazoa; phylum Arthropoda; class Insecta; order Diptera; family Drosophilidae; genus Drosophila; species Drosophila jambulina. Next base: position 23,210,696 of record JAECXH010000114.1, on the reverse strand, counting down.
TAATGCCACTCAACGAGTTGAGCTTATGCTGGCTAAAGAGCTCTCCTCTCTCCCCCCACCAACTGATACGCTATCGATCCAATCGAAATCCGATCCCAATCGCAATCCGAATCCGAATCCGAAATCGAATCCAAGTCGAAATCCCAACACAAGTTGAAATCGAAATCTCAACGAATCCGTAAATCATGCTCACACATTCGCTGGCATACCAACAGACCAAATCATGGCCTAATCTATCTAACCGTTCGCAGTTTATGGCCCTCTTCTGGCCATATCGCCAGGCTCTTTATTATTTATACTGTGCTGTTTTTATTTTTTGCCATTTCCACTTTCATATTTGCCGAAAGCGGAATTTGTTTTTATAATATTACGACCGGTCCCGGCCCCCGACTACTGTTGCCCAGTACCCACTTCGCTCCCGATTTAATCGAGTCGATGCCTGCGAAATACTCGTACACACTTTGTACCCACTGCGACACTCAACTTACTGATTTTGCACCCAAAAGCGATGTTATAAATTACCCGAGAAATTAGTATTACATTGCAGGATTCCTATGCATACAATATTGGTTTAAGTAAAGCCTGACAATGCAAAGGTCTCAATTAATTCGATTCCAACTCACTTTAAATATTTTTTGTTGACGTCATCGCGGTCATTGGAGTTTTGCATAACTTCCTGAGACAGGTTAATTAAGTGCCTAATCGGAAATTAAGGGATAATTTACATATCTTTCATTTACAGAGTTTTTAAAAAAATAAAATACCGACTTTTCTCAAAATATTTCAAAAACCATTTCTGTAATAACTTCCCCACGAATATCACGAGGCGCCCAAAGTAATTATAAATGAAATTTCAGAAATTAACACCTCCTACTAGAGCCGCGCCCCGGCAAATCGTTAACCCAAACCAAATTGTAATGGCTGCAAATCGCCCCAAAACAATAATAATCCTGGCATAAGCCTGACAATGAGATGGCGTGGGCGGAGGGACACAAAACAGGGGCAGAGCAGGGCGGGATAACAATGATTTCAATTACCATGCAGTGTCGAATAATTATTTTACCTTCTTCTTTTTATGTGAACAAGTGCGTGGAGTGCGTGAATATTGCTCCCGGGCGGATAAAAACAGATGAGCGTCGAGCCCGCAGGAGGGTTGGGTCTTATTCGGGGGGTGTGCGGGTCGGACGGCGGCTATGTCTAATGTGCACAAATTTATGACTTTGCTGCCCCGGCCGTCGAGGGGTCGATCGTTGGTGCTACTTTGCCAGCCCTCAGCCTTCGGCCTCCAGCTTCCGGAGGAATCGCCACCCCGAAGCGACATTGGGCACATGCTTAAGCTCATTATTATCGTTTAAACAAGTCGCTCTACGTGCGCCACCAAGAGCCACTTGCCCTGCTCCTGCTCTGGCTCCTGCTTTTCCTCCTGGTCCTTGGGGTTGCTCTTGGCCCACTGGCTGCCGCCGAACGTTAAACGTTTCCAATTTTATTTCTCTCATATTGTGTGGGCCGCTGCCAAAGCCCCCTTGTTCCCTGCTTTGTGCCGCACTCCATTCGATTCGAATTCCGTTTTGGCAGGTCTCGGCTGCGATGTGGAAATCCTCCCGGGACGATTGTGTGCATAATTAGAACGGAAGGGTTGGGCCCGGGCTGGGTTCACGGGGCAAATCGACATTTGTCGTAATGTCAATGATTAAAATTTAGTTTAATGCGAAGAGCGGGGAATGAAGGTTGCCTGAAACGAGACCTTTGGAATAGAAATTTTCAACTGGAAATATTTTAATTTTGGATCAAAACTGGTATATGTTTCTTATTTAATATTTAGAAGGTAATTAGAATGTAGGAGACTTGTGAACAAAATTACGAAGCTAGAACTAAGTATTTATTTGATAATTGATTATCACTGCTGATTTCAAAAAGAAACGAAAAATAACATACATTTTATAATTATAAATATAATATAAGGAGAGTAATCTCTGCCTCGAAGACTTTAAATTTAATTTTAAATAAAGTTAATATAAGGTTTTTAAATATATATTTTTTTATGTCAAAGTAAAACCGTAACTTTGATTGCGTTAGGAAATTTCTACTAAAAATATGAGTTTAATTTTAAGAGACAAAAGTAAACAGTTGTATTTTTTATATTTCTTAGTTTTTTAATCCTAACAAAAGACAACATATTCCAGAGATTAACGAAAACTAATAGAACGTTAACCCTTCTGAAAATAAGAATCTCTAAAAAATCAACAATCCGAATGAAGCATTCTTTGTGGCAAGTTTCCACATTGAAAAGCACTTAGAATCATAAACCAAAAATCCAAAGAGCTTAGTGCGAACAAGAACAGAGGCAGAAGGGCAATAAAAACACTTGACACTATGGCAGGAAAAACACGAGCAAACGATCATCCATCCACCCTCCGCATGTATCTGTGTATCCGCTGGATACTCGGCTCTGCTCATTTTCCCGGCCGCGTTTAGTGCGTGGGCTTTGTTGATATTTGCTTGGCTTTGCGTTTTGCCGCCTCACTGAATGCGTACTGCGGACTACGGACTACGGGCGACTGTGGCCCGGAATCAAAGTCCCGCCCCTGTGTTTTACCCCCCGATCTCGGCACATCCTCTGGCTGCCGCGGCAGTTACTTTTATCTGCGTGGCGAATTAGAATGTTGTCAAATTGTTATTCTTTTGTTGCGATGCGGATTCATTCATTCATTCAATTCGCCTCGGGCCCCGTCGCGGTTTTCACTTGCCTGCGTACACTCGTACCCCTTTCCCGCGAGCAGGGCTCGCCCTGCCATTTTCCTTTTTCTTTTTCCCCCCACCGCCAATGCGCCTGCGTCAATTTGCACACGCGGGATGTCGGGATGTCGCCGGAGTTTCATTCCGGAGTCCCCTTCCCTCAAGGTCTTCCATTTCGGCTGTGTGTTTTCTGGTTTGTCATGCTCCATTTAGCCGAGTGTGGACCGAACAGATGTTCTATTTAAACGCACATTATTATTATTTCATTTCGACAGGCGATAGACTTCGAGGATGTGTATTTTAGGCTGTGTGCACCCCACGAAAATGTCTGCTTACAGCAGGATCTAAGCCAGATATAGCTTTTAATGATTAGCTTGGATGGTTATACTTATTTGTTGGGGAAGCAAAGCTTAATATTTACAAGAAATATAACAGATTCAGGATAAATATAAATATTTTTACTCTTAACAAACTAAAAATGCTTTATAACTTAAAGATTACTGGCCAGAATGCCTTTAGTAATTTCTGAGAAATAAAAAATTATACCATAACATATAATAAAATCTCAGCGTGGAAGCACTCCTTGAAACTGACATTTTTGTCGGGTGTTTGCTCCTGTCCAGGGGCGTGCCGCGTCAACCCTGAGCGCCGGCGCCGTTTCGTATACGGATTTGTATCTGTGTCCGTGGCCGTCATCGCTGGCCAAAGATTTCGGGGTGACGATGCCGGATGATGACGCGTTGATGTCAAATGCGGAAAACGGCTCACGAGAGGGGAAGGATTCACTGATTAGGGTGAATTAATGGTCATGTAAGGTGGATTAGGCGATTGAATACGAAAATAATTACATTTGAAATTCGATACGCCGACAACTGGCACACATATGACGAGTATTTGGGTGTGTGAGGCTGTACAGGTGGATTTCCCCTCCCCTATTTTTTGTGAAAGATTGATGACTTAGCTAACAGCTTGTCCTGATTTACTTAAATAATCGCAGGATGCTCCAATTCTAATTTAAATTTAAATAGATTCTTCAAATTTATTATTTTACTTTAACAATTTAATATTGTTCCTAACATTTCTTACCGTTTCTTAACTTTTCAGATGCCGCCCTGGCATTTAGCATTAGCAGACTGGTCAAGACTGAACTCCTAACAGCCGCCGTTGGCCTGAAGCCGCTGACTTCGCTGGAGGACAACAACAACTCCATATCCATGCTGAGCAAAAACCAGATGCAGCAGCACCAACAGCATCAGCAGCTCCAGCAGCCACGGTCCAAGCCGGCCTTCATCAGCGCCAGCGAAAAGTTAAGGCGACAGTCGCGATCCCGTTCCCGCTCGCGGTCCCGGAGTCGCTGCTCCTCGCAGATCGACATGGAGGACTCGGAGTCGCACCATTCGCACCGCTCGCTGCACTCCCGTTCGCGATCCCGCTCCCGCTCCCACTCGCGGTCGCGCTCGCACTCGAGCAGCTCGTCGGTGGAGCTGGAAGTCGACTCGCCGCCAGGCAGTCCGCGGATCAGTTCACCGAGCACCGCCTCCGCCTCGGAGCTGCTCATAACAGCCAATGGGGGCCCCAGGAGCATTGGGTCCAAGAAGTCCGACCTCTTCTCCGTGTCCGCGCTGCTGCGAAGGGATGAGCCACCTCAGAGACGCACGCCACGCAGCCCGCCGCTGGGTCACCTGGCCGCCGGCGGCCTGCCCATGCCCTTTAATCCGCTGGAGGCGATGCGCCAGGGCTATCCGCCCAACTACGACGCGGCCATGTTCCAGCGTCCGCTCTTTTCGCCCGCCCTGCCCTTCTTCGCCGCCGTTGCCTTCCACCAAGGTCAGCAGCAACAGCAGCAGCAGCAGCAGCAACAACAGCAGCAGCAGTCTGGCCTGGGAGCGGGGTAAGTAAAGGTCCTTTAAGACCAAAAAATATGTAACCCGATCAGATTCGTTCATGAGAATTCATGAGTTCTTTTTTAGAAATATGTTAATAAATACAAAAAGGTTTTTCCACCTTTTAAATCGCATTTAGTTTCAGTTTCAACTTAAATCAACAAATAATGAATAAAGCTGATAAATTAAAACGAAAAGGACTTTCAAAATAATCCACAAATAAAATATCCCCTGCCAAGTTGTTATTTTTGCATAATATTTTTTGTTCTAAAAGGGTTTTGGTACATGACTAACACAATTTCATTACCAGCTTAGGGTTGTGTAGACTTTCCCCATTTTCCACCAGACACAGACATAGAGCTTGTGCAACTCGGGACCCATCTTAATTAACTCGCCTCAATTAAATGTATATTTTCCTCCCCGCCAGCTACCATCCGGACTCGCAGGAAAATCTCTTCCGTCTGCGGAGTCTAATGGTGCCACTGCAATCCGCCGGACAGAACAACTCCACAGCGGCAGCGGCGGCGGCGGCAGCTGCTGCGGCGGCCGTCGGCGTGGGCGTCGGTGTGGGTGTCGGAGTGGGCGTGCCACCCAACGGCGGGCACCTGGGACTGCCGCACTCGCCGCACCTGCACCACTTCCACCACATGGCCGCCAAGTGGCCGGGCCTGCACCAATTCAGCGACCTGTACTCGTGCATGAAGTGCGAGAAGATGTTCTCCACGCCGCACGGCCTCGAGGTCCACTCCCGCCGGACGCACCACGGCAAGAAGCCCTATGCCTGCGAGCTCTGCAACAAGACCTTCGGGCACGAGGTCAGCCTCAGCCAACACAGGTATGTCCAGAATGCCACCTCAGGGATTCGGAGTGGGAGCGGCCGGGTTGGGGCCAGGATATGCATGACAGCACTCGGAGAAAATTGTGTGTACTTTTGGGGTCTAATCTTTTTGTGTGAAATTGGGTAAAGGAATGATAGGACTCGTTTTAAAATTTAGTTCATTCTAAAATATAAACAAAAATTCTTGGTAAATTAAATGATAAACAATCTTAAAGCTTAAACTTTAGTCTTAATTTAATTGTTACCTTTTCCTACCTGGAAATTACAATTGTATTTCTCTGAGTGTTGTGAGTGGCGTTCCTGTCTGGGACGGAAGTGGACACTCTGCATTACTTAATTTGGCCGAAATGGCTGGATTTCAGCCTGACCAAATGTTTGCCTTTGTGGCTGTAGTTAAAACACGTCCACTTCCGGTCCCCCCGGGGAAATTGCCGGACCTTAATTACGGCAAAGCGCTCGTTACGGTGACTCCTCTAATCCGCTCCAATCTCCACCTCGATTCCAGGGCGGTGCACAACGTGGAGAAGGTGTTCGAGTGCAAGCAGTGCGGAAAGCGCTTCAAGCGCTCCAGCACGCTGTCGACGCACCTGCTCATTCACAGCGACACGCGGCCTTATCCCTGCAACTACTGCGGCAAGCGGTTCCACCAGAAGAGCGACATGAAGAAGCACACGTACATTCACACAGGTAAGCAGTGTTGATTGAGTCCTTTTGTGGTCTTTTTTTTGTCGTGTGAAAGCCATTCACCTAGTAATTAGCGTATTGTAACTTTTTAAATATTAGGGATGCCTCCGAAGTTGTTGTGGATGGGAAATCATTTAAAATTTTTTATAAATTTTTAATTTTTCGTTACATACTAACTTTACTGTTTTAATTTCAAAACCTTTGCCAATTTGTTTTATTTAGGGAATCAGTTAAAAATACAAAACTACAATTATAACCTACAAACGTTTAAATAAATAAAATTTTGGGATAGGGATTCTTACAGGCCTTTTAATTAACATTTTATTTACTAAAATGTATAAATTTGTATATAGCGAAATATTAATACATTGTAAATGCTTAAAAATATGATTTATATTATTTCCGCATTTGGATTTACAGAAACTTTGATATTTTTTATGCTTTTGTGTATTGGATACAAAGGCTAAAGTAATTTCCTGAGTTACCTCGAACATAAATCTTAACCTGAGACCCCAAACAAAACTTTAAAGATCTTAGCCATTAACGCAAGGACAGATTGTGGGGCAATGCATGGGTGTACTAAGGGGGGTAGTGCTGGGGGGAAGCGCCGCCATTAAAGCGCCGAACCAAGAACCACCACCGAAAGCCGCAGTCGCCAGTTGCAATTACATTTGCCATCGGCAGAACCAGATATAACGGACTCTCGAAAGGGGGAGTGGGCGGTGGAAAGGCGGAGGACAGGCGGTGGGGGGTGCAAAAAAAATGGAGCAGACGACAGCTGAAAGAGCACCCAGTTGCTCTCGAAAAATCACTGGGGAGAGCCAGAAAACCGGAGCGACAGAGAGAACGAGAGCTGTGCACTCGAGCGAGAGAGGCAGAGAGCTGAACCTGCTGCTTCTGATAAGAATCTGAAAGAATCTATATACTGGAAGGTCTGCTTGCAGCACACAAACACACACACTGGGGCAGGGTGCGAGAGAGTGCGAACGGCCACGTGGGAGTGAGAGAGAGAACGAGAGAGAGAGAGAGAGAGGCAGACAGAGAAATCACAGTCGACCAATGAAAAATTTAGTCAAGAGATTTTGATTTTCTGTTTTATACGCGCGCACACACACGAATAACAAATACGAGACGCACACATCGACGCCGTGCCTTGGTATAGGTGCATACACACCCCTAGAAAGCCGAAAACGAAACGGAACTGAAACGCCATTGCGAAAACGAGGCGAAAGGGAGCCGGCGACGAAAAGGGGAGAAGGTCGCTGGGTGGGGCTGACACATTAGCATCGATTTCAAGTTCTTGATGGCTATGTGAAAATTTCTAATCTAAAATGCGATTTATACTGACTTAGAGACTTAGATATTGTTGTTTGAATTAAATCTATGAAGATTTCCAGAAAAAGTTTTTCATTTTTGGTAAATTACAAATTCATTTAAATTAAAACGTTAAGTAAAGAGTGTTCTTTTGTTTGCTTTGTCAAGATACATTATTATTTTGTTTTGAAAATACCAATTTTATTCTATTTATTATTATTATATAAATATTTACAAAACTATATTAAAGCAAACATTAAAAAATATACATTTATTACCTGTAACACTTACATTTATTTACAATTACATTTATTTGAATTTTATACTTTCTGTTTTATTTTAAATTTATAGGTCATTGATAAAATAATTTGTATAACAGGATATTGATCCAAAATTTTAAAATAAATTATTTATTAAATAGCGACCATTTAATGAAAGGGAAAATAAATCAATAAATCCTTCTAAACTTTAAACTTGACTTTCCACCTGGCTTCCAATTGCCATCATTACATTCAAATTTATTCTTTGTAATCGCTTCTATATTGATTCATCAGATTTCATTCGCATATATAAGCACACTGGATCATTAAGCATAAAAAGCGAAATTCCTGCTGGGCTTGAAATCAGTTTACAAATGGCAAGGATAATAACCCCTAATAAGCAGACTTCCTCGCTGATGCGTCTGGTGAAATCAGTGAAAGAGAAATCCGCAGAAGAGAGAGAGCCAGAGAAATATTCCAGACATTTTTATCGTTTGCCGTCTTCGATTTAGGACGTGTGCCCCCTCTCCGGTGCCCCCGAGGAACCCCTATCCCTTCCCTCTCGTACATACATACATATATACAGCTATAAGAGGAGAGGCACATGTGGCAATGCTGCTGCTGGCCCCGAACATCTCAGGATTCACCATCCGAGTGTTTTGGTTTTCCTCGCCCTGCGTTCTCCTCCGCTGAATTCTTCCTGCTGCTGCCTTCTTTACGACTTATCCTTAATTTTCTTCCCCGTGCTGAGACGTGTTTCCATCCCAGACAGCAGATTTTTCCTCTTTTCATCTGATGTGATTTTCTTAAACAATTTTTCGCCTTTCCGTTCCGGTTTCTCTCTTGGTTTTCTTCGTTTTCGTATTTACTTTTCGACCAAATGTTTTTATATGCTTAGCCCGTGCTTTGCTGGCATTTCCCTCTTCTGGTTTTGTGTTTCGCTTTTATTTCCTGGCCTCAGATTTTCGTTTCCTTAAATTTATGCGCTATAAAAAGAAGGAAGAAAAAAACACATTTTTGGGGATATTTTATTTATTCATGACTTTTGTTTTCCATTCAAAAGGTGAATCTGAGGCGTAAAATGTGTTTGGGATAACGCAAATCGATAATTTAAACAGATAGATGTGCCTCAAATGTTTGAATTTCATCTTTCTTTAATTTGAATCAGTTTGAAGTATTTATGTAGATTCGGAAAAATCGCATCTTAATCATTGATTCTTATTTAAAAGAACTCTTTAGGTATAATAATATTTTATATGTATTTTTACTATTTTACAGCTCTCAATAGCACGACAAAATATATGAAATATTTTTCAATGAAAAACTTGTAAAATAGTAAATTCTTATTGCAATTTTAATTATTTTATAAATATCTGTTATTAAAACGTTTCTAAAATCAAGCCAATGCGGTTCCCAAACGTTTCGCTCTACAGGGCGTATGCGTGATTTAATTCCCATTGCTTAGCTCAACTAGCCCGGCCGCCAAATATGTTGCGGACGTGTTGAATTAGGAAGCAGATTGAAAAGCAGAGGCAAACGGAAAAAACTAAAGCTTAAAATATTAGAAGACTAAAAGGAAAGCAATCCAGAAGGCAGCTAAGATTTAACAGTATACAATGTGCAGCAATAAAAATCCCTGAAAAGGCGGGCAAAAACCACTGGCCCTGGGATACATAAGTTCCATATACAAAAAGGCAGTGGCCTCGAGCCGACGGCCGACGGGATTTTTCTAGTTTCCATTTTGCTTTTCCTTTTTCTGCCTCCCTTTGTTATTTGTTCCTTTTTGTTGGTCTCGTTAGTGTTCGTGGGTCGTTTTGGCCGTGATAAATAATAAAAGCTGCTCTATAATCTCTGCGACTACGTGACGTTATTTGTGCCGATAGTGCACGAACGTGCCCCGAGCCATGGAAAAGGAGTCCTTCAGATCCTGCATCCAGGCATGCTCGGTGAGGCCAACTGAGAGCCAACTCCAACGCCCGCCTTCCTGCCTTCCTGCCTGCCTGCCTGCCTGACTACTCAATTTTACTGTTGCTCGACCCACTCCCACTCGACCCACTCCCACTGCCACTGCCAAGGAAAGGCAGGGCGTCTTATGCCGCGGGAGCTGAAAGTTGAATCAGAGCACATCCCTACGGTCGAATGTTTCACAATCACGTCGCTGCAATTCCATTATATACCAACGGAGCTGTCTTCTGTCTCGTTTCGCTGACTTCTCTCACTCTCTCTATTGCCTCGGCTCTCCTCTATATAAGCCCCTATCTGCGCTTATTCTATATAGACTTCCCCGATTCTCGGTAGGGAGCTCCGGAGTCAGGTCCTCTCAAGTTAGCATGTTATCGTCGTTATTTTGTTGCCGTCGCCCCCAATCTCTGTCGGTGAGTGTTTGTGTGCGTCTGGGGGTAACTTGGGTGTGTGTGTGTAGTACATAAAATGTAACCCAACAACAAGTCTATGCCACTATCTCGGCACAACCGAGTGCTACAGATAAGAGAAAAATATATACGTACACAAGCATATGTTCACCGGAAAAGTTTTAATCAAAGTTTCTGTATGAAGGGAAAAGAAACTTGCAGTAATTAGGGAACATAATATATATATATATGATTTAAAGGAGAACTAAAAAACTAAGCAAGAGTCTAATAATTGAGTTAAAAGTATGTCCCAAAACAATAAATAATCCATCTACCAATAAAGTCCCATTAAAAAGAAATTACAGGAAATGAACAGCTGCCTGCTGTAAACTTTAAAATGTAATTTAAGTTCTCCTCATTTCCATCTTCAGTTTCCGAGATTTCATTACAAGAAGCACAATTTTCATGACAGTTTCGGCGCCAGAAAAATCGTTCATTTCAAAGTCAGCTTTCGTCTCAAATCTCTAATGAAAAATTCAGCAGCATGGAAATGAACAATAAATGGAGCATAAAGCCCAAGCCGGGGAAAAACCTGATGTAAAAAAAAAGAACTGAAAACACCACAAAATTACTTTAAAAATGTTATCAAGTCGAGGAAAATTTCTGCCTTTCGCACTTAAAGCAACCGCAGAACATCCCGCAGATGAACCAAAAAGTTTAAATTTAAAAGAGAGATGTGAAGCCGACTTCGACAAACCGACGATTTGATACCCTTGAATAATATAAAAATTAGATACAACTTGTATTTGTCTAATATATATAATTTGGAAATTCCTACTAAAATGTATTATTTTTTATTTCTTAAAATAATGTAAACTAAATATGGTTTTTAATAGGATTTTGACAATTTTAGAGCTCAATCAATCAGATCATATCAATGTTAAAACTATAATACCAATGTATCAAAACGAATCCAGATAATTTTAATATTAATACTTCGAAATATCATTTAAAATTCATAAAAAGATATATATCAAACCAAGAGCTTCGTTACGAGGTACATTTTTCCAGGATATCAGTTGCCACTGAGAGAGGGAAATAATTGGGGGTGGATGAACCTCCTGCCTGTGGTCTGCGGAGATGACTTACATGGAGTCTTTGGGGTCCAAATTCAGAGCGGTGAATGCTTTTCTGTCTGGCGAGGAGACGATTTTTTTGTTTGGGGTTGACGCTTGAGATGGGGGATGCTCAGCTTTTGCATCTATGTGTATTCGAGAGGGGGAGAAATCGGTTGAGTCCTGAAAGCAAAAATGTTGCTTAAAATGGCGAACGTGGAAGGAAAGTGTTTGTAGTACCCAAGAACACATCATAATAATATGAACAAAATATATATTTGATAATGTATTTTTTTTATAAAAACCGTTTTACAATATGGAAAGAAAATTGCCAAAAAAAAATAAGTTTTTGGTTTACTATAAATCGTAAATACAATAGTTTTACAAAAAAGAATATAAAGAAAAATACATATTGAAGAGATTACTAATAACAATTGAAATAGAAAAAGTGTATTATAATCTGTGATACTTATAATATATTTGATGTTTCAGTAAATTATAAATTAAATTATTCTTTTTAAAATTGTTATGTTAGTTAATATAAGGCTTGGATAAAATAGAGTTGCCTTTAAGAACAGCTTCCTCTTGGCCGTCAGTCGTCAGAATAAGCCTGTTTTCCTGAATAACTGTTTCCCATTGACCATCTTTTGATTCCACCCAATTAACACCTCCCTCTCACTTTCTTTCGTTGCAGGTGAGAAACCGCACAAGTGCCAGGTATGTGGCAAGGCCTTCAGCCAGAGCTCCAACCTTATAACGCACTCTCGCAAGCACACCGGCTACAAGCCCTTCTCCTGCAAGCTCTGCCACAAGTCCTTCCAGCGCAAGGTGGACCTGCGGCGCCACAAGGAGACCCAGCACACGGACCTGCGCGTCCACCTGGGCAAGGTGGACTTCATGTCAGCAGCAGCAGCGGCGGCGGCCTCTGCCGAGCTGAGTGCAGCGGCGGCGGCAGCGGGCGGCGGAGTGTCCCCGGCAAACCAGGGTGCACCGCCTCCGAACGGAGGACCCCCCCAGATGGGCGGCGGGCTCAACTGTCAGAAAGTGTCGCTGCTGGTATAACAGGAGCAGCAGGCCGAGATCCAAACCAACCGCAATCAATGTGCAATAGATGGTCAAGCATTCGCCGTAGCTTGAAGCGATTCCAAAGAACAGAAAAAATTAAACCATTTGAATAATTTTAAGCCAGCCAGTTACACAATATTTCCAATGTTGCCAAAAATAAATACCAAAAAATAAGAAATAATGCAAGTCAAACACACTATAGTCAGTCTCCAGTTCTCATTACAGTTTAAATATTATTGCCATATAGCTCGCTGAACTCTCATCGTAGGACATACCAACGCTTTCCAGAACAAATCGAGTTTCCACGTTTTTCTTTATGTATGTGACTCTGTATTTCCGTGGTTCGAGTGCCAGAAAAAATGAAAATCAAAAGATCCCTCGATATAAGCCGTGCGTGTCGTACTCTGTAAAATGTTAAACAAAATGAATCAAACATATAAAACAAATTGCAAACTAGAAAAAAATAAACATCAAAAATGTTCCAAGTTTTCGCTTCTAGATAGTTGTGAAATTTTAACAAAATCGCTGTATTATGCAAACTATTTTGATATTATATCATTCCAATGAATTTAGTCTAATTAATAAATTTTTTAACTTATTTATACATATTATGTATATTTATGTAAAAACAGCTAAACAAATATATATATACACACATATATATATTTTCATTTAAATGTTCAACAAAATATTGTATGTAATATTAATAATAACAACTATGAAGACAAACATTAATCTATATCCTAAGTATTTTTATGTTTTCAAAATAAATTGAATTTATTAAGCAAATGTATGTGTGTTAGAATTTCAGCGGGCTGTCTTTTAAATAGAAAAAGGGAGGAGGAATCAATTGAAAAAAGTTACATTCATTGTCTAAGTGTCAATAAGAAGTTTGAAACCCCCTTTTCATATTCACACGACAAACAATCGCCTGAAGGACATGCCAATAACCCTGAACGTCGACACAGAGTCAAAGGAGGCATTAAAAAATCATATGTACCTTCATGAGAATTAGAAAGACGAATATTCAAACTCGCATGATTAACTCATGAGTGGGCGAGGCCAGGCATACGTGAGTTTGTTTTCTATTCCCCAAAGTGTCCGGCCACAGATATCAAATATCACGTTCGAGACAAGGGTAAGTCATCCATCCCGCCACCTGCCACCCCACACCCTTCGGTGCAACTCCAACGCTCCGCCGTTTTCCATATTCATCTTGGAGCTGTGTCTCTGCAAAATTTGACAATAAAAAATATATAAATTGCAAACGGTGAACGCTGGCAACATATGTATTCGCTCCCATCTCCTCCTAGAGTTGGTCTATTCCCAGGACTGCAATTTGCACAGCGGCAAATTGTCTACTTTGCAAATGGAGAAGAGCTTTAGCCAAACCAATTTCATCAATAAAAAATACCCCTGTCTGCCTTGCAGACATATTATGCATGTGTGTATATAAAAAGGTGAGTTGCTTTTCCATCTCGATTTCCATACGACAATTTTAATAAAGGTAAATAAAAAGGTCGGCTACGTCGAATATCGAAGTGATAGTGACAAAAAATAGAATGAAATGGAATGAATTGAACTGGAATGGAAAGTTATTAATATTTTATTTCTTGCGGGGAGTAGACCATATTGAAATTTTAAAACATGTACTATGAATGATTGTTTTAGTAAGATTGTAAAACATTGATTAAAGTAAGAGAAACAACGATCTTCTTAAGTAATGAAACCCAATGAAAGAATCTATTCAATTAGGAAAGTCTTGTTCATTTATTCGATGATCGATGAGTACAACACGATCCATACACTTCAATGCCTCTTAATAAATTTTCCTTTGGAATTCCCACCAATGGCTATATTTGTACCAAATAACTATTTACTGCTTAACATTTTTGACTACAATTTTTACTATTATTACATGGCATAACCAATATAATGGTTATAAACTTTTATATCAACTGTGGCGGTGTGGGAACATTTCGAGGAGCCGAGCCAAGTCATTTGTTAATTTATGCAATGATCGATAACATCCTGCGATTTAATGAACAAACGCTTGTGCCGCTCCCAGCAAAAGCAAAGCACCAAGATCAAAAGACCAACAGTGAGTCGTTGACCGAGGCGTCGTAGGTGATCGTAAAACATTGTTCAATCAATCTTAAACGATCTGGTAAAGTCACAAAATCAGCAACTTCCGTCCACGGGCACGAGTTGAGCGAGTGGAATCGAACTTGGTACGGCATGGCATAAAATAGCATGGAGCACATCTCTACACATTATTGATTGAAAGGGCGTTTTTATGATTGCATAAAACAAAAAGCAAAATGCGGGTTCTTTGACCGAATTAAACGCAATTAGCTGAAGGTACTCCCAGCCCAAGATGGGCGAGCATGCTTGGAGGTACCACCAAGATCAGCTCTGCTAAGTTTTGGTTATACGAAGTCATTCCACAAGATCATCGCCAGAACATCTGCGGTTCATTGGGTTTACTCAAGGCGTTCTTAATGCGAATTTATTGCCGCCATTATTACGGCTCAGAGACATGAAATCATTTGGGGCGATGACTAAAGACTTTTTAACAGTTCGCACCCCTTTCGTAATTCGTCTCCGCGTCCGATTCTGCTGGCCTTTGTCTCGCTGTGGATGAGCACGGGATAAGACAATGGCTCGTAATTGTTCTTTATGGGTGAGAAATGTATGATAAAGCTACGGAAAATGTGTGCCTTAGGTGGGATTTTTGAATGCTTTCTAAGGAGATAATGCGGCAAGAACAAAATAATAGAGATAGGGGAAAGGGTTTTTAACTTAGGGAAATGTCAATTGAAAATGTTTTTTTTTTAATAAATTCAAATATATAAATTAAAATAATATACCTGTTCATATATTAAACACTTTTGATTGGTTTTTAAGAGTCTCCATTAGTTTTGTTAATTTGTTTAAGGGCAACAACTTTTAATGTGTGATGTTTATTATGATCTTATCAACATTTGTCTTTATTTAATATTATCGCAACTGTTTGGCAACATTTGTCTTCATTTGGCAACATTTTCTCCTGCCTTTAGACTTGTTTATTGAAGTTTTTCATAAATTTTAGCATAAAGAGCCAAGCCATACCAGACATTCCCTCACAAGGTGAATTTCTAATGATCTAGTTGTTCTTAAGACACCTCTGATCTAAGGTCGCAAAAGTAATTGTCCTTTTCATATAGTTTTAAATGTGTAAAATATCGTTTATTTTGTATCTATCTATCATCCCATTAAATCAAAATTCCTATACATATGATATATACTCATTGACATCCCCAAACTGATTGGCCTGACCTCACATGGAGGTGCACTTGACAATACATTTAGCTCACTCCGTGGCGACGGCCTCAGCTGGTCAGCTGGGCGGCGGAACGAAACCACTCCTCCCTCACTCCCCTGATGGACACTTAATGGGAATTGCACTTTTATTACACAAACAGACGACGAAATGTTTATTAATGGCCCAAACACACAGGGCAATCAACATCATCGCCGCCGCATCACGGGCCCGACCCACGACAATCGCCGGCAAAATGCAGTTAAATTGATTCCGCCACTGCAGCTCTAACTAAGTGTAACAGTGTAACTGCAAATGTTGTTACAGCGCCGGCGAGCACCTGCTGACAATTTCAAGTGCTGGCCTGCAAAGGACAAACAACACGAACAACTGGAGTGATTTTCCGGAGGCGGTTTAGCCTTGGATTCAATCCTCCCCTGCGCCAGGATCGGAAACCGCAATTGTAATTCACGGATGCGCCACATCGGGCAGCTTCCCAAACTAATCGCTCGCACAGCGGGACCGGTGGTTGTTTATTGTCCTGGTGGTGGCTCCTACACTGAGGACAAATTTGGTATAATTGGAAAATTGGAAATTGCGGGAATAAATGAATGTAAATACATTGTATATTTTTTGGAATTATCCAAATGGCTTAAAATCATTACAATGATTCAGAGTTTCTTGTCTTAAAAGAGCATCAAAACTTGCCTCTAGAACGGTTATAATATTAAAAAAATAGAACGTTTTTTATCAATCTTAAAAAGCATATACTTTTTACATTATTTTTTCATTAAAATGACACTAATGGTTTGAAATCTCTTTGAAAGTTGTTCAAAATTATGCTACAAAATGTTATATAACGGGAGAAACCACTTCACTTTTTTTTATTGCATACCATTAGACACATTTTAAAGCGATTCAAAACCTTAGCTAACTAATAAAATGTAATTTTAAAATGTAAAAACATTGGTTATACATTTTCGCACAGTGCACAGCTGCCGCATCGGCCGCATGTTGCCAATTGAATATCTCAATTGTTGCAAGGCTAAGGCTGTTCGCTCCTTCCCGCTGCGTGATTGCTCAGTCGAGGGAACTCGCATTGCCTTGACAAAAGCAAACAAAACGCCCCTGACCCCTGAGCGGAATCCCACTGGACTAATTCAAGTGTAACCCCTTGTTATCCCGCACTCACCCCTCTGAGGCTGAGGAAAGCGCAACGCCCGAAAATTGAGCAGTTAAATATTTTGGTGTCATAAGTCGGCATTAGGGTGGTTCGAGCACGCTAGAATCAACAGCAACAAAGCCCAGGGATACTAATGTTGAGGCATCGAAGTTTGTTTTAAAACCCACAGCGATCGGAACTCTATTTGGAAATCAAGTGGATTGGTTTTTCATGAAACAAAGAATTTGGAAAATAATTAAATATCAATAAGAAATGCTACATTTTGATTATGAATATATTTATTTTACGTTGATGTTATTTAAATACATGTGTCCTTAACGTGAAAAAATAAGTTATATTTCTAAAGAAGTATAAGAAGTGGAGTGTTACCTTGTAATAATATTCCTGTGGCTTAATATTCCTTTTTGTAGAGAACTCAAGAAAAACGACCTGTATAACTCATGGCCAACGCTTTTTTTTAATAAGATTTGAAATGCCCTTAAGTCGCTGGCCCTGAATTCATCATGGCTTTAATTAAGAATATCCAGGAGAGAGAAGTGAATTAATTTAGTATTCCTGATTTATTTGTCTCATGATTTGCCTCCGCCAGAGACTGCGACGACGAGCCCGATGAGTTATTGCCGTAAATCACGTAGAAGGTATAAACTCCCAGACAAACTATGAATGAGCAAGCGAGATGAGGACGAACAGGACGTCGAGGACAACTGCGAACCTGTTTATTAGTCCTCTAATGCACAATAATACTTAGTGCCGAGGGTAGGAAATTATTCGGGTCCTCTGGGGATACTTACCGAGTTGGCTGCCAAATGTGACCTCTGCGCCCAGGCTCCGGCACCAGCTCTGGCTCTGGCTTGGCTGCATCCTTCGCAGCTCAAATATTGAATTACGGAACACGTCTCGGCTTTCTAGACGGGATGGGCCTGTCCTCGGGCCCACTCCTTGGTTGAAGTTAATTTGTGCTCTGCTGCCGGAATTGTTGCTGACGTTTTTACATAAAGCGGGGCATAAATCACATTTACCAAATGCAGAGAGTACGGACCAGAGACCATAACAGATGATGAATCCGAGTACGAATCGAAATCGGAATCACTATTCCCCCAACTCAGCCCTTGATTTGGCAGCGATTGAGGCAAAAGTGTTGCAAGCCAGCACTCTGAAATTCGAAGCCCTCTTTGGGAATGCGATTATGTGCTCAGCTCGAACTGGTGAGCAGCCAAATCTTCCTATTAGCACAAATGGCCACAAATCTACTACCAAAGTCGCGTAGAATTACAAATGACATTAGACCGCAAGGCTTCAAGTTGCAGCATGAATATTTTTTTTAATTCACAAGATATTAGGAAAAATAAAAGTTCTAATCAAAAGAATAAAACTAAAAATCTCTTACCAAGATTTAAGTCAGCTCTATGCCTCAAACAGTTTGTTGACTTAACAACAATTTCTAAAGTATACTTTGGTTTCGTTCCTCTTTAAAAATTTAAAAAATATTATTTCTAAATATATTTAAATTATATATTAATAATATTATACACAAACGGAAAAAGGAAAATCCTTATACAATTCAAAATTAAAAAATCCAAGCCTGAAAGCGCCCAATTTATTTCCCACACTTCTTGGATGACAATGCACTTGATAGTGCACTTGTTATCCTGGGACAAGCACTGATATAGATCTAGATCCTGCCGGAGGAAATCTCGTTAATTTCGACGGGTTAAACAAGTGCCTTCCATTAGCGGCGTTGTGCCGGTC
Source organism: Drosophila jambulina (assembly GCA_018152175.1). Taxonomy (NCBI): domain Eukaryota; kingdom Metazoa; phylum Arthropoda; class Insecta; order Diptera; family Drosophilidae; genus Drosophila; species Drosophila jambulina. The sequence continues at coordinate 23,192,217 of JAECXH010000114.1, read as the reverse complement.
AGAAATCAAACATAGTCATAAAAATGTGACACTCACAGGGCTTTTCGAAACCCGCACGCGTCCTGCGCCGAGTCCTTCTCCAGTTAACACAATCCGCAATCCGATATTGGTGGGTTCTTGCCAAAGGACATGGTGGTGGCTGGTAGCCGGTGGCTGGTGCAGTGACAAGTGGCAATATCCTTGTAAAGGGAGGACCGGGCCAGATGGGGTAGATTGACTTGGGCCTAATCAAAGTGCGTGCGCAGGCACGTGTCGTAAATATGGAGTAAGCGTCCGGAGAAGTTCCCATGAAATGATTTCCGAGAATCTTTTCTTTTCTAACCGTTATTATGATTAGTTATTATTTTCGAACAAATGCAGACGCAGAGGAGAGCAAGTGGCACTCACAGGCTAAATGCCAAAAAGATTTGGAAGCATACGCATTGGGAGTTACATTTTTTATGGGGGAGTGAGCAAGGATTTCGGCTATTGAAATTCGCAATAAAAAATATTAAAAAAACGAATATAAACCCCTAGTTACTGGGCAGAGGGATCACACCGTTCACTTGAGTTGGCCCAACAAATTAAATATATAAGCACAAATTGGCAGTTACCAAATTTGCCGTCTTAATTCGGCAAATTTAATTAAAACTATTCCCACTTAAAATTTACGAACGGACATTTGGGGCGGGAAACTTTCAAATGCGCCTGCGGCAATTCGTGCTAAAACTTTTTACATAATTGCTTTAAATTAGTTGTTAGTGTCCATTTTCCCCAGACTTTTCCATTTCCATTTTCCCGCTCATCATCAGGCGACCGCAAGCCAAACAAATGTAAAGTGCTCTCAAAAGGCTGCAGCGGCAGGAACCAGACGAAAAGTTGTCAACCGAAAACAAACCATTAAGTGGGTCCAAAACACTTTTTGGTTTCTCCCCGAATTAGCAGGCTGCTGTGGGGGACTTAGCATCCTTTTTGGACGCATCCTGTTTCACTGTCATATTGTCAAGTGTTTATGTCTCTCTGCCTGCGAATCGGCCATAAAGTTGAGTGCGATTTTGGGGAGTACCAAACCCTTATAGAAACGAGAAAATTAATGAGAAAGCTGCAGAGTACTTACCGTTCCTTGAGTATTTATGTGAATAGATATTTTTACGTAATAAATAAATTAAGAATAATTTTAGAATAAGGTATAAATCTAGAAATAAGTATTTAATGATCAACAAAATTGAAATCTAACGTCTGTAATCCAAAGTTTATACAAGAAAGACAGAAGTCGATACAAAATATATAAAATAAATGTTGGCTATTGTTTTCCGGTATTTATTAATTTTCTCAGGACTTTGTGGAGAAAATGTCATTATATATGTCATTTGCCATATCTCAGAGTAGATGAAAATTGATTTAATTACAAAAGGTTATCGTTTTTTCGCTAGAAGTTTTTTTACTACAATTTCTATGACAACCGTAGAATATGTTGTTCCGATGAAACCCTTTGATACACAAATGATACCTGCAAGAGAAAGAAAAATATTTGCTGGGTTTCCAAGACTGAGCTTGAAAAAAATCACAAGAGAATGGCAAGGCAAAAAGAAATTAATGATTTGTATTTGTTCGAACCAACTCCCAATGATCCAATCACTAAATTCTTTAACAATGGTCAATTTCCAAAACATACAATAGTCACAAGTGTCCAAAAAATATAATGCCCTTGGAATCCCTACAGGCAAAATAGAATCCTGTCCACTTCCTTTAGGATTAATTTAATATTATAACTACTATAACTATTATCTTTAGAACTCAAGGGATATTCAACCCCAATGCAAAATCAATTCCAATACAATTTCTCTGCGCGAATGCCAAGGGATTTCCAAAAACTTAACACCTTTCACCTCGAACTCACTTAATGCCATTAATGGCTTTTCCATAGCGGATAATTACGGGGGTTGTCTACAATTAGAGTTCGGGAGATTGCCGTTGGCTTATTCACGCCTTTAAATTTGCATTTACCCACTCCGGACTCCCGTATCCCCGGATTTCCGCATCCCCGTACACCCGGTTACCGCAGGCGCAGACATATGGCCAAAAGCCCACCCCCGGGAAACATCTCGCCAGGCAGCCATGTAAATCATGATGCCGGCAGGTTGACAGCAAACAGCATTTGCTCTACGTGTATCTGTGTGTGCGCCAAGTCGAAGAGTGGCTCGCTTAGGAAGATTCGTCAGATTCGCATAATTAATTGCAAAGCTTTCGGATGGGAGCTTCCCCCCGGCTCACGACCTTCTCCTCTGGAATTTTGATTGTGTGTTGAGTGTCCAACGGGGGGCAGAAGGGCGGTGTCTCCTCGCCTCGTTGCTGTAGCGATTTGTGAGCGCAATCAGGAGGAGAGACCACACAAAAAAAAAGCGGGATAAAGTTATAAAGTTATAAATCTGTACTTATGAAGTAAAAAATTGTTATTCAATCACATAAGTAGTAAGAAACATGATCGACCTACCGAGTTTCGATCCCATGTAATCTTCAAATTATTTTTAAATTTTTTAAGAAATTTTATTTTGAAATCAAGCGTATATTTCCTTCTTTCCAGGAGAATTTTTTTTATCAGTGTGGGCGTGGAGGCTTGATACTCCACGAAAGGAGTAACCCCTTTCCCGGCCAACACCTTTCCTGCAAGTGCCTGGCATCTGCCTGGGCACACACAAAATTAATTGCTTTTGTCATTATACGGAATCTTGACGACGCCTCTCGTTTCTAATTTAATGTAGTTCATGGCAGCCCTCTGCTGCTGCTCACCTGACACTGCCTCCTGCAGGTTGTCGTCCCTGTTGTTGATTTGTGATTTATGAAGATTAATTTATTGCTAAATAGTTGTACATAATTTATTTAACATTGATTTCCATTGGATTAGAGAAAAAGAGTTTTCAGCCAGGTCTTCTACAGCGGCAATTAATTGGAGTCATTAATAACAAAAAATACTAAACACATTGGAATTCATAGGCATTTTTTAACTAACTGATTGAGGGAGTCCACGTTGCGTTACTATTAAAAAATAAAAACTTAGATTATTTAATTCAATAAATAAAACCAATTAAATATTGAAACTTTTTGTTAACTGAGTACCACGTAAAGATTGCAGCATAAATGCCTAATAATTGTAATGAAATTGTATTCTAATCCTAAGCTTACTGTCATTCTTTGTAAAAAAAATTTAAAATCTATTAAAACTAGGCCAAATAAAATGATTTGAAATCAAATGCTTAAGATTAAATTGAAACAATTTGTGTAATTAAATTATTACACCTCTAAGGTGCCTTGAACTTCTTGTTTACACAAGCCATTAAGCCAAATCCACAATCCAATAAGATGGCCCCAAGAAACAAGGACAGTGCCAAAAGATGGCTTAAGAACTTGCTTCCAATTAAATTCATCCCAGCTGTGGTCCAGTTGAGGTCGATGGTAATCGATGGGAAGATTGCCACCCAGCCTTGGAGCAATCGAGAGAGATTGTAGTTGAATGCATTTGTTTTATTTGATGCTCAAGTGCTGCAAGTATCCGTCTGGGGCCTTGTCACCGAATATGCAAATTTGTTTGGACGCAACAGAGGAGCTGCCTAAGTAGTCCCAGTAAATTGAAAGCAAAACATTAAGAATTATGCCCTGATCCGGATGCAAGGCAGCAGCCAGAGTGCGAGTGCATCGGGGGCCATGTGCTGGGACTTCTTACATGGAGCAGCAATTGCAATGCCTACGACTGTTGTCAGTTCACAGATTTCCAATTGTAAGCACAAACATAAATTGCATTTGAAAATATGATTCTGGGACTGCTCAGATGGCATTTCGTTTCGGATGGGGGCCACACCACTTTACCAATAAATTAAAAGCCCCTCCAAAGTAGGCTCTCCACTTCTGTGGTGAGTGGGTGGGTGCCATGAGGAAAAAAGACTTACGAAATTACTTACCTGCTAAACTTTTAATTGAAAACCAAGGAACTCAGATGCCGACTTCAGAATTCCGCTTAATCAGCCTCTGTCTAGTCCTGGCTGTATCTGGCATTTTAATTTATGACACACAATTAAGTGAAAGGATTTCACCCCAGGTCTCAAGCCTTGCCTTTGCTCTTCCATGGTCCTCATTTCTTTCACAACAATTTCAGATTGGCTCACGTGGCATTCCTGGGAAACTTGGAGGGTCTCTTAGTTAAACCAATTGAACCTGCTTGCTTTAACACCTATAAATAGTGGAAAATAATAAAGAAGTCATAAATAAATAAAATATAAATGTTCAATATGTGCATAACTAAGCATTTCATTAGATTCCCGCAGTATTGCAGTATTACGTCTGTGTACCTTACTAAATTATAATTCAAATAGCCTCAGTCCCCGAAACATTAGGAGGAACAATCCTGACTTTGGTAAATAAAAATTGAATTCCCGCATTGTTTTTTTGTGACGTGTGTCGTTAAGTGGTTTCATTAGGAAATTTATGGAGTATTTACTATACCAATAATAAAACAGCGGCATTTCATCTTAATTAAATGTCTTGATGGCAAAAACTCAAGTAACCGAAGACACGACGGTGGAGGCAGACACGTGATCAACTCGGACACAAAAAACAATGGGAATGGGAATCGAAAATTGGTAAGATAGTGTGACAATCGCTCGGCTGTCATAGGAGAGTCAATAAGGGAACCACCACCATCATTGTCAGCACTGCTCCCAGGAAGAGCGCGAACAAAAAAAAGAGAACGAATATAAAATACCTCCTCATATACACCTTTTGCAAAGGATATAGCGTTGTTGTTTTTCCTCTCCTATCTATTAAGGAATATGATCAGCTTCGATGATTTCTGAAGTTATGATTACTCAATTTCATTTAAAAGGTCCAGAGAAGATAAGGATACTGCAAACTTTCAATAACTATTAAGTAGATTTTGTGTTAACTAAAAACAATTGCCGGTGCTATTGATATAACTACAACTTATATTCTTTCACAGCAAGGATTTCATAATGCAAATATTAAATCTATAAATTCTAAAATACTCTTAAAGTTAACAAAATGTATAACAAACCCTATATGCCCTTGTACTCTATGAGTAAGGGGTAAAAAACAATAGGAATACAAATACAAGTATCGCACTGATGACTTAATTGATTAAATGGATAAAAAAGAGGAGAAAAGCTAGGAGTGTTAGAGCCACCACCACCATGATATGATATCTCTGGGAATATCTGACTGTGCTGGGAGTGTGCGACCCTAAGGAGGTGTTAAGGTGAGATCCCGCACCCTAGGTCCGTTTATTAATCAGCCAGGCACTCAATGCGATGGGAAGACCATCGCTGGGACAGCGCCATGAGGTAATCATAGTCGATTAAGCGATTATGGTATCTTGTTACCAGAATATGCTGGTCAAAGAGCCTTTAATAATTAAGTTAAGTGTAGTATTAAAGGCTGTCATTCAACTATTTTACAGCAAACCTAATATATAATTTAAACAAATTTGCTTGAGAGATTTTACAACAATCAAATTCTAAGACTGAGAATTTTTTGCGACTGCTTGTTTTTTAAATTAAAATAAAAACCTAAAATGGGAGATAAAATATATTTTATGTAAAAACACCGAACTTTTTATTAACACGAGTTTTTGTACATTTAAAACAATATTTTTAAATACTAATAAATAACTGTGAAAGATTTATAAGCTTATATGTTGGAATATAGCGAAGTTATTTTAATTCATTACATTTACGTCTATTTTTATTTAACATATACCGATCATTCCTAAGCGATCTATAAAATATTGATAACATTAAAGACATTAAAGACATTAATAATAATACTAATAATATTTTAAGTAATAATGTTATTTTAGCCTTAAGCAATAGAAAATAGAATATATACAAAGGTTTTAACAGAAAGCTCGAAACCTTAGTGACTAATTTGTTTAGAAAGGGACTCAGGGACAGACGGACATGACTAGATCGACTCGGCAGATCAAAATTACAAAACCCTAGAAGAGTATAATAAGTAATAGGTACATAGCTTTGCATTATGCTGTCATTACCATTTAACATTCTCAGCTGTTTATCATCCAATTAATATTGAATTTCATCTTATTGGCAAACAAACAAACACACAACATTTTAGAGTCACGACGTCAACTTCCGAGCCCGAGTCCGAATTGTACCAGCCACCACTTCATGGTTCGCAGCATTTAAAGCCACCATAATCAGTGGAAACAACCAGGGGCTATATATCATCCGTCCGAGCAGAGCAACATATGTCCAGATAGCGGTGGACGGGGATAGCACCTCTGAGGGAGGATCGAATAGTGACGGAGGGGTGTGTGATATTTTGATCAGCCGAATATGCGGAGGTCGCGGAACAAATCGAGGCTCGTTAATGGAAAACAATTAGATTTCTCGCTTCTTTGTAGGCCGGATAGCCAGTAAGGAGCCAGTGCGGAAGGGGTGAGCCCATGAACTATGTGAGGCACGTTTCGGCTAATATACGAAATGAAAAGTCAAGTTTCAAATCATTTATCTTGTTTTCCATCCGCCAAACAGAAAAAAGAGGAATGGAATCGAGAAAAAATGACAAAGGCACGAGCAGAAATGATGCCGCCAAATGAAATTGGCAAAAGAGCCGCGACGCCCGAAGCATGTTGTGAATGCGAAATGAACTGTGTGACAGTGACACCCCGAAACCCAGAAAGTGGTAACCCACGCGCACGTCACACAAACACCTTGACGTCGCCAACCCTTTTTGGCCTCTCTGCCCTTTCGTCATATTATTCAAATTGAAACCGTTTTTCCGTGTACTTTTCGCATTTTTTCCAACGAAAACCGAAATAGCCGCCCCATGATTAATTCACAAGCACAGTTAAGAGTGGGCATTCAGTTCGCGGTATTTGGGACACTCGAAGTGACCCTTCGCCTTATACCCGATTCCATTCCCTTCTCTCCACCTTGGACACTTGGCTTGCCAATTGCTTCCTTGACAAATTGTAGTTAAGAATGTGACAGGGATGTACCATTTTAAATTAAAAAGTACGACAAATGGAGACATTAGAAATACAAAAAATTTAATTTATACTTTACTTTTTCACTTTGCTAAAATTTGATGGTTTCTTTTATATAACTTAAATACAGAAATATCTACCACTTTCATCTTGAAATCTCAGTTAAGTTAACGTTTACTTAAAATACCTAAAATATATATATATAACATTATTCAAGGTGGTTTTTATCATCTGAATCTTCTTCCTACAAAACATACAAATTCACGTTTTTTAAACCATTATCCCGATATATGCTTTGTATTTTTAATAAAAAATAGTAAAATGTATCAAAGTATTTCTAGTTTTACCTTATGGTACCAATATAAAGTTTTAGGAAAAATGCATTTTCGCTGAAACAAACTACCTGAAAATAGATGTATATTGCGACCCAAGCCGATCTTTAGGCAATTTACATACATCAAATATATTTATGGCTGTAAATGTCTTTTAAAAAACCTTTCTATATGTAACTTCTAATCTAATATTACGCGATGACAAAAGGTTTATTGTTATGTAAAGATTTCCAATCTGCTAATTGAAAAAAATGCGAAAAAATAAATTGGCGCATCTGAGTTCTGCCATTTATCAAATGCAATACACGTGCCGCACCTGAAAGTCTGTGGATGGATGGTTATATATTTTTAAAATATTAAAAAAAAAGGCAATTTGCGAATCAATCAAATTTTGCAACTTGTCATTTGTATTTTTTAAAGCCGATGTATCAAATTTCGCGACTGTATTTGTATTTGCCTTTATTTTTAATTTGAGTGTTTTCTGATTGATTTTCATTTAGAAAAATTAACCAGTGTTATGTATAAAAAGAGAAAACATAAAAATACTTTAGTTTATTGGAGATGTCATTGATTCGCATTAATGCAAATATATCTAACATTCTAAATAGATCCGACTCCTGGCTCGCCCAGGTCGCCAAATGCGAATACATTAAAATGATAAATGAGTGCGATTATTTCCTTATTACCATCGAATTAATACTGCTCCTCTCGTTGACTTTGGCGTTGTAATCAGTTTCCGTTCCGTTTTCCTTTCGCCGCACCCAGGTAAACAGGCAAAAAAAGTATGTAGCAAGTAACAAACTGGCGGCGACCAAGCGATTTATTGGCTAAAAATGAGTTACCACGCAGTGGGCCATCATAAAAACGAACAAACAATAAACATGGAATAGCTGGGTTCGCGGACAGAAAGATACCCAGTACTTCTATGTGACTGGGGTCTTCAAAAATACATATATAAACATTCAAAATGCTCGCATTGGGAAAAGATTTACAACTCTAGTCAAATAGTTATACCAAAAAATTGGGTTTTCATTTATTTATTGTGGTAGTGTGTGCTAGAAAGAAATTAATTCCGGGAATTACAGCTCGCAGGTCTAAGCCTAACCATTTGCACCTTCCTTTCATCCCTTTTTGAATTAACTTGACGCTAGGATTGCATTGCTAAATTAGGATATATTGCTAAAATTCTGAAATGCTTATGTTCCAGTACTCCTGTTGGTGGACTAAAAAACACGTCGTATAACCAGATCTTTGCTCTAAAATTAATACTTATAGAGTATCATTTTTAGATCGACCAAAACTACAAAGCAACATTATTAGTTTATAAATTTTAAACTTATCTTGTTGTGTATTAAATTTTTCTGCATTTATATTTTGTCTTCAACCCACTAGAAACCCAATATGCCCCAATTGTTTCCACGCGTAGCAAAAATAAAAATATAAAAAAAACTTGCGTCCAAAATCAAACACAATCAAGCGAATTGGGCTCCGTTCTAGTTCCAGTTCGGGTTACCTTGCTTGCACAGCCATTTGGGGCTATCCGTTCGGTTGGTTAAAAATAATCAGACCACTTCGTGTTCCAGCAAGGACACCACCTCGCCACCGGCGACCTCCCAACGCGGTAAACATCGTTTGTCAAGAGCTTTGACTGCCAAGGACTGGGCCTGTCCAGCTTAGCTTCAGCTCCAGTTGCATTCTACCCTTCACTCAAGGACTTCCGTGAGTCGCGGCCGTGCGATAAAATAGTCGGTTACAAAATATTTGTTGACATTCCGCGGTAAATTACCATAATTAGTTGATTCGAGACCGACCCATGTTTGATCGGGGCAGCCGAGGGGTGGGAGTGTTTGTGGGCGTGCGTGGGTCTCCGTGTCAGCCAGGCGGCGACATAATGCCACGCAGGACACTGCCCACGGCTAAAAGGATAATAATTAGAGCATATGTACGGATTGAGTGCAAATATTGACTCTGGGCTGCGCGTTTCCTTGCCACCCTCCATTCGTCATCGTTCCCGGGGTCGTTCCAGCGCGTAAACTCAAATTAATCAGCCCGATATCAATAACCGTACAAACATAGCTCCACATGAAACATATGTATGCATATTGGCCATACATATGTCAAAAACCTTATGGACACGGATTTTCTACAAGATTTAGAGGGGCAGCGAGTTCGTGGGAGATGGTAATACTTGACATAAAAAAAGGAAGAGTTGCTTATTTCTTATATTGTTTTTCGAATTAAGTATATTTTTTTTAAATGAAAAGCAAAAAAATAAACAAGAAAGGAAGCTAACTTCGGCACACCGAAGTTTGTATACCCTTGCAGTTTACAATTGGATCATTATGAATTAATAAAATTGTATCAAATGGAAAGTAACAACATTCCTATGGCAGCTATATGATATAGTAGTCAGATTTCGATCAAATTAAACCCGAAATTCTAGAATAATATAAAATGACCATTTCCTAAATTATATGAAAATATTTTGAAAATTGGACAAGTTATAATTTTTTTCTAAAAATTTACCGACCGTTTCTATGGTAGCTATATGATATAGTCGTCCGATCCGGCCAGTTCCGACTTATATAGTAGTGAGAGCATATAGAAGACTATGTATCTGCAAAGTTTCATTAAGATAACTTCAAAACTGAGGGACTAGTTTGCGTATAATCGGACAGACGGACAGACGGACAGACGGACATGCCTAGATCGACTCGGTGATGCTGATCAAAAATATATATACTTTATAGGGTCAGAAGTGTCTCCTTCACTGCGTTGCAAACTTCTGACTGAAATTATAATACCCGGCAAGGGTATAATAAAGATTTTAAATCTATAAGAAATAGATTAATCAATTCTAAAGAATACAGCAGTTTTCTAAAATTATTGATATTGCTAGAAATGTATTTATTTATTTGGTATTTGTAATGGCAAAATAAATAGGACAAATGTTTATCTATTCGTTATATTATAATTCTAATTTACATTTTCAAAATCATGTTTTACGCTTTATCAAAAACGGACGATTATATCATATATGTAATAATATTATAATATTATAATATTAAGAGTTTAGGAATTGTTTTCGACAGTAATATATATTCTTGATTAAGGCGATCTTATGTTTATAATGCCTATAATAATCTGCCATTAAGATCTTTACTTAAAAAATTATATTGATAAAAATATACAACATCACACTGCACAAATTTTTTAAAACTTTACAAGGGGTAATATCATCAAAATTGTGAAACATTTTATATTTTTATTTTTGAATTATTGGTCCCATTGGGTTTCCTGAAAACCCTATCCTCAAGAGCAATATCCCTATCCGAACCCAACGAAAAAAATGTATTTTTGCATACCAACATTCCCATTTCCACATATCTGAAAGATCTCGTCCTTAGGTCGACAATGACAAAGTCATTAGTCAGCCTCATATTTTTTGGGACTGCTTAGAAACCAACGATATCAGGGGCTGAAGCAATGAACCGCAAATGAATCCCAATCCACAGATCCCTAAACCACAGCGACAATTAATATGCCACTAAGCCCACGCCCACCCACACCCGCGATATAATGACCAAGAGAAGAGCGGAAAAGAGATTAGGACAGTCAAATGACTTTAAATTAAGCCGATGTGCGTCGTCGTCTGTCGATTTAATTAAAATCAAAACAAAATCTTTGCCCTCTGCCACGCCCCCATCTCCTGGGCGCAGTCGAGCAGCCCTTGTGCCAGCAAATAGACAAATAATAAAACCATAAATAATGCAAAACAATAAATGAACAAATATTCATAAATTATGAACGCAGCAGCTCCAGCTCTACCACTCTACTCTGGCTTGGCTGACAAAAGGCAGGCACAAATACCCAAAATATTTTGCCCAAGCATTTAAAAGGACAATGAGGCACGAACCAGATGACAGAATCCGGGGAAGAATAGCAAATCCCCGCAGAAAATAATTGAGCCTCATAAAGGAAATATCATTCATTGATTTTCCTCCGGCGACCTCGACTCTCCAGACTTCGGCAGCAAGTGGATGAAGTCGTCTTCTGTGGCGGCAAATGGGGTGGCTAACTTTGGCCAAGGGGTGCAGCGAGCGGTGCTGCTGGGATGGCTCTTTCCCGGGATTCTGTCAGCAGCAATATGGACAGCTGACGAAACTATCCATGGGGCGTTGGCAGATTTTCACATGAATCCGAAATCTATGCCCCGGCATGATTTGCACAAAAAAACTTGAGCTGGCAAATTTGTCAGTGGCGGGAAGGCCACAAGAAGATGTGCGGAAGGGAAAGCAAAGGAAGAGTCCTGCTTCTTCGGAGCAGAGAGAACAAATGATAAATTATTAGGGGATTTTTTGTTAATTTGATGACACTGATGATGGGCCCAGACCAGATTATCCGGACTGCCCTTTTCCTATTGGGTCAACGCAAAAATAATAAAACACAAAAGCATTGTACACGCATCACAAATTCTGTGGGAAGTTTATTTTAGTTTGCAGATATGTATATGTATATATTATTACAGGTACATGGTTTTTTTATAATAAATCTAATATTTACAGTATTAATGAGTAACGACTTAATTTCTTGAAAAAATATCAGGAAACAAATGTCCCATGCAAGGTCATCTTTTTAAAAAATTTAGTCATTTAATGACACGAGATCGCCAAAAATATGGACTAAGAAGACGGTATGTGAACGGTCAAGTCGAGATGCAGGTCAAATGGGCGGGCTTTCCCCCGGATATGAGCAGGTGGGAGCCCCCTGAAAGCCTACGCAATCCCATGGGGATGGTCTCCGAGTTCGAGGAGATACAAAATTATACAAGAAAACAAAACGTTCGACTTGCAGGCAAGCAGCGAAAGCAAGACGAAAGTAGACAAGAGGCCAGCAATCAAGGCATCGCTTGCTCCAGCACCAGGGGAACGCCAACTGGAAGCCGATAAACCAACAGGTCCAAAGTCAGACGCCAAACAGGCTTCTACACGACATCCGAACGCAGGCCTTAATATCGGTGGAAATCAGAAGAAATAGAATCCAGATGAAGTTGCTTCCTGCGCTGAATTTGCAATCAAGCGACGACGAGACTCCATTCCTCATTCGGCAAATGTGCGAGTCCCATTCTAACGGATCAAGAAATATCCCCCGCACCTCTTTGCCTTCAGCGTTCTCAGAATCTTCCATAGCTTCTGAGCGAGTTGCGCGCATCAAACACCGCAAAAAAGACGAATCCACTAAACGCTCAAAGGAAGCAGACTCCCCAATCGCATGCCAAACAGAATATGACAAAATTTGGCGCTCTGCTAAACCTCTACAAGAAACCGCTACTGCGAGCCAAGGTTTTTACCATACAAAAGCAGGAGAATTCGATTTTGGCAACTCCTGAGAAACGTATTGAAGAGTCCGTGAGTGACGTAAGACAATTTAAATACTTAAATGGTGATATTTAAAGTTAAGTCTCAGATGGTGCAGCATGAAGCTCGCAGAAAGCACCCAGAGGTCCAGTCCAAGGGCTCAAGGAAAGCAAGAAGAGCGCGAAGAAAATCCTGAAAGAAAAAAACTCGGATAGCCCTTTGATGACTCCGCACCAGACCATTTTCGGGCTGGCTAGCGGCATAGAATTGGATAAAGTTGTCCACAACTTTCGAGGGAATCGAAGTGGTGGATACGGTGCCTATGGAGGAGTTAAAGGAGACATATCCTGCTGAAGTGCTACAGTATTTTGAAATAATTGAGCGTCGTTACTAATGATGAAATTGAATTTTCAAACATCAAACGAATATTTAATATAAATTTATTTAAAAACATTTGGTGGATTTTCATTAAAAGAGGTACATTTTTTTGGTAAACAACATCTTAAAACCAAAAAATGTTTAAGACTTCAAAAACTGGTTGAAATATATACTTTGTTAAAAACCTGTGAGATTTTGAAATGATGTTTCGTTCTAGAATATTAATTGTACCTAAGCTATTGGCATGCATTCTGGCGTCTGCGCCTGCCTGGACAGCTCCCAGTGCATGTCCAAGGAGCTCGGATTATTGAATATGGGCTCTACTAGGTAAGGGTGGGATCGGTGTGCCGTTTAAGGAGGAACATAGTGGCACCAGTGCCCATACACCCTTGGCAAACCCCCTGGGTCAGACCCGAGTAAAGCTGGTAACCAAAATCCTATGACATAAAACATGGTGCACTACCTGAGAAATTCCGCTAAAGTGGAAAATAAGCTGGATAACCGTGCCAGCTTTATTCGGGCTAAATCGAATCATCAATGGGATAACGAAAATTGTGTTTCAAACATTGCCGGCTGTCAACAAAGTATGACCGCATCATTTGCCCTCGAAAAATGCCGAACAGCACTTGGCTTTTCAACGGCCACACATGAAAAAGAAACATTATTCTGCAGCGAAGCAGATTTAAGAACTGGATACCGTGCTTTAGAAACGGTGTTTAACAGTGTGGATACCGCGCTTGACGTTTTAAATTTCAAGCGCTGCAGTTTCAAATGCTTCAGCTTTTTGTCAGTTTGGTGGCAATCAGTCCAGTGTGACCGTACGATTGTGAGCAACCTGAGATAAGGAGGGAACTTTCCTAATTCCCCTAATGGTCATACCGCGTCACTTCGGGAAATACAAAAATACAAAATATTGGCGTCAGATGCGAAAAGCATAACAATCCCTGGATAGAAAAGCGCTCGCAATGAGTGCGTACAACAGGCGAGCGGCGCTGCGCAAGAAGAGTCCCAGCCAGGGCTCTTTCGACGCGGAGATGGACGAGTCCGGGTACACGTCCTTTCGAGCGCTGCACAACTCCACCGCGGAGACGCCATTTTTGTTGGACGAAGCCGAGAACTGTCGCAATGCATCGAATACTGGGCACTTGGTGCGAGGACTATCGACACCGAGTGGCCACCAGGAGCTGCAGGACATGAGGTTTCTCAAGAGCCTTCCTGAAGCTCAGAGTTCAATGGCGGAGGAGACTTGTCCGACAACGCCTCGATTGCAGGAGGCGCACAGCCTGCCGAAGCGCCGGAAGAAACACTTTCCGGCGCCGCACAGCAGCCCCAGGAAGTCGAAGAAGCTTCTATTTCCGCAGGAGGAGCAGCCGGCCAAAAACCGTTTCTACGGTGGTGTGGAGCGCCTGGACATCGTCGGCAAACTGACGCAGAAGCAGCCGGCTCTAGAATGCATTCTGCGGTATGTGGGCGCCCACACGCTGGACGTGATGACCCAGGTGTCGCTGGTGTGGAAGCAGGCCATACACAAAAGCCAGCGGGCCATGGAGCGGCTGCAGAACCACAGGCTCAAGCTGAGTCTCACCAAAGAAAATCCCCATGTGCCCAAGCGGCGCCGCCATCTCCAGAAGGCGAACTTAACAGTGCCATTGCAAAGCTCGAATCACAGCAGCCAGGCCAACAGTGCCGCATCGCTGATGGATTCCGGGAACTCAAGCATTCACCTGATGGACGTGGATGCTGGACGGATTTTACGCGAGCAGACTCAGCGCGTGAAGTGCCCACGATGCGGACGGGGCAGCCGGGTGTTCCTCAGCGATGTGCCAACGAGCGGGGACAATCTCATGTCCCAGACTTTGCCTGGCGGTCGGAGCACATTCGCCGGCGGGCACATGAGCGACCGTGCGCCATTGACGCGCTTCTTGTCCCTGGACCTAGACGACATCCGGAGCCCGCATCAGGCGCCGGCGTACAACTTCGCCGAGTGCACCAGTGTCATCTGCCAGTTCCGATTCTGCGTCAACTGCCTTAGCAAGTCGCATCCCGGCGAGCGCTGCTTGGTCACCGAACTGGACACGCCCTCCAAGCTGATGATGCCCCGGGAGCGCCTGACGCCGCCGCGACGTTCCCAGCCCCGTGATGCTAAGATCAGTCGGAAGAACTCGCTCAAGCGGCTCTGCTTTTAGCCCTAGACTTTAGGTTTTTAAGTCCAGTATCGTCTAGTATTCACTTTGTCCAAATCTCATAATTTACGTATTACGTTCTACATTTTGTCATCACCATAATTGATTTTACATCGTTCACACTGCAGGATTCCTCTGTACCTCTCTGAGATTAAGACGGTAACATAAGTATTCCTTACAAAATACGAGAAATATAAGAACTATTAGTTAGAGACTTTGATTTTATTTTTGGATCTCACCATTGGTATGGACATGGTGTGTGGATACTGCAGAAATGTATAAATAAAAAATCTTTAACAGCACAAGAATTATTAGCAAATTGTGCCTTGTTATTTATTTTAATTTATAGCAGCTTAAGACAGATCTACGAGATTTTCTAAACAACACGCTAAGTTAATTGGAAATGTATATGTTGAAGCCTAACAAAATTCAACACAAAAATAAACCACCTGATTTGTAGAAAATTTAAAAAGATCTAATTTGTTTCCTAAGCGCAATTCGAGAATATATTAAGCTACTTTTTTTTATACTCTAATACCCTATTATTTTTTTGTTTTTATAAGACCTAAAGATCCTTTTCAAATACATTTAATTTTATCTTTGTAGTGTTTTATATATTAAAATAATATATTCTTGAAAAGATTTAACTGGTTTAAGAATACAAATTTAAATATCTAAAATTTGAAGTTCAAAAATTATAAATGTTATGATTGTAGTTGTACTAATTAAAATATATTATAATTGATTTATTAAACATATTCCTATCTCAACTTGTAATATTTGCATTGTAAAATTTGTAAAATAATTGGTAATTAATTTCTGAACTAGTTCGCAGCTCAAGTTCATAATTCATGTTCTCGGAAAGTATATTTCAGCGTTGTAGATGCGGCCACACTTAAAACCAGAACACGTGTGGAGTTTATTATTCTCGTGCCGCTTTTAAAGCCACTAGAAATTACAAAGAAAAGAAGGAAAGTCCATTCAAGATGAGCACCTCGTTGGCCCAGCAGCTGCAGAAGTTGGCGGCGCCGCAGACGTCCGTAACTCTGGCGGACGCCCGCAGCAGGGCCTCGATTCTATTTGATCCCAAAGAGGCGGCCACCAAAGATAGGCGGGAGATCTACCAAATCGGATTGACCGGGCTGCAGGAGCTGACCGACTTCAATCCGGCCTTCAAGGAGTTCCAACTCACACTGTTCGACGAAGCCACCCTGACACTGGAGCGCTCCGTGGAGCTGCCGGAAGTGAACAAGCTGCTGGACGCGGCCATCGCCAAGTTCCTGCGTTTGCTGTCTCCCTACCTGTTGCTGCGCCCTGCCCACATGGCCTTCGAGTGGCTGCTGCGTCGCTTCCAAGTGCACGAGTACAACCGCGATCAGGTGATGGCTCTGATACTACCCTACCACGAGACAAAGACCTTTGTGCAGATCCTGCAGACCATGAGGCTGCGCTCCTCGGATGCCGAGTGGTTCTGGCTGCGACCACTGCAGCGCCCGGGAGTGTCTTTGGCCAAAACCGCTATCGTTAATCGGGCAGCCAGCAACCCGGCGTTTCTGCACTTCATCTGTCAGAGCACGCAAAAGGCCATTAAAGAGCTGGGCCCCCGCGCCCACCAGCTGCAGGCTCAGATCAACTTTTACGCCACCGTGGTGGTCGGAGCCCTTCAGACCGCCAAGCCGCTGCAGGACTGGCACATTACCACCATCCTAGAGTCGCTGCTGAGGGGCCTGGCGTCCGATACTATTGACTATATGGCCGCTGCGTATGTCATCGTCGCCCAGCTTGTCTCGCGCACCAAGCTCCAGAGCAAGGTGTGCAACGCGCTACTGGAGCGTGTCGCCAACTGTCCGTTTGAACGCCTGCACACCGAGTCGCTGCTCCTGCTCATCTGCATCTACGGCAAGCAAAAGGCTGCCGTGCCGCAATTCAAGCCGGAAACCGTGCTCAATCTCGTTGGCCAGAAATGGATCATTTCGGCACTGGCATCCCTGGCTAAGGCCAATGTCGCCATCCAGTCTATTTGCATGCCACTGATGACGTCCGCCGTGGCCGCCATTCGGGAAGATGTCGCTGCCTCTTGCTCTTATAAAGTGTTCCTTGACAACCTTCTGTCCGAAGTGCCCATGACTACGCCGTGCGCTCAGAGACTTATCAAGTAAGTTGTGCAATTTACTCAAGTATCAAGAAAATCATGTTTTTTATTCTTAGCTGCTTTTTGGATACTTTTGTGGAAACGGAGCCTGTGGCAGCCGAGGCCATGGACACCGCCAGCACCGATGACAACGACACTATTGTTATTGATTCGGATGATGATGAGGCCGCTACGGAGAGGACAAACTTTCAAACTTGGTATGCAGACTACCTGGAAAAGCTGGAGAAGCGCTATCCAGAGGCCTTTGACCTGAGTGTTAAGGAAGCCCTAAGGGCCAAGATGACTACTAGCAATCGTCAGAAGGCCTTGAAGTTGGCCTTGGGTAAGTGCTTTTCTAATTATTCTATATAAACTTTACGGTGTCATCTCTCTGCTTAGGTTTCCGCCTAAACACCACGGATGACAAGGCGAAGCGGGTCTATGAAAAGCTTTACCATTACAACGCCGACTTGCGCCTAAATGCGGTCCAGCAGCTGCTGCACAACCTCAAAATCAATAAAAAGCGAGAGCGCAGTGTAAAGCTGCTACAGGAATGTCTGCCAGACAGAATCAATGATGACAGCGGTGCTGTCGTCTCCGCCGTACTCTCATTGCCTACGGCAGAGCTGGCCGAGACATTGGGTCCGCAAAGGCTGGCCCAGACCCTGTGCCACTTGGTTCACCGAGCCCAATCAGAAAAGGATGAAGAATGGCAACCCGTGTTAGTGCTGGCCGTGCGCCATTTGACCACCTCCACTGGCAGTGCCAACTACGATGAAAATCTGGTACTGCTGGCCCTGATGCCACTGCTCTTCCCTGGTGCTGCTTTGACAGAAGACGAACACGCTGCTCTGGTTATTTTGCTGGATAGTGAGTTTGCCGCCCGAGTTCCGTTCCTAAAGGAACTGAAGGTAAGCAGAGAATTCAAGGATTTCAAGCCCAGCGAGCATCGACAGCACTTTCTGGACGTGATAGCGGGCACCAGCCAAGAGCTGATCAGCCAGGAAAGGGCTCTGCTCCAAAGTGTTGAAGAGCATGGAGGTAAGGCTTACCTGGTGAAGCCAGCCCAGCTAACGCACCTACTGCTCCTGCTGACCGCCTACGCCAAGCGGGAAATGCAACCGACGGAGAGCTTGCACGTGTTAGATAAGATCAAGCTGTACAGTTGCCATATCCCGTTCCGTGTCGCCAAGGCTAATCGCAACTCCCAGGATTTTGTCCCTCTCCAATTGTACGTTGACTTTCTGCTGACCTTGGTCAAAAACACGAAATGGACGTCACTGACATCGACTCCCTGGAATCAGCTTAGCGATGAGTTACGCCTCTGTCTCCGCCTGCTAGAGATTATATGTGGGCAAGTGTTCTCGTACCAGGAGGATCACCTAGAACGTCAGGAGTGGACGCGGGCACTGCAACAGAGCCTTCAGGTGATGCTACCCGAAGCGCAGGACAGGCTGGAACTGCTCTCCAACTTTTATGTGTTCGAACGCTTGCCGGAACTATGGCCTTGCGACTCGGACTATGCTGTGTTCCGCTTGCACGGTTTTCTGCTCCTTGATGCGGTCCTGTCCAACCCGAAGTCTCAGCTTAACTGCACCCTTGTGCATGTGCTGCGAGTGGCAAACGCCTGTGCCTCCCAGCTGCAGACACTGCGGGTGCAGGCCATCAACACACTGCAATTAATCGGCAGTCGCGGCAAGCTAGTGACCCATGTGGAGCAGCTGGTGCGATCGCTGCTGCAGAGAAAAAGCGAGCTGAGCATGGACCACGAACAGTATGCACTGATACTGTTCACCATCATGGAACCGGAGAGTGCCACGGCAAAGGAGAAGCTCGTGCTGTCCAAGCTGAGAAGATCAGTTCTAGCCTTGGCCTGTGATGCCCAGCAGCCGGCCATCTGTACGGCGGCCCTACTGACGGCTCTTAAGCATATCAACGACGAGCATTTCCTCGGCGAGCTGCTGCCCTTGGGCCTCGACGCGCTAAAAAGAATAACGGATGGTAGCGGTGATGGCAGTCAGCACTTAAAGCAGCTGCCATGGCCCCACAGCGAGATCTACAAGTCGGTGATAGAGAGGTTCGAAGGGCAAATAGCAGTGGACGTCTTGCTCCATAAACCTCAGGCATGGGAGCTGTTCGAGGCGACATTTGCCCGTGAGGATGTCTATATCCAGCTGGAACAGAAGCTTCAGCCCTTGCCCTGCGTCCTGCTCAACAGCCTTTCGCCGGAGACGTTCGAGCGTCTGCAGGCCGCTCACAAGGTGGCTCTGATCAAGCTCATTGTGGAGGCGTCAACCCGTTCAGACAACGACACCATATTCCTGGCGAGCCATCGAATGCTGAAGCGCTGCCGCTTGGAATGCCAACCACTGGCGCCGATGCTGGTGAAGATTATGACCTTTACCAAACGAAAACCGCCGCAAAGCCCGCAGATCGGTGCCAAGCGACGCACCTCTGTGACTGTCAGTCAACAACTAGACCTGACCAGTGTGTCCTGGAAGCAGGGAATGACTCTCCTAGAGCTACTGGAACACAAGAAACTACTGATTGGATCGGAGTTGCTAATTCCACCGCTCTTTGAACTCCTTCAGGCGTGCCTTACGCTGGAGGAGCTCAGTGCCGCAGAGTATCCCAAGCAGCTGATCCTCGCTAGCCTGTTGCACTGCTGTCAAACGGCTCAGTTGGCCGGAGTTCAGCTAACCAAAGCCCTGCCAGAGTCGTGCTTCCGCATCGAGTTGGTGGTTCAGTGCCTGCGAAATACGCGCAACCCGCAGACCCAACAGCACACCCTGCTCTTCCTCACTCACTGCGCCGCTATGTATCCACAGCAGGTGCTGCACAAAATCGTCGAGATCTTCACGTTCGTAGGCTCCACTGTGGCGAGGCACGACGACGCCTTCAGCCTTCACATCATCCACAACGTGGTGGAGTCGATCATACCTATTTTGTTGCAGAAAACAGGCCAGAACGAGCTGGTCATTCCGGTGCTCAAGGTCTTCGCTGACATCTGCACAGATGTGCCGGTGCATCGCCGGTTGCCGCTTTACGCCACACTGTTCCGCGTTCTGGAGCCCAAGAAACACCTCTGGCAGTTCCTGTGCATTGTGTTCGAGAGCCATGTGTTGCTGGATCAGAAGGCCTCAACCGACAAATCCCGTCTGGAGTTTGCCCGCGAACTGACGTTAATGTTCGAGGATCCGGCTGTGATTTTGGAAACATGCATCCGGCTGCTGGATTACTTAGCCAAGCTTCCGGCCAACAAGAGCGGCCAATCGTCGTCGTCAATCGGCTTCACCTCCTCAATTCTGTCCTCGGAACAACAGCTCTTTCATGTACCTTCCCGGTCTTTCAAGCAGCTGCGCCACTACAAGTACCTCCTCTTGGACTTCCTGTCCGGAATCAGTAGTTGCACCGAGTGGCAGGCGAAGATGAAGCGGCCGGATCCCACAGAGCTCCTGCCATACTACCAGGAATTCATCCTTAAGACTCTAGCCTACGTTAGTCTGGTGAATGAATCCCTGGGAGCTGCCTCAGAGACGCCCTCACTAGAAAAGTTTTGGCGTGTACTGGCGAACCATGCCCACGATGTCCTGGACAACGCCATCGGACTGCTGGCGCCAGAGCACTTCCTAAGCGTGATCACCGAGTTATTGCAGCACGACCTTGTCCACGTCCGCACGAAGGTTCTGGAGTTGCTTGTGACCAAGCTGGGTCATCCCACAAGCGATTACTTCCAGCACACGCCAGCCGAACATTTTGCAGTCCTTTTAGCTCCGCTACAGGCGATCATCAACGGCATCCTAGAGGGTGGTGCCGGCAGCGCTCAGCTCGCGCAACTGCAGCAGACGGCACTACATGCCATGCAGCTTTTAGCACAACGCCACGGCCGGGACTTCATTGAGGAGTGCAGATCCCTCCTGGCCACTCTCACCAGGATCACCAAGCGCCGAGCGAATGTGCCAAAGGCGGTAGTGGGCAATGTTGTGCTCACCCTCGTCGAGATTTGTGCTAGCCTCAAGGCCCATGCCCTTGCACAGCTGCCGAAGTTTGCGCCCCAGCTGACAGAGCTGCTAAAGGAGCAAGTCCACCAAATGGCCACGCTGAAGCAGGGCCCCGACTATGTCTGTTCTACCGTTGTCACCGGTAAGTAATTTGGCACCTCCTTTGATCTTTTACCTCCAACTCACACTTTGATTGCAGCTTTGCACAAGCTCTTTAAGGCGTTGCCTGCTTTTCTGGGTCCCTACTTGGTGGACATTATCGCGGCCTTGGTACGTCTATCCGTCCAGCTGAACAGCCCATTGCTGCTGCAGGACAAACGCACGCAGGCCCTGAGACTACGTCTGGTGGACGTCTGGGCGGCTGTTGCTCAGGGCGTGCAGGTGCGCATTCTGGTGCCTAGTTTCGCCAAGACCTACAGCTGCCTGCTCGAGCAGCAGGCCTACGATGAGCTGGGTCAGCTGATGCAGCAGCTCCTTCTGCAGACCATCCGGCACAATACGGCTGCTCAACTGCAGCCAGTGCAGGATGCGCTCAGCGAACTGTTCCTGCAGGCCCTAGAATTTCGACTGCAGGTGCGTGGCCGCGGCCTAGATAGGCAGCAGGTTTCCAATGTAGAAGCCGCTATTACCGAAACCTTTGTGACGTGGATCCTTAAGTTATCGGAGACAAGCTTCCGACCCATGTACGCCCGGGTACACAGGTGGGCGATGGAGAGCAACGTCAAGGAAACGCGCCTCACCTACTTCCTGCTGACCAACCGTATAGCCGAGGCTCTGAAGTCACTGTTTGTCCTCTTTGCCAGCGAGTTTGTCGACGACTCTTCGCGGCTGCTGGCCGAGCACAATACGATAAGTCCCGGTTTCAAGGCTGGAGACCCGGAGGACGATGTGGAGCTGTTAATGGCCATTTTGAGCACTCTTCATCACGTCTTCCTGCACTGCAGCGAGGACTTTGTGAACGAGCACAGGTTCAATGCACTAATGACGCCGCTGGTGGATCAGCTTGAAAACGACCTGGTGCTGAACCATGAGCCCCTCCACCAAGCGCTTAGCAACAGCATTGCCCAGCTGGCGGTGGCCAGCAACGATGTGATGTGGAAGCAGCTCAACAGCCAGGTCCTGCTGAAGACCCGCACTCCCACGCCAGAGGTGCGTATTTTGGCCTTCAATAGCTGCGTGGCCATCGCTCGCAAGTTGGGCGAAAGTTATGCCACTCTGCTCCCGGAAACAGTGCCTTTCATCGCCGAACTGCTGGAGGATGAGCACCAGAGCGTCGAAAAGAACACACGTTCGGCAGTGCAGGAGCTGGAGACCATTCTGGGCGAACCTGTGCAAAAATATTTATAATAATCGCAAACTGAGAGGTTTGTTTTTCAAACTGTATAAAATTAAAGAATTAAATATACTTATACTTTTGGACATCAATTGGACTGGAGAAATATTTATTATTATAAATTACGGGATTTAAAATCTGTTCTATCTGTTCTATTAAGAGTCTATCTTAGCATTCGGGAAACATAAGTTGCAAACTGAAGTTGAAACAAGTTTTCTGTTGAATCCTTTTTTTAATTCTTTTCAAAAGAAATCATAAATCATTGTCAATTCCAAACAAAAGTCTCCTGTTTTAATGTTAACTTAGTTATTTATTTTGGAATGCAAAGTCCGCTTAAGCTAATGTACATTTTCTTAACAACAATCAACATTATTCTTGGTCCCGCCTGAAGTCGAGCGATGTGCAATTCGCCTATGTGTTGTAAGTGTAGGAAATGGTGGGGATGTGGGCGTTGTTGAGCGTGTTGTCGTGCGTCTCCTTGTCCTCGGGAATCTCGGGATCTTCCCGCTCCTCCTCTTCATCAATGATGCTGATATCTCGGATGGAAGGCCGATGGCTGCGCCGCCAGCCGCTGAGATCCTGCGGCTGCTTTGTCTTGGTCAGCAACTTCGTGCCCGTCACGGAGATCAGGATAGCACCCAATGGAGCGGTCAGCACGATGCTGAAGACGCAAATTGTCTGCACAATATTTGCCCAGTTGCGCTCATCCTCCGTAGAGTTCTCGTCCAGATGCTTGAGGGCCACCGGACCGAGTGCCGCCTGCACGGTGGCCTTGGCCATCCACGAAAGTCCGACAAAGAACTTCTCCTTTGTGTTAAGACGATCGCCGAATGCAATGCCCGCAGTGGTGAAGATGCGCAGAATGGCACCGGTGAAGATGCAGGCCGCTCCGATCGAGACTGTGTGCGAGTCCAGCTCGCGGATCTTGATGGTGGCACCGGTAAGCCCAAACAGAATCGGCTCGAAGATCATCCAGAAAATTTCGAAGGCCGTAGACACCGGATTATCCTCCACGTTCCAGCCGTCCTTGCACCAAAACAGGTTCGAAACAAAGGCCGAGAAGACGACTGCCAGAGGTCCGGCGCCTTCAAAGCCCAACTCTTCGCTGCCATAGATGGCCATCAGGCCGCCGGTGAAAAGCAGGAGAGTGCGAAGAGGTACCACAAAGGCATCGCCCTTCTCCGGGAAAATGCGAGCCAGCGATCCCCAGATGACACCGAAGCCCAGTCCACCAAGGATGCACACCGGAGCCTGAGCGATCTGGTAGCCCAGGCCCTTGTCGGAAAACATCACCGTGCTGATGATACCGAAAATGGCCACCGACAGTGCGTCGTCGACTCCGGCCACGGCCACCACCAGTGTGGGAATACCCTTTGCTACACCATATCCCTTGGTCCGTAGGCGGAACAGACAGGGCACCACAACTGCCGGCGACACCGCTGCAATGATGGAGCCCAGAAGGAAGGCCCAGATCCAAGGAAGGTCGAGTAGGAAATGCGACATCACGGCCATCACGACCGCCTCTACGCACCAGGGGATGATGCCCAGCTTCAGGATCGTCTTGTACACCTTCTTGAAGGCCTCCGGCTCCATCTCGAGGCCAGCTCGAGTCAGGATTATGGTTAGCGCAAACTTACGCAGGTGGGCCGTTACCTTGGAGAAGTCGCCATCGAGATTCGCCCAACCCACGTTCTGAAAAAAGCAAAAAAGAAAACAATTAAGAAATTTAATCTCCTCAACGAGATTTAAAACATTTACCTGGAAGAGTATGCCCACCATGAGCATGCCGATCAGCCGCGGCAATGTAGTCAGTGATATCAGGTATCCGCCAAAGTTGGCAGCCACAGTGAGGACGACCAGGCCGAACAGCTGCCCTCCAGGGGCTGCCGAGTCGCCAATGATCACGAAGGCCGTAACCCAGATGAGGACACCTGAGGAATGATAGGCGTTCCGTTAATTTTCTTAAGTTTTACCACAGTATAATAAACAAAATATTGTAATAAGGCTCAATATTTACCGATCAGAATCAGGGAAATCAGCCGAGAGACTGTCCTGAAAGTGGGACACAGCGGGTACGGGAAGATTTTCTGCCAGAAGGGTGGCTCCCAAGATGCCGAAGGCTCCTCGCCGCGGCACTTAAGACAGAATGTGTACATCCAGGACTCCTCGACGTAGTTGGCCCCACCATTGCTGTCACCCACCGAGGTGTGTCCCATCTGGTGGCCATTATACTTGGCATTGAGCACGTCCAGCGCATTCTGTCGATAGTTTTCTGAAATCGAAATAAAAAGATGTTGCCAATCAATTAAAGAATGAATAAACACAGAAAGCCCAGTTCTCCGAGGTTTGTTTATCACCAAGGAAATTATCTCGTCAGTCATCATCAACCTCTAATTGGGTGATAAATACACTCCTAATATCGCCGGGGAGAACAAGCTGCCAGACGTCAGAGGCAAGACCTACGCAATAATATCGGAAAATATTAGAGCCAACTTCCCCGGTCCGCTAATTGGTAATGTCAATTGGAATATGAAGTGGACGCAGAAATAGACGGAACAGCCACTGATCAAACAGGCGTTGAATTTGCATTACTCAAGACACAACAAGTCAGTGATGAAATGGGGGACTATTTTCTAAGGTCACAACAAGGAAACGTAATAAATGTCAACGATTTTATATTCTTCGATTTTTAAATTTCATATTCAAGACTTTAAAGCAATTTACAAGATCGGTGATCAACTTTTGATTTAGCTTACAAATTTTACTTTGAATATAACGATCCTTTTTACAGGTCCAGATGTCCTACATTGGACAATATATTGTTTTAACTGATACCTTTTTAAACTTTCCCCCACTAATTATAGTATATTTATTTAATTGCTTAAATAAACCTCAGACTTTTTAAAAGTACTCACATACCATTCTTAAACATCATTTTTGCACGTAATTGAAACAATTTAATGCACGTGCAAATTAGATACGCATATATAGAGTGTGAGCCACGAACGGGTTAAGAACCACTTTATTAAACTACAAACTATATATTGAAGTCAAATTCAAATTCATACGGTCATATTATTTTCTTGCAATATCAAAAACGTTTTAAGAATATTACATTTAAGATACTGAAATAAGAAAAAAATTAAAAGAGCTTATAATCAAATTGTAAAGTAATCCAATGCAATTGTTTCAATATATTGTCTGGGCTGCCCTAATCTAAAAAAGGGTTTCTGAGAAAACCTCTTTAAATGTAAAAATTTTTGTTTTGTTAATTTCAGCTGACACAGTTTACGAGAAGAAAGAAATATTTTTATATACAAAAGGCCAAACAGACCAATCAAGATTATATTCACAAGGGGAAATGTCTTTGATAAAATCGAAGCTTTAATAAAGATATTTTTGAACTATTTTTATAAATATTTTTAAAGAACCTACCGTAACTATGCGTCGAGGCCCGATCGCTTTCGTAGTCATGTGGGGGCGCAGAATCCTTTAGAATGCTCTTCCTTCGCGCCGGTCCTATATCGCTGTGCGAGTGTGTCGAGGTCTGTGGAGAGAATATAATTTAGGATTACTTCAGCCTGGTGTACCCTTATCTTCGCGCGTAACTCATCCGATAATCAAAGCTCGTCCCATATACATATATGTACGTATATATATTTTCATTAGGAGATTGCATGTAGCGCTCGCGAAAATCCTATTTTACGATACCCTATCAAACGAAATGATCGCAATCGCAATCGCTCAACCGATTTGCTACGCCGCCACTCACCTGTGAAATTTTACGTCTCGGGTTTTGCTCATAGGCGGGATTATCGTATCCAGAACCGGGGCCACCGCCGCCGATAGCTGGCGGATCCGAAATAATGCTGACCCGCCGCTTGGGCTGGCTTTCGATGACGATGGTGCTCTTGTGGTTACCACTGCCATTGGAGTTGGGCATGGGCACATCGCTGGGCACAGGATTCGGAGACGGAGGCGTAACGAGGGTCGTCGGCGTCGTAATGGTCGCCGGAGCACCGGTGGAGGAATCTTCCCGAGCGCCCGGCTCTCCCGTGGCCGTCATCGTCTTGTGGCTCTGTCGAAACGTACGAGATTTAGGATCAGTGATCTGGGCGCGAGGGACGATGGCTTAGAGGTCGGATTAATAATAAGCGGGGGCTTACACTAAACATGAGAGGCAGCGTTCCGAATCGAAAGTATAAAAATATAACGGCCCGATACGCGACTTTTTACAACTATCTCGTTCGACGTTTAGCAATGAAATAAATTCATTACCACGCGGTGGGATTCCAACAGCTGCAGGTG
Organism: Drosophila jambulina; assembly: GCA_018152175.1. Taxonomy (NCBI): domain Eukaryota; kingdom Metazoa; phylum Arthropoda; class Insecta; order Diptera; family Drosophilidae; genus Drosophila; species Drosophila jambulina. The sequence continues at coordinate 23,165,200 of JAECXH010000114.1, read as the reverse complement.
CTCACGCACACCTGTATAGGGCCGCACAGACACTAGCAGACACCTGCTATATGGATACACTGAGCGAAAAGGTTGGTGCTAATTGAAAAGCCCAACTGTTGGGTATTGGAGCAAGGAATTTACACAGTTTGATGATCAAAGGCTCACAGCGATAATTGTAAGTCTTATTTTCGGAATACCTCGTCTTACAATGCAATTTAGAAATATTAAAAAGTATATACTATGAAGTAGTCATTTGTGAGTTAAAATATTTAAACAACGAATGGTAAATTACTCTCACCCTTTATATTAATATTATAGATTAAAATAGATAGAAACAAGACTAATGATATTTTATAAACAAAACCAGAATACTGCAAAAATGAATACCACAAGAAGGCTTACAAATTAGTGTATCTAAAGTGAAAAAAGTCCTTAGTGTTGCTTTAGATAATAATGAAAACCTATGGTGTAATATTAAATCAATAACAAATGTATTTTTTTTTTAATTTCCAATTCCACAAATTCTTCTTCAGTCATAAATTATTTTAATAAATTCACTTTGCACAATTTCTTATTATTTGGTTATACCATTTTTTCGCACTGCACATCTGTGAAGTTGTGAAAACGTTAAAGAGTAACGTAAATATTAAATAAATATTGTAAAAAAATACTAAAAACCTCAATAAAAATTAACGGCAATTAGCTTTAATTATATCACCCGGCGTGAAAGAGCTAGACGACATAGATATAAACGTATAAGTATATCTCCTGCTATGAATATGTAAAACCTGGTCGGTTCTCGCTTTGATGACCAAGAAGTTTTTTACCCATTTGTTTGACGTTCAATTATGACGCGTTTTATCTAAACAAATTCACGTGAGCTCGGTTTAATTCCTGCCTTTTTCCCCCTTTAATTATCCACCGGCGCGCCGAGACGTCTCGAAATAATGAGGCTGAATTGATTATTTCATACATTTGGCGATTATTTGTTTTTCGGGTCTTTCCGTTGTTTTCGTGTTGTTTTTTTGATTCGTTTCTGCGGCGAGGAGAACAAAATGTGACATCAAGTCATGCGGTTCGTTAGCTGAAATCAAACAAAGCCACAGGCGTATGCTGGTTGCCTGGCAAAATGTTGATTTAAAATTGTTGTTTCTAAAGTTTCGTTATACAATTCGCTAATTTATGGTTCACACAAAAGCTGGTAGCAAATAGCAGGTGACAAGTCCCAATGAAATGCGAGCAAATTGATTTATTGTGATTTTTACGGTCACCCTACCCCTTTTTGGGGGTGAAGAAACCCGAAGCCCCGAATAAATGTGGGTTTCTATTTACTTCCTCAAGTACACTGATCTTATACCTTCCAATTACCCCGTCATTAAACAATGTGCAACTGTGCAGCTCGTTGACTTTATTCACGCTCTGATTAGAGCCCTAAATATAGACTCAAATGTGAAAAAGGGGCTGGCAGTAGCCATTGATATCAGGAGGCAGCGAACGAAGAAGAGTCTATTTGCAATCACAACTGCATAATTGGCCAGCCACGCTCAATGTTTTCAATTTTCACCTCTAATTATCGCCGATTCAACACAAGTCTGCTATTGATATGAGTAATTTGCCGCGAAAAATTGTTTTAGACAATATTTATGCTTGGACAGTCACCTCAGCTCAGGACGGTGAGTGGCGCAGGCTTTCCTGCCCCATCTCAATCTTAATTCGGAGCGATGCCTGAAAAGTTGAGACCTGCGAGTTGTTCCCTATAATTTTTTGGGGGGCTCGGGGCTCTAATTGACGCGTGTCTGGTCTCAGACAGCGACAAGTTGACAAACTTTCAACACATCACCATCATCATCATCATCATCGGCGTATCATCGTCACGTGCTATCATGCGAACAAATGGCGAACAAAGGGGCTTAATTAGCATTCGTGTGTCATCTGTTAATGTCTTAGGCACTATAGGCAAATATATATCTGGGCATATAACCTTAAGTGCACACAAAACCGGCTAACTAATCTTTGATAGCCCTTATACAGGTCACACAGGGGAATCCTTCCCTAGGGAATTGTTTTTACTTGTTTTAATATTTTAGTATTGGTGTGTTTTAAAGTTACTTAGCATATATTTAAACTTTATCTGGGTGGGGCATAGTAATCTTACAAACTTTAGAAAGTTCTATAAAATTTTCTCCTGTGATTTTTATACCCTTGCAGGGTATTATAATTTCAGTCAGAAGTTTGCAACGCAGTGAAGGAGACATTTACGACCCTATAAAGTATATATATTCTTGATCAGCATCAACAGCCGAGTCGATCTAGCCATGTCCGTCTGTCCGTCGTCCGTCTGTCCGATTATACGCAAACTAGTCCCTCAGTTTTAAAGCTATCTGAATGACACTTTGCAGATAGACTTCTATATGCTCTCACTACTATATAGTCGGGCCGGATCGGACGACTATATCATATAGCTGCCATAGAAACGATCGGTAAATTTTCAGAAAAAAAATTATTACTTGTCCAATATTCAACATATCTTCATATAATTTAAGCATGGCCATTTTATATTATTCTAGAATTTTGGTTTTAATTTGATCAAAATCGGACAACTATATCATATTGCTGCCACAGGAATGTTGGGGAAATATTACGTATACGCAATGTTAAACAGAATTTTTATATGTATAAATGTTGCATACAACTCCTGTTAGTTTTACTTTCCATTTGATAACATTTTATTAATTCATAATGATCCAATTGTAAGCTGCAAGGGTATACAAACTTCGGCGTGCGGAAGTTAGCTTTTTTTCTTGTTAAGTTTAAATTTGGTCCGCCAGAAGGTATGCAAGGTAAAAGGGATGCTAACTTATCTGACTGTTTCAGTAGACCACGAATATTAAATAGATGGGGTTTTAGTTTGGATGTTTGTCTAAAAATAATATTCAAAATTCAAGAATTTAAAAAAAAAAATCATTCCCAAAGTAACCAAATTTATTTTAAAAGTTGGTGAATATTCGTAGTAAAATAAATAGATTGTTTATCTTCCTCGTTGTCCGGAATATATTTATAGCAAATTGTCAAGTAAATTTATTAATAACTAACAAATGATCTTGTGTAAAAAATGTCTAAAATCTGATAAGCATAACACTTGGCAATGTAGCTTAAGCCAGTTTTAAGTTAATTGTTTCATAATATTTATTTATTTATTATGAACAGTAGACTTTTATTAATTTGTTCAAAAAACAGAATTCTTATAAAAAGTATATGGTAAAACCCCAAAAATGTCTTAGTAATGTTTATTATTTATAACCATTAGAAGGATCTAACTAAATTACAAAAATATAAGAACTCAAGCAAGACGACATCCTTCCGAGAACGTATTCCGCTAATTGTTGTTTTCCTGAACCTTTTTTTTCAGTTTCCCTTTGGACAATGCTGAGCTATTTTTGCATTCAGCTTTGTTACCATCAGTTTTGCCGCTTTCTGACCTTGCTGGAGGTTGCCCACTCCCGCCCAGCCTGCCGTCCCCACAGCTTACACCTACTCCGAAAAGCATTTTGCATTGCCAACGAGCGAACAACGACAAGGAATGATTCTACGTGACATGTTTGCCTGATCGAATTGGCCGGAGCTCAAGCAAATTCGCTGTAGTTAGTTAGCTTGGGTCAGTTGGCCAGAGCGGGTGCGCCGGCCAGTTGGAGAGTGGCGAAGCGGAGGCAGAGACGGACTGGTCAGGGCCCCGGATTACTTATCACGAACGTCGCCAAGCCGTTTTCGCTTTTAGCCCAAAAGGTTTTTCTTCTTCGAGCGCTTCAAGCCCCATTGCACAATGGCCAAAAGCAGTGAGAGCCGAATTGGGCCAAAAGCATTTACATTTTACAGCGATTTTGAAATTGCGAAGGTGTCCGATGGTCGGTTGGATGTGGCTAAGTCCCAGCCACCGGTGACGCTATCCATTCCCAAGCCCTGCGACAAACGTTTCCATGTTCTTCGATTGGCTCCGCCTTTGCCTTATTGCCATTGTGTTAATCTAATCGCGTGCTCTGAATGAGCGTTGTCTAGCAGACTATAGACCATAGTGTATTCAATATAGTAGATAATCAAGGCAGATAATAAGTTTCGCGTTGTTACACAATTAATCCCTCCGAGCACTTCAGTGCAGGAAGCGTGTAAATTTAAAGATCGATTCACTTGAATCACTAGAAATTCAAATGGGCGAAAACTTTTACTTATTACTTCTACGGAATGCTTGAACTCATCGACACATGGGGCGGACGGATAGATAGTGGAATCTTGGACACTTGGCTAATCTCTTTTACTACAGAGGGAATTCCAGGTTGGTCAACAAAACTGCTTGAGTTAAAATTGGTTTAAGAATGTTTCCCAAAGCTTTAGTTGGCTTTCACTAAGTTACCTTTGCCGTTTCAGAAATACGAAAGATCAAGGCTTGATTTAAAAAATTAGTCAAAAGGCCGGCCAAAATGGTTTAACGCCGTGCCCTCGAGATAAAAAAATTAATCAATAGTGTCTTAAGTGACGAAAATAACTCTTTTTATTTCCTTTCATTTCCTTTACTTTTTTTCTGAAATTTAAATATTCCCAAATCTTGGAGTAAAGGAAACATAATTAGAAAATAATAATTTCCATATAATTTTTCAAAGGTGTCTATGACAAATATACAGTATGTACTACGTGCAATAAATTGAAAACAAGCTTTATTTTCTTTTAAAGATACTAGATCGACTCGGCAGTTTATTATGATCAAGGATATAACATAAGTGTCTACCCAACCCAAGCACAAAGGAATGATTTAAACAAATTTAATTGATATTGGGAAAACACCATGTGTATGTGCGGTGTACTGGCATTTGCGGTATACCACTGCCTGGCTCTGATTGACTATTAATAAAGCGGAGTTTATTGCCACGTATTGTTGCTCGACTATTTAACTTCAGTATGACGTCAAAGGAGTTCAATTCTTTACTGCAGTTTCAATTGATCAATTGAATCGCAGAAAGAACCACCACTCCACGAATAAAAATTTAAAGAGAATTCTCCAAATAGAACTTGGCTGACTCTTTTATGGCGTAGGATTTCTTTGGAGCCATTCGGGTCGGCAGGCTTTCACAAAAGTTATCTTAAGTCGTATATTTGCATTAATTTATAACTATATAAAAGACTTTTCAATGATTGATCGCAGCAGCACTAGAAAATCCATGTTCGCGGCTTATCTGGCCAACAAGGCGGCCGATAGGAAAGGGCGCTATACCGAAAAAGATTTAGCCATAAAACCGAACGAATACGACAACAAGCAAAATAAAAATCCACTGCACACTTGACCGAGCCGATCATAAAAATCGAAGGCTGATAAGCGGATAGAGAAGGGGGATATAGCTATATAACCCCTTATCGATCCACCGGATGAGTTAATTGGCTGTATTGCCCTACTACCGTGTGACCAATTGTGAATTGTGATTGATTCCGAATGCTGAATGCACAGCCAATTGCGATCGGATCGCGAAATATGTGTGATTACTCCACTTACGAGTGTTTCATTAACGGACCCACTCCACTCGAATATCAATCAGCCATGAATGTTATTCCTATATGATCGGTTTCGGTTTCAATTTCGATTTCGATTTCGCTTTCGATTTGTTTTGGGATTCCGATTGCTCCTCAGGTCGTTTCTGGGGAGGCTTTTATCTCCCGCAATTGCGGGAATTGTTTATTAAAAACATTATCAATATCTGTAATCCACTGTCGGATCCACTTCACTCCATTCCGCACTCGTTCTGTCTGGCTTTGGCTTCGTCATTAGCCGCGTTGACAACTGCTAATTGTGGTAAGTGTTTATTGGCCCAATTTTCCGAGGCACACGATAAGATTCGTGTGGGTTTCTTTTTTAATTATGCATGTATCTGCCTTACATTTAGTAGGGCCGCCTTATCACTGGGGTCTCCGGGTAAGAAACTTCCTGTGTTTATCTCTGTTTTTCAAATGACGAGCTTGGCTGATGTACAAGTCCATGTTTAGGATGAATCCCATTCGAAGTGTCAGGTTTAATGATACCATTAAATGTTGTTTCGTCAAGCGGCATGTTTTGATCTGGATCAAATGGCATGTGCAGAGGCTATGAGGTCTTAGTTTACGCTATGTTTGATAAATATAGTGCTTTTTTTAAATCTTAAAGTTATATTTTTATTTTGTTATTTAAATTACTTAATTTAAGTGAAATATCCATTTAATGTCTCGACCTATGAATACTTGAGGCCGTTCACAGCTTTCTTTAATAGGGGATTGCTTTCAGCAACAACGTAATTAATAAACTTAAACGATTCACATTCTCATACACTTAAATAATTAAATAAAATAAATATGCACGCTTCGGAACCCGTTCGCGGCTTACACTAATTGCTTGACCCGCTTGAGGAGTTCGAAGAATAACATTTAAAATTATGATTTAAATTGGAAGCACTGCAAATTGATTTTCCTCATATAATAAAATACTCTTATGCATTCATTTCGAGTTCATTAAGAAATCATTCACTGGACATTAATTTCGGCAAATATGCAAATGAAGTAGCAGAAGGTTGATTAAGTGAAATGTATGAGCTAAATTAATAACGCCACAAAGTCAAAGCAAGCGCCTCAATCATAAGTGTAATTTGCATTTGCACTTGCGGCGGTTTTCGCATTTAATTGGTCAACTCATGTCTCCCGAAAAACACGTACAGTCAGAAATGTGAAGTATCTAAAGTATTTACTTTATTATATTTCCGACTGGGCTGTATGGGGATGAGTTTCAGGGGGAGGAGGTGTGTGCAAATCGGGTTCTCGGGGCGAAACCTACTTTGTATTCACACGGCGGGCAGGAAATTAGACAACTTTCGTTGATGTCTCGAATCTTCAGGCACACTCTATCACCACCGTTCGTTTTCCTCCGTTTGCAGTTTCACGTTTTCTCAGAAGAGTGCGAGAGCAGTGCCAATTAATTAGGGGACAGAAGACGTTCTGAGGGGACTTTTACTTTCATATTCACAGAACGCGACACAGAGGCGAAGGCGGAGGCGAGGACGATCCGCGACCTGCTTAAAAACACGACTAAATCGCTGCAAATTAATGCAGGCGTTTTATAAGCACACACACTCACGCGCTGTAGCCGCGATCGGAAGAATTGAATTGAAGAATTAAACCTCTCTCGCTGCTCGCCGTCGCCTCGTTCGCTCTCTCTGCTCTTCCCGAAGCGCAGCCCGAAGTTATATCGCCGGCGCAAGACTTCTTCTTTATCTTCCTGGGCGATCCACCCACCAAAGCGACCTCTTCGGATCGAGCGCAAATCAAGCGGATCGGTAGCCAATAGATGTAAGCAGTTATACTGCTCTTGCCACCCTATACTCGCAGTATCTCTAGTAATATAGCCCCTATAGCCGGTCGGTCGGTCAACAAAACAATTTCTTGGTCGTTTCCCAAGCCACTCGACAGCGGGCTGTAAATTCTGTCTATCGCGATGGTCGGTACTTTCAGAATTTACTACGGCGAATGCGAATGCAATGTCAGACCTCGGCGTACCAGGCGCTGCGAAAATACATTATTTATACAGCCATATATGACACGAAAAGTATGCAATAAAAATGATTGATGACTCGAGATTACGCCTGGCTTTCCTTTAATTAGTCAGTCTTGAGGCGTTCAATCAATCGAAAATCGAAAGCATTTGATGGGTTTATAGCCCAGCCAATCGAACGGCAAATTTATATTATTTTTCCCTATCAGATGATCAAGTCTAAAGGGGATTTGGTGGTGGTAGCCGCAACACATGGAATCCCTCGCGGAAGCAGGTCTGTTAATTGACGGTCTAATTGATTTACCTTTATCAATAATACTCTACTAAATACCTAAATACTTCCCAAAATGTTTGTTTAGATTAATCATTCGGAATTAGCGAATTAGTGTACGCATAAAGTTGTCTGTTTATTTGTTTAGCATTTGCATACAACCCAAATTGATGATTTGGTGTATTTGCTCTTTATAATCATTACCGGCAAATCATGATACATCCAAAAACTGATAAAAGTACTTGCTGGGTCTTTTTCCCCCCAGACAGAGGGCCGTATTCCTTTTGATATCTACGCCATAAAATGTGTTTATGTCCATAAACTCTTCAAAGATTTCCACTGCAATTCACTTGGGTAAACAAATTCTAATTATCGCTAAACAAGTACGATACGATGTTTTCTGCTACAGACATTGTGACAATTAAATATAACTGCTGAAAATAGAGGGCTTTATACAGATTTGTTCAACGCTTTTCCGCTATTTTTCGCCAGAGATTTAAATAAATTTCACTTTGCCCGCATAAAGCAATCTAAAGTCTGCATTCCATTAAAATTGATTTCACTCCTGGCATTTAATATTTATTGTAAAATTGTTTATCTAATTTCCGGCAATATATTTACCCATTTTGCAGCTTATACATACTATCTACATATTGTTTTTTGGCTCTCACACCCATTTGCACCTCGCACACCAAATGTCCGAAATCAATTGAATTCAAACAATCCACAAAATTGGTAGAAAATGTATAAACTTTTGGCGTGGAACTTCTCTAATTATTTGAGTGGCAAATGGCAACCGTAAAATGCGACACAGCACCGAGCTGGCGACTGAAAATGTGGCGAGGTCAGGGATTAGTTTGGGGTCTCCATAAATTAACTTTGCCAAAATTACAAACATTTTCCCCATTAAAACCCAAATCACGGCACACACACACACACACCCGGGACTGGCGAACGTTTAGGGGATAGCTGCCGGATGGGAATGGAGCAATTTCAATTAAAGCTAATTACAACCAATATCGACTGCCAACAATGTCAAGCATCAAATGCGACGAAGCCACCCAAGAGGAGCCAGGTCGGTGGGTCGGTTGGTTGGTTAGATGGATGGGAGCCGGGTTGACTGGCTGCCTGGCTCTCCGGATGCCTGGTTGGATGGTCTGAAGCCCGGCTAGTGTCATGTCTGGGGCGTACACTGCAAGAAACGGCGACGATCCACTCGCACGGTGTCACTCAATGTCGCGGCGAGTGCCGCCTGCGGGGGCGTTAAGTCCTCCGCCGCACGGGGGAGGTGCATAAGTAAATGTTGTTGTCGTTGCCGATGTCACCCACCGAGATACGGCCATTAGGCTGGACCTTAAATATGGGAAAAATAATATATATATTAATTTAGTTTTTTCCTACAGGAACTTTAAATATAAAAGTTAACCTGTAAAATAATTTAATATTTATTTTAATATATATAGATGAATCAGCATCCAAAGATAAGTTCCATTAATCAAGGCCATTTGTTCATTTAATCCATATCAAATAATAAAAACGTTATTCTATCAAACCTTTTTCGATAGCCTCTTATTTTCAACAGTAATTTATTTCTTACTTTTTGTTTAGAACAACTTATTATAGTTTTTGAAGTTGTCTTTGAGTCAGATAGGTCGGTGAGTAAAGTTCTTAACTAGATCAAAGGATCAACGTTTTATTTTTTTATTATCGTAAATAGTAAGTAGAACAGTATTACTTAAAATAAGTAAAAAAAAAACAGTTTTTTATATTCATGTTTTTTTTTTACTACTAACAGTAATGAAAGCATAAAAATTCTTGTTATCATTACAGGTCCACCCTTGAGAGAATCAGGAAGGCTGTGTGTGGTTGTGGGAGAGGCGACTGCTGCTTGAGGGTCTCCAGGCTAGTGTCTGAATTTGAGTCACAAGCCCGTTGCAAATGCTGCCGTTGTTGCCGTGGAATAATTAAAGCAAATTTGCACTTCAGACAGTCGCCCGTGGAAAAACAAGGCAAACAGCTCAGCCCGCAACGATGGCGACCCACAACAAGAGCAGACCCAAAGCACACGACCCAGGTACAATCGAGGATACCTTTATCCGTCCCCCGTAAGAACAAAAAGTTAGAAGTCGAGTGCAGCGACTGGAGAATACCGGGCATTTTGTTAGTTTTTTTTCTATTTTCTTTTATAAAGATATAGAGCCAACAGGGTTTTCTAACAGTCTTTGAAAAAAAACAGTATGACGGTATTATAAAGCTCTTCGATACCTTAGATATCCAAAAAGGGCATATGCTGGAAAGATGACTTTAATAACTGAGGAAGATAACTTAATTTAAGATATTGCTTTTTTACTTACGATCACTCTATGAGGGTATGGGGATTTTTGTGAAGTTCCCACCTATTCTGAGTGTAGTTGAGAGATCGTAAGTAGATCTCCTTTTCTTCAGAAATTTAAATCTTTTATACATCTCAAAGGATCTGGCATACTTTTCGAGTACCGGCTATCACAACAACACCTTCTGCTCCCACTGTCAACATATAAAAAGGGGTTCTCCAAGTGTTTGGAGGTCTCGTACCTCCTGCAAAGACAATCGCAATAACAACGATGCACAACAAAACGCCAGTCAGCCGTGAAAGTATGCGAAAAAAAAGTCTATATGTATGAATATATGTCCTTTTGTACATATATGTATGCTATATAAGGTACGAGTATAGGTACGGTATGCTGGTGTAAAGTGGAACACAGCCAGCAACACAAAAACAATACTGGTGAGTGGTACTGAGAGTTGAAACAGGAGCGGATCGGTTGAAGCGGGGCTTTTGAAAGATATTTAAAATAACATTCATTCCTAAAAAAAAAACATATAACATTTTAAAATTATATAGTAAAAAGCAATAGCGTTTCCGAATTGTGAGTTTCTTGTTTTTCTTTAGTGTTAACTTTTGTAGCATACTTCTGGGCCTAATATAGACTGGTTTTTAAAATCACTGCATTTTTGTATGAAGTAGATGTATTTGCCACTTACAACCATACAGCATTATGTTAAATATTTGTTCATAAAAGTCAAATTTGGTTAAGTCCTATATCTTAACCCGTGCTTTCCCGCTTCGCCCCCGAATCCTGTTAAAACGAGAGCGAAGCGGAAAAAAGGAAACCGAAGAACGGCCGCGATGACGGACTCGTGCGGATGCTGCCGATGAGGATGCCGATGCCGATGCTCGGCTTTTCCTGTGGCTTTTCTCACTTGCTGAGCGCAACAAGGACCGAAAAATGCCAGCAGGGCAACAACAATGGCAACAACAGCAGCGGGCGCGCTACAACAATAATAATAACGAATGGCAACAATAAACTGAGCTTGCGCCAAATACGAAATACGAAATACGAAAATTTGTGGGAAAAACGAACGACGAACCTCTGGCTCACGATGGCAGGGACAACAGCAACAACAATAGAGCGGCGAGATGGGAAAACAAAATCAGGCACAGACACACACACCCAACTCACGAACGAAGAGCGGCTCTCACCGAAAGCTGCTCAAAGTCAACGTTTCGGGTGTGCGTGTGCTTGCTTGTGTGGGTGGTGGGAGAGCTTCACCCGAAAAAAGTTTTCAACTTGAAATTGAACTGTGTGGCCATAGTAGAAGGAAGAAGCACCAGGCAGCATCAGACAAATTGGAGAGCGCCCGTTGTTGTCGGCGCTGTGTTGTTGCTGCAGCTGCTCCACTCTCTCCCCTGGCTTTCACAGTTGGCTTTGTTGTTGTGGGAGCGAAAATATTTTAACGCAATTAGAGTCGGAGCATCGTTGTGTCAGCATCAGAGCAAGAGCGAACGCGCACGCAGACGGACACGGACACGGAGTACGGATAGAACGCAAGAGGAAACGAGAAAAACAGGCAGAACAGAACCGAACAAAGCCAGAATAGGAAGCTGAAGTGTGACGTGTGAAAAAGTCAGCTCACAGGCAGTGTTAAAAAGTGTGACCAGCGATAGAAAAAACTCGAGCAGACTCAATTAACTGTGAAAACCTGCTGCTCGCCAAAGACAAAGCCAAGCATACACGGGCACCTACTCACACGCACGCACACGTATAAGCCGTGCGAGTGGGAAAAAACGACGGGCAACGAGCGAGCGAGAGAAGTGAAGGTGAAGCTGAAGGAGAAGCGCGAACAATTTGTTGAATATAACGGGACAGTCCCCAAACGAAAAAAGCGAAAGTGAAAACCAAAGAAATGACAAACTAAACTTGTAAGCCAAATAAACTTTTAATACTTCGCGCACTCAAACAACGAGAACTAAAATAAAACTACAGGCAAATTCCCAGCGTATCCTAACAAAAAAGGGGAGAAAATTGGCGGCGCAAAAGTTAAAAGGGACAAAGGCGATTAAGCAGCTTGCCAAGGACGAGGACCAACAGCTCGAAAGGTGAGCCCAAATAAGTCATGCAAAAGTGGAAGCAAAAAAACGAAGCACGCAAAAAAGAAATGTACAGGCAAAGTTGCTCTAGTATTACCGAAAGATAACTAGAGTGTTCCGACTAGGTGTTGTCCTTTAATGTAGTCCCTTTATTTTGCTTTGGTCCCTTATATCTAGGGATGGCTAGTACTCCAACAACTATTTGACTACAAATTGATCGTTGTTGAATAATAGCCGGTTTAATCTAATCATTATATTTAAACTTTGATTTTTTTGTCGAAGAACTACAAAGTTCCAGTCAGAGTTAAAAAGCCGATCCTGAAGATCCTTATTTGAAGCAAAAGTTCCCCAACACTTTTTTTACAATTCTAGTCTTAATATATGCAATGAATAAAATGCTAATTACTGTATTAATGCGGTCAAAACCCAGCATACCCTGGGGTCTACAAGTAGAGGATACAAAAAATAAAAACGCCCCAAACAGATTTTTTCCCTCTTGGAAAGTGACAGTCGTCGACGTCGCCGCTGACGTCGCGTCGTCGCCTTGCAACGCCTCAAGATGGCTCTGCCGCGGTCGCTGCCGACGCTACGCCACAGCTCCTTCTTCTGCTCCTTCATCTTGTTTTCCTCCAGCTTTTTCCTCCTTCTCATCTGCCGCTTTCAATTCACCCTGGGCTGCTTGCAGAAAGAGAAAGAGAGATTGAGAGAGTGAGCTACGCTCCTCTGCTTCCTTGCTCATTGCCCAGCATAGTTGTTGGTTTTCCTGTTATTCATAGGCAAACATAGGCAAACAAGCAGAAGCGAGGCAAAGAGCAACCTGCGTGGCTGAAACAACAACAACAGGAACGGCCGCAAACATCAAGGACCGCTGCGAGGGCGGATCTCAGAATGAAATTAGCCTGGTTCGGCTCGAAATTTTCCAAGAGCCAAAAAGATGACATTAGGCCTGAGCGCCACTTTGCGATATTGGCCACCTTTGGCTTAATTCAATCAAACGCCGCGGTTTGCCCAAGAAAGTATGCTTTGGCTTCTGCGCTCGCTGCGTTAATCCCATCAAAAAGAATTTTATACGAGCTCCTCTGGGTTTTGTTGTTTTTGGGTCAGAAAGCGTCAAAAAGTCAGCCGCAACGTTATCAAATATGGCCGAACATTTGAAAAAAGGTCTCACCTTTGCTTGTACGCTTTACATTTTATAAAATATTTTTTACAATAAACCTTTCTTTTCTACATGCTTTGAAGTTTATAACATTTTTAAAAATACGTATACGTAATATGCTTAAAAAAACATCTTTAAATTACGTATACGTAATACGTTTAGGAAACAAGTTTAAATTACGTATACGTAATATGATGAGGAAACAAGTTTAATTCATTATAAATATTACATTGACAAGCCTAAACTTTTTGCTAGACATGAAAATTTATAAATTTTGTCAAGTTTTGTATTGTCAATATCAAAATACCCCAATAATATCGAATTGCTTTCTAACCAATAGAGCTGCCCTCGCTTCACCGACTGCTGGCGATGGCGGCAGTGATAATTCATGTCCCGCTGACATTTTTGGGTCAAAAAACTAAAATATTATGTGGTTGCTCTTGCCATTTGGCTGAAACGTGTGCGTGTGCTTGTGCGTGTGCCTGTCCGTCTGGGTTAGAGCTGGTGTGTCTGTCTATGTTTGCTGTATTTGTGTTTTGCGGCTTGTAGTCATTATTTCTCTCATTCAACCTTCAGAACACCACCCCTTCCTATTCATCATCCCGGGGAGGCTTCTCGCCTGTGGTGCGTGAGTCTGCCTGGCATTCCGGCAGATTAAAATTGCATCCGGCGCGCCAAACAAAAGACTGTTGACCAATTTCGCTTAAACATAAAACAAGGAAAAATTACCAGCGGTCCTGGCAAAGGTTCAAGCCAACGCACACAGACGCGCACATTTACTAAATAGCGACAAACGAGGCGAGGACACAAGCACATAAACACACGAAGGCAAACAGAAATGAATTCATAGTAAAAGTCTTAATTGAAATTTTTGCCTGAAATGTGAACGAAGGGGATTTTTTACTGTTCTGCGCCACCTAAAATGAAAGCGATGTGTCCGTGGCGGGACCTGTATATATATCATCCACATATAGGATATATACACCGATGTGTGCTCTGGCTCCCTGGCTGGCGGCAACTTTGTGTGCCACCCAAGCTCGGGACAAGCCAAGTCAGCCGAGGGGAAAAAAAGCAAAAGTCGTGGCCTGTGGTGTGAACGGATCCGTTGAGCAGGACGCAAAGCTCGGGACGGAGTTTGAGATTCCTGGGGATTGCAAGTGGGCTATGGTGGAACTTTGTTCAGCTCTTAGCTTTACCTTTGTATCATATTCTTTTATTTAACTTTGTGTATGTGTTTCGTATTTCTATTAGATTGCCTTCCACCAGTTTCCCAACCGAGTGAGAGGCAATCAACGTTGCGCAGGCAATGAGTTAAATGTTTGATTACAAAATTGCACTCTACACCTTGGGGAATTTCTTCTAATTTGGAATTCTCCTTTAGTTAGAAAGAGCTACGGGTTTCGAAAGGGTAATTACACTTAATTCTTTAAAAGATTCGGCAGTGTGTAATTTAAATTAAGACTTAGGCCCTATTTTAAAAATTGGTAATCTAACCTTCTAATTATTAAAAACAGACCCGCTGGATAAATTAGTTGAGTGGTTGAGTTTCGGTTTGAGTCCTTTGCTATCGGCCAAATTATTGACTTAAATTAGAGTAAGCTGTGTACAATTTCAATTATACTTAATATGTAAACATTGCAGATCTTCCAATGCAAAGGAATATTTTCTGAAATCAAATTTATTTGAGTAATTGCGTGAAAAACCAATTAAACATAAATCGTTCAGGTATTTAATGTGCAAACATTATTTTTAATCGGGGACAACATTTTCAATTTACTCATTTTATTGGAAAGGAAGTTAAATTTACCAATAATTACGCATACGCCATGTTAGCCGTCAAAATGTAAATTATAAAGGGGAATTATTGCTGACCATATTTAATCAGGCAGGAGTATTGATTTTTTAAATGCACTAATAAAGCAACGCATACTAAGAAAAAAGGCTAAAGTTTGCTTTTAACTAAGTTAAATCAAGCAATTGCGCATACGCAATGTGAACCGCAACTGAATAAATAACAAATAATTGTTTGAGCAAAAAACACGTTCATATGTGTATATCTGAAAAAAGAGATGTGTTAAAATACATACATTACATTAATTATTTATTAATATGGCATTAAATATGAAATAAATCAGTTAATGCATTTGTTGAATGGCATTAATTAATGCCTCTTTTTGCGCTTTACAAGAATTTAATCTAATCAATTTAATCTAGGAATATAAATAGAAAGAGAAGAAAGATAAACAACATTCAAAATTAAATACTTTTATTAAATTTATATTAAATATTTTATTAATCATTTTCAACGCTTCTATTGTTCCTTAATTTAAACAGTATACCTCACTGTAGCCCCGAGTTGACAAGCTGTGTCATTAATGTCAGACGCCTGTTTTTTGTCGTGATAGCTTTTATAAAATATTATTTATGTGGCAAGTCAAATCAATGATCTGAAAATGATTTAAGGCAAGCAAATTATTTTAGAGAATCACTCATACGTCACGTTGCCAATGGCAATATTTAAAGCCTCTCTGCAATACAGGCAATTCAACATAGCATTAATTATCGTTTAAGTGAATAATTGGCATTATTATTAGAGGAAATGAAACAGGGTACAATATCTGAATCAAAATCTAGGTTTTAGGAAACCAAAACAAAGATATATTTGGTAATTTGTTCTGCCATTAGCTTTACTTTTAGAAAATAACTCTTATCGAGAGTGGGGAATTAACAAATGGCCAAGAGATTAGGGGACACGAGAGCTAGTGGCAAATCTAACATGGCTATAAACACAAGATCCAACACTTTTGTGGCCAACACCCACCCGCACCCCTTCGCTGGCCCCGCCCCCGGCCGTTTGCTTTGAATGGGGAATGAATCTGAATCGAAACATTGTGTTGGCTAGAATTTATGTGTCTATTGCCAAAGGATTCTATGCAAAGGGACACAAAGGAGACGGCAGCCAAAGGAGATGAGCCTGTTGTGGATGGCAGCAAGACGTAGCTGAAAGGGTGCTGGAGTGGGGCGTGTGCCACTCCCACGCCCTACACACACACACACACACACATATACATGCGACCGGGCATACATACGCAATTACACGCCCACTTTGCTTTATCTTTGCAACTGTTACAAAACTTGGCTTCATCTTCTCCATCAGATTCTCCTTTTTCTGTCGTTTGCGTGCTGTGTGTGTGCCTTTGCTGTGTGTGTGTGCGTGTTTATCTTGGCCAGAAGCTATATAGTTTATCTATGTGCATGTTTGTTGTTTGCTGGCGGTCGTCGACTGGTGTACACTTTTCCGCACTTATTCCATATTTAAGAGGCAATTTATATTCCCTTTTTTTGCACTCTCTATCTGCTAGCGCTCGCTCTCTCTTTCAGCCGCTCCGTCCGGCAGTCTATTCAGCCTGCCATTCAACTTCAGCTACAGTTTCCGCTGCTTGGCTCGGCTGATTCTGTTTCTGATTCTGTTTCTGATTTAGCCGCTGCCGCCAACACAGGACACAACGCAAAAACAAGTGGAAACGCTGCAGTCGCTGCTTTCGGCGGCGACATACCGCGTACACTCTGCGCTGTGTTCGTAAATGTGTTGCATACCCGAAAGGCGTTTCTAAGAGGAAGCATGCCTCAGTATCTAGTTTGATGCCCTCAAACTTCGATGAGTATATTTTTTGAAATATATGTATATATATATATATATGAGTCGAAGAAGGTACTGGTATTTATAAGAAACTTTATTTGCTAAGGAATATTTTTATTCTGATTTATAAAAAAACTCGGTGTAAATAGGCTGATAATGACTGATATCCTTAGAACCTTATAGTCACCAAAATCACTAAAGTGGTTATTAGGGATATTTATTTATTTATTTATATCCTTTGCTAATGGACAATTCCTTACCGACTGCTTCGGAGACAGTAATCCCATATACCCCTAGACTACACGAGTACCGGATATAAAAGGCCCCTTCCGCCCACTAAGAAGCAAACAGAGAAGCCAGCTTACCACTGCCACTAGTGCTCCTCCATTCTGTGCCCACTTTACGTGGTCTAACCCCTCGCCCCGCGGCTTGTGCTGTGGCTGTCAGTAGCCAATTATCATTTTTTGAAATGAATAAAAACGCTGGCTGCCGACGTCCTCCTAGCCTCCCATTCCCCATCCTCCCTTCTATCCTCTTGTCCGGATGAATGGTGTGTGCGTGTGCCACGTAGCATCCGCAGATGCGCGTGTATCTAAATGGCATTTCCATAGCCACAGTTGCCACGGACTCATCCGTCTTTGCCGCCGCCTCTTTGCACCTTGCGGCTATTGCAGCGGTTATGGCTCTCGGTATGGCTCTGGCACTGGCACTGGCTCTGGCTCTGGCTCTGGCTCTGGCTACCGATCCAAATCCCAATCCCAATCCCAATCCCGTTCCAGCTCGGCTTTTCCTTGCTGGATTTTCCTGCTTTTTTATTGTGTCATAAATTATTCAAACGTAAACCTCATCAGCGGGCGGCAGGCAGCGGATCAGGATAAAGATGCGGCCCAGCCCCACGGCCTATCCTGCTGCTCCGCTCCTCATTATCAGCGGCAGACATTTAAGGCACACTCCTTCATATAGTCGTATATCCAGGCACTTCGCATGTCCTTATTTTTGTATCTTATACGCCGGCTGTCTCCCGCAGACAAAGCACACTGGTCAGGAATAGATAATTATTGACTCATTAGAAGGAAATATGTTCTAATATGAATAAAAAATTAAAATACTTGAATTATGAATAGGAGATTTAAACTTTACTTTATTACACTTGGAATTTTTAAAATATATTTTAATGAATACAAAAAATAAATCGTTTATCTTAACGCAAAATATTTATCTTTGAATTCTTTAATTACTGACATGAATTAACTGTTATTATTATTTAATAATGTCTAAAAGAAAAAATTGTGCATTTCTTGATCAGGATTTAAGAACTTCTGATTTTTATTAGTATTATCCCTTCTATTGCCAAGATAATTGAAAAAGCTAACAGAACGAAGAGATTTTTTTCCACACAATATGAAATCAATTTACCGCTAAACATATAACATGACTTAAATATTTAAAGACATATACATAAATTATATGTAATATTTATTGCCTGCAAAAATGTGCATTAAAAATTAAAAACTTACAACTCACAATGTGTCATGGTGCATTTGTATTTACCATAACTGTGTTAGTTCAAGCTATTGCCATTTTTTAATTATTAAAGTTCAATCTGTTTAAAAATTTGTGTGTACTACAAAATAAAAACAGAAATCTGATAAACCATATAACCCTTTCATTCAACTTTTGTAATTCAGGAAATGGTGGTATTTTTTATGTTTCTTTAGTCGTCACATTTTAAATTTGTTCACTTTTCCAAAATTTCTGTATAAATGATATTTTGCAATTGTAAATTGTGAATAATTCGTTGGCGGCGTCGAACAAATTGTTTGAACCAGTGTCCAATGATGCGGAAGCAATCGGAAGCATGACCCAGCGGGTTGTGGGCAGTTGGCGTGGGTGCGATGGATGATACGCGAGGACTTCGCACTCGGCGAGTCACTTCCATAAATAAAGGAGGCGCTGGTTGGGGCGTGGTGGCACCAGAGTCGCGCCATCACTTGATAAATAAGTAGTGCACGTAGGCATTCGGCATAATGAAGCGAACGCCCCCGATGCCGCAGTCGCCGTTGCTGCCACTCGCCTTTCGCCGTTCGCCGTTCACCGTTCGCCACTTTGCCTTTGGAGAGGAACAGCAATTTGTTTGGCCCATGCGGCGTATACGTAATCACGCATTGATATGCCATTTACTGGGCCGACAGGAACAGATGAACAGGAGAGATGTGGAGACAGGATCCGGAGCAGCGATTCTGACTGATTTATGCAGTCGATTTTGCAGTTTTAATTTTATTGCGTTCTTTTTATTCGTCCGCCACTTTAAATGCCTCCCGGAAGTGCTCATCCCCTTTGGGGCATAAAAGGTTGGAGCCCAAATTTAATTTGCACTCCTCCACCTTTTACTCCCCCAGCCATATCCTGGCCATATCCACGGGGCCAGGACCAAGTCGTTACCAACTCTGATTACATGTTAATTATCATTGCGTAATGAATTGCCCTTTTGTGCTCCCACATGTGTGTGTGTGTGTGTTTGCCCACCGATTTTACAACCGAGAGTATTTAATGCTGCAGACCGGCATACAAATGTCGGAGGAATATAAAATATTCACCATGTGGAGTGCTGCAGGGCAAGAGGCTTTTGTGGTAGCTGCCGCTGAAGCTCTTTTGAGTGCCGAGGCACTCGTAATTTCTCTATCAATTTTAAAAATTATTGCATTTGATTTGCCCAACGATACCACACGGAATTAAAACAATGCGGGTAACCCGAATATAAATAATTGGATTCCACTTTCCAGGACATGTCACGTAATTGTTGATTGCTAAATAAAGAAAAATGGGAAACTTTTTCATTTAAATATTATCTTATTTTTATATTCGATGTTTAAGTTCTTACTCATGTTGGAAATTAATTTGAGTTTAACTTATAGAAAAAGTATTGCTAAATTAATCACAATCGTCTGTTACTTTTATACTTGTTTTTATTATCCCGTTTAACAGACTTAAATGAAGAATAAGAAACCCGCTTTAAAAGCTCAGTGGTAAGCCTAAAAACTGCAAAACTAAAATGGTTGTGCAAACATTACCGAAAATTTGAATTTAAATCAAAAATAAACGAATACCACGACTCACCTGGAATCGGAAGCCAGCGGAAAATCGGTTGGATCCAAAAAGAGTTTAGCCATATCCTAAGAGGAGCTTAGCAGGACTTACTCGTTCGAACAAAACAAACTGTGCTTGCGGCCGCACTCGTAACGTAAAACACACATCCTTGAGGAGCTCCCATACATACATATGTATTTTGGGGGGAAGATAAACAAGTATGCATACTCGAATCGCTCCCACACCTAGATACATACATAAATACATTAACAATACACACAGAGGAGTCCTTGGCTGGCGGTGCCAGTGTTTGTGTGTGTGCGCAGGCTCAAATTAATTCCATTGGCACCGATTGAAAGTTTTCGGTTCACGGCAGCAATAAATTTCGATTGGATATATAAGCCAAAGGGACGTACGTACATACGAGCCCCGCATGGGGTATCGTATAAGGCAGCATTAAGTGCATCCTCTTAATTTACATGCTCATTAAACTACAAACGAACTCAATTTCCGCAGAATCACAACAGAAACGGGCAGGCAGCCCTTCGCAAAACAAAGTCACACAAAGTGTGCGAAAACAGAAGATTTGCCGCCGCGCATCTGTTCGAATGGAATGATGAATAAACTTGACTAGGCTCGACTCTTCGCAGAGGGGAGCCGACCGAGCATTTGCATTAAACCCATTTAATTATACTAAGTACATAGTAAATACGGTAAGTGGAGTACCCCACGCATCGGGAACAGCATCGACAGTGGTAGAGAGTAGTTTCCCATGTTTACATTTGCCCAAGTACCTCGACTCCTCTCGATGGCAGCCTTATTACACACACCACATATTAGTACAGTCAGGCTTCTACAACTAGAACTTTCTGATTTTAAAAACTATACGTCCTGAAAAAGATTGAAACTGAAAAAGTCCGAAGTCCGTTATTCAAATTAATAAGCATTTTTGAATTTCAAGATACACATGTAAATGTGTAAGGCTTATACAACAAGAACTTTCTGGTTCTTTAAATTATATGATCATAGATTTAAAAATTGAAAGTGAAAAATGGTCTTCGAAGTCCGTTATTCAAATTAATTAGCCTTTGTGAATTTCAAAATACAAATGTAAGTGTGTAATGCTTTTTTTAAGAAAATATCTGCCTTCCTATATAGCTGTTTTCACAACTTTTATTTATTTTAAATGCTCCCTTTTCGAACTCTAAGATTTTCCCGAATTACAATAATTCGAGGAAGGCCGCACGACAAAATCAGGCAAAGATCCAGGCATCGATTTCTGGTGCAGACACCACAGAAAAAACAACAGTTTTTGCAGCACGTTAAATAGATCTTAAATGGTTAATCTAAAAGACATTTGAATTTTCATATTTTTGAGTAAACACTGTTCCTTGTGCCGACTATTAACATTTTCGAGCTGGGGCTAGTTGAGTCAAGTTGAGTTGGGTAGCATGTTGAATGTGTTTGCACGCCAGTTTGCCTCTTGCCGCAGTCATAAATAATTTATGCCTCCGTAATTTGGTCAACTTTACTTTAGTCGTCGCCACACAGCAGAGCCCATTTCCGCCCATCGCCGTGTATCGTATATCCTGCTCCTGCATCTCCACGTCCCTATCTGTATCTTCATTCCCATGTTAATCACCTCCTACATGGCACTTGTACATATGCATATACAGTACACACTTGCATAAATCAGCTTAGAATATGTTTCAATTGACCACAGTTGCCTCATTTGCATTTTGTGTGCAGCAACAAAGTCCTTAGGTCATTAGGCGTCAAAGAATCCTGGGGGAGTAATTATAATTAGAATTGGAACTAGTAGGACAACAGAGTCTGTGTGTTTCTCATAATTGATAATTATTTCATTTGTCTATGGGGAGAAATTTCCTTGTATATGAAAGGAGGTGAAAGCTGCCTCGGGCTTTAATAAGAATATTATGGCCTGGGCATTAAAGCGATGTGAGTACCGCATTTTACTTAACTATAGTTTCTAGTGATATTTATAAGTGAAATAATTGTCTCAATTAATCAACTTCCCTTGAGCATAAAAAAAATGGTTACAAGAATGAGTATTATGCGGGACCGGAAACAAAAAGCAACCACAATGGACCTGCAAACAATATCAGTTTTTATACCCCAGCAGGAGGGCTGAAAACATCCAAATGAAGTCCATTAAAAAGCAATTTCCCCCCGGTGCTAAAACAACAAAAGGGCAGAGATTTCACAAACTGGTTCAACCTTCAGCTTGCTCGGTTCAAACTTTATTTTCGATTTCCGTTCCGAGAGCCCCAAGGGCTGGGGCCTAATATGAGTGACTGTAAATGTCAGACACATATTCACTTTCCCATTGCCTTGGCAGCCCAGATATGGCAATAAATTTATTTGTCAACTTGTTCAAACTTTCCTCCCGACAATTGTGCAAAAATAAATAGAATTGTTTTCTAATTACCAGATGAAACTGGCTTTAATATACATAAATCTTTGGGGTGGGTCGCTGGCAGGGAGGGAGCATGAAGTCATAGTGTGTCATCCTGCGGGTCGAACGGAAGGCAACTTGATTCTATATGCATTATTGACAAATTCCCTGTTATTTTTTCGCTTTTTATTTGTGGGGCAACAGAAATGCATTTCCGAATGAGATTCGCCAACTCGGCAAATCTTCACTGAGGAACAACAACTTAAAAAAGTAAAAATGAGTGCGGAAAAATACATAACAAAGTTTGCAGAAACGAGAGCAAAAACGAGACCCAAAGAGCTTGCCAAGTGCCCGGGACGCCCGGCATTCCTCCTCCTCGGACCCGGCCCTCGACCGCGCCCCTTTCCTGTCTTATTCGGTTGTGGATTCAAGCAGCCATGTAACCTCGTTTATTCTGCAGCATAATGAAAGGGGAAAGTTCTGTGATTTCACCGCCCATGGTTCCGGCAAATGCCATCCAGTCCACAGAGTGCGTGTGTCCCCCGCACTCGGAGAAACTCTGCACTAATATTTACCTGAAAAAGGGGACAAAATAATGTAATTATCTCCCCTGTTCATTTCTAGAATACTTTGGTTTAGAATAGTTTTCCATAACTTATATCGTAGTTTCATCATGACTTTCAATGGTAATTTCGTGGCTTATACGAACATTTTTTTTTGCTCAAAGTAAACGTTCAAGAAACGAAAAATAATAACAAATGTTTTGTTCAATATTATTAAAAATATATGTGTTTATGTTAGTTTTACTTTAATGCCTAAAAATTAACCTAATTAATGATTACGATTTACTAAAAAAGCTTGGACCTATTTGAAACCTAACTTCATAAAATCATTCTTTCTTTCTTATTTAGTTAATATTAATAAAATTAGCATAAAAACAAATCAGATCTGTTTATTTACTATTCTATAAGTATTCTATATCCTTTTTTTATTGTCTTTATAAATTTCGATCAAAATTAAAGAGAAAATGTTAAATTGTCACTCTATTTCAAGGAGACAATAAGGTTCATATTTTCCCCAGTGTAGGTGTCCCTGTGTGCGAGTGAGGTGCAACAACGACGGCTGGCACTAAATGGCATTTGAAATGTTTTGTAGTTCCACATTCTCGGCCTGGCGATGCCTGGCCCGGGCTGGGCTTGGGCCTGGCGCATGGCTTTCGCCTTTTGCCATTTCGAGCAGACGCTTCGTCCTTTTTCTGACAGCCGGGCAAATGGAGGACCCGCACACACACACGGTCGCTTACCAAAAAAGGTCAAACGAGAATTATAATTTAAATGGCAAATAAAACAAAAAACACACTGCGAAATTAAAAGGGATAAGGGGCGTAATTCCTTTTTGGTGCGAAATTGAAATCGCTAAGGTCCTCGACAGCCTGTCCACGGCCCTTTCACAAGTCCTTGTAACTTGGCTGCTAATTATATCGCATTTTCATGATTGCACCAAATGGGTTCATCAAACGATTTGCAAACGAGGGTCGAGTGCTTTTCGCCAGATGAAGAAATCCAAATACATTTTTGGCGACCCTTTGCCACGGGGTGTGGGCAATATTCTCGGAATGATTTCTGAACTTGACTTAAAGCTGCCAAGAGTAGAAAGAAATGTAAAGTGAAATTTCAGCTTTATATACTTTGGCTACAATTTCTTCGATTCAGCAGTTTCTGATTAAGTTTTCATGTTTACTGAATCGAATCGATTCGACAAGAGTCGAGTAGTAGCTACCGTTATTTGTTCCTGACTTGGCAAAAGTAATTTATTGTCCTTCTCTCAAACAAGCCAAATTTTTAACCCACAACGGGGATTTAATTCCTTGAACAATATTTGTCTCAAGTGTCAACGAAAAGAAAATAATACATTGTGCTTAATATTTGAAAACAATAACACTAAGTGGTGGCTTTCAAGCAAAAACATGAGCCCGCAATAAAGCACCTGTCAAATATTTGCTAAATTGATTTTAGTAATTAAGTTTTCCGGCCAAGTTACCGGGCCAATTAAACATAACAAAATTCCATTGTGTGACTGCAAATTTGATGGACGGCAAGGCTCAGCTACACATTTGGGCTTCAGATTGGGAAACTCAAAACTTTGCAGCTAGCTTTAAAGTTTCGAATATGTATATTCGCCTAACCGTCTGCAGATTGCTATCAAATATGCCTTTGTGTGCCAAAGCGTAAGAGAACAAAAAATAACATTTTGCCAAGCTCTGACATAAAAACCCAACCGACATAGCTGAGACTAGTGGAGATGGGAGATGGTATATGGTAGACCGAGCAATTCGTATTTATTTTCATAAATATTTTCCTTACTCCCTCGGCTAGCCATTGTTTCTCCTCGCCGTCCTGCGTCTCGGCCGTTCGCTTAAAGCTTATTTCCTGATGTTCGCCGGGGAAAATCAATTGAATGCTCGACTAAACGAAAGATATTGCTTTGGCTTGGCTTTTCTTTGGCAATTTCCTTACAATTCTCAGTTGTCTTTTCGTGCGCTATGGCCGGGCGCCGGGGGAAACGCGAGTTTATCCAAGATTCATTTGCGAAACTTATTAAAAAGTGCTCCAGCCAGAACCGTCAATAGTAAACCGGCATCGCCATCGTCGTTGTCGTCATTATCATCGGCATCGACATCCACATCGACATCAGCCACATCCCTGTCTCTGGCACATCTCAGAAATTCCAACTGCTGTGCAATTGCCAACGCCATCGCCATTGCACAATTGCAATTCCTTCGCAATTGTAAAATGCAACAATTTTTAATGCGTCTTGCAACTTTTATTTCCACTTTTAATGCAAAAACTTCACCCAGCGCATGGCAATGACAGGGTGCGGAGACCAGCCCCTGAGCAGCAGCCCCCGTCTGTGCGCGGGAATGTGTTATTTTGCGGGTGGCCTGCCACTGCCACTCCGCTCCTCGGGGATCGTTACCCAGTAAAAATGTGCAGGCACAGGACCACAGGCGTACCTAGTGGGGAACAGCCAGCAAAGAGCCTTTTCCGTAGCAAATACTCGAGATTACTTTAAGAAATTGCTACTTTTGGAGAGTCCTCCCTTCCTTTCTTACAGTGGAGTTGGTTGTATCACAGGGGGGATTTTGGTCGCTTCATTACTTAAATAGAAACCCTTCTGCCAGATCACACATAGATCGTTTTTTGCAGGAGTTTGTTTGTTCGGTTTGCTCAGCAAACTTCTGATCAGCTTGAGTTCAAAATTATGCGCATTTAAAACACACTTTTACTTGTAGCATGTCACGTAATTCAGGCTTATATTTGAAGCCAATGGGAGGAGTACCCTAAACTTTTTGATTACTTTAGTTAGAAAAAATTTAATAATTTGCATAAGCCATTGATTACACAGGGGATTTATTCGTATATTGCAATCAGACCCATATTATATCCGCAGTAGGAACTAGCTGAAGGGCTCCACCCAAAAAGATGGCCTACGCCCATGTTCTCTTTTGTTCAATCAGGCCGCCTTGTTATCTGTAAAGTACAAAATCAGAAACCTGAGGCAAGTCAGCCGAATGTATTAGATCGAATCGGTAGCATGCCATTGGAGGGGGTCCCTGAAAATCCGTTGGCATTTGAGTGATTCCCAGAAAATGGGCAACCAATAGTCTGGCAGTTGCCCGCAGCATCCCCATTACCTCCTTGGCAGCAGAAATGAGAAAAGGACCTGAGTAAGTCGGGAGCGTAACATTTCCTGTTTGCGTTGCCATGATTTCCATGCCAGCTCCTCGCATTTCCGCTCCGCGTATGTAAATCCATCTGCGTGTGTGTTCCATCTTCTGCATCTTCGGGCCCATCGGCCCCATTCGCCCCATCTCGCCCAGCTGTTGTGTGAATGAGCGCTCGTGATGCCTGGGATAAATGTCTGGGCCCCCATCTCCCCCATTTTCCCCTATTTTTTCTCCACTTTTCCCCGGCGGGGCCAACGCCTTTCATGGAAAATATGCAATTTTATCGGTCTTTACAGATTTCCCATTCTGTATGGGAAAAGAAAGTTGAAACGACATAAAGAGGTAAAGAAAACGCATGGCATGAAAGACATTTGCCAAGCAAAGCGGAATACTCGTAAGGGGAAAATGTAAATATTTATCATACCGGAGACAGCGGCAGTGGCAGCTTCAACTTAAAGCGTCCTGCATAAACATAAATACTGAGCGCTGCAGCAGGAATGCCATTTTCAGCTTTTAGTTAATTGAAAAGTTGAAATTTATTCGAAAAATCCGGGCAGCCATGACTCACAGCATTACTACTCGCCCAGCGCACAGCGAACCAAAGTCAACTGGAAGACACGAGAAATTTTTTCGTTAAAAACGTGCCGACATTTCGGTTGTCAACACACACAGTACACACACCGCACACATAGCCGAGTGCGGGATACAAAGGATGGCGCAGGGACAGCCTTGATATGGGGGAAAATGTTAAGCTGTCCATGGGCAATACTCTCCGGTCCGCAGCATAGTTAAACTTTAGTTTTATGGCTGCAATTTAGTGAAATGTGTGTTTGTTTAGCCCGGCTCAACCGGAGTCATCTCAACCGGGCTCAACTCGTCTCGTTTTCAGTCCGCCCTGCACTGTGTTCGTTGTTTTATTTTTGCCAATTGTTTAGCTTTATAAAATATACGGATTTAAACAGCTCTGCCTGGGAGCGGCAAAGATATATGGCCGCACTCGCACTCGCAATGCTGCTCCCTCCCAGCTTTGCCTCTTCTGACCCGCAGAATGGAGCCGGGCGCAGCATTTGTTAATGAGGCCCACAAGAGCTTAGGAGTCCATAACATTTGTGCCGCTGCTCCGGGTCCACAGTTTTCCGAGTTTCCGAGTTCCCAGCTCCCAGCTCCGAGTGTGTGTTCCGTGTGCTTATGGCAGGGACAACGAACCGGCTAAGTACATTAAATTAACACCTAAAAGGTTGACAGATTTACACATTTTTATCTTAACCCAAATAAAACCACTTTACCCCATTCTGTCGGCGAGGCGAGTGCGTAGCCCACATTAGGGATTAACATTGTAATGTGGTGAGAGCAGGCCTGGGTATTTCCATGCAAATGGACTAATATGCTGGAATATGCTAGCCGGAAGAGATCCCTTTAGGATAGGTATTTGAAATAGGGTTTCGTGGTTCTCTTTTCGAAAACAATTACTAAGGTGTTCCCACGGAATGGATCCCGGAGCTTGAAGAAATTAGTAAGCATATATCTATGTACATTTAATAAAGCATGTATTGGGGATGTCAATAAAGTTTAAAAATCCATTAAATGGGTTTTTAAATCAATGCTTCAAATTAACGTTGAAAAAGTACCAATTAACACTACATTTGTTGCCTGTGAATATTGTATTCAATACTTTTAGACAGCTCTTGAAAGCTTAGTGATAGGTATTGAGCCACTGTATAGGTTTTTCCACCAGAATTGTGTTCTGTGCTTTAAACTCAATTCCAATATTCAAGAGATATCTAATTATAGTGAATTTGTAACATCTTCAACACATTCATATATGGCAAAAAGGAAACCTTTTTGATTACCTTTTTATAAATCAATGTAAAAAATTGAATAAAATCAATATAAAAAAAAATAAAATTAAAAGTCCTAAAGCCAAGGTAGAGAGGTTAACCTACTTATCAGAGTTTAATGGAAATAAAAATCCTTGCAATATCAATAAAAGATCATCGCCTATCGTTAAAATTCGAACCAATTCAAACATCAATCATTCGGTTTCTTATTTCCCATAAAACACATTTGGCGAACTAGTTCACAGTGGACCAACACGTTTTCAGACAGCCTTTGCCCCCAGCTGCAGCTCTCAGAAAAGCCTCACCAAAGATGTGAGGCCCGGGATACGGAGGAGCAGTGTGACGGAGGGCAGAAGGCGAGGTCAAACGGTGCCATAGCAAAGCGCTTTCCACCTGCAGCACCGGTGACAAGGAGCAGGGGTTGGAGCAGCCCCATCAGCATCAGCCCCGACACCACAGACGTGCTCCGTCCTTAGTGCAGCCATAAAGTGGGCGCCAAAGCAGGCCCCATTAAGATGCACTTAAGAAAACGCTGTGAAAATTAGCTTTGCTGGGGACCTTTCCACCAAATAATCTGATTTATTAAAAATCACCTAATACGTGGCATAAAAGCATGCTGAGAAATAATAAAATGATAAATATTATATATTTTAATTAAAGATGGTAATTCTTTAGAAATTGATCAATCAGAAGCAATAGCAGTACGTTGCACTGCTTACCAAATAAATAAACTTAAAATCGAAATATTAAGTTTCCATGTCTCTGCCAAAAATTTTATCAAAATCAGCTTAAAATGTTTTAAAAGTTTAAGTGATTTAAGTTTTTGACCTTAATTATGCCTCTTTTACTAGAATTGTTACTCGATCTTTCCCTTTCCGTATTGAGCACCAAAGCTGCCTGGGACCTTGCTAGTTTCTAATAAAACTAATGCTTTTAAATCCGATTTGAAGACCCACTTAATGTGAATTTTTCTGCGTGTAACGAGTTGGTGGTGCTGCTGATGCCAGAGCTGCATCTGCCGTTGCTCTATGGCTGCTTGGCCGGATGCATTGACCAAGGCTATTTAAGGATGCCACGCTCTGATGCGTGGCGCAGTTAAGACCCGAGCCTGGCAGCGTACAGGTCCTCTCCTCTCTGCTCCGCTCCTTTCCTCGCTCTGCTCTGCTCTGAACTAAACTGAACTGAACTGAACTGAACTGAACTGCACTTTGCCCCGGCTAGCAATCTGCAATCTCATAAAAGGAAAACTGCCGCGCTATTCGCCATTCTCCCAATTGGTTATAGGTTAGCTTCGCCATGGCTGCATCCCCATTTTTGCCCCTAACATTAATGCTGGAAATTTGCTTTTCTCACATTTGCAGATATTTTCCTGGATATCCCAACACGGAGGACGGAGGATTGGAAGCCGGCGACGGGGACGGACGCTGAAATTGCGGCTCTAATAGAGCAGAGGCCACCACGTGCGGTGTATAATATTTGAAATCAAAGCGCTAAAGTCCAACCATGGCGACGGTGCACGTGAATCACAAGCTCAACATGCGCACAACGGCTGTCAAAATGAAGCGGACCCGATATCCTGCCGCATCCTGCTTCGATCCCATTCCCACTCCTATTCTCAGTCGCTGTCGCAGTCCACGTCCACATCGCAGTCGCGGTCCCACGCCCAGAAACTGAGTTCGGGCTCAAGGCCAAGAAGCCGCCAACCGGCGGAGACTCGGATAATTCAATCGCGTTTTCTACAAATTTACGGTTTACTTTGCCTCGGTTCCTGGATGGCTTGCATTAAAACTATCGGCGCTTCAATTGAGCAGCAAACGCTTGCGGAAGCGGATCCGGATGCACAAGATAAAGATAAAGATAAAGAGCGGGAGGCGGAAACGGAAACGGACACAGAAGCGGAAACGGATGCCCGCATCATGGCAACGGGAATTTGCATTATAAGACTGATAACATTAAAGAGATTTCTAGAGGATTCCACAACCGACGAACACAATCAAAGGCGCCAGCCATCATCGGCCACGTCAGCAGCGTCAGCCGGAGCAGCTGCCGCAGCTGCCAGCCAACTAAGAAGGAGGCCACCCCATTATCCCGGAACCAGCTCAGCTCCACCTCCTAGCCACCCGGAGGCCACCCTGCTGCTACTGCTGCTGCTCCTCACCAGCCTTTGGCCCGAGGGCTGCGAGTGCCTCCATGGCGGCAGCAACACGGTGAAGACCAAGTACGGCCTCCTGCGGGGGATCGTGGTGCGCTCCTCGCCGCTGGTAGAGGCCTTCCTGGGCATTCCCTATGCCTCGCCGCCGGTGGGCAGTCTCAGGTGAGTCTCAGGTGGAGTCGCGCGATTCAGTGTTGCTCAAGATTACGTCTCCCCGGGGAATCGTGGATTCGTGGTGGGGTGGATGGAGTGTATTCCAACCAAGTGGAGCAAGCAGCGTGACACTCACGACGAATAGGGATTTTTTGTGTAGTCAAGGAAGTCAAGGTTCGTCCCTTTATTTTCTCAAATAATCTATTTTTGGCTAGCTAAGTTTTTAATTAGTTGTACTTTGAGGAGATATGATTTCTTTTTACACAAAGGCGCTTAATTTTTATGTATCCTTTATGTATTCATATGGTAATCATATACAGAAGTTCTGAGGGCATTTTTTTAATGTAATAATGTCTATTTCAAACACATTGATAGCACAAAAATTGAATTTGATTACAATTTTAGTTGATTTTAAAATAAATCCTAATTTTTGACATATTAAAAATAAGAATGGCTTCTAGGTGACAGTCTAAAAAATGTGCAACCGTTTTTATAATAAAGTGGAAACATACAAAATATTTCAGGTCATATTTTTCATGGCATATTTTTTATTGTTTTTTAATATACCCCCAAATTTTTGTTCTTCCTTTTTGATTTATTTTATTTTATTTCTTAAATTTAATAGCAACAAATAATTTACTTTCATTTTATTGAATTTGATTTTTGCAAGGCTCTTGAAGTTTACTTGGAAAGAAATTAGCAACTCGGAAACGAAATGAATTTGTCATCGTGCCTGGGTTGCTCACGCCCGCACCTTCGGCCCGACCAGATATCGCAATCTGGATGCCACATGGGGGTCGTCTCGGGCTAAAAGGCTCGCCTCTCTTGGCCAACTTTTTTCACACTGCGCCGCAGCGCAACTTTATCCAAAGCAATTTTAATAATTATTCTCATGAAATATGTGTGTGGATGGTGCTTGGCACTACAGTGCGGGTGCGGGCTGCGGACTCCGGACAACGGACTCTTGCCGGCAAGTGAGAAGTTTACGGACCCCGGCCCCGGAAATCCCAAAGCATTGTTTGAGGATTTAAAGTTCCGCAGGGACGGGAACGAAGCCGGTGGGCTGGAGCTGCTCGTAATGAAGCCAAAGTGCTACTTGGAATTAATCCACAACTTTGCACTGTATACGTAACAATTAAAAAAGTTTTTTTCTGTGAGTTAGTTTTGGGTTGCGATTTAAAAAAAGAGCTGCAAAAACATTAAACTTCCGCGGTTGTTTCTTTCGAGGAACCAGCGAACCTCCACACCCAATTAATAACAAAACAGTTGACGGTTTCGGAGAGCAACACGGTGGCACACGGACCGCCGAAGGACCTCTGAGCCGCAAAGTTCGATAAGCCATTGCCAGGCGGTTGATGGTATTGAGCGGAAAGCTGAGCCCCCGAGTGAAGTTTCAGGGATATTACAAAAGTTTCCTCTTACTTGGGCACTTTCACACTTCTGTGCCGCAGACATACATCGACGGATGTACAGGCGTTGGCTTGCGAAGGAGTAAAAGCTTTGTGTGACATGCATGAACAACAAGTGTGTTTGATGAAGCGATTGGATGAAGTACTTAAAGGGTCCTCCAGCAGCCGCCACCATCACCTTCTCTCCGTGCTCCATGCTCCATGCTTCAAGCTCCGTGATCCATGCTCCATGCTCCGTG
Organism: Drosophila jambulina; assembly: GCA_018152175.1. Taxonomy (NCBI): domain Eukaryota; kingdom Metazoa; phylum Arthropoda; class Insecta; order Diptera; family Drosophilidae; genus Drosophila; species Drosophila jambulina. The sequence continues at coordinate 23,133,164 of JAECXH010000114.1, read as the reverse complement.
CTCCGTGCTGTTTGCTTAGCCACAATTCATGAAAATTGTTCTTTAATTACTTCCTGCGGGAAAGTGTGACGGCTGCGGAATGAAGTCGTTTATGAATGCGGTTCATTATCATGCAGCAACAGATGCCGAAAATCGACAAACAGAAGTTAATCAAAAGCCAAATCCCCCAGATCTTAGGGTTCCCAGGACTTCAGGGGGAGGAAGAGTACTGTAATGCTGCTGCTGCTGATAAAACGTGATTTTTGATGCCTGCTAGTGCTGGCTGCCAATTAATCAAGAGCATCTGTCGCCTATATTTTCTAATCAAAAATGCACAGAATATTTAAAAGGGAGCTGGGTACGAAAATCGAATTCCGCCAAAAGCTTTTAATGTTTTAGATGGTTATTTATACTCGTGTAAGCCTGTTAGGTAACCTATACAACAAATACTAGAGGATGTGGGGAAAAATTCGCAATTCAGTGTACCCCTAAAAAGCAGGAATAAAACACCGAATAAAACGTTAGCTGTTAACACTCGGAAAGTTTGCAAAACAACAAAAATTGTTATATTTCGTTTATAAATAGTTTATACCTAAAACTTTTCGCCACGGCTTCCATTCGAAAAAGTATTAATTTTAGCCGGAGAGACCAATGTCGAATGGGTTTTTCTGGGAGGGCGGAGTTACCGAAACTGTGAACGTGAAATGCACACGAACCAAGTCACGTAGAGCTGAAAAATTATGCTCGCCGCAAAGCGCGAGCTTTTTGTTTATGCGGTCCATTGTTTGCCTTTGCCGGGATGGCCAAATATGGAGCCGGGATTGGGGGAGGAGACCTGATAGCTGCTAACTGGGGCTTGGGGCTTGGGGCTTGGGGCAGGAACCGTAGCAGGAGCCACAAAGGAACAAAAAACAATCAAAACGTTTCGCGTCAATTATCGCGTCATAAAATCAACATAGCAGCAGCCAAGCCATATTTATCGTCGATGCCTGTCTCCTTGGCTCATCCAATCCGCAATCCACAATCCGCCCTTATGATCGATGGATTTCAACGCAAAACAATAAAATGCACAATTAATCAAAAGCAGTTTGCAATTTTGATTGATGGCCGGTACTTAGTTTCTGTGCTTTATGAGCCCAGCGAATCCTTTCCGCTTAATCACCACCATCTTCCACATGTATGTGTAATACAAACGTGAAGTATTTTGTATGTGGGGTCAAAATGATAGACCCTCAAAATCGAATTGGCATTTAAAGATGCTAAACATACCTATAGTTAATATTATAATATTATATAATTGTGATACCTTTAGCTGAAAGGATGAAATTAAAAAAAAAAAACATCATTTTATAGACTCTTAGAAATATTCTTTGTATTTTAACTTGCAAAACTAAAAGAGAAAAGATATCTATATATTCTTTTTCGTTATTTTGATAATTTCGTTTCCCCCTGTTTTTAAGGGAGTGAACTCATAATTAGGAAACTCTTTACTTTTTTTTAATGAGCAACAATTTGATCTTATAAAAGTTTTTCCGGGTTGAGGTATTTAATAAAACACTCGATAGCAGTTATTTATATTCTAGACCAAAATGTAAAATAATACCATTCGAAGCTTACTTCTTTTCCAAACTGAACTTACTTTAAGATAGATATTGTCATTTAATTCTCATTATTATCTTAGTTGATATTTTATATTAACAAAGTTTGAGAAGAGTTTTCTCACAAAATTCATTCAAATCATCTGTAATGACAGAGCTTTTAAATCCTAATAATTTATATTTACATGGAAACTGACCATTTGTATTTACTGGTTAACAAAATTTAAAAAAAAATTTAAATGAAATTAAAAATAAAAATAATAATTGACTTTCATCTTTACAATTTTCTAATGGCTTCATCCATTAGATAAGAGTTATTCTTGTGACCAGAGTTGTATGCATATATTTGCGGGAGTTCTCTCCGTATACGTGATACTCGTTGCTTTTTGCTCATGTGGCCAAAACAGTAAATTTATTTATCGCAACAAATATTGCTCCTCTCTTTATGCCTCTTGCAGATTTATGCCCCCCATAACGCCCTCGACGTGGAAAACGGTTCGCAGTGCGGATCGATTTTCGCCCGTCTGTCCGCAGAACGTTCCCATCCCGCCCAACGGACCGGAGGCGCTCCTGGAAGTGCCGCGCGCTCGCCTCGCCCAGCTGCGGCGCCTGTTGCCGCTGCTCAAGAACCAATCGGAAGACTGCTTATACCTAAATATCTATGTGCCCTACGAGACGCGCCTCCAGAAACGTATGTGTTCATAGCGAAATTTCAGCAACCTTAGAAAGTGAAATAATAGCTTATATATTGGTCTTCTTTGTACGACTTAAAAAGGTATCGAAGCTTTCAATTCCGTAGTGCATTGCAGTGTTTCAAAGACTCTACTGCAAGCATTGTGGGATTGGCAGCATTGACCCACCATGAACATCGCCTGCCACAGAATCGCCCGTGAATTATATAATTATGCTCTCGTTGAGAACCAAATAATAGCATGCCCTACCTCCTTTTTTTGGCAGGTAACACCGATGATTCTACTGGCGAAGCTAAGACCAAACTGTCCACTGTGGTATTCATACATGGCGAATCGTACGACTGGAACTCAGGGAATCCCTACGATGGCTCCGAGCTGGCCGCCCACGGCAATGTCATCGTCGTGACAATCAACTTCCGTCTGGGGATCTTTGGCTTCCTCAAGACCGGCGGCAAGGAGAGCGCCCAGGGTAACTTTGGGCTAATGGATCTGGTTGCGGGCCTGCACTGGCTTAAAGAGAATCTACCCGCCTTTGGCGGGGATCCCCAGAGTATCACGCTGCTGGGCTACGGCACCGGAGCTGTGCTGGCCAACATATTGGTTGTCTCCCCAGTGGCGAGTGGTAAGACACGTTTTACTCTGTCAAGACTGTTCTCGTTCTTCTGTTGATTATTTTCATATTTTGAAATTGTAAACGAAACAAAGTTCGTAAAACTTATAAACTAAACTTTCGCCAGATTTAATACAGCGCACCGTTCTAGTCAGCGGGAGTGCCCTGTCGCCTTGGGCCATCCAGAAGAACCCGCTCTTTGTGAAGCGTCGGGTGGCGGAGCAGACTGGCTGCCATGGCGACATGCTCTACGACGACCTGGCGCCCTGTCTGCGCACCAAGAGCGTCGCTGAGTTGCTGTCGGTGAAAGTGGATCACCCGCGGTAAGTCAGGCAATTGGGCTGTTAATAATACATTATTATGAATCTATCTAAATCTGCTATCCTTATCCTTGTGGTCTTGCAGTTTTCTCGTGGGATTCGCTCCATTTGTGGATGGAACTGTAATATCGCCAGGTGCCAATCCCTTGGGCAGCACCACGCTGCCTCTGGGATCGGCTATTGTTAGGTAACTTTACAAAAATGAAAATAATGCTTTCACAGTTAACCGATTTTGCCAAATCGACAGTACTTCAGGAATTGAATATGCAAACTTTCCAAAACGAGACCTCATCTTCTGCCTTACATCTGTGGAGTCCTATTTGGATTTGAGTGCCCAGGACTTGGAGTTCGGCTTCAATGAGACGCGGCGTGATCGCATCCTGCGCACTTTTGTGCGCAACAATTTTCACTATCATCTGAATGAGATATTTGCCGTATTGAAGGTGAGACAAATTACCTTTCAAGTTTGTAGCTTTGCCTTTAGCTAATATTACACTTATGTCCAGAAACCACTTTGTCTTAAATTTCAGGATTTCATATTCTGAACTTCACCCCTTGTCTGTTCTAATACTGTATAAAATCCATAACTTTACTTATTGCAGAATGAGTACACCGACTGGGAGAAGGCTATACGAAATCCTCTTAGTTCCCGTGACGCCACCCTGCAGTTTCTGAGCGATGGCCACACGGCCTCGCCGCTGATTAAATTGGGATACATGCACAGCTTCCGTGGGGGACGTGCTTATTTTCTGCACTTTAAACACAAAACCGTCGAGGAGGAGTATCCACAGGTATGAGCGGTCTTTTAAGGAGGAGAGGGCGCTACCTAAATCCGTGCTTTAAATTCCTAGAGAACTGGATCCGTGCGCGGCGAAGATGTGCCTTTCTGGCTGGGCCTGCCCATGTCCCCGCTTTTTCCACATAATTACACGACTCAGGAGCGCCAAATTGGAAGACTTATGCTGCGATATTTGTCCAATTTCGCCAAAACAGGGTAAGTTTAGCGAAAATACCCGTCATAAAACTAAAAATTTAATTTAATTTTTTGTATTATTTGAAATCCATAGCAATCCTAACCTGTCCTCGGCCAAATCACCGTTAGCCAATCCAAGCGAGGACTTAAATTCTGCCCTGCACCATCAGAAGAAACGCTCCACTGGCCTAACCCATCCCAATCTTAGTGAGGCACTCAACCTGGCCGTGATCTACAACCAGCGCCGAAGCAATGCCATGCACGAAAAGCGCTCCTACATCCGGAGAAGACTGCGGAGCAATGATGCCGCCTTTACCCAACTGGGCATATCCAGTGACCGTGATGTAGGCAGCTACGATGGCGACGAGTTGCCCTTTTGGGATGCCTACGATGTGGTCAATCAGTTGTATGTGGAGTTGGGTAAGCAATGGAATAAAATGTCGAAATTATATATAAATTCAAAATAAATTAATCCATTTCAGGTAACAAGGCCAACATTCAGAGCCATTATCGCGGGCACAAGCTGTCCATGTGGTTGAATCTCATCCCTCAGCTGCATCGCCACTTCAACATCAATGACCAATCGATGAGACATCATCAGTTCCAGGACGATTTGAACAACAGGGACCTCTATGAAGGTACGCTTATTGGGAAAAAAAAATGTCTCTAAATCCTATAAAATAAAATCCATATCGTTTCCATAGGCGTTGTTCGGCCACAGTTGCAGACGAAGCCAGCGGACGATGATCACATACTCATCATGCAGAAAAGCAGAACAACGACTACGACGCCACCGCCGCCGCTTCAAAAGGTCCCAAATACAAACGCCACGCAAGCCTTGAATCCTATGGCCACAGGAGCAACTACCACCACAGGTGAGGTGAAAGAACAACCTTTGATGTGGCCTCCCCCTCTTAATCGCTCTCCTATCCCTCTCATTGCAGAGTGCGGCATCGATGGGGCAATGTCGGTATCCGAACTGACCACTACCCAGGCGCCAAAGGACAATCGAACCGGAGTCACGCGGGTGGAGACGCAAAAGGACCTGGCCACCGCCTCCACTGGCATTATTGGAAACCTGGAGCTGCTCAGGAGACTAAGTGGCAAGCAGTTCCAGAGCTATACGACCGCCCTGATTGCCACCGTGGCCGTGGGCTGCTTCCTGCTTATCCTTAATGTTCTGATCTTCGCGGGCATTTACCATCAGCGCGAGAAGCGCGCTCGCGATGCCAAGACCAAAGAGGAGTTACAAGAGAGCGACACCAGCAAGAACTCCAGCATGCTAAAGCTGAACGCCTTGATAGGCGCTAGCGGAGGAGTGGGCGGACCCAGTACCGGTGATATCGCCGATGCCTATACCTTAAGCGGCTCCATAGTAGACAGCAAGGGCGGGGTGGGCGTGGTCTTCGGGGAGTACAGCTGCTACGATGAGAAGACCAAGCAACTGAAGGAAGAGAAGCTCCTGGTGGAGCTGCCGCCATCGTCATCGTCGTCAACAGGCCAGACTTCGCTAATGATGGACACTTGGGGAGCGTGCTCTACCAGTACTTTGGATCTTCTCAAGACTAAGCCGGGGGATCCTTCTATAGAGATGGTCACCTACGGCGGCCTGCCAACGGTGATGGAGTCCACGTCGGCGCTGAGCAGTAAGCGCGGCTCCTTCGTCGACCCAACAATGCAGTTTAACAGTCCGCAGCAATTTGACTACGCAGTACAGTCCTCGGATCAGATGTCCTTCAAGGCGATAGAGGAGGCAGTTAAGGCCGCAGCCGTGTCCGACACGGAGATCACCAGGGACGATGATATACCCGAACCGCCGCCACCACCGCGATCCTTTCTGGCGGCCCAACAACAGCAGCAACAGACAGGCATCTTGCGACAGACAGGGGCCGGGGGAGGCTCGACGACAGGAGCCGGGGGTACCAGCGGCAAGAAACGTGTACATATTCAGGAAATCTCAGTCTAGCAATCATTACCCCTCTAGTAACCAATGTGTGAGCCTAGTTTAATGTCTCCTTCTACTTATTTTTCTGGCTTAAACAGAATCAATAACCTTAAACTGCCCAACATTTATTGCATAAATTCGATTGGCAACTAAAAAAGCGATCTATTAAAATATCCAAACAATTCTCTAGTTAGTTTAGTTCGTTTCTCTTATCATTTACTTGATTTCGATTCTCTCTGTTAGCTTCCTTACTTTCCCCCGAAGCCAATGAATGTAATAGATGGAATCTGTTTTTTCCCAAAAAAAAGCCAAAAAATCGTTGTAACCGTACGTATTATGTATGTTTGTATATTATGTAAATGTTCCTTGTAGAAGCGAATGAGAAAATATGGATATGTATTGTGTAGGAATCATTTTTCAACGTGTTATCATTGTGTGTATAGTTTATGTTCCTTTTTAATGTACGATTAGGATCTGGTATTATATTGTATTTGCTTGTTATTAAATAATTAGCGAAATCAAACAGAATATGTAAGATGCTTTTAATAATTTATAAAAAGAAACAAAAAACAAACCACAAACTAATAACTATGATAAACATATTGTGTATTTAATGTATTGTAAAATATTGACTCTATTTGTATGAAATACATATGTATTACAAAAGTACTCATATTACTATTTTAAAATCGACATCCTTATAAAGAAAAAGTGTAAAGTTAATCCATCTCCCACACCTAAATGCCTATTAAGAAAAGCAATTGAAAACAAGTTAAGCTTCTCTTTCGGCATTATGTAGTAGTTGGTAATTTGTACTATACTTATTATTTGTTTAAAACAAGACGGATTTTATGGCTATATAGGTTCACTTTTTATTTCTTGTTTTACTTTTTTCGCTTTAGTCGTCGCCTCACCGTTTTCAGCCGCCTTTCTACGCTTTAACGAAGATTTATTTTCCGCCGTTTCCACCACATCTGTTTCCTCCTTTAGAGAATTTAAAAGAGCATCCAACATGTCGTCGGGATCCTCTTCCTTGACTTCTTCCACATTTTCCTCCGGTTCAGGGCTGCCAAACTTAATGGATTTGTTCTGTTGAAGATATTTTCATATAAATAGCAAGCAAAATCAAAAGTAATTCCCAGACTATCTCACCTGAGGCTCCTCGCCGTTTTCCAACAGCAGTTCTCCCTCTATATACGGCATGGCATTGCTAACGTCGAAGTTCTTGATCCGAAACTTGATCTCCTGCTCCATGACCATACTCTCGCGGCTGTGATTCTTGTTAGTGAAGCGGATGGTGGTATTAAACACGCGGTAGATGACTGCACTGACTTGGTGCTTGGATATGTGGCGCACCACTCCGTCCAGAATGGCCCCAGTCACCGGACGGAACACGTAGAAGTCCGCATTGATGATTAGGTGCATGGTAGGATCATCGGCTCGCAATGCCGCCGTGTGGCCTAGCATCTTTATGTTCTTGATGCCGAGCACTATGCCATCGAGACCGGAGTCATAGATGCCCACCTTGGTGCGAACGAGGAGCTCGTGGAGCGCGTGCTTGAAGCTGGCCATGCCGTACGGCCCCATTGCCAGGTGCATGTCTGTGTTGATGCATCGCACGCAGGATCCCGGGTTGGCGGCGTACTTCTCCAGCTCTTTGCTGGAGAATTTTATGTATTTCTGTAGGATTTTTGCCATAGCAAGTAATAAAAACTGCCGTTCGAAATCAACCACATGAGTTGCATTTGGAGATCTGGCAGCCCTGCCTACGGTACGTAAACGGCTTAATGCTGCCAGATCGCATTTTTCCCGAAAATTGGCGATAACCTTTTATTCGGAATTATGTTGGGTTAAATAATATTCTTACGAACTAAAAATAAATGCATTTTAAATTTATTTTCGTATGCTTGGGTATTATTTTACGTTCAATCACACTATCGTCGATTTATAATTACTTTTTGCATAATTCATACATTACTTATTTATATTTTTAAATCGTGCTTTTCACATCTGGCAACGCCAGGACGCAGCGCTGCCCACCCGCCCATGGAGCATGCTGCATTGTGTGAAGAAAACGGGAGGAAGTGCTTGTAAAAGAAAATAAAGTAATAGATACTTATTAACCATAAATATGGGAGTTCCAGCATTCTTTCGCTGGCTGAGCCGGAAGTATCCGAGCGTGATCATAGAGTGCAACGAAAACAAGCAGGTGGACCCGGACACCGGCCGGAACATCTACGAGGACGCTACGTTGCCGAATCCAAACGGGGTAGAGTTTGACAATCTTTACCTGGACATGAACGGCATCATCCACCCGTGCACGCACCCTGAGGACAAGCCGGCACCAAAGAACGAAGATGAGATGATGGTGGCTATTTTCGACTGCATTGACCGATTGTTTGGCATAGTGAGGCCAAGAAAATTACTCTACATGGCCATTGATGGGGTGGCGCCGCGCGCCAAGATGAACCAGCAGCGGTCCCGTCGCTTCCGGGCGGCCAAGGAGACCACAGAGAAGCGCCTGGAGATCGAGCGGATCAGGGAGGAGCTGCTTAGCCGCGGCTGCAAGCTACCGCCCGAGAAGGAGAAGGGCGAGCACTTCGACTCCAACTGCATCACGCCGGGCACGCCCTTCATGGACCGGCTCAGCAAGTGCCTGCACTACTATGTCCACGATCGGCTGAACAACAACCCAGCCTGGAAGGGCATCAAGGTTATTCTCTCGGACGCCAATGTGCCGGGTGAGGGCGAGCACAAGATCATGGACTATATCCGCAAGCAACGCGCCCAACCGGACCACGACCCCAACACCCAGCATGTACTATGCGGGGCCGATGCTGATCTCATTATGCTCGGGCTGGCCACACATGAGCCAAACTTCACCATCATTCGCGAGGAGTTCCTGCCCAACAAGCCGCGTCCCTGTGACATCTGCAACCAGTTCGGCCACGAGATGGATAAGTGCGTGGGTCTGGGGGCCACGGCGCCAACGGGCGCCAACTTCAAGCCCGATGTTCCCATTGGTGCTGAGGTGAAGTTCATCTTCGTGCGGTTGAGCGTGCTGCGGGAGTACCTAAAGCAGACGCTCGAGATGCCGAACCTTCCCTTCGAGTACAGCTTTGAACGCGCCCTGGACGACTGGGTATTCATGTGCTTCTTTGTGGGCAACGACTTTCTGCCCCACTTGCCGAGCTTGGAGATTCGCGAGGGCGCCGTCGATCGACTGGTGGAGCTGTACAAGAAGTGCGTCTACAAAACGAAGGGATATCTTACCGACTCAGGCGACGTTAATCTGGACAGGGTGCAGCTAATCATGACTGATCTCGGCAATGCGGAGGACCAGATATTCAAGAGCCGACAACGGCGCGAGCAGCAGTTCAAGGCCAGGGACAAGATGCGCCGTCGGCAGGAGAGGAACCAGGACCACAAGGCACTGGACCAATCAGTGTTTGGTGCCAGCGCCGTGGGGCAAGACAACCCGAAATCAAACATTGCTAACTACAAGGAGGCAGCTGCAGCCCTCCGCCTGGGCAAGAGGACGGGTGACCAGGCTGGATTCCAGGATGACGATGACGACGAAGAGGAGGAGGTCAACGACGAAGTTAGGCTGTGGGAGGATGGGTTTAAGGACCGCTACTACGAGTCCAAGTTCGATGTGGCGCCAGGTAACCAGCAGTTTCGCTACGCTGTGGCGCTACAGTACGTAAGGGGCCTTTGCTGGGTGCTGAAGTACTACTACCAGGGCTGCGCCTCGTGGAACTGGTATTTCCCGTACCATTATGCGCCCTTCGCATCCGATTTCGTTAACATCCAGGGCCTCTCCACGAATTTTGAGCGGGGCACTAAGCCCTTCAATCCACTGGAACAGCTGATGGGCGTCTTCCCAGCAGCCAGTAGCTCCCATGTGCCCGAACCGTGGGCCCAACTTATGTCCAGTCCGGACTCACCGATCATTGACTTTTATCCCGAGGACTTTAAGATCGATTTAAATGGCAAGAAATTCGCCTGGCAGGGCGTGGCCCTCCTGCCTTTCGTCGATGAGAAGCGTCTCTTCAAGGCCCTCGTTCCGTACTACGAACAGCTTACCGGCGAGGAGGTGAGACGCAACAAGCGGGGCGATAATTATCTGTACATCAGCACATCAAGTCCTCATTACAAAAAAGTCAAGAAAATAACGGAGAAGTCAACTGAGGATGAATGTAACGCCATCTCCTTCAGCGGAATGCGCGGCACTCTGGGCAAATCTGAACTGAACACTGCTATCAGCGGCTGCCTAAGGTCGCCGATATCCGGTTTGCCGGATATCAATGAGAACACGATTGTGACTACGACGTTCCGGGATCCGGAGTACGATGAGGACTACATCTTCGAAGCAAAGCGACTGCCTAATGCCGTTGATCCTCCGCAGGTGCTGCCCTCCGAGCAGGGACAAAAGCATCGTCCAGTCATCGGGTTTAATAGCCATTCGAACCGGGCCTATATACCGGATAGTGGACATCGCATGTTGAATGCCGGAATTCGAAATAGTTATGGGCAAGGTGGCGGCGGAGGGGGAGGGGGATACGGGCAAGGAGGAAGCGGCGGGCGGGGAGGACAGGGATACCAGAATAATAGTCGCAACTACAATTACAACTACAACCAGGGCGGTGGTGGTGGGGGTTATCAAGGGAACTTTAATAACCGCCAGCAATACGGTCAAAATCCGAGATACCAACAAGACAATTCTAATCAACAAAGGAACTACAATAACTACAACAATGGAAGGAATAACTACCACCAAGGCGGTGGTAACTGGCAACAGCAGCAGCAGCAAAATTATAAACGATTCTAATCATATAAGAAAAATGTATACATTTGTAAGAGTACCAACATAATCCAAGTTCATTTACAAAATAGACTAAGAACACTATCTTTCAAAGTGTTAAACCATAAAAAACCAGCTACATTAATTTACACTCGACTTTAAATCTGTCTTAGTGCCTCAATTAAAACAAGTCAAATTATCTAATTCCCTTGGCCAAACAAAATAAAACAAGGTCTATAGCCAAGCATTACGCAGCAATCATAGGCACATTTTTTGTTGAAATTGAAAATAAATTACTATTGACAGCACTATTTGAAACGCGTTTATTTTATTTATGGTTGTCCCAAAAGACACTATCATTTGGGGTCATGCAGTCAACCACCAATCGACAAAATAAAAAGGAAACTCAAATGCTAGGAAACAATATACACATTTCTGAGCCCGTTCGTTTGCCATATTTACATATATTCATATTTTGTCAAAAATGTCAACAAAGTTTTCAAGAAATTATTTTTCACTGTCACAAACTGAGCGTCAAGTAATGCGGTTTTGGGATCTTAAGCGGTAGGTGTAACACATTTATGTAACTCTCGTTTGTGATATCTCTAACGAATTTTCGATCCACAGGGTACTTAGAGAAGATTCAAAAAATGTGCAATGAAAAAAAAAAGAATTACACCATATGGAACTCGCGTTCGTTATATTCCATATGTAACACAATAAATAGTTTAATTTTGAAAACAATACTCATTTACAGGTGGGCGTTAATCTTAAACATCTACGAGAGGAGCTTCTATCTTAAAACAAAGGTGTGTTTTCTCTGCAAAGAAAATTTCACTGAGCTGGAAAAAATATAGATACTATATTAGCCATGCTTGTTACTTCACGAACTGTTACAATAAACCGGGAATGGCTGGTGCACGATCGGCCGAAGCGACAACTTTAAATTATGGTACATATATCTTTAATATGATTAATATATTAGGTGTAACACAATGTGAGCTTAGAGTTCACGTTCTATTCGGAAGAGTTTGGCTATCGGTGTTCGCATCGCGATCTTATCAAACATTGCTGATAACATTCTTGTTGCGATCGGCCACCAGGCTATCAAACGGAGTGCGCATGCGTCGCGTGAAGGAACGAAGGCACCGCTGACCATCCAGACTATCTGGGTTGTTGTTCACCGCCAGAAGATTAACTACAACCGAAGAAAGTTATGTATTATTTAAGGGCAAAATTGACTGTTTACATTAGAAAATGCTTAGCTGCCTCGAGAACTTTTGCCGCAAATTAAAATTTTATTTTTTTTTACACGAGTATATGAGGCAGCTATATTGAGTGATTCAATAGTGTCGAAGCCGCTAAGCAAACAAGACTGTACTTATATTAAACTTATAGAGCAAACGCAGTTATTACTGTTTCGTACAAGAACTTACCCCGTTGTTCTAGTGTTTTTATTTGCTTCTTTGCCTCTCTAAGCTTGTTCATCAATATCTCGTTCCTGCGCTTCTCCACCGTCAACTCCAGTCCTAGCTGAAGCTTACTTTTGGACTCGACAGAGCTTAAGATTCTGAAATACACAAAAATCTTACTCTTGTTTATACTTTTTTTATCAGCGATTCACAACTTACGAATGACTGAATATGGAATGCGAGCTAGGTCTCTTCTCCGGATCTGGGTGCATCATCTGGGCGATTAGTTCGTTGAAGTCTTTGCTCAGACTGGGAAGAATGGGAACTTCACCATCTCGCAGCTTATGCCAGTCGGGACCATTTTTGGGCAGCGGGCCGCCGCCGGCCGCCTCGTACAGTGTTATGCCCAGCGAAAATATGTCGGCCTTGAAAAGGTTGGAGTAGTTCTCCTGTAGGATCTCTTTGGGCAGGTATCGGCAGTCGCCCTCCTCCACATGCGGCTCCTTGACAGACGTCACATGGCCCAGGTCGCCAATCTTATATGTAACCAGGTTGTCAGAGTGTCGCAACTCCTCGTAGACGCTGTCCATCCCATCATCGTCATCATTTTTGGTTTGCTGTTGCGACTGCAGCTCAGCCAGCTTGTGTGCGTTCGGGTTCATAGTGGAGAATATGTTCTCCGGCTTGATATCCATGTGCACCAGGTCATTAGAATGTATATAGCGAAGGCCCTCGATCACGTGCATGAGAACAATTTTAAGCTCGGCCTCTCCCAAGCAGTGATCCTGGATGCGCGCATGCAGGCTGCCGCCATCACAGAACTCGTTCTGTATCAGCATATGATCATCCTCAGCCCAGGCGGAATAGTACCTAACCACATTGTCGTGCTTACCCAGCACGGCATGAGCCCAAACCTCGTTCAGAGCTCTTTTTCTGTAAAAAGTTAAGTAAAGATGGTTTAGTATACATTAAAAAAGCCCTATGTCTGACAGACTTACTCAAAGGAGCTGCCTGCCACCGGCTTTTTGCTCTTCTTAATCGCATAGATGCAGCCGTCCAGTCGGTTGACGCACTGAAATACCACACCGAACTCGCCAACGCCAATTACGTTAACCTGCATGAACTCGCGCTTGAAGCGGCTAATGTTGGTGTCGTGCAGGGCGAGGCGCTTCGGTGCCTGCTGGTGTATTTCGCGACCCGAGTCTCCCTCCGCATCCGCCGCATCCTCGTCGAAGGCGTCTGAGCTGAGCAAATACTTCTGCATGGCATTTACATTGAGATTCTCGCGTCCGAATTGGGTGCGGCAGCGCTTCTTATTGTGAGCCAGGAGGCCTGCCAATGAAAAATATACCAAATAAATATAAGTTAATATTTATTTGTTCGAAAATATGATTAATAACCTGTAAAATTACTACTTTTACTGCTGTCTACATTAGGACAAGGATATTAATTGTTATTTACGGTTAACTCTTCTTAAACTTTTCTTATTATTTTAAAAGTCCGAAGACACATACAACAATACAGTTTACTTTCACAAGTGATCACCACAAAGAAAAATAAGCTAGTTGGAGTTTAAGAGAACTAACGCAAGACTTACTGTCGGGTGTAAATGGATTCACATTGGCAGTGTCCTGGGCGGGAATGTTACGGTTGTGCAGTGGCAAGGACCGCGGGCGTTCCGAAACCCGGAAGAGCTCTTCGCGGGATGCATTCACGGCTGCAGCCGCTGCCGAGAGATGGTTGCGGCATTGAGTCGTCGACTTCTGCAGGATCGTTTTCGGTGTGGCTGGTGTACTAAAAAGGCGCAAGGCTCGCACCTTCTGGCACGGCGGTGACATGGACACATCGCCGCTGCCGCCCTCCTCACCAGCGGCCAGCTTCTTTCTCTGCTGCTGCTGCTGTTGCTGCGGACTGGCGCCGTCGGGCTCGTCCTTGTCAAAGTCGTCGTCGGCAAAGCGTAACTTGCGCCGATTGAAGAGCTGCGGCGACGGTGAGCGCGATCGCAATTCGGCGCTTGAATCAAGCGAGGTGACGCTCATCTCGTGGTCCGGTTGGCGAAATGCCATCGTTGCTGCTTTTATTGCCAACCGATTAATTGTCGTCCAATTTTTTCGAATTCGATAATACTCGGCCAACTGCACAAAATATTTTTCAGTTGTTAAAAAAAGGCAAAACAAAACACAAAACAAAATCAAACTGAAAGAATGCGATGACAATAATGTGACCGTATCCGGAGCGCCAAAAAATAACAAAGGACAAACAAAAATGTACTGAAATATTCCACTGAACTGATCGCCACAGCGCAATGTTTTTCATAATTATTCCTGCTTCTGCCGCTAACGAATTAAAAAGACGCTTGATTGGTATTGTCTTTAGCGAAAGAAGATATTCAAACAAAGCATCAAAAAAACAGAGTTCCTGGACCAAAGTAAGAGTAGATTTAAGTGTGACCTACCCAACCTCTACTGCCAACCCAAATTCAAGAAACCTGTTTTACATAATTTATTGTATTTTTTTTATTGTGTAATTTGGTGCCCAGCGCAATATGGTTAATAACAAATACTACTTTTGTTTGCAATATATACCAGAATTGCTTATAAAAGCAAGGCTCAGCTTCATATAGAAAAACCAAGAGTTACCAGACCCAACTTTAAAATTTTACTAAAGAAACCTCCCATTCGGTTGAAATTTAAAATTTAAAAAATTTTTTGGCATTTAATTTATTGATTGAATATTTGTGTGTATTTTAGTGTCCAGCGTATTTGCTATATAATTCAAACACACATCTCAAGAATCCATACATATGTATTTGTTTAATACTTAACTACGACATCAATGTACGAATATAATAATTATGCAGCTTCAAGACTTAATTATTATGAATATTGAAATACACATCATACAGATTTGGAGTCGAAGAAATATCGAGTGTATTGTGTGTTGTATTGGTTTGGTGTGTGTAAATGTGTAGAATTGACATAAAAATGGTGGCGATGCTTTGTTGATTTTTGCACAATTTCGAGTATATAATTCCAGGTGTAAGCAATAAAAATCCAAACGCAAATCAATTTACAATTAGCAACATCTTGACTAGATCGAGAATCTCAGAAAATCCGCGGCTGCCGATCCATGTTTAACTCTCTTTCATTCCGTCAAAGTCAAGGACCCTCCGAAGCGCTCTTTATGTTCTGCATGTGCTTATTGTTTGTTGTTGTTGAAACAGAGGAATACCTAAAATATGCATACTCGCGAGTTCCACTATAAATTAATACCCTTAACTAATATGGTTCTGGACAACTATGTAAACCCTAGAGATGGATACTGCATGAAAAAAGTATTTTTGGGGAATCTGTCTGTCTTGTTACATTGTGAGGTCTGGGTCTGGGAATGAGGGTGAGTCCAGTTGTCGCCCCACTTCGCCGATTCATCAGGGGTTGCAGCAGATTCAGGCCCTCTTCTTCGTCGTCGTTGTCGTAGTGCGCCGGGCCCTGTCTGCATCCGTCCGGTGTCGCTAGTCTCTGGATACGGACCGTGAAGCGGACGAGTCACCGCGACGCCTGGGTGGCGGCGATCCGCGACGCACTGCCGGCGACGCCGATCGTGAACGGGACCGTGATCGTGAACCCCTCACTCGGTCATCGTCATCGTCGTCGTAGCGCCGTTTTGGCGGAGGTGGCGAGTCCACGGCACCGCTGCCATTGCGCTCATGATCGCTGTAACGCGGCACAGAAGATCCGTTCTCGTCGCGTCCATTTGAGCGACCGGATCGGCGGCTCACCGAGGCGGCGGAGCGGCTGCGGGAGCGAGTGCCGGACTTGGAACGAGTGCGCCGGCGACGGGATGTGCTGCGAGATCTACTGAACGAGTTACTTCTGTAAGAAACAAAACAAAATGTTGATTAAAAAATGGGTTCAATTAAGATCTTATTAGTCATTTAATTTCAAGATTACACTAATTTACGAAAAAGTTCCCTTAATTATCGGAAACTTGTTTTTTATTCAATTTTTGAAGCTTGCTCTTAAGAAAGCCCTGTTGTTAGTGTTGGCATTTTGAAATAGTAAAGTAAACTTAACAACCAATATATAAAATATACATTTTTTGAGTTGCCAGCCAACAAAAGCCAAATATTTTGCTGTGGCATTAGGGTTTAACTTGAAAATCAGTTTTCATCTCAATTATATATTGGACATACTAAAGTGGATGTCCCGTTGACACCTCAATAAATTAATAAAACGGAGCATATTTAACCTTTTCCCAAATTTTATTCAGCAACATTGATTTGCACATCACAAAATTTCTTGTTACAGATAATCGTCTAGAAAACTTGCATAATTTTTTCCTACTCAATGTTTGCCGCCTTTTTTCTTGTAGTGCTTTTGGCCATGTTTCTTGGAGCCCTTCTCGCCGTGCTCCTTCTTTTCCTCGTAGCTGTCGCCGTGTTTGTGCCCCTTCTTATATTTCTTGTGATCCTCATCGTGGTGTCCCTTCTTGTAGTGACCATGGTGCTTCTTGTGGCCCTTCTTTTTACCTCCTTCGTGTTTCTCGCCCTTTTTGTGCTCGCCGTGTTCCTCGGCATGATGGTGGTGCTCCTTTCCATACTTCTTGTGGTGGCCACCCTTGTGCTCGTCATCGTAGAATTTTTTCTCCTTAATGTATTCATCCTTGTTGAACTTTTTGTGATACTCTAGCTCCTTATGCCCCTTCTTGTGTTTTTTTTTGTGATGATGCTTTCCGCCCTTCTTGTGGGCACCATGCTCATGCTTTTCACCGTGCTCGTGCTTCACGTCGTAGTGCTTTTTCTTCTTCGACCCCTTGTCGCCGTGGTGATGTTCGTGATCCTCCAGCTCGTGGTGTTTCTTCTCGTCCTCCTCCCACTCCTTGTGCTCCTTGTGACCGTGTTCTCCTTTGTGTTCTTCCGCACCAAATTTTTTCTTTTCAAACTTGTCGCCGCCTTCCTCCTCCTCCTCGGATGAAGACCCTTTCTTTTTGGCCGCCGAGTAGGTCAGCAGCAGTCCCAGGACCAGCAACAGCTTGAGATAACTACCATGCATCTCGCATTCTTTTCTCTGTCAACTGGACGGAAGGCAGTGGCAATTCCTTTTATATTATTCAGTGGACCACAGAATGCCCAGTGTCTTGTGGCGACGTGATGCAAGCAAACCTCGGGAGCTGACGCAAAAATTTTCTGCCTCACTGGCTCCGCACACTGTACCGCAATCAATCGAACTTCTTGTCACTTGGCACGAGAGATTAGCCTTCAAAGTCAACGTTTTTCTTCAGTGAGGTAAGCTAAGAGCTTATTCTTAGGGTAAATTCTGCTGTTGCGGTAGCAAAGAATAAATATTTTATAATCGAGAAATGTGGTTACTTTTTGCCGGGATATAAAATGTAGAAGATAAGGGTTTGTTCACATAGAAAACAAGATGTCAAACACCATCGCCTAAATAATAGTGCAATCTGTGGGCTATGATCCATAAAATGTAAGAAATACAGAATACGTTCATTGCTGCATTAAATAGTTAAGATTTAAAATACTACTTGGCTTTGCAATTATTACATTTTATTTCTAATGTACAACATAAACTTTACTCTTGATGATTATTACTATAAAGTCCTATACTTTATAGTAAGGTAACCTAAAATGCTATGATTTAAGACCTAAAACTAAAGCCCATCGAGACCAATAAACTATTCCTGGTGCTTGGACTTTTTCTTTTTCTTGGCTGGTGTGGGCTCGTCTACAGGCTCTGGTGCTGCCGACTCTTCTGGGGCCTCCTCGTCCTTTTGCTTCTTCTTCTTCTTCTTTTTCTTATCTGATTTTACTTCCGCCTCCTCATCCTCAGCGGCATCAACCTCTTCCTTAATTTCCTTCTTAACAGGCGTCTGCTCCGCCTCAGAGTGCTTGCGTTTCTTTACGTTCACGGTATTATCAGCCTCGGGTTGGTAGGTAAACACCTCGCTAGAAAATCAGAATAAGTTGAATTAATAAAGGAAATTGTAAAAAAATAAAACTGGGTCGAAACATCACACAATTTCGGTCAGACAGCCAAGGTTTATCGTCATTGTAATCGGATAAATGCGAAACCTTTTAGGTATCATCATTGGAAATTGGTTTTCGGTGTTGCATAACCTTTTGATTGAACCCACCTCTTGGCTTGGTATTTCTCGAACTTGGCCTTTGCCTTGCCAGTACCCGAGAGTTTGCGCAAGTTTCCCTCCTCAAGCAGCCGGAGACGCGACTCCAGTTTCACCTTGTGCGCGGCTCCCAACTCGAAGGTGGCCTCCTCGCCAAAAGCATCCACTCTTGTGGCCAAAGACGCCTTGGCGGCCAGCGATCGCGACATCTTGCCCTTGTTCTTCTGGCTCGCCTGACCTACCAGCTGGGCGTGATAGATCAATCCGTACTTGGGTGTATCTTTCTTTGTCTTCAGAGCTCGGAAAAGCGCCTTCTCTGCGCCCAGGATTTGTACCGTGGACGAGGGATGCTTGGCCAAATTAATTAGCGAGCCGGCATGAGCAATCAGCCTAGCGCCCACTGTGTCTCCAACGAGGACTGTCAAATTGGGAGCCATGGCCATCATCCTGGCCTTGAGGTAGTCGTACAAGTGTATGCGGTAATCGTTTATAGAGATAATCTCATCGCACAGGCATTGGATATTCAGCACATCCTCCTCGGAGATTTCCGTGCCCATCGAGATCTCGGCTGCCTCCTTGACCTTCTCCTCCACGTCCTCAGGCAAGATGTCAGACAGATCGGCCGCCGACATGTTATCCCTGGTGCCCACCAACTTAATCGTCTTCACAAAGGCAATGTTGTCGGTGATGATCTTGCCCAGCTCGGGAAAGTGCCAGCCGTACCACTCGCGGGCTCTCATCATGTAGTTATTCAGCTCCTTGTCCAAATCGTCCAGCAAGCACTGCGCCTGCACGATCATAGTGTCTATCTTGTCCGGCGAGAACTTGAGCTTGTAGCGCGACAGCGAGTGGGCGAGACCCAGGGCCATGGCAGTCATCTCCCGCTTGGGCAGGCCGCCGAGCAGACTGTCTGCCTGCTGGCGGATGCAGCGCATCAGCTCCTGGACACCAGTGTTGTAGACACATTGCACAGATAGCTTGTCCTTAATGGCGGTGCCCAGTTTGGCATCCGCAACCAACAGTGACGACTGCACGTCGTCGACCAGCAGCTTCTTCAGAGTCTTCTTCAGGGGCTTCGCCACCTTGCCCTCCACCGCCGCTGTAGCAGCTGCCAGAGCCTCTGTGGTATCGTTGAATTTCTCAAAGTGCTTCAACTTCAACAATTTGTTGGCCTTCTCTGGGGTCTCGAACTCCAGGTATAAATTATCGACCTGTTCTAGTTTCTTTTCGTCCAGCAACTTGAAGATTGCGTAGCCCGCCGGCGTTTCGTAAAGCACAAACATCGTATCACGCTGTGCTCATTTAGTTTTAATTTTTATTTAAAAACTCAGTAAAACTCCGCAAAAAGCAGCAGACTTAACCTTCTTTTCCGTATGCCGCGTGTAAAAGAAAATTCCAAAATGAAGCGTGAGCACGTGTATGAGAGCTGGCCAGCGTTGCCACTCGATTCGCGTTTAACAGCACAATTTCGCGATGTAAACAGAGCTGTTAACAAATTCACCACGAAGAGTAAAGCGCGGTTAAAGAAAAAATTGGCATTGTCTCAAAAACGAAATACCCTCGATCTACAAATTCGTATCTATGGATACACAACTTGTATATATATTCAAATATATCTAGCCCTAATATTGTTAAAATTGTATTAAACAAGTATTTATATTTAAAATTATTCGATTGTTCGGTCTTATGTGGAATAATCCAATTAATAGTTAATTACTTGCTTACTGTTTATTATTCAAAAATTGTAAGGTAAGATAGATTTCGATTTTAAATTATAAAAAATCAATTTTGTTTGGCGTGTAAGTAAAAATGTATAAATATACCCGAGTTTGCGGACAAGGGGTATTTATACAGAGCACGTGTGCGTGCTGTTCTCGGACAATTGATGGCTGTGCGCTTAACATTACTTTTCTGGCCTAACAGCACTCACTGGAGCCTAACATACGCTCGGGTGTTCGTTGCTAACAGCCCACCACGAAAACTGTCAAACGTCCCCACACTACAAAAAATTCAAAATTTTTGCATGGCACAGCTACACACACACACACCCTCATACAAATCTGTATGTATGCAGATCTCGCCATGTTACAAAAAGGATGAATTTGCAATGAATGAAAATGGAAATGGCGAACTGCTTACCTGCGTCGCTGTCTAGCCTTGCGCTCGCGGCAGTGGCGGGCGAAGTGTCCACGGCCTCCACACTCGTAGCACTTATCATCGCCTCTGCCGCCGCCGCCACCGCCACCGCGGTCGCGTCCTCCGCCTCCACCACCACCGCCTCCACCGCCACCAGATCTGGCGTATTTGCCAGTGGACAGTTCCACACGAGCTCGGCGTCCACACACTGTCCGACCGTCTAATCCGCGCACCGCGTCCGCGGCATCCCGGGCGCTTTCAAACTCCACGAATGCAAAGCCCGGTGGGTTGCGTGCGATCCAAACACTACGCAGACTGCCGTACGCCCCGAATACGTACTCCAAGTCGTTCTTGCGGGCATTGTTGCCTAGGTCGCCGACGTACACCTTCCTATCGCTGGGGTGGCGCGACATTCTGTTTATTCCGCTTTTCTCGGCTCGGCTTGGGCTTGGTGGCTGCTGTGTTAATGTGGCAGCAGCGGCTTCTGCAGTGCAGAAAAAATCGATGAGGGTCGGATATATTCACTTGCTACGCTTCCTCCGCAGCTCCTTCTACTCGACGCGCGCTGGCGATCGCTTTTTTTTACTCGGGGCGAGCAGCAACTGCAAATTTGTGTTTATTTTCTATTTTTTTGCAGCACAAAACTCATTTTACCGGGTAGCAAACAGAGGGACCCTGCGTGGGCTGTGCAAATATACCGTAGGCTTAACAAAATATACCAAAATGCTAAAGCGAAGTAAAAAATACTACAAATTAGCGTATACGACCTGTGGAAAAATTAAAATACGTTTGGTATTTTACAGGATATCTGGCGCGTTGTCATACAGGATCCAGGAGGTTAGATTAATACTAAATTTAAATTTTACACAAAGCGTTGCAGTCTACGTTGCAGACGAGCGGTTACGATAATAAATATAGAGATTCAACAGAAGAAGCTCGATAGTGCTAGCGTTGAGCCTTCTACCTATTGGGTTGGCAAGAAAGTCATGTCGTTTTTTTTCAATATTTTCAAAGGTGATTTATTTATATCAGGACTTACAATTAATCAATTATGTATTGGCCGTTTTGTTCGACCACTAATGACCATCTCTCGGAACCCAAACATCGAGCTTGCTTACGTAGCCAAGTTTCTTCAAATGGTTTTCAACCGTTGTATGCGACACACTGAGCTTCTCTGACATCTCCCGCGTTGAATAACGCCGGTTTTCTTCCAGCAAAGCCTGAATTTGTTCGTCAAAAACGGTCGATGGTCGACCAGAACGTGGGGCGTCTTTAATTCCAAAATCTCCAAGCCTGAATTTGGCAAACCAACGCTGACATTGACGATCACTTATGGTATCTTTACCATACACTTCGCACAATTTTTCGCGAGCTTCGACCGCTTTTTTTCCTTTTCGGAAGTAAAAAAGCAAAATATGCCGAAAATGCTCACTATGGTCCTCCATGTTACCGAATAATTACCAAATTTTCGTCGATGGTACCTAAGACAATAAGCTTTAAAACGATAGTCGTAAATAAATTAGAATACAAACGATTACTAAAAAAAACGACATGACTTTCTTGCCAACCCAATACATATTTAATACCATTTGTCAAGGAGTTCTCCAAGGGCATTAACCGTAGGCTTGAGCATTCCCAATGGTGAAAACAGTAACAGTCTTATGAATAAACTTAAAAGCAATATACTGCCATTAGCGCTGTGTGGCTGCTCCTTGTCTGTACCAAAATGTTCTTCAGTATATATCGTCGCGACCGATGGTATATCGCGTCAACCTTGTGGCGGTCACACAGCATTAAACGTGGCGGCGATTTTTATCATATAAGTTAGGTTATATCGTATGCATCAAAATCATACAATTATTTATAAGCTAGTTTTTTAAGGAAAAAACACTTAAATTTAGTGAATTTGCAGTGCGAAATCTTTAAAAAACCACAGACGAACACTTGGCACAAACGGTAAGAATGGAAAGCAATTGAAAATCAAATTTTACATAACAATTACGGGCCTTTAACAAAATGCCTGCCTTTCCAAAACGGCTGAATACCTGACGCAGCTGCCATTGCTCGATGTGGTTGTGGTGGTGTGTGTAGAGTAAAAAATGTTCGGCTCGGCTTGATTGTGGCACAGTAGCTCTTTGATTTTTTTGCCAAGCGCTTGTGAGTTTGATTCGTGCAATTTTCGCCTGGGGCAAGCGTTTTTCCGTGCCAATTTCGGCACATTTTTTCCACCCATCAAAGTGGAAAATTTCATATTTTTATACATACATACAAGAAATGCTATGTATAACACCACACCAACGCACACACACACCAATGAAAATCACTCGGTTCGGTCTGTCGGCGGCGGCCATTCGCGCACACACACACCCCCATGCCAACTCATGCACTCACACAAACGAGGCAGATTGCGGTGCAAAATACAAAAATCATGCGAAATTTTTAAAATTGCGTAGTAGAAATCTTGGTTAAATTCGCTCTCGTGTACCCGGCACGTAAGCGAATATGTACAGAGGTGCCAGTGTGAACTGCTTTTCCGGTCTCAGCCCAACTACGTACATAAATTAAATAAGCAGATTTCGTGCTTACGAAAATGAAAAGCTTCTAGTGAAATGTGTGTTCAGATATCAGAAACATAAAGTCAAAACCCAACATATTTCTTGATATTTCTTTGTTGTAGCATTTTTTTTTCATCAGGCACGTCTTCCATTTTGTTTTTTTTTTTTTCTTCGTTGCCGTCGCCGCTGCCGCCTCATTCTGCCGTGGTGAATTTCCCACACACTCCGCCGATATTCATTCAGTTCGCTTCGCAGTCTGTGTACAACGAAAAAAAGAATAGCACCCATCTGGAGGAAAACTCCAACAGAAGTGTTTGTTTTTTTGACGAATTTAACATTTCCTTTGGCCTGCATTGCGAGGGCATTGCTTTTCGGTACGTTTCTTTTCGCCATCCATTCGCTTTCACGTCGCACATGGCGTTGCCACATGTTTTCACTTGCTGCCAATGTAACAATGTCTGCGCGGCACGAAGGTAGCTGTTAGTGAATAAAATACGAATTCACAATTACGGGCATACAATGTGTAGTGTAACTCGGAAATTTGCAAGACGTTTGTGCTGGTGGCATTTTCGAAGACCTCAAATCATCCGGCAATCCAGTAAATGGCGCGCAAATGTGGTGAACCGGCGGCTCTCTTTTCACCTTGGAATAAGTTCGTTGTTCTCATTGACAGGCATCATGTGTTTGTGTGTGTCGGAAGAGCTGAGGCTGGGCATGCTGCAACAACAAAGCCTCTCGTGACGCAGCGAAAAGAAAACAATACTTTCACGTAGCCGTGTAAAAGCGGGTGAAGAAGACGAGCTGCTCAGAAGAGGAGCGAGCGGAGCATTGCAAACAACCGAACAAACTTGTGAACGTGTACAAAAAGCAGTTAGACGGCAAAAATCACATAGATACTGGTGTCCAATACCCATCATGTTTGTGTGTGTGTACCGGCCGGTTGCTTTTGCTGCCTACCTGTGCCTTTCATAATTATCTGTGCCTATTTCGCTGGCTCTCTTTCTTCCGCCCCTGTGTGTGTGCCTATGTGCCTGTGTCCCCCCTTCTTGTCATCTGGCAATACCTACCCCATTCGCAATACATAAGTCAAGATCAGTTCTTCAGTTTTGATTAACAAGATTTCTATTTTATTCTATCTTTATATCTTTCCATGTTTCTACTTCAAACAACAACATCATTGATAATGTGTAGAAAGTTACGTGTGAACGTCGTGGCTTTTGTTTAATTGTTTTGAACGGAAAAGAACTTTGGCAACGTTAAAACCAACCTATAAGATATATAAGAACACCAGCAACAACAACGGCAACAGTGTAAAAAATTCTATAAGTGCGCATCCCCTTAAGCAAAACAACACAAGTTAATTTATTTTGCACACCGGGTTAAGGAAAAAGCGGCAAGATTACGTCAATTATTGAAAACCTACCCGGCGCCATAGCTCACAACCACAACCAGAATAACATCATGGAGGAAGACGAGAGGGGCAAACTGTTTGTGGGCGGCCTATCCTGGGAGACGACGCAGGAGAATTTGTCGCGCTACTTCTGCCGCTTCGGCGACATCATCGACTGCGTGGTGATGAAGAACAACGAGAGCGGCAGATCGCGCGGCTTCGGCTTTGTCACCTTCGCCGATCCCACCAACGTCAACCATGTGCTGCAGAACGGACCGCACACGCTGGACGGCCGCACCATTGACCCAAAGCCTTGCAATCCGCGCACGCTGCAGAAGCCGAAGAAGGGGGGTGGCTACAAGGTCTTCCTTGGTGGCTTGCCCTCGAATGTCACTGAGACGGATCTGCGCACCTTCTTCGGTCGCTATGGCAAGGTCACAGAGGTGGTGATCATGTATGACCAGGAGAAGAAGAAGTCGCGCGGTTTTGGATTTCTTTCCTTTGAGGAGGAATCGTCCGTGGAGCATGTAACCAACGAGCGCTACATTAATTTAAATGGCAAGCAGGTGCGTGACCGCAAATATATAAATCCATGAAGTTATATATATTGAGAACCTGAATTAATCCTATTTCACCTGAATCTTACGGTTCACTGGTTAATCTCGTTTTTCACTAGCTAGTTAGGTTTGCCACTTGAAATACCCAATAATAAAGTTTTTTTTTTTCGCTCCTGACAGGTTGAGATCAAAAAGGCCGAGCCTCGTGACGGATCTGGCGGGCAGAACTCCAACAACAGTACTGTGGGCGGCGCCTATGGCAAGTTGGGCAACGAGTGCAGCCACTGGGGACCGCACCATGCTCCGATCAACATGATGCAGGGCCAGAATGGTCAGATGGGCGGACCCCCGCTCAACATGCCCATTGGGGCGCCGAATATGATGCCCGGTTACCAAGGCTGGGGCACGTCGCCGCAGCAGCAGCAGTACGGCTACGGAAATAGCGGACCCGGCTCATACCAGGGCTGGGGTGCACCACCCGGTCCCCAGGGACCTCCGCCGCAGTGGTCGAACTATGCCGGACCGCAGCAGACGCAGGGCTATGGTGGCTACGACATGTACAACTCTACGTCGACCGGTGCACCCTCAGGACCATCGGGCGGCGGTAGCTGGAACTCATGGAACATGCCTCCCAACTCGGCCGGACCCACCGGAGCACCGGGAGCTGGAGCAGGCACTGCTACGGACATGTACTCGCGAGCCCAGACTTGGGCAGCGGGCGGTCCATCGACCACCGGACCTGTAGGCGGCATGCCACGTACCGGGCCTGGTAATTCGGCCTCGAAGTCTGGTTCGGAGTACGACTATGGCGGCTATGGTTCCGGTTACGACTACGACTATAGCAACTATGTGAAGCAGGAGGGCGCCTCCAACTATGGGGCTGGACCGCGGTCAGCGTATGGCAACGATAGTTCCACGCAGCCGCCCTACGCCACTTCGCAGGCTGTCTAAGGAGGCGGATAGGCATTAGGAGAAGGAGGAGAATGCTGGGGAGAAGGCGAAGGAGTAGGAGTTGGAACCGGAGTAGCAGAGCAGATTAATGTCGTCGTCGGCGAATGATGAAGACAGAAAAGATGGTGGTAATTGTAAGCTAAAGCGTCGTCTGTTCGTTTTTATTTCAGATCAGATCAGTTGTTGAAATTAATATTTAAAACTCTTGTACAACTATTATTTAAAACGAAACCAATTTAACAACACGAATGAATACCTAGCGACAAGTCAGATTCATAGATATATATACATGTATGTTCTATATAGCAATGAGTATGTAATAATAGGCAAAAACATCAGCACACAACACCAACAACCATTATTTCGACAAGAGAACCCAATTTAATTCATGCGCCCCCCCTCCCACACACACAAACACCATACAAACACCTACCTAAACACACCTGTCAGCCAAGCAACTAACAAGAACTACTACACCTAACTAGAACTAAAACTAAACCCGTAGGCTCATACGATACACAAGGCATTAACAACAAAAACAACAAAATAGGAAGTGAAGATTTAAACGTAATGATTTACAAGTATAAAGTTTAGCCAATTAGACCCAAGAGAAGATCAAGATAAAAGAGTGGGAGGAGATGGAGAAGAACCAACACAACAAGAACCACACAACCAAGAAAATTAGGACTTATATAATTTTATTAAAAAACAAAAAGTACACAAGTAAAGAAAGATCGATTCCCCTTAAATACTAAAATTAGTAAATATACAAATTCGAAATTGTACATTTTAAAGCAAAAAGCCGCGGCCGACGTTCCTCCGACCTCCAACCTCCTCCATACTGATCCCGCCTTTGTATCAGCGAGTCTGTGGCGACAAGGTTTAGAGTGTTTGGAATCGCCCGATAAAATGAATAATGGTGTTTCTGCGAACCCAATGCTAGCCTTAGCCTTTGACTCAATGACCGAAGGCAACGGGCTGCCTTTTGTGCGAATCTTGTTGCGGCGAAGGGTGCGGGAGGTGGGAGTAGGGAGTGGGAATGAGATGGTTGGAGTAGGGCGGAGGGACTGCTGGCATCGGAAAGATTATACGTTACAAAATTAAAAATTTACCATTTAAAGTAAACAAAACGAAAAAACTAGCTAAAAGTTAAACTACATATATAAAGAAACCTAATTGATAAGCGTACGTCGTCGTTTACATCTAAGCGAAAGTTGAACTTGAAACTAGAATTATATAGTGCGTTGGATTTATTATTTAAAGTTAAAGAGAGCGAGCAGTGAGGATGATAAAAAGAAGCCAAGCAGCATACTGATGATGATGATGATTGATTATAATGAATACGGAAACCAGCAAAAACCACAAAAAATACGAAACACTCTTAACAAGTAAACATAAAACTATATACATACTTATATACAATATATATATATATATATATATACATTTAACAAGTATATACAACAAAGGAAACAAAAACGACAAAAAGAGTAAAAAAAGAGCAAAAGGAAACGTACATTTAAAGCTACAGTTAAAGTAAAACATAAAGAGTAAAAGTGAAAGGTAAATAGTAATCAAGGGAAGCAGGCCGAGAGGATATGACAGGAACTTATACAAGATACGATGCTTAGAGTTGCGTTGCACATTTTTCTTTCAAACTTTCATCGTTTGCCAAGCAGACGAAAGCAACAACAGCAGGAACAACAAATCTAGCGCGACAGCCAACATCAGTCAACAACAACTAGAACAAAAGTAACATCGACACGCACACCCAACACCCACACCTAACCCCACATTCGATAGACAACAACTAAAATCAGAAGGAACCACAGATCAGAAGCGCGATTGACAGACAGACAGACAGACAGAAAGAAGAAAAGGAAGAGAATTGCAAAAAATAATAAGAGCAAGCAGCAGAAAAACTTTAATTGATTATAAATATAACATATATATTATATATCTTTAATTACTTATACAATATTTACTCTTAACTGCTTTGCGCGCTCACTAAAAACAAAAAACCGAGCGTGCACTGTGTGTAAAACATGATGAAAGTAAACTATTTTAATGATGATTATATATGATTGCGATTTTACAATTTATTATTACAAAAAGATGAAAAAAAAAAAAACAAAAAACAAAATGAGAAACATACATATTATATGCTAATACATTTACCATACACACATATATATTATAAAAACAAATATGAAGTAATTTTTTCTATTAAAATACCATACACTAATTTTTAATTTGTTTATTTTTACAACAAATCAATTTACAATACATACATTTAATTACAATATACAATAACAATACTTTACTTTACTTTATTTTTCGGTGATTTATTGCTTAGTGTTCTTCGTATAATTTTTACTCTACAAAACAAATAATCCTAAAGATACAAATTCCTAATTTAATTTCGTTTAAATTACACTACAAATATGCTTACATTTTATGACTAATTATTATACAATTTTTTAGAAAAAAAAAAAACAAAACAAACAAACGCAAAACAAAGCAAGTAAAAATGAGTAAAGTAAAACGTGTGTGACAAGCAACGTTTCGATTTTTGAAAAAAAAAAAAAAAATGATTCTTTTTCGTACATCTTTATCTGTACCACCACCAGTCTGTAACTGTATCTGTGTGCGTGAATGTATGTGATTCTATGCGTCCGTTTTTGGCTAGTGTTGTCCTCGAAATGATCAAGATCATCTGGGCGAGGGCGGCGTGAGAAGAGAGGACTTGGAGAAATAAGGGAAGAACCGATGGATCAGCGGATCATAACTGGTTATAACAGCTTCAGAGCTGAGGAGCTCGGGGATATATCTGTGTTTCTGCCACATCCCCAGCCGCCTCTTTTACAGAGAAGCTCAATGCATAATGCAGAGGTCATCGCAACACCATTCATGATCTGCTGAGTAGTAGAAACATAAAATTAATAAGAACCACGGCGGCAGTTTTCAAGAAATTGCAAGCAAGCAAATCAACCTGATGTAATTTAATAAGATACAAATTATTTTTTTCACATTATGGGGCTAACATTCATATTTTTTACGTTCTGTTTCATCCTGAAATATAAGTTGTTGGCACATAACTACCACGTACTAAACTGAAGGTTAAAGTAAAGTTAAAATAAAGTAATTCGAGACTCGTAATTATTTAGAACACACTGACTGTTAATTGTAAAACAAGTTCATTTCAAAATCGTTTATTTACCAAATTAATATACAGAATAACTCTTTTTTTAATCAACCTAAACGTAAAAAACCTATTAAAAAAAAAAACTACATACAATATATGTGCATCGTAAACGTAATAAACAAAAGGAATATATATATGAATTACACTACTACATACAACTATTATATACTATATACATATAATTATAACATATAACGATTTAACGGTAAAATAAATTTAAATATTGTATTAAACAAAGTGTTGCACTTTCAACAAGCTTGAATCGAGAAGACGATGAAAACAAGAACATTTAAAATTTAAGTGTACACACACATACACCACACACTTACACCCTGATAACTGTTGTAAGAAAAAGTCCAAGAAAGTGCAGCGGAAATCGGGGAGCACCTAAAGAGGAGTGATGACTAAAAAATCGGATTGTTTCTTTTGTTTTTGGTTACCAATTGATGTCATTTTGTGTATATGGCTTTTGTTTCTTCATTTGTCGGTTTTATCGGCCAATTGATCGGCAGTTATCGGAAAGCTGTGAATTGTGTATCGGTACTGATTTGATTTACATTGTCGACAGCTCATCAATAGTTTGCGTTTGCCTTTTTATTGTTGAGTTGATTTTTATCAGATTGGATATCTGCATAAGGAATACAGAAAACAAATAATATAAGGGTTACATGTATTATTTAATATAACTAATAAGCTAACCATACGAACGATCGATGCGCCAAATGCAAGCCCAAAAACCAATGAAAAGAGTGCGTTGTTGTAAACATATTGTATAGCTCTACATATAGCTCTAGGAGACACGAGAGAGAAAGGGATGTAAACAAAGATTATACTTATCAAAGCTTTTCCGGTCTATATAGTTCTTACAATTAAGTTCTCTCGAATTTGTTTACGAAAAAATCGAATTGGAAATGTCGACTGGTTACCCGTATATGTAGTTAAGCTAAGAACAACTGACACACTCGGATCCTTTTCTAACTATATGCTAGAATACTAGAATTTTAAATGCGTTTTTTTTTCACCCCAACCCCATTTCTAGTCCCCTCCTCACCACGAGAGTTGTTGTTTTTATTCAAAGGAAAAAGAGTACTCTTAGCCATTAAAGACTAGAATGATTTGAAATAAGATGAGATTTAACAGAGATATCTAAGCTAAATTCCTAAGACAAAACGATTCCACCTAAGACACCTTTTTGTAATGACTAAATTTTTATAGGTCCAAGGCGGCGGAGGGTTGGAACAACAACATAATAAATAATCGATAATGAGAAACAAATAAGATTAAAGATCAAATGGCATGTATTTCTACTTTTTATGTTTGTTCTTATTTATTCATTTACTTTTCCTGTTTTGCCAAAAATGTTAGCGATAGGTTCCCATTGTGTCTGTGTAGAAAATTTCAAATCAAGTTAAATTAATGATTGTTAACGCCTGCAAGTTAAACGACAAATTACATATTATTAATATTGAACGACAGCAGCAACATCCATTTTTAAATCCCGACTTTCGTATGTTCGTTATTAAGTAAACCCAATTTCGAATAGAGGTCTGCATTGATGTATATGGTAATTTTAAAAATGTAACAAAGGCAGAGCATATAGTGAACCAAAACTTATTTGTATGTAGGGAATAACGAAACACTATCATTAAATACAAAATAGACAAAAATACGGAAAAACACAGAAAAAAAGAGGAAAAATATGCAAAAATAACCAACAAAAAACAAAATTGAGACTGTAAATGAAAGGCAACAACATAATGGAGCTGTTTAGGTCGAGCCGAAGAAGTTGGCTTAAACACACGATACTATACAACTCTCGCAACTCGTCAAAACACTGATGAATAAATAGGCTACAGCATAAGTTCGTATAAGGATTTCGTTTTTACCGAAAATTGTAATCAACTTGACTTTATTTTAGTTTCTCGTCCCTAGCTTGTTCTCTGTACATTATGACAAGTACTATGTATGTAGAATTGGTTTTGAACCCCGATTTTATTTTGAGATGAGTCTAAACTGAACATTAAGTATTCAATATCAACAACCAAACAAAAGCCGCGCAAGAATAACGAAACCGAATCTAAAAGTTAAAGATTTAAGCATTTTGTAAGCCAAACAAACACAGAAAACTTTCGATGAATTTGAATTTTTTACCGAAACGACGAAACTAAGGAACTGGAATCTTTAACTGATACTGAAAGCGATGTTAGATAACTAACGAAAAACACATAGAAACCTCCTACACCTGCATATACATACATACATATAGGACTTACTTATAAACCAGATTGTAACGTTTTAGGCATATAAGTGTTGCGACTTGGAAACCCGAATAGAAGGCCAAGTATTGTCCCCTTTCAGGCATTCAATTTTTTGTTGGTTTTTTGAAATAATTTCATAGACTTTTCTACGCGTACTTTTAGATCGATCGAGTTAGTGAACGAGGTAAATAGGGGTTTAACATTAGCAGCTGAGTTCAGGGTTTAGAGTTGGGAGGATACCGTGGTACAGTGCTTAAGAATTAACATTGAGGACAGGATTTACTTATCTTAACTTAACTAAACAAACATAGATACAAGGACATACATGCAAGAAAAAAAGAGTAAAACAAAACAAGGAACAAGAGAAACTTAAATGGGAAATACATACATGGAGCGGTGCAAGATTTTAGTTTACGGTAAACTTAAAGAAATTTTTTACAATGTATTTATACATACCTAAATTTAAATTTTAAATTAATTCTTTAATGTAATACGAACACAGTGCCTAAGTAATATCAAAACAAAAAAAGCGAAAATAAAATGAAAATAAGGATTTACATAAAACAAACAAAACGAGATTAAGAAGCGCAAGTAAGTACATTGATACTAAAAATGGTAAAACAAAAAGAAGAATAATCGACAACTTTTAAGACAGCAGAGTACCATTCGAGAGACAGAAATTCAAACAGGATAAAAATAAGCCAATAAACAAAACCATTTGCATACCAATTTATAAGAAACTCATGCAAAAATAAAAAACAAAAACGCGTTCTAATAAGAACAATAAGGAGGAAACGTAAGCTGAAAACTGGGAAATCTGAACAGAAATGAATCCCAAAAAGATCTTATTAAATTGTATAAATGTTATTCAAGCAAATATGAAGCGCAAAAAAATGAATACACTACTGGATTGCCGTACAACCTACATTTATCCTCCAATTCCAATTCCTTCCTCGACCCCCCACAGGGCTACCGAATTACTTGATATTACTTATCTGAACATGCCACGTACTTGAAATGACATCAAATTGCAACACACTATACATGTTTGTTTGCATATTGGATTGATTTATTATTTAGAATGAATGTTCGAAATACCCCAAAGTAATTGTTCTCTAAATTACATTTTTCTTATGTTCAATTCATAAAAATCAAAAAAAATAAGGAACAACAAAGAAATTACACATTTTGAAATTATGTTGAACAAACGAAAAATTAATGTAGTTTGTAAAAAAAGAAAAGTAAAACAAGTTTTAAGCAAAACAAAAAATACTTTGAATATATACATAAATTGCAAGTAAATAGAATAAATGTCACTCACTCTTTTTATTTAACTTTTGTATTTGATCGATCATTCCTGGGATTTATAGGTGTCATAGGTCGTTTGACCCAAAGAGCAGGTCTGACGACAGACTAAGAAATAGTAGGCGTTACTCATCCTATTCATTATAAACTGTTGTTCTCCTTGCGGCCGCATTAAAGACGAAATTCAGGTACCTGAATCATTCCATTGTCCGTTTAGTATAGAATTTTGAACTCCCTGCTAAAGGTGATATTTTTGGGAAATGCTCCTTTCGTCGTATTGGCAAACCCCAAAGTTTTGACTCTAATATATAAATATGAAATGCTTTCGTAGCAATTGTTTTCTTTAGAAATCTTAGTATAAATAATAGGATTTATAAACAATTTAAAATTTAAATTTAAATAACACATAATATTACAAAAGGTGTCTGAACAAAAATTCTAAAATAAATTAACATTTTTCCATGTCGATTTCCCATGGCGTTTAGAAGAAATTCCTGGGAATCTGTTCAAAGACAGATTTCCCACATTAATTACCTCGCCGTGTTTACAGGACCAAAAGATTCCAAAGGGAAGAACAATATAAACAGAAACAAAGCGGAAAGCAGGTTATGTTCTTGCCAAGAATTGAATTCTCTATGAGGTACACATACTTTTCGTGCAGCTTTTGAAATTGTTGTCAGAAAAAGTAGTACATTTATGGAATTTGAAGTATGCTGGAACTCGTGATGCTTTTTCTTCTCAGTTCGGTATCCTTTTTCATTGCGCAGCTGGAGAGACCAACCACATTTTGGGGATTCATAGATGCTGCATGCCCAATCGTCATGGGCCTACTTTCAACTGGCATTATATACAAAAACGTTTGTGTCTCTGTTTCGGATTGCCCTTATAAATTTCCAATTTTTTAGAAATAGAGAAAGAGAATGAAGACGGCTATAGGAGTTCCTTCAAATAGAGATGACTTTATTGCGGCTGAGAGAGCCTTTAAATTAAAAATGTAAAATATTTGAAAGCAACGAATAAATACATTTGATGATGTCATTGCGCATGGGTACAAATTGTGAGGATTAAACGAACGACTACATCTACAGATAAGAATGAATCCTATGAGATTGAAAACTATGCTCCGATCGATGATGACTACTTGGCTACGCGTCGTCTTGTGGTTGGTGTGGTGGGTACTCCTCCGCCGCTGGGTGGTTTTGGGATCTGTAGAGAATTTAAAAAATATGAAATTCGGAAAGAGCAAAGTTAAGCTATTGCTCACAGAACGTATCGGCCTCGGTGTGAGAGAGTTGGCAGGTGGTGGCTCGCGAGGCTGTGGTCCATCAGGATGTCCCACGACCGTAACGGCCACGGGTCTCTGCTCGGATCCAGCTCGTTCCATGCTCTCGCTGCGTGAATTGGAGCCTGAGCGCTTGAACATCCCGGAAAGCCGGCCACGTAGATCCTTCTTGCTCGACCTCAAGTCACTGGCAACGCTTATATCTGAATCAGATCCTTGAATCTATAACAGGTATAGGATTTTCGGTTAAATTTCACGCCAGACTTGCATAAGCTTCTTGGCCTTACTGATATTTCACTCTCGGAATTGCGACTGCTCTTGGTCAGACTGCGCAGCTTGCCCATGATGCCCTTTTTCTTTTTGCGGGGTCCCCGGGGTATATCGCTTTGAGTAGATCCTCCAGATAGACGTGAATCGAGTCGTGAATCCAAGCTGGAATCTCGGACCAGGCCGCCTAGCTCCGAGTCAATAGATTGCATTGAGGATACACTGCCATCGTCCTGGCGCCAAATATTCTGGAAAGGAGGAAGGAAATTAAGTCATTGTTAAATCAACAATATCTAATATATTTCACCTGGTCCCTCTGAATGGAGTGATCCAGAGATAGGCTCTTTCGAATTAAGCTGCCATTGTTGGACGAATTCCGAGATACGCGATTCCCGCCGCGCTGTGAGCCCGCTGCACTGGCCACGGAGCTAGTGCTGCCGTGGTGATCATTTTCCTGCGAGGCAGCTCGTCGCAAATTTCCGCGTCGAATTCGGCTCCGCTCCTGTTCGTCTTCGTTTAACCTCTGGAACTTGCGCAGCTCCTCGGACGCCTCAGCCAATCGCGCCAGGACGCTGGTGATTTGTGAACTGCTAAGCGTGGGCGAAGGCGATCGACTGCGCCGCACATCCGGCTGTTCGGGACGCAGGTTCTTATCGTAGCCGGAACCGCTACGCCCAGATCCGCCGCTGCCTACCATCTTAAGGTCAGGTGCGATCTTCACCAGTTCGTCGACTGTCTGTAAAAGAGCTCCCACCTTGCGGTCGCCCCCATCCGCCTCCATGCGTCGCTTGATCAGTTCCTTTTCGTAGCGTTCACGCTGAAAAAGAAAACGATCATTGAAAGGTATATTTTAATGATCCCACGACCTCCTCACCTCGCGCCTTAACTTTTCATTGGAGGTACGCAGCTTGGCATGGACATCGCGCAGCTCCAGCAGATCGCACTGAAGCTCGGCAATCTTTTTACGTCCCTCCTCCATTTCCTCTTCGGTGGCTCGCTTGATTTGGTCAAGCTTTCTCTTAGACTCCAGCCGCTCCTTGTCCCGCTCACGTTCCACTTCAAAGAGGGTCTGGCGCAAGTCTCGGGCCAGAGTCGAGGTCTCCTGTAGCAGACGCTGCTGATCCTCCCGCTCCTTCTGCCAGGACAACTCCAACTTGGTCTTCATGCCCGGCAACTTGGTGCTGCCCGATCCGATGACGCGTTCCTCTTCAAACTCGTTCAGCTTTGATTGCATCTCAGAAATTTTGATTTCGTTGGCACTGCGCTCGGAGACGAGTTCGGTCTTGATTTTGCTCGACTCTAGTCGGGACTCGACCAACTGATCCTCCAGGTGGCCAATCTGCAAATCGGGCCCCATTTCATTGTGAAATTTTTGCCGGCAAAGTCCAGAACTTTGTGAACTCACCTGCTGTTCCAAGTAGGCGATCTTGCTCTTGTCGTCGTCATCGCTACTATGCATGGAGCCACGACTTTGTCTGCCCGTGTTGTTGGCCTTGAGATCCCCGATCTTCTTCTGTGCCACTTCCAGCATTTGCTTAAAGGCATCGCGATCTTTCTTGAAGCGTTCACATTGGCGCTATAGCAGAAGATCATTTTGAGAAATTGGTTTCCTTGGGAGTCTACTGATTCTGCGTTACCTGCATTGAGTTCAGTTCTCCGCTGAGGTTCTTCACCTGCTGCTCGTACCGCAGTCGAGTGGTAGCCACCTCGGACTTCATCTGTAGCTCGGTGTTTTGTAATCTGAAGTAAGGCGTATGAAAGAATAATATAAAAGTAGGAAAAATCCGAAAGTCATAATATAATTAACAATAGACGTAACTCTATACAACTTTTATTACCATCAAATTTTTGAGAAGTTATTCGCTGTAAATAGTTGTAAATCTACTTACTGTTCCTTGAGTTCCCTGATCTCAGCATCTCGTCTCGCTCCATGGCCGTTCAACGATAGCTGAGCCTGCTCAATCCGGTTGTAATCGCTCAATTTGCCATTGAGATCGTCGTTATCCTTACGGAGCTGGAAGACCAGGTCGATGTTCATCTCGTTCTCTCGGCGCAGCCGCTCATACTCGTGCTCCTTCTCCGACAGCTTGTTCTTAAGAACTGTGCGCTCGTATTCGCCCCCATTGCCATTGGAAGTCTTGAGCGCCTTGGCCTGCAGGTCGGCGATCTTTTTCTGGGCTTCGCTCAACTTACGAGCCATGTCGGTCCGCTCGATTCGGATGGTGTCCATCTCGGAGATCTTCTGCCTGTTGGCGTTCAGCTCGGCCTGGAGGCTCTGCTTCTCGGTGGTGAGTTGGGCCCGCATAAGGATAGTTTCCTCAGAGAGTTTCTCCCAGAGATTGTTGAGGTCCTCGTATCGCTTTTGCTCCAAGCTTAGAGAGGATTGGACCTCCTCCACTTGCTTCTTGAGATCCTGCACCTGCTTGCTGTCCGACTTGCTGGCCTTGGCCTTGAGATCCTTGATTTCCTTCTCCAACCCGGACTTGCTCTTCTCGGCTGCCTTCTTGGCACTGAGTAGGTCGGCGTCCAGTTGGGTGATCTTGGCCTCCAGCTTCTCCTTCTCCTTGCCTTGCTTTTCAAAGTCCTTCTCAAGGCCCAATAGCCGCTCTTTCTCCCGCTTGCTCTGCGTCTCCAAACTGGACTTGTTTACCTCGGTTTGCTTTAATTGAGCGTCCTGCTTTTTGAGCTTTTCCTCCAAATCCTTGAGCTTTGAGTTTAGTTTCTTGGCGTCCTCATCGCTGCGCTTAAGCTTCTGCTCCAGCTCGCTGACTTTGCTGCTTGTGCCATTGAGAAGTTTCAATCGCTGGACGTCGCCCTCGGCAAGGGCCAGCTTCTGTTTATATTTCTGCACCTCCTCCTCAAGACTGCCCTTGGCCGTTTGAAGCGCTTTGAGCTGATCAGTTCCACTGGAGCTGATCATTACCCGCATCTCGCTGATCTCGTCTTCCAGCTCCTCCACCCACTTCTTGAGATGACTCTTGGGCGTCAGATCGTTGACCCTTTTGGCGGTGCGAGCGGGCAGCTTAGCATCTGCTTCCAACTGCATCCGCTTGAGCCGGGCAATCAGCTCATCCCTTTCTCGCTGGGCCACTGCCAGGGACTCCTTAGTCTTCGCGTCCACCTCGCCGTTCTTTTCGCCGGCCTTGCGCAGCGCCAGAAGGCGCTTATTCTCCTTGACCAACTTCTCGTTCTCGGTTTCGAGTGTGCTCAATCTGCTGAGCTGGTCCTTGAGAGACTCCGCCGCCTGCTCCTTCTCCTGCATCGCCTTTCGCAGAAGGCTCAGCTCCTCGTTGAGGGTCTTCAGTTTCTTTTCGGCGGCACTAGAGGCCGTTCCGAAACTGATCAAAGAGCTCTTACTGCCACTTGAGCTGGAATTGTCCTGTCGCAACTTTGTTTGAAGTTCACGTACATATTTCTTGGACTCGGCATTCTCTTTCTCTAGATCCTCAACCTTGAGGCGCAGTATGGAGGCCTCCTGCTCGTTCAGCTCCAGTAGAATTCTCAGCTCAGCTGGGTCATCCTCGTCGGAGATTCCCTCGTCGCGATCGGCCTGGACCTCGGGAGCGAGGCGGTGAGGGTGCGGAGTGGGACTCAGTTTACGACCTGGGAAAACGATACAAAAATTAATTTGCAGTTATCGCAGGTGCCACAGAAATTTTTGTAGAAAATGATTTTAACTCCGAGATGTAGGTGGCACTTATGCATATGTTAGTATAGTTAATTATAAACAAAAGGAGAGAACGTCGGATACTACGGGTTGTTTCAATTAGTTACTATTGTTAATCAGAATGAGCAGCCTCAAAAAAATGGCAAATTACTGTTTCATTTCTTTCATTAATAAGCGCATGGCAAAATACGTTAGTTGGTTAAGAGAGTACATTGTCCTCAGATAATGAAAAGAATAAACAGTGAGTCACTCTAGTTTATAAGAAAAGTCTGTGACCACAGCTTAAATGAATGATGATTAAAATCCACGGTTCCCATATTAGTCATATAACTTAAATTTTCCACTCAACTACCTGACATATTATTGTATTATTCATTTTCCAGATGAAAATTAAACCGTGGACTTATCATTTGTATGAAATATGTTGCCTAGGAACTAGGGTTAAGGGTACTTATTAAGTGCCGTTTTGTTCGTACTTCTTGAGCGTGTTGCCATTTTTTTCAACTGCATCATCAACGACTCATTTTCATCCTCGAAACGAGTCACCTTTTTCCTCAAGTGTTCAGCCTGAAACACACAAAAACTTGATATATTACAACTGAGAATAAGGACGACTAATAGACAGTAGTAAAGATCGTATTCGAGGATAAAAATAGTATTGCTACGTTTCGAACAAGTGCTGGTTCTACGAGTGATTGCTACACAGAAAGAATGCACAGATCCTCGACGATTGAGGTTCTTGGTACCTGCTCCACTTAAAAGGACATGCGAAATGGCGCTGGGAAAGAGCAGGGACCGATTGGTTTGACCAACTCTCGAGTGCGACGTTGATGACGATGGAAAAAGCCCCATAAATGGCGATGGTGTAATTTCTCGTTCGAGTTCAGTTTGGGTTACACCCTCTTTTGAGGTCACCCAGTTGTCAGTACTGGTGGCCACATCACTCTGTGCTAAGGCAACGGTCTGAGTGCCTCGAGGGAAAGCCACCAGTTGAGGATGCATATCGTTAAAGGTCTGAGTGCCACAACTGAATCGAACCCGCTTTCGCTCTCGATCCCGATCCCTCAGTCGCTGAAGCTTCGTGTGGAATGCAGTATAGTAAAAATTAATCGGATGGGTCTTCTGGGTAATGGGTTCTTTACCTCCTCTTCGGCAAATTTTAGCTGGTCCTTTAGGTCCGTCTCCCGCTCAATGGAGTCCTGCAGCTCGCGCTGCAAGTGCTGCGGATCCTCCTGCGAGCCTCCGCGTGTGAGGGACTCTCTGGTGATCTTGGCATCTGCCGATGTCGACTTGCCCAGAACTCCCAGCATGGGTGCCTTCTTTTTTCCAGGATTTCGCAACTCTTCGGCCTCAGTCTGTGTAGGAGATAATAATAATAAAATAATATAAATATGCATAGATATTACAAACCTGCAGCTTCCTGGTGAGCTCACTAGAGAATCGCAGCTCCTCCTCCAATTTTTTTACCTTCGCACTCAGTTCGGCGTTGAAGGAGCTTTGACGCTCCTGCTCCAGCGTCTCAATTTTGCGGTCGCTCTTCTTTAGCTTAAAGCTGAGGATGCGACAGTTCTTGGTGGCCTTTTCAAGGTCCTTCTGCAGGCTGGTCTTTGCTTTGACCTCGTCATCGCGAAAGGTGTCCTGCACTTCGTCCATCTCGGCCTGCAGATTGAGTATCTCCCGCTTGGCAGATTGGTTCTCCTCCATCAGCTCCTCACAAATCTGCTCGGCGGCCTGCAGCTTCCGCCTGAGCTCGGACTCGCTGCCCTTGTTCTCCAGCTCCTTCATCCGAAGGTTCAGTTTCCGCTTGTCATCGCTGACTCGGTCCAGCTGCTCCTTCATTTCGTTTAACTTCTGCTGAAGATTCAGGGCCTCAGATGCAGCGGTCCGATTGGTGGTGGTATCCATGGAGGCTAGGCGCCGCAGTAGGATATCACTTTTTTCCCGCTCTGCTCTCTCCGCCCGGAGCTTCATTGCCTCCAACTCCGTTTGCAGTAATTTCATTTGCTCCTGCATGGCCTGGGCATCTTGAGACTTGGCTGGTGTGCTCGGGGTGATCGTGTGGTTGGAGGAGGTGTGGGATAAGGATGGAGCGGGTACGGCTTGTCTTTTAATTTCCCTGCTGGCCACCACAGCATCCGGTTCCTTGCGACGTACCGAAGTGGAACTTGACGACGAAGCGGACTTTACTTCGCTGGTGCCCGAGGTGGAGGTCTTTAGGCTGCTGGTCCCACTGCTATTCGCCGCTGTTGTCGTCGTGGTTGCAGCCGCCGCCACTTTCTTCGGTGGCAGCGCTGCGCGTTTCAGCTCAGCTTGGGGAGCCTGGTTTAACGAATTTCCCGACTTACTGCGTTCTGGTCGATCAGGAACCGCTGGTGCAGTGGATGCTGTGGACTCGGTTTCCCTGAAAAAATGTCATTGTTAATCTAGCATAACTAATTTTAAAATAAAATTGTTCTTGGCATTACTTTTTTTAACAGTTATTGAAAATGTAGTCTTGGATTTTATATATGTATATATATTGAAATTGGCATTGCATTTTTACTTACTCATCTCTCCGCGGAACGGATCGCTCGCGACTATTTTCTCTGGAGTTCAGACTGCGTTGCTTCTTGAGGAGATTCATTTTTCGGACACGCTCGGCTAGACTGTCTGTCGACAGGATGACTAACTCATCTGGAATACTTGAAGTTTTACTGGGTGAGGATGTCACACGGGTTGATGGTGTTAGAGCGTGTTCCACCTATGAATGATCAATAAAATAGTTTAATTAAATAGTTTTTGATTTCTTCGTACATTGTTTCTTTGATGTCTATTAATAAACCTTTCTTTTTATTTTCAAGAATTTTAAAGTATCAGTTAAACACACAAAATAAAATAAAAAAGTATTCGTGTTATAAATGGTGTTCGCATTTGTGTCTTGAAATTTATAATTATTGTTACACAGATCTTAATAAATGTAATCAGTAAATTTAAATTATTAAATTAAATGGCTTTAAATAAATAATAGCAAACTTAAAACATGTAATCGGTTTTTGGTAACGATGCTTTTGGCATGTAATCCTGTTACCCCTCTTGATGTTAATTGAAATTAATGTCAATTGGTACATTTTAAAATTTAAATTTGTACATAATCGCTCATTTTGTACCAGTTATAATCGCTAATTTGGAACTTTTAATAAACGCTCATCGTTAACGAGTAACAGCTGTTTTTGACCAAGTAGTCCTTTTACTCACCTCCTTAATGTCCAAGGCAGTTGTGTGACGTCGCGGCGGCACCGGCAGCTTGACTGTGACGGCAACATCATGATCCTCGGCTACGGTTGCTCGGCTAGTGACCACAGGCTGCGGACGGCGCCCGGCATCGTCCGGCTCGTCGATGTCCGGCGTGGAGGCCCAGGACTGCGGACGCTTCCTCAGCTCTACATTGAAGTGGACAACTGGGTTCAGTAAGGGCATCAGGTGCCAGAACATGCAGGTGCATTGCAAGTTGCAGGTTGCAATTAGCGTTGAAGTACAGAAGTACACACACATACGGACGTCGTGGTGCGAGAGTGAAACAAACGAGCGAGAGCGAGAGCACAGTACAGATCACGCGGTACATTGGCAGCAGTTAACATTAACGGTTCATTTAATGCAGATATTAGTGTGAAGATAGAGAGAAAGACAGAGATGGCACAGTTGTTTTGGGTTGGTTTTGTGCAAGCGCAGAGTGAGAGTGAGAGATATGTAGGCAAACACATTAATTAATAATTATACATTTTCTTTTTGCAACTTATTTAAAACATTTAACTTTTGGCTAACAATTTTTCAATGTCTAATAGCTTTTGTCATATGCTTATAGATGTTTTTTCAAAGTCGCGCACGAGACATTCGTACACATTTAATGTAAAAACGGGTTCACATATTTTAATAGCTCTTTCAAAATTGATAAGATTAAGTAATTTTTAATTTTTAATATAATTGCAAAATAAAAGTTTTTATCCAAATGGCACACGAAATTTAAACACCAAAATCTGCGAATCTAGGCGGAATATTTTAACCAATTTTAAACGGGTGTGCAGAGATACCTCTTAAAAATGTTAACGATTTTTTAAAAATGACTAGAATTTATTTTTATTCAGCTTGAAGTATATTCGCACGGGACAGTTTAGAAAGTGTTAACGTAAATAAAAATATTACTGTTATTGGTAATTTTAAAAAGCACACATCAAAGCATAATGCCTCTGGTTTAAAAGTTTGTATTGAAGCAAAACATCCCCTTTATTATGACTTTTTTAATCAAAATGATAAAAATTTCGTTAAAGCGACTTAAAATTCGAACATTTCGACATTTACTTTAGAAATTCAATATACATATTTTTTTAATTTGATCAATTTTAACATTTCTTAATGCAAGCAGGCAAAAAAAAAGGTAATTTTAGAAAAAGGTAATTTTTAGAATAATAGTTATTATTTTTTTGTGTAAATAACAAAATATATTTCTAGTTATATATGAAAAGTAACCATAGAAGTTAAATCAATAAATTAAAATGTAACAACATTATTTAAAATATGAATATCCTTTGATTCAGATAAAAATCTTTAAATTATGTACCAAAAAAGTTTTTCAAGATAGATTTAAATTTGTTCAACCAGATGGAAAACGGATTATCACAAAACATTTAATTAACTTATCTTTTCTTTAAAAAACTTTTTAAAATTAACAATAACAGGACGAATCCTTATTAATACTTCATTGGCCTGCGCATTGAGAAATCATTACCAAAGAAATATTTAATTAAATAGTATTATTAATGGAGGTTATAAAAGAGACTACTTATTACACTTTGTAACACAAACACTAAAAAACATGTATAAATTAATCTAAATACCTAACAAATTTTAAAGTAAAGTTAAGATTTTATAGCAGTAAATCAATGGAGTTTTGAATTTCTAACCCATTGTATGCACTCAAGACATAAGAATAGAGTGTATGATTTAGTTTTAAGCTTCTAATAACTAAACGAATGTAAATTATAACAAGAAAGGATGGCTAGCATCGGATACCGAAGCTGGTATACCCTTGTAGATACATTCTATTATTATCAAAAGTGATCTTCTAAATGTCTATTTGGGTATAATGAATAAACGGTAAGCACTGTTGCCTTTGAACAGACAGATGACGGAGAGACCGATATCTGATTATAATGATCTGAAAACTTCTCTTACTACAAGGGCAAAGAGAGTTGATACCAACTTAGTTTAAAAACTTTTTAAGGTTTGCATGGTTTGTTTTAAATTTCTTTTCAATTTCACACCTATATCATTGCCGTTGGTTATATTCGCGCTGGTAAGATTCTGCGTTGATGTCCACGTCCGCGAAGTGGGTCTAAGAGGAGAGCTTCATTGTTAATCAGGTTTCCCAGCAATATTAACTGATCACTTACCGCGAGTTCTGGGCATCAGATAGATTGGGCGACGAGGCGGCCACCTCTTCGCCGGCCCTGCGGGCTCCATGCTCCTTGTAATCCCGGAAGCAGCGTTTACATCGCGTTGGATACCGAGTCTGTGGATGAAAGCCAAGGGGGCACAGCTGATCGCCTTTCAGCGATGGATATAGATGATGCATCTGTTTTCGTACAACTTAGCAGCTTTTCGTTTTCTAAAATCAGATATTCAGATAGTATCATACAAAATAGAATATTACATATAATTCCTGACACAATGAAAGTATATTAGACTTCACTTGAATATTTGTAATAAGAAAATTTGCAATTGAATTAATTCCCTTTTTTTTGTGTGTGGTTGTTCATTTGATCGTTATATCTATTATTTGCACGAACAATATTCCCAATTTACCGGTTCTGTACAAAACAGTGGAATTTCTGGCATTAATCCAAGTCAACAAAAGAATGTTGTATACTTGTACATACTATTGTTCATCACACAGTAGAATGTAGTCTGCGACCTACGTGTATTATTTATCTTTTACTTGTTCATTACTTTTAAATTAGATACCTTTCTAGGTTGCTTAAACGCTTGATTTATTTTTATTTTAGCAATGTAGCACAGCCTGATGTAGATCAATGCCTTTAATTACGACTACTTTTTGAATCTATCTTATATTAAGATACTCAAATAAACAAAAAATTTCAAATGATCAAAATGCCATTTGGACTATAGAAATTGCTTTAAAGGGACTAAATTATTTTGAAATCGTAGATATTTTATGTTAA
Source organism: Drosophila jambulina (assembly GCA_018152175.1). Lineage (NCBI taxonomy): Eukaryota > Metazoa > Arthropoda > Insecta > Diptera > Drosophilidae > Drosophila > Drosophila jambulina. The sequence continues at coordinate 23,088,908 of JAECXH010000114.1, read as the reverse complement.
ATCTAAATACCGTGCTCCTTTGGGAAAAAAGTACATATTCCAATTTTTTTATTATTGCTCGCTAAATAGAAACGAAATAGTTAAATAAATAACATTATAAGAACTAAGCTATTTTTCTGGTTTCGTTTAGATAAATTAAAACCGATTGGGGTTTCGCAACAAGTTTATATCGGCTTATATTTTTTCCATCAGAGGAACCGGATTTCAAATAGAGGTATTTGTCAGAGATAGGGATAATATGTTTAACTAAGACGTACAGACTTAAAACTGATTCAGTAAGGAAACTATTTCTCCAAACAGAATATGGACACTTCCACAGAAGTACTACGCCAAAAAATTTTAAGTTTTCAAAAATATTTTTTTTTTCCACAAATCAAATCTGAATGAATCTTGTTAAACAATTTTCGAAATATTAGAGTGTAAATTCGAGCAAACGTGAGTTTTAATTTTTATGATAAAAAACGTCATACAATATGACATATATTGTATTTTGAAACAATTTTAAAACAGAGACATTAAACGTTGACTATTGCTTTTTGAACTCACTCAGAGAATGCAGTCAAAAGAAAATGCAAAAAAAATATTAGATTATTAATAAAGGTACAATTTTGATTTGCATTATTTTAAAAATTATCCTTTGAAATCTCTGTACAAATGAAATAGCTAATAAAAAGCTACATGTTAAACCTTTCACCAGGAATTAAAGATTATGATTTTATAAAAAAAAAAACAAAGACCTAAAATTATTAGTTACTGTTTATGTAGGGGGGCGATCCTTCCGCTGACGATCCTTGAAGGAGTTGGACGAAAGGTTCCAACGACGCAAAACCAGTAGGGGAAAAAACCCAGAAGAAAAAAAGTCGGGGGCGTCGTGAGGAACGTCAGACCGCTTTATTCGGCTGCATACATGTAACTAAACTTAAACTAAGCATAAGACCACGCTCCCGCCCGCTTTACTCCGCTAAAGCGAGAGCGGGAGATCGGCAGCGTCCGACCGTAGAGTTCGGTTCCGAACACGAGGGCAGCGGTCCAGAGCGCGGAAGCTGCGAGATGGGACGAGAGCGGCCGGCTTGTCCGAGAAAGGTGCCGAGGAGCGGCGTCGGAGTGCCGCGAAGCGGCGGAAGAGTGTCGAGCTTGATGAGACGCGGGGAGCGGGCGATCGTTAATGAGCTCGACCGACAGTACGCGGAGGCCCGACAGACGGGAGCGCAAGAGCGGTCGAGTTTTCGGAAGCTCGGTGGGCAGAGGGCGACACTGAGGGCCTTCCAACCTGAACATTCCGCCCCCCCTTGCAATCACTCGGGTTGCAATGAATCCGTTGATGACTGATGCTGAATCGGGGCGCCCTTAGCGTCGAAACATCGAAGTTGATCGGCACAGAGCGTAGGGAAACCTTGATCCTTCCGTAGCAGATGGATTCCGTGCAGACTCGGCAATGGTAGGACTCAGTACCTCGGGTACGTCTGCTTTTCAACTAGGATGCGTTGGGTGGAAGTGGATACATCGGATCTGGTCTGAATGAAGAAAATATAGAATAAGTGATGGTCTGTAATGTGTGACTTAGGAGTACGGAGGTGCCCGATGCTACGAATGGGGCATATGCACTTGATGTTCGTGCATATGCAGGAGCGTATGGTGGTGCTTATTGCACGTCTTGCATCGGTCACCACTGCGGCAGGTTCCCTCGGAATGTTCGTGAGCCAAACAGTTCGAACAGTAGCGGTTGTCAAGAACCGCGCGGAACCTCTTCTCTGCATTGAGCCTGAGGAACTGTTGACATTTCCGAAGCGGGTGGATTCCGTTGCAGACTCGACACCGGTAGGAGTGAGTGCTTTTGGAACGACTGCCTTCAAAGGCAGCCGTTCTACGAGTGGCAAAACATCTGCCCAACGGACCCTTGGATGTATAGGAAACTCGCGTGGAGAACACAGATACGGTGCGCGCGGTTGTCGTGGACACTGGGCCCGTGAGTACCCATCCGAAAATCGTCTCTTGTGCCAGAAGAGAGCCCAGAATGCTGCTCTTGGAGCCGCCCAGAAGCACAGACGGAAGAATATCAGCTCCTATCAGGACGTCAATTGCGGAGCTCTCGAAAAACGTCGGATCCGCCCAGGTGAGATTCGGAAGCTCCTTCAGGAGATCTCTTGGAATGGGGTATGATGGAAGTTTTCCGGCTAGTTGAGGAAGAACATAAGCAGTTGTTTCCAACCTCAACCCGGGTCTGGAGGGAGCGCAAATGGAAAAATTGCAAGACTTCGTGGATTGGGCTGCAACTGTGTCATTGAGACCGGAAACTTGGGTCTGAACTGGCTTAAATGGAAGTTTGATTCGGTTGAAGAGTTGCTCAGTAATAAATGTTGCTTCGGAACCAGAATCAATTAAAGCGCGGGCTTCGAAGTTGCGACCAAGATGGCAGATATTAATAATCGCCGTGCCGAGCAGGACAGCTCTTGATCCTGACGCAAAACACACTTGCAAATTCGCGTGGTCGTCAGAAACTGCTGCGCGTGTCGCAACGGGAACGGGTCGTGGACTAGAAGGAGCGGAAGGTCTTGAAACGGTAGCGACCGGATCGTCGCGATGCAGAAGAGTATGATGCCGGCCACGGCACGTAAAACAGGAGTGGGGACTAGTGCAGTCCCGCTGTAGGTGGCCTCGGGCAAAACAATTCAAGCAGAGTTGTTTTCTTCTGATGTAGTCGGAACGACCATTTACACTCATTTCGAGGAAGCCGGGACAGAAGCGAACTGGATGGTTTTCCCTGGAGCAGATATCGCACCCTCTGGGGGCTGGAGTCACTCTGGCCTCATATGAGTTGAGCCGGCGCGTTGATGCACTCGCAGGGGTCGACCTGGGCGGAACTTGCCCTGAACTGCTAGGCCTGATATCATCGATGGCCTCCAGCGTACGGTGGCGCTCTGTCAGAAACGAGTCTAACTCGTTCCAGGTTGGAATTTCGGCCTTGTTGTGGATGGATTGCTCCCACATGGACAGAGTAAGTTTGGGAAGCTTTGAGGAAACCATGTAAACAAGGAGACAATCCCACGCCTCGACCTGAATAGAGGACATCTCTAAGGCTGTGAGACAACTTTGGATCGTGCCTTGCAGCTCTTTTAAAGCGCCTCCGGACTCTTGGGGGACAGCCTGGATGTTAAAGAGAATCTTTAACTGGCTGTTTACTAGCAACCTCCTATTTTCGAAGCGCTCCGTAAGGCTTCGCCACGCAGAGTTAAAACCCTCGTTGGTCAGTGGCGCCTTGGAAACGATGGCGTGCGCATCTCCACTTGTCTTGGAGAGGAGGTGGAACAACTTTTCCACAGGCGTTAGGCGCGAATTCTGGATATAAATTGCGGAGAAGAGGTCTCTGAAGGTGGGCCACCTAAGGTAGTCACCAGCGAAGACTTCGGTGTCGACCGGTGGCAGGCGGCAACCCGTAGAAGGGAGTGGTTGAGGAGTGACGGAAGTCTGTGTGGATTGGGAGGCGGCCTTGTCAATGACGTCCTGAAGCTGGACCACACACTTCGAATACACAGAATAGCAGTAATTATACTTCGATTCTAGCACTGATGCAGTGGTCGTAGTGTCGTCGGACTCGGCCAGGAGATCGGAGCAGCTCTCGTAGCTTTTCTCCACCTTTTCCCACAGGGCTCGGACTTGGTCCCGGTGGACTTGGCACATGCCAGGGGACAATCTGTCTGTGTCAGGGGCAGCCGGAGTGTGCAGGTTAGCTTCGAAATGGCTAACACGGTCTGTTGTGGCAATAAACTTTTTTAGGGCAACCTCTACCGCATTTGGAGCCATTTTGGACATGGATCGCGTAGTTTTTGGCAATGGACCGGGGCAAAGGTTCACGGACTTGTCGCTTTTTTCCCTTGGGATGGCAATTGCTGCCTTTGACGTTGACGGAGTCGAGCACGGAGACGGGCGCGGAGATGCGGATTGGGACTTGTCCAAGCGGATTGACGGGAGCGGACGTGGCTTCTTGTCGTCACCTATGGGCATTCTCGGACTCGCCAATGGTCACACTAATGCGCTCGGCACGATCTGGGTCGCTGGGACGCTAATCGTGGCCCAAAGGATACACACGAATTCAGAAAAGAAGACCCAAATATGGTTCGTGTGACGCCAACGGAACAGCACCCACGAAAAAAGAGTGTCAGCGGCAGACGAAGGGAAACAAAGGCGAGTCCTCAGCGAAGAAGTTCGGACACGAAGCACAGGTGGCTGAATGGGACAGAAAAAAAACTACAGCGAATGCTGTTGCCGGCCGTAGGATGCCTTATGCGGAGATACCCTTCGAATTATTTGAAGAGGTCGGAATTGGACTCTGGACTTCAGGAACCAGCTGTATATGCTATATATATCTATATTCCATGGCTCGGATATAAATTGGAAATTTTATTTGTTGTAAAATTGGAAATTTAATTTATTAATTTATAAAATTATAAAATTAATATATTAAAAATGAATTAAATATTAATGTCGGAAATAATAAATGTGTATTATTTAATTATTTACACGTAATTATTACGGAGTCGGAAAAGCGGAATTAAAAATAAACCTTGGCTTTGACTCGGGGAAAAAGCTCACTGGGTTATGCCGTCGGCAAAGCAGTGCATAATTCAGGCGCCTAGGAGAAAACGAAACAACAACAACAGCAGCACGGCTGAGGCGGCGGTTAGCATGGGAATCCGGAAACAACCATATATCGAAGTTTGGTTTAAGACGAGCCGTCGGCAAAACACATAAGTGAAGAGCTCAGGAGAGAGGACAAAACGGAACCCAAAGAACAGCAACAATAACAACACGTCGGCTGCGGCGGTGTGGATTTGGAGTAGTAAAACACTTGCGGTCGCACTCGTGTGTTATTATTGTTGTTATTATTATTATTCTTAGTTATTTTTTTTCGCGTTTGTTTGTTAGAGAGTTATTTAATTCCTGTATGAAATGACAGAAAATATAAATAAATATGTGTGTAATTGGATAAGCATGCAAATGTGTATGGATTTGTGGTTTTTATTTGTACAGTGGAAACCCGATAACGGAACTGCTGAGGGCGTACAAACAATATTTTAGAGGCAGAAAATATTTTCGGAGATGGGCATGCAGAGCGGGTGTGTGTGGGGGCATGTGTTGAATGCTTCGCTCTGTGGTACAGTGGAAACACGATAAGTGGACTGTATTTGGAATTTGGCATATACAACTGTGGAGCCTGTGAACCTTGCGTGGAGAAAGAAAAAAAACAAATGGCACACAAAAAAAAAATATATATGTATTTATATATATATTGACCACGGCGGATTGTTCGGCGAAAAGAGGAACTCCCGAAACAAGTGCACACTGGTTGGCGGATATTGAGCCTTTTTGTTTTATTTATTTGATTTTATTTTTTTTTTACCACACAAGTTCACTTTTGGTCGGCGGAGGTTGTTTGTTTGCGGAGACGGACTTGCATGGAATAAGTATATGCATAAGTTGTCACACGTCTGTATGTACATATGTATGTTTGTATGTGAATGCACATATGCCTTGACCGTTGGCAAGTGGAACGGAGAAACGAAGGAAAAAACGGCAAGCAATATGGCGATCACACAAAACGGAGACGGATTGAAAAAAAAATGATGATGGAATTAGGGAGATATTAAACTTTTCTCAAACTGCCGCTGTGTTGGAAAAACTCGGATCTGGAGTTGACACAAAAAAGGAAAAAATAATCTTGCAGCAGTGTGAACGAAATTTAATGTTCGGACCACTGCTGAAGACCGGCAGAGAGAGGGAGATGGAGGAAGCTCGTACTTAACTTGAGCGGAAGAAATCACCGGAACTGCTGGCTGTATTCCGGAAGGATATCCGTATCCGGCTCGAAGGACCAATGTTTATGTAGGGGGGCGATCCTTCCGCTGACGATCCTTGAAGGAGTTGGACGAAAGGTTCCAACGACGCAAAACCAGTAGGGGAAAAAACCCAGAAGAAAAAAAGTCGGGGGCGTCGTGAGGAACGTCAGACCGCTTTATTCGGCTGCATACATGTAACTAAACTTAAACTAAGCATAAGACCACGCTCCCGCCCGCTTTACTCCGCTAAAGCGAGAGCGGGAGATCGGCAGCGTCCGACCGTAGAGTTCGGTTCCGAACACGAGGGCAGCGGTCCAGAGCGCGGAAGCTGCGAGATGGGACGAGAGCGGCCGGCTTGTCCGAGAAAGGTGCCGAGGAGCGGCGTCGGAGTGCCGCGAAGCGGCGGAAGAGTGTCGAGCTTGATGAGACGCGGGGAGCGGGCGATCGTTAATGAGCTCGACCGACAGTACGCGGAGGCCCGACAGACGGGAGCGCAAGAGCGGTCGAGTTTTCGGAAGCTCGGTGGGCAGAGGGCGACACTGAGGGCCTTCCAACCTGAACAGTTACGAATAGTTTTCTTTTAATTATTTTAGGTTTCTCTTAGTAAACCTTTTGATTTCTAAACAATTAACTTCTATGTAATTTACAAAGGGCGTCCGCTTCTACCATACTCGCGAAGAGTAAAATTCCGAAAAACAATCGTAAATATAAACAATAACAAATATATATCAAATACATTTTTAGAGAGAGAGGAGAAATGCTGGCGATCATCACAGGTGGAAACCGCGCAGGCGATTTTATTCTGGTTGCGCATGTTTTTAGCAAAAATAATAACTCTGACCGAGGAAATGTCCGAAGAGAGTGGCGAGGGAGAGCTTTCGTTATGGCCATCTCTTAATTTTCTCCTGGTCGCTCTTTTTTCGATGCTGCAAATCCCTAGTGCGTTTATAAATAATTACCACCGTTTTAACCTATTTTCATCCGTGCCGTTCCGTTTTTTTTTTTCAGCGACTCACTTGCAAAATGTGCGACTTAATTTAGAATGCCCAGCCGCTACTCACACAAAATACTTCCGCATTTAGAATAATTAGCGGCTGGACGACTGGGAATGGGGCCAGGACCACGCCAGCGTCCGCATCCACACTTTCTCCAAAGGGACGACGATCCGCTCACTGTGGACAATGTGAGTGATATGATGTGGGATGTGGCCGCGAAGCGTGCGGAATTTTTCGTTTACCACAGCAATTTCAGCTGTGCTGTTGCGTAACCGTCCGGATTGGCGTTCCGTGAGTCTTGCAGTTATAACTGATTTCCCGATTCAAAATCCGTATTTTCCTTCGATCACTTAGGTTGCAATCCCCGCTCACTTGTTGGTTGCTGTGTCAATTTTGGAATATTCACACTAAATTCACAGCATTTACGGCCAAAAAATTAGCTGTGTTTTAAAAATAGCATTGTGTTTCTTTTCTTTCTGAATGGCAGCGTACTTCACATACACAAATCATTCCAGCGGACTTCAAATGCAAGACGTTTTCGAAATATATACATCGATGGATCAATCGCTTTCTCAGGCGGATTACCAAATATTATTTGTTTACAAAATTTTCAATTGTTTCCAAATTGAATTTTAGACTTGAATCACTGCACGCACACGGACCCGCGCATACATATATTTATATATCTTTAATATAACCGCCGTTCGTCGAGCTCTCGAAATACCTATACGGCGGATAGCTGCATCTCTTTCACGCTGCCATGCGACCACGGCGCAAATTCTGGGCACTGTTTTTGGCTTGCGAACGCGTTGAAAATCGACGAGAAACTAAATTTAAATCATTTCGAAAAGCTTAAACTAACCGCCGGAGCCAATTGTATTTTTGTACGCGATATTGCCACTCTTATTTTTTTTAAGAGATTTCACCGAAGAGAATCGAATCGGCGGAAGGAAACTTGACAATTTTCGAAAATATTTTCGAGACTGGAGAAGAAATTTTAAATTTGTTTGTTGTTTCCAATACTCAGGAGGAAACTCAAGAAAATCAGAATTAAATTCTGGAGTCAATAATAATAGTTTCCCCTACTAGCGTGTGGAGCCTAACTTTTACGTTGCCCGAAAATTCTTTATAAATGTTGTAATTCATTGTAAATTTGTCAAAATACTGTTTTAAAATTTTTATTAAAAAAAATATCTGCTACGTTATTGAATTGGAAATTAATTCATTGAAGAAATACAAAATTATAAACATAATTTAAATAAAATGTAATTTTTTGCCAACATATTGAATTCCAAACCATCGTTTTAATAATTTTTTCCATATATATTTTTATATGCAAATATAATTACTGTAATTATAAAATTAAAACTCTGAAGCAGCAATAAAAAATGCTATATAAAAATAGGCTTCAAACGTTTGTTGTGTTTTTATAGTACTTTTTCCCAAGGCTGTATTTTCTATATATATTTAAGTTAGCTCTGGGGAATCGGTCTAAATGACCGCATTAAAGTTTAGATCATAGCTTTAACTATATTTGTAGTCCACTATTACTTACACCTACATACATAAAATATACTTTGGTCGTTTTCTTACTGTTCATTATAAAAAATCCTGCATTGCAAGATACCAAATGATCTATTTATATTTTAGCATCATAAAAAATGCCTGATTAATAATCGATTTGTTGTGGAATTTATTTAGAAATCATAAAATCGACAGAGTACATGGTGTACATTACATGCGTTGTTGTGTGAGTGGGTTTCGCCTTCATTTAAATTATTAACTCCATTTCCATTGTTTACAATGTATGTATATAGACATTATGCTCTAATGCGTATGTATAAATTAGAGATTATTAATCGCTAGATCCTAATGCAAGCTATCCGATGTCGAATGTGTGCCCTCTTCATGTGTGAGCTGTTTTGTGAGTTGGGTGAATGAGTAAATACGATGCAACAGCGGCGCGAGCGAAATGAAGAGCATGTAGCAGCACCTCTGCCTATCATGTTGCACTAGGGACATCGGCGGTAATGGGCAGTGTAGCCGCCAACTCCTCACCAGAGTCGTTTGCCGTCGTCACGGGCGGCGGCAGCGGCGGCAGATGCGTGTTAGCTGCTGCAGGTCCATTGTTGTTATCATTGACCACAGGCTGATCCATCACCTCCAACACCACCGTGGGCGCAGGCTGTGGCTGCGTTTGGCTTTGACCTTGATTCTGGCTTTGACTCGAGGCAGTGTTGAATGTGTTGCACGCCTTCGCCGCTGGCTCCGGACTGCTGTACATTTGGATAACAGAGTTGTTGTTCATATTCTCGACCGAGGCGCCCGAAATGGACAAATCGTCAGCCGAGTCGTCCGCCATGCTGTCCGTCTGCACGGCTTTCTCTTCCAGCAGGTGGTCGCTCTCGCGAATAGGGCGCTGAGCAGATCCATATTGCTTGGATATCTGCAACAGCTCGCGCAGCGTCTCATTCTCCAGGCGCAGCTGCGAGATTGTCTGCAGCTCCCGCTGCACTATTCCATCGTCCACGCTAGCCGCCCGCTGCATTACTGCGGCCATCTCGTTGATCTTCTCGCGTTGCTCGCGGATGACCTGCCACATGCGCTCGTTGTATAGTTCCTTGAAGTTTAACTTGCTATCAAGCACCTTGGACACTGTGTGCTCGCGGTACTTCTGCATCATCAGCTCCATAGCCCGCTCGTAGTCCTCGATACAGATCTTCAGTTCGCGATTCTCCTTGAGTATCTCCGAGCTGTTGATATTCTGCTGCTGGATTCGATTGACCATATCTGCATTGGTCTTGTTGTTCGAGATGCGGTTGAGCGACTCGATGTCGTCCTGGTATTGTCGCAAACTCTCCACCAGCCTATTGTTCGTCTCAGCCTCCTCAAGCAGCGCTGTTCCCAGTGCGTCCAGGTCCTTGACCCGACTGGCCATGCGCTGCGCGTCCATTATTATCTGGCCCACGGATAAATTAGACATTCTGCCGTCGTTACAAGCCCAATTGTAATTTTAGAATTTCTTTTATGTTACCAGGTCTTGCGACCTGACTGGCTCTGCGAATACAATGGAGGAATTCACAACATTTTCTTGACAACCTATGACTGGCGAATGGGCGCTTACCTTAGGTGTAGGTTAAATGATGTCCTTTTTAACAGCTTTATTTTATTTCTGGGCCAAAATATGAAAAAAAATACGCTTACTAATAAAAATTTTGACGACACGACCTAATAGAGCTGGCCAACCTTCGATAGCACTATCGTTATTATCGATGTTTAAGATATGCGATGTATCGATGTTATTTTCTAAAATGACCCAATTATTAGTTTTTTTGACAGCTGAAACCAGTGTTGCCAGAATAACTTTTTTTAGGCTAGATTTAGCATATTTGAAAGTGGAAATTTGTAACTAGAAAAAAACCTATTTTAAATTAAATTAAATTCATTTAGCAGATTTTAGCAATAATGGCATTTGTGTTATACGAAAATGGCTTTTAAAATCTGAGTTTTTTCGATGGGTATGGTGTTCCATATTGACAATTTAAACATTTTCTGTTCATATGCTGCAAGCTCTACATTTTTTATTATATTCAAATATTAAAATATTTTGACAATATCCAATATTGCTTATTTAAGGTCCGAAATAGATTAAAATCATTTTGTTAAATTAACATATGAAGAACGTTTTAGGCTAAATCCAGTAAGAAGTCTTTTTCGTTGTTGACAATTCAAATGCCTGTATTATTTCGTGGTCCAATGCCCAAGTTTAACAGGTTTTAAATTTAGTTTGAATTTATTTTTTTTTTTCCCCAAAGATTGATTGATACCGCCAAGTAAAGCGTAAAAAGAAGCTAAAAGCTTTATTATCATTTTTATGTAAGTTCATTAGGAAGCTATCAGTACAGATTTGTTGTTGTTCTTATTGTGAAAATGGAAGACTTAGCTAAGAATGGACGTAATGCTATATTCCATGCATGGAGTAAAACTAATAATATCTATTAAGTACCTTGCGTCTATGTGGTAATCGTATAAGTACTTTCGTCATTTGAAGTGGTAAGTAGATAAAACACAGAGGTAGAGGTAGGAATAGAATAATACATCGGACGTAGGGATGTACAGACTAAAGATCACGAGATTGCGCTTACACGCCAACGCTGTTGAGACTGCCGGAGGAAAGGTTCTCCGAGCGGCTGGAGAGCCGGGGTCGCTTCATGAGCACACGACCTGCCTTGCTAGCGGACATGTCCACCGGCCCCACCTCCGCGGATTGATTAAGATGATTGTTGTTGCCGCTATTGGATCCGTTGCTTCCGCCAGCACGTTCCAGCGTGCGTTGGGAACGACGTAATGAGGAGGAGGACATCCGCCGCAAACCAGGATCATAGTCGTAGCTAGACTGGCACTGGAAGTATGCCATGTCTTGGTCGGTATCGTTTTTCTCCTCCAGCGTCTGCTGCTGCTGTTGTTGGGCCAGCGGGTTAAGAGTGATGTGAATGTGTCGTTTTCGCTGCCGCTGTTTGCTGGGTGACAAGCTGCTACCAAGGGCTACGAAATCCTCCCTCAAGTTCGCAATCCGTGGCTTGTTCTGACTGCTGCCGCCACGGGCGCGAGAGCTCCTCCGTCGACACACGCATAAACAAGTGCTGACTAGTAGCAGAATAAGCATTGCTCCTCCGCCAATAGTGCCAGTTAACATGGGACTCATGCCAAACGTCTCGTTGTGACTGGGCGTGGTCGTATCCCGATCCCGGTCCCCCTTCTGCAAGACGGGTTCCTCCGTGGTGCTGATCTTGGGACGTTGGGTCCATCCTTGCTTCAAAGCGCTAAACTCGGAGGCAGAGACAGCACTGAAGGATTGCAGCTTGAACTCGTATATGGTAGCCGTCTCCAGTGGGGTGATCTTAAAGCTTCTGGCCTGCGCTCCCTCAATTGTAGCCTTAAAATATTCACCCGCCGATGAAGATGGGCGATAGTAGGCATAGTATCCTGTGATCAGATGCTCATCTGCATTGCTGGCCAAGCGCCAGTGCAGCACCACAGCTGTCTCTGAGTACTCCTCGATCTCCAGCAGCTCCGGCACGGGCATTGGATCGAGAGCTGCTCCCGGCTGCAGGTAAAACTTGGCCGATGTGACGCTCTCTTTGTTGTCGTTGTTAGAGTAAACGGCCAAGATGCGAAAACGGTAAGTGTGCTGGGGCTTCAGATCCGTCACCGATGCCGTGAAGCTCTTGCCCAGCTCAGAATTCCATTTTGGTTTCCCGTAAGGTATGTTATCGTTAGTTGTCTGCCAGTTTTTGCGCTTGCCTTCGCCAACCATGCGGTACTGAACCTTGAAAATGACGATAGGCAGTCCATCATTGCGGGGCACTAGCCAACGGAGCATAACAGATTCATCAGAAAGACGTGTCACATTCGGTGACGATGGTGGGATCATCTGCTGCTGTTGCTTTCGGCTGTGATTGGGCTTCGGATGAGAACGGTGAGGAGATCCTACTCCAGATTCACGAGGCTCACTCTGGATCTGCTTGGGATTTACTTGCAGCAGAGTTCCGGCACTATGCTCGCCTAAAGTGTTCCGGGCGAAGCACTGGACATAACCGGCATGCCGCTTAAGAACGCTGTGAAGCACCAGAGAACCATTGCTCATCAGCTCAGCCTCTGTGTCATAGATGCTGCTCTCTCCGTTCAACAGCCAGTAGATCTCTGGAGTTGGCACTCCTGCTGCCTCACATTCCAACCGAATGCGTTCGCCCTCGTTGGTGAGATCCGCCCAAGGTGAACGCACAATCTGCGGCGGCTGCTCTACATGCAGTCGGATAGAGTGCTTCAAAGCTGGACGTACTCCGTTGTCCAGAAAGCAGATGTATGTGCCAGCATCCTGAACCTGGACGTTGGTTATCTCCAGAGAGTGAGTCAATATTTTAGTGCGCTTATTGTTGAGGGCTCCAGCGACATCGGGACTGCTCCAAACGGCAGTTGGAGTCGGTGAACCAATCCCAGGGCACATCAGCAGCACGGTGCCGCCCTCCCGGGCTGTAACAGTTTGAAATCCGGCCGGTTGTCTGTTAAGAATGTGCGGTGACTTGCTCTGTGATCTTTCAAATGATATAATCTGCAGTTCCAGGGAGCTAGACAATTCCGTTCTTGCTCCTGAAGCCGGATTTGTGGCCTGGCAGCCGTAGGTACCAGCTGACTCTGAGGAGACATTGCTCAAAACCAAATTGCCATTGCTAGCAACATATTCAGCCTTGATTTCTACACCATTATGATAGTAGGTCCAACTCGCCGCGGGATTCGACTGCACCTGTTGTCCACAGGACCAGAACACCGAGTTCCCAACAGGCACACGCCATTGCAGATGGGATTCTGGGCCCACCAGCCGAGTGATGGCCAGCTCAAGGCGGGCTGCGGTGGAAGTAACTACCAGGGGACCGAACCAGCCAATGCACCTGTACTCCCCGAGAGTGTCTGACCGGACGAGAACCCTTAGGCGGGAGATAGCCGCTTCCTGCGTCACGTTCGCCTTGGCCGTGCCAGTGCGCAGGTGCTTGAACCCGGATCCTGGAGACCCACGGCCTGTAGTGGCATTCCAGCGTCGATAGCTCCATTCAAAGCGCTCGGGCTGCAAACTGGTCTCGCACTCCAGCACCACCTCGTCTCCCAGGGGCGCCACCAGTGATTCGGGCGCGCGAAGAATTCGCACGCCTGGCGAGGGATGCGCGGGATAAGCGGGCGGCAAAACCGGAATTGCTCCAAGCCGCGACGTCAGCGAAACGAGCAGCAGCAAGGATGTTAGCAACGACAGCGACATTGTGGTTGGTGATGGGGTGCAGGGCGAAGGCTGCTGAAAATACAATTTAGTCCTGGATCTTAGAGGCCGTGGGAGCGCGTTCGCCTCACCTAACACCAGTTCGGTCTTCCTTTGGATGGGTTTGTCCAGGAAACGCGTTTGCGTTTGCGCAGTTAATAATTTTCACTCTCGGCGTTCGCGCATCACTTGTCGCTCACATACATACAGACATGCGGATGTGGATGTGTGTGTTCGCGTGGGCCTGAATTGAATTTGCATTGGCTGTGGACATTACGCGCTAACGAGCTGGTCGATCCATAAAATCATTGCGTTTTTAATCCGGGCTTCGAGCGAGGCCCTGAAGCCACAAGAACCGAACAAGCACATGCACTCAACAAGTCAAATAAACAACATTAACAATTCCCGTGGCTGGGATGCTGGAACTGGAACTTGAATGGGAGTCGGGAAGCTCTGGTTCAACTGCATTGATTCCCTATTGCTGGCGGAACCAGAGAGGATCACTGGTTCCGAATTCATCGGTTCATCACGCATTACAGTCAATACCAGAAATGACAAAAATATATAATAAACACAAAATAATAGTTTGTAACCTGTGTATTTACACATTTGAAAATTATAACATTATAAATTATAACAGCAACAATTCGCGTTCTAGATAGAGGCGTGAAAAGGAAATAAGATAAAAGTACAAGTAAAATGAGGATTTAGTTAGTTACTAGTTAATTCCAGGGAGCGTACTCATTTTAAGATTTATTTGAAAATCACATGTAATTATTACAGATTGATTTTTATTTTTATTATTATTAATAATGATTTAATCTGAGCAATTTTATATTAACCAATAATAATTATTATTATTTATCAAAATATAAAAATCAGTAGATAATCATTATTTTCAAGCAAAAAAATGTAAACTAAAAAATATCCACGGCGGTCACCATATCAGTGCATATGTATAGATCGGACCAATTGAATTCAGATATTAAGTTTTTTTGCCTTTGATAGTCAGCTTTACGCAAACACCGAACGTTTTCAGCTAATCGATCTTATGTATTTGTTTTTTACAGAAGACCACGTTTTGATAGTCACTTCGAAAGTAGGATAATAATGGTCTTCAAGTTCCGTCAACGGAGAAACTCTAGGTCAATTTAAGACACGATCGGTGACGAAACACAGGTCCACAGATTTAACGAATTGAGAGACAAAAGATACGTCAAGCAAGCCAACGATAAGATCGAAATAAGATCGAAAATTGGAAAAATTAAAGAAATCACTTAATGCTCGACCAAGTTACAATTACATATATTTTCGACCACAACGCAGTAGTATCAACAAGTGTGCAATACCTTTAATATTTTTTGAAGGTATAAACATACTTTTAACAAGAAAGGAAACTAACTTTGGGAAACCGAAGGTTGTTACCCTAGCAGATTGCAATTGGATCAAGAAATTCTTTCAAGCCAAAAGTGTATTAATTTAAATTCTGAAAGATTTTTTGGGTGAAAGTTTTTATTAGGTTAATAACACTGCATATTAAATTTGAAAAATTTTAATTTTACTTAAATTTTGAAATATGGTTTATAATTTATGATTTATAGGGCCTGAAATGAATCCTTCACTGCTTTTTAAGCATTTGCTTGAAATTATAATACCCTGAAAGGGTATAATAATAGTGTTCTAGTTTGAAATGAATGCAGTAATATAGTTTCTACGATTATCGACATCGGTTAAAATTGCCCACTTATTCTACAAAATAATATTCCTAAACTGACGAAATCAGCGACTGCGTAAATTCAATTTCTAACATTCCTCCTGTTAAATTTGAAGTACTATCCAACTCGCTGATACAAGAAATCTTCAGTTTTGGATGTTTAAAACACTGATATATCTGCAAACGAAAAATAATAAAAAGTTATGTATAATTTATGGGATTTAAATAAAACAAATGTTTAAATGAACAATACTCACAACATTGTCGCATCCTGTTTTAACAAAATTAATGACCAGAGGTTCTTCTCGTTGTCTCAAGAGCTTCTGTATGGTAACATCACTAAATTGAAAAAACTTATCATCATCAATGTTGAGCTTGGTCAAGTGCAAAAGTTTTATCCTGGAACAAGAGGAAACTGTGTGCCAAAACTCTCCACCGCCTGACCAGATGCTTGTATTCTCCAAGTACAGCTCCGCTAGGTGGGGGAATTCCCTTAGAGTTTTATTGACGGATCGTGCACACCATATACCCTCCACGACGCCTTCGTCAATGATTGTGATTTTGCGTACATTTTCAAAACGATTTGGGCTAAGGTAAAGCAAAAAGTTTTCATTGCAGGTAAGGGCCACAACATCCTGCCTTCGGGTTTCGACCACGGCATCAAGTAGATTGTCCACATTCTCAAATTCATCAATACTGAACTTTTGTAGCTTGGGCAGACTCAAAAGCTTGTGAAAGTTTTCTGTGCTCAGTTGGTTGCACTCCAAGTGCAGATCCTCTAACTCTTGCAATTTTGATATAGACTCGACAAATGCGTCCTCATCCGATTCCTTAAACCTGATACACAGATACTTTAAAGGACACTCATTGAACATCCAGGCTCAAGTAATCTACAATTTTACTGAAATAAAGCTTAGTCAAAGAACTCATTAGATCAAAGTGGAATAAGGCTATTCTTACAGCAAACATGTATCTGGTACTTTAGTAATGTTCGTCATATTAAGAAGTTATAGGATTCGTCCCAAGACAGCAAGTGCTGCATAGCGTTACCATTATATTCTATCAATAGTAATAGCTTTTTATATCGATCTATAAGTAAGCGCAGCTTCCTAAATAAATGTACATATTTTTCAGTTACTATTAGAAGACATAAATCTTCGTCAGTCGTACATCGTGAAGGGATCCTTGATCACGACAATGACAAATCAGACATTCTGATTTCTCTTATTTATATTTTTCTTATAAATTATTACAAATACACCATATGGAACTGCAGACTTTTTATTATTACGCAGGTGGCTTTTGAACCTTTGCCAGTTCCGTCTTGAATTTGGATATAGTTTCTCGCGCCAGCTTTAGTTTGTCCTTCAGTGTTACGATCTCTACTTTTACTTTCTGCTTTACATTGACAATGTTATCCAAAGTCTTTGCCTTCTTTTCCTCAACTAAAAACAAACATTTGTTAAATATGTAATTTTAAATGAGATAAGTAAAAGGTAAACATAAATGCTTACAGTCAGTATCGTGGGTTAGCAGGCCATTGGCGCTTTGTTCCGAGAGAAGCAAGTAGTGCTGCATGATCTGTGTGGGTTCTTGAAAAACTATTTCCTCGTAGGACTCCGATACAAGGCCCTTCTTTGTGTCCATTGTGGTGCTGGAGGTGAGCTCACCATCGACAACCGGCGACTGGAAAAGCTTAAGGATGTGATAGCACGTCACCGGTCGCTCCGACTGGTCATTAAAGTAGATTTTGATGACCACCTCGAACTCGCCCCAGCCCGTCTCTGTGATCTCGTATGGCGGTTTGACGACGATCCTGTTCGGATTTGCATAGCTCTCGTGAAGCTTGAAATGCACCTTCTTGACGTAAATGGACATGTCCTCGTTTTGAAAAGGCTTCAGATAGACCTTCCATTGATGCGTGTGTCCGTCCTCCTCTCGTTTCTTGCCAAAGGAGCGTGCTATGTTTCCATACACAATCGGCTTAACAATGGTCACGCCTTTGAGCCTGCCACCGGAATCTCCACCGAAGTCTGTCATATTTTTTAGAGTTTAATCGTTGTCTTATTAAAATAATGTTTTGGTTTTCTTCTTCTTTGGTGCAGGACGCCGTGTTATCGATATGTCGATGCAATTGCGACCGTGCTGCCAACCTAGCCAGGTTATACTGTTTTTCATTTTGTTAGTGTTAAATAAAAATTCACATTTTCAAAATTTTTCATGACGGCTTAAGTAAAGTAGTTAATATTTGGAATGTTTCTTTCCCTTATGTTCTTTGCTTGCCTATTTCATATTTTTCAACACTGATAATGCACTTCTTCCCACCATTGCGGCTATCGATATATTTTGCGTTGCTACCATCTCTTGTTTGTAATAACTACGCGTACATAGTTTATAGCAAATCTACGTTTAAAACACAATATAAACTAGTGAAACAGACATTATTTACGCAGAATGATGGCGCGCCGCGGGGGAAAGCGCATTCGGATGGATGATCCTCCTCCGGAATACGAGGAGCTCCACAGGTACAGTATACAAACCTATTCGCTCTTTTCGGTTGAGAATTTTGTACCTATTGCTTACTTCAGCGATGCATTAAATGAAAGCACATCGGATGCGGATAGTCCCACCAAGCGTATGACCAGGTTACGTGCCCGGGGCGGAGTGCGGGACAAGCCACCTATAATTGATGACGACGAGGACGAGTTTTTTGCGCCAGTTACACGGAAGCGAAAGACACCCGCCACCCGCAAGCCGCCGGGGGAACGAAAAGAGCGCGTCGAGCGCCCGCGTAAGGAACCCGTGGATAGAGGACACCACGAGCGTATCGACAACGAGCGGGAGATAACCACCGACGAGAACAGCTTGTACTACATTGTGCGGCATTCTAAGAACGCCATAGCGGTATGGGCTCCTTCGCTAATTTCATATTAACGTCTTATATGGGGCCTTTAATTCCCAGAGCATTGTTGACCAATGGATTGAACAGTACAAGACGAACCGAGAAACCGCGCTTGTCGCCTTGATGCAGTTCTTCATAAACGCCAGTGGCTGCAAGGGCAAGATATCGGAGGACATACAATACCCAGTGGATCACACAGCTATAATCCGACGTATGACCGAGGAGTTTGACGAGGTATTATGCTGCTTGAAGTGCTGCGCTCATTTCTTAATGCTTAATTACTTTTTTCTCAAACAAAAGGAAAGCGGTGAATATCCATTAATCATGACTGGTACACAATGGCGAAAGTTCAAAAATAACTTTTGCGATTTTGTGCAAACACTGGTGAAGCAGTGTCAGTATTCCATTATCTACGACCAGTTTCTGATGGACAACGTGATCTCTCTTCTCACGGGTCTGTCGGATTCGCAAGTGCGAGCCTTTCGCCACACGGCCACCTTGGCGGCCATGAAGCTGATGACGGCTCTGGTGGATGTCGCCCTCCTTGTCTCAAATAACTTTGACAATGCGGCGAAACAATTTGAAGCCGAACGCGTGAAGGTAACCTGATGTGATGTAAGAAGTAGTTCCTTTACTAAAGTCAGCCTATTTTAGTCCCGCGATCGTCGAGCCTCCGACCGTCTGGATTCGCTGATGACGAAACGATCCGAGTTAGAGGAAAATATGGACGAGATCAAGAGCATGTTAACCTACATGTTCAAGTCTGTGTTTGTGCACCGGTACAGGGACAGCCTGCCGGACATTCGTGCCATTTGTATGGCGGAGATTGGTATCTGGATGGAAAACTATCCGCAAAACTTCCTCGACGACTCTTACTTAAAGTACATTGGCTGGACGCTCCACGACAAGATTGGGGAGGTGCGGCTACGCTGCCTGCAGTCGCTGCTACCGTTGTACGAGAAGGATGAGCTTAAGGGTAAGCTGGAGTTATTCACGTCCAAGTTTAAAGACCGAATCGTGGCCATGACCTTGGACAAGGAGTTCGAGGTGTCTGTACATGCCGTCAAGTTGGTCATCAGTATTTTGAAGTAAGTTAAGAAGACATTCATAGAGGGAGGAGTACCTAATTTTGTACTACTCTAGAATCCACCCAGAGATATTGGCCGATAAAGATTGCGAAATCGTCTACGAGCTGGTATACTCGTCGCATCGAGGTGTGGCTCAGGCGGCCGCCGAGTTCCTTAACGTTCGCCTGTTTCATCTGACTGCCGACATGGAAGAGACCAAAACCAAGCGCGGCAAACTGCGTCTACCCAATACTCCGCTAGTCCGGGACTTAGTGCAGTTCTTTATTGAATCCGAACTGCATGAGCATGGCGCCTATCTCGTTGACTCGTTTATCGATAGCAATGACATGGTGAGGGACTGGGAATGTATGACGGATCTGCTTCTGGAAGAGCCGGGTCCCAACGAGGAGTTCCTTGACAACAAGCAGGAATCGACTCTTATCGAGATCATGGTGAGCAGTGTTAAGCAATCGGCCACAGGAGAAGTGCCTGTCGGACGGGCAAGCAATAGAAAATGCACTCTCAGTGCTAAGGAACTCAAGGCAATTCAAGATGAGAAGGCAAAGTTAACGGAACACTTCATTGTGACTCTGCCGTCGCTGCTGGAGAAATATCAAGCGGATAGCGAAAAGCTGGCCAATCTTTTGGCTATTCCTCAGTACTTTGATCTAAATCTGTACACTACAAATCGTCAGGAGGGCAACCTACAGGCTTTGCTAGACAGAATAAACCAGGTAATGAGTATGCACACCGGCCGGGAGGTATTGGAAACGTGCGCAAAGACGTTGGAATGCCTTTGCGCCGAAGGCAGTGCCTCCTATACGAGATGCAATATAGCCAGATCGAACATTATCGAGGGTGCAGTGAATAAGTACAAGGATGCCATCGAGGAGTGGCGAAATCTTATACAAGGTGCGTTAATTACCCTATAATTCCTTTAGGGACCCCAATTTACACTCTCTGTTTACTTATAGGCGAGGAAACCCCGAACGAGGACGACATCTACAACATAACCATTACCCTCAAAGTACTTTCCATACTTTATTCGTCGCACAATCTTAATCCCTGGGATCTGTTCAAGTCCCTTTTCCAAGACGTCGAGGAGGCCCAATCTAAGGAGAACGTTGACCGCTGCCTTCCCAACGAAGCTCTTGCGTATTGCATCGAGGCCTGCTATTTCTCCATCAGCTGGGGACTGTACTACGTGGAAAACGACTGCGAGTCGGTAAACGTGACCGATGTGGTGGCCGAGCTGCGAAACAATCTGGACACCTTCATGGCAGCCTGCTTTGAGTTGACCCGGGATGGACCCACTGTGCAGATTCAAGAGGCGGTTGGATACACTTTAATTGGTTTTCTTTACCGAGTTTCAACTGTAGAATTTTGCAGGCCTATCAATCCATATGCGATCTGCTGATCATTTTCTCAGATAAATTGGCCCGCAGCGAGATCGAACATATTCGGGGCCTGGAATACAAGTCGCGAATGGATGAGCACCTAATATTGGATAATTTTGTACAGCACTACGTGTTCTCCCTTAAGCAGGATGTTGCCCAGGATGAGACTCGCATTGAGGAGCTGCATAAGAAACGTAACTTCCTGGCTTGTTACTGCAAGTTGGTTGTTTACAACATAATACCAACAATGCGTGCGGCCAGCATTTTCAAGTATTATGTCAAGGTGAGTGCTTCAAGAACAAAAATTGATAATTTTCTGTATATATTCACTGAATTTAATATTTGTACAGTGCTACAATGACTATGGAGACATAATTAAAGCTACATTGGGCAAGGCTCGTGAAATAAATAAAGTCAACTTTGCTATGACCTTGCTTTTAAGCCTTATCACGGTTTTTAAGAGCTTGCAGGAGCAGCACGAAGACGGCATTGTCTCTAAAAGCTCTCAGGAATTTGTCGACCTAAAGGAGTTGGCTAAGAGATTTGCACTCACTTTCGGTTTTGACGCCCTTAAGAATCGAGAGTCGGTGGCCGCCATCCATCGCGGTGGCATTTACTTTGCCGCAAACAAGCAGCCTGAAGATCCCGTGCGAGCTCCAACTCGTCTACTGTTCTTGGAGGTTCTGAATGAGTTTAATTACAAACTGCTCAAGCAGGACAAGAAGGTAATCATGGGATTTCTGGACAAGATCATCCCACCCGGCATGCCATCCAGCCGCGCTGAGGAGTGGCAACCGCTGGTCCTCTATCGCAACTCGTTGCTGCATGGCGAAACTGATCAAGCGCCGGTTGCCAGCAAACGGGCTTACACACGAAAGCGACGCGATCATGGTAAGATTAATTTAATAATAACATTCATAACAAAATTCATATTATACTTAAAATCTAGATGAAGAAGAGGAAGAGGAAGAGGATGAAGAGGAACACAATGATCCCGACTACAGGGGCTAGGACCCATTGCATTTAGTTTAAAACGATCAACTAGCTCTTAAGTTCAAAGTCTTCATTATGTATATAAAGTTTCTAGATATTAAACATTCTACTCATTACTGTCCGAAGTGTAATTGGACTTGATAAGCAATATTTTTGCTGCACTTTCGGGACTCAATCCTGCTTGCATATCTTTGTATAAGTGTGCAGATTCTCGGAACAATCGTTCGCCGCTGGCACTTGCTGCCGGCACTGATAGAAATCTCCGAACAATACCATACATGGAACTATATTTGATATTTGCCTTCCACCACATCAGGGGGTCCATATTCCTATCAATTCTTGGCTCAGAGTTGTATAAATATAGGAGATTTTTAATCTGCGATTGGGATCCAAAGGCTGTTGTAGCCGTCTGTTGAGTATTAGTGGAAACGCCAGCCGTCAGCATATTGTCCAGAATACTATCTATCTTAGACTCGTTTATCTTTAGAGAAGACGACGACGACGACACTTTGATTATTTTTAATGCCGGTTGGCCGTCGTCCCCCTGAGCAGTTGCGAGCAACAGGTGCAAAGCTTCATTGGCCACCAGATGCTCCTCTCGC
Source organism: Drosophila jambulina (assembly GCA_018152175.1). Lineage (NCBI taxonomy): Eukaryota > Metazoa > Arthropoda > Insecta > Diptera > Drosophilidae > Drosophila > Drosophila jambulina. The sequence goes on along the minus strand of JAECXH010000114.1, from coordinate 23,066,596 downwards.
TCAGTAAAAAAGGCCTGCTTGTACCTTGGATCCAAATAGGTGGCCATTAGATATTTGATATCACTGGTGACGTGTGAGAACTTCATTTCCAGCTCTTCGAGCAGCTTTCTGGCAAAACTGCAAATAGTCTATGAAAAGAAATTTGTACTTAATTATTATTACTATTATAATTTTCTCATTACCACGGAGGAAACATAGTTGTGCACGTCCGTTCGAAGGGAATCCCTTAAGGCGGCCACGAGTGGAATTACCGATGAGGCCGTTGTTGATGGATAGCTCCAAATCTTTATGATTTCCTCACACGGTTGCATCACCTTATTGCACAAGTCGATGTCTGTCCACTCATCTGGATATATTTGAACGATATTATACTCCTCGGAGTACAAAGAGAGTGCATCCTTCATCCTAAACACGCTTGCCATCATTTGAAAGGTTACATTCCATCCAAGAGGAAAAGGGGGTAGTACAGAACGTGCCTCTAGTTTTAGTCGCATCTCTTGAATAAATTTGAGATGATCATGGGCCATCTGGTCATGAGCAAAGTGGTCAACTATTTGCTTGCACTTCGATGACAGATTCTGAAGCACTTCGTTCGACTGCAGCGCGAATCTTACGCACATTTGCAACCGATGAACATTGCAATCTGGAAGTGAGCCAGGCAGAGCCGTTAGCTCGTCCCTGATGATGCAATGAACCCTCTCTTTGGGCACCTCTATTGCCACGCCAGGAATGAGGTCCCGAATACAACATGATAGCTTCGAAGGACATTCGTAGTTAAGAGCTTCGCATCTTAGAGTAAATCGATGGCTCTGGAAATCCTGCGAAATACCAGAACAAGACAAGCTGAGCAGTCCCTCACTATTGTCACCTCCCCACCATAGACTTGTGGATAACGAGATGAAGTCAAGGAGGTCCACCTGCTGCTTTACATGCGCTTGCATCCTCCTGTATATATCGTGGCACAGGAGATTCTCGTAGTAGCTCCTCGAGCGGATCACATATTTTGGCTGCAGAACCTTCACGAAGTTTATGAATCCTTGTCCTTCAATAAACGAAAACGAGTGGTTTAAAAACATCAGCGCCAACTTTTCGTCACAGCGCGCTCTGAAGAGCGAATCCTCGCTTTCCAAAGGATCCGGGTCGGATTCCTAAACGAAAAATAGTTAAAGTTGAATCAATAATAAGAAACAACTTTTTTGTTATAATCCTTAAATTAACCGATGTACTTTTTGAAATCTTACCATATAGACTAAGTTTGTAAAAATATTAAAATTGAAAACAAAAAAATTAATGAAATATTTAATTGATATGTGACTAGAGCTATAATTCTAAGTGGAAACTTGCTGAGCTAGGATAATAAATTAATAAATGTAGTTTGCTTAAATGATTGACTTACATAAAAATATAGTTCTTAAAGCTAAAATAACTTAATTAAGCTGCGATTTTCTTGACTTTACAAAATTCCTCAATAAGTATAACAATTTGTTTATTTATCTTACGATTTCACAAGATGCTTTCTCGCTAATGGCATTAACCATATTTAATTTTTCTATTTTTCTCGCTTGGAAGTTGTATCAAATCGGGAGAACCGGGGGAATCACCAGCAACTCTCTAGTCTCTGGCCTTTTATCTGCTGAAGGTTAGGAGTGCCTGGAAACTGGGATAGGGATACTCACATGCATGTGCAACTCCAATTGCGTTGTGGGATGATGGGGCGAAGGCGAGCCGTTGACTTCCCTCTTCACCGCAAACTTAACGTCTTCGAGAGTTAGGAACTCTTCTTGGTGCTTGCTTTTTAGGTGGTTTCGGAGACAAGTAGTTCCACGGCCCTTCCTCGAATAGTTTCTGTTGCACAAGCAGCATGTCGCCACAGTATCCGAGGCCTTGTAGAAAAACTGCCAAACATTACTTTTCTTGCTCATGGCCCTAGATTTGTCCCAAAAACAGCTAAAACTCTTTTTGCGGATGTCCGCATCCGCTTTTACATCCGTTCTGCGGCAGAGGTTCGTCAGCCCTGGAAAACTATCACAAAAGCTATCGATTGGTGTAACGCGCAATCGATGAAAGCTCTTACAACTAGGGCTGCATTAAACAAATTAATACAGTTAGGATTTTATTAACATTGACTGTAGTAGAACGATAAGGTCTGGCAATCGAATTAGCTAAAATGTGTTTGAAATTTGATTTCCCGCCGAATAAAAATCTACAAATATTAAAAATTAGAGTGCATCAATATCGATAAGCATCCGTGATCGACTATCGGAAAAATATGGCCGCTTATTAGTTTTTGGCGGGCCAAAAGCAGCTGTTGCTGGCTTACAATATTGAAAATAAATTATAATCTCTCTAAATAATGCCCTGCGGTATGAAGTTGCCCAATACGCCAGATGAACTGGCCACTCATCATAAAGACTCCACAGGAGTCAAGGAGCTACTCAAGGATTCAACACAATGGCACTCCATTCCGCTGCTGAACTACACGCCACTCCACAAGCTGAAGGATCGGACTTTGGTGCGGTTCCGGGGCATGATCCAGGACATGATGGACCCAGAAATCTATCTGGAGCGCTACGAGGTGAAGGCCCCCGACGGTAGCAAGCGACTCCATGACGGAAAGTACTTGGACTGCTTGAAACTGGCTACTGGCGAAGAAATTGACTACAATGCGGAGGGTAATGTGCACGGCGAAAGGCGAACCCTGTTCTTGGTTTCAGTGCCGGGCTTAAACGATTGGACCAGACAGCACGAGAAGCAGTGCGGGCCGCAAATCGAGGTGGTTAGCTCAGCTTGCCAGTCTGCCGGTAAGAAACGCACTCTAGACGCTAAAGAGGAAGCCATGGAGGTGGATGAAGCTGACAAGACCTCTCTTAAGCGACAGTGCGTGGCTGAGATCAAGGCGGTAGAGGAGCAGGTAGCATCTTCGGGCTCATCCGTCCTCGGTTCCGAGTATCTTCTTAACTCACCATTGCCCAGTCGCCCAAGCATGGCCTGCATGGTGAAAGTCTACGAGGACTTTGACACCTACCAACTCAACACCCTAGTGGACTTTGTGGGTTTTTTGTCTGTGGACCCTTCTCTAGATGGGGCCAGTTTGAATATGGAGGGGTACGAAAGCTTAAGTGAGCTGCAGGCTGCCCACCCATCGCCCTTCCTCATACCCCGGCTGCACGCAATCGGATTCCAGACGCTAGCACACGCCAATCCGTTGCTAGACTGCAGCCTGCGACAGCCAGTAACAGAAACCAGTGATGAGGCGAGTCCGAACCAGCTAGCCGTGCACAAAGATCTGCGCATACTGCTCAAACTCTGCCTTTTTGATGACGAAATGGCTGCCGAGTATCTGCTCTCTCATTTGATTTCCACAGTATACAGTCGCACCCAGATGGAGAGCATTGGGAAATTCTCGCTAAACCTATGCAATCTGCCCAGGGAGTGCCTTCAGGACTATACAAAAAAGCTTTACCAGGTGCTGGAACTGCTGCTGCCGGCAAGCCATTACCTGCCCATGACTCTGGAAACAATGAACACGTCCAACTTTGCCCCAAAGTGAGTAGCAGAACCTGAATTATTACTCTATAATAAACCATTAAATATGCTTATCAGGAAAGACTATGAGACCAACAAGCTCGTCTCTGGAATTCTGCAGCTGGCGCCACATACTCATCTCGTACTTGACGAGACTTGCATGAAACAGGGCAAGCTGGAGGCCAACGGCGTTCATGCCGTTCAACATCTGGCCCATCTAATCAACAACCAGGAGCTGAAGTGCGACTTTCAGTACTACCAGATCGACTATCAAGCAAACATTCCTGTTTTGGTCCTTAGCGAAGGACGCAGCATGCTGCCTGTAAGTGTGTGTAATCCTTAAAGTGCTTTAAGGCATTGCGTCTCCAGTGTTACTGTCTTGGTTGCAGAGCGATTTCGTTGTACCCATTAATGCCGATGCCAAGGCTGTGGAGCTTCTTGATGAGTCTCTAAAGGCTGCCCATCACTACCTTCAGCCTGCGCGCCTTCAGCAGTTCCGCAAGTTCTTGACCACTGCCAGGATTAGCCAGTTCACGGTGAGCGAGGAGCACACAGAAATGATCCAGCAGGAATTTGTGCATATGCGTAAGGCTAACGTAAAAAGCAATGCCGATGATCTGCACGGTTTGCTGGTGCTCTCGCGTCTGCTGGGTATTGCCCGAGGCAAACAAGCGCTGGACAAGGAAACCTGGCAACTGGCCACGGAGTTAGAGGCAAATCGTCGCCAGAGGCTTCAATCCCTGCCGAAGTCGGCAACACAAATGCGCTCTCAAAGTTGAATAAAATGTAGAATTTATTTATTTTAAGCTATCGTCAACGGAAACATACACTTAAATACTGAATAATTTCAGTTTTCTGTTATATTCTTATTTCCTAAGTCGAGGATTTTGTTAAATGGGCAACATGGAGGGAGGTTTGTTCTTCTTGCCTTTCTTTTTACTCTTACTCTTGCATTATATAAAAACTTCAGGCTACCCAATTTTTTCACGGTAGATTATGTCTCCTGATCTAGGACAATTTCGTGGCTAAGATGCTCAAATCGGCCCTCGATTAACTGACTGGCTAGACAATCACCACAAAGATTCAGGTGACAATAGCAACTATTGCACCGCCAGGGCGTCTTGGTTACAGTCTCCTCCTCGCACTCTGCACACTTGGGTGCCAGGGGATCCGGCTGGTAGCCATCGGCTTCTATCTGTTGCTTTTCGACCTGTATGCTTGAGAGAATCATAAGGCGCAAGTCCTGTTTGCGCTTGGCCTCCGCATCCAGACCGGCCTCCAAGGTGTCGGGCTCAGTCTCGGTCTTTGTTTCTTTTTTGATGTGTGATATTGCTGTCACATCGGTGGCGGGAGATAAAACGCGAATTTCGTCTAGTGTACAGTCGTCCTCCGGCATTTGCAGCGATATGTTGTGGGCGGGAAAGAAGGTGGATCTGCGCAAGTTAACCTTGTGTTTGCTCAGACCCGGTTTGCGGTGCTTCGGTATACGTCCGGGAACGGGCATCCCAGCATCGTGCAGCTTTTGGAAGTACTTCTGTACGCGGCTAAAAACCTGCTGGGGCGTCCGGTTGCCCAACGCTTTGGCTATTTTGCCAAATCGTCGCATCTCAACTTCCTCGGGCGGATACTGGATCAGCAACTGTTCTAACCGCTGCTGCTCCTCGTTGGTCCACAATCGATTGAAGTTCTCCGACCGTCCGTTGCTCCTGTCCTTGACTTCGTCAGGTGGCTGCGCTAAGGATGTTTTTGCCTCCACCGGCGTTTCATTAGTGACGTCTTTAATTTCATCGCTGGCGACCAACGTCGGTAACTCCGGCAACACAGCGGTACTAATGTAGCTATCGGACACCAGCGGCTCATTGTTTCGCAGCTTGTCTAGCATCAGAGGCGGATTCTCCAAGTATGCGTTGCGGGTGGCTTCCAGCTCACCGATCTGCTGGTGGACACGAATCCTTTGTGCCTGCAACACTGCAATCGTGCGCAATAAGTTGGCGTAGCATTGGTTGCCACGAAGGGCCAAATGCTCCGTCTCAAAGTGGAAAACATCCTCATCCTCCGGAGAAGAGTCACTTAGTGGTTCCATTGTTTTATTTGCTATTTATCTTGGTATTTATTTAAAAACACGTGTGATTATAATATCTTATGTTTAAAATATTATTAATGAAAATAGAAAAAAATTATCATGTGATGTCATTTCCGATTTTTTTCCGTCATATTTGGCCTTTTTTTAAGTGTGGTTGCGGGAAAATTTTGAAAACAGCGGGCAGCAGGAATTCCAGCTTTTGTGGCAAATTGAAGAAACTTTATTTACATTTTAATTATACATTTTGAGCGATGTTTTAATTGAATTTGATGGCTTAAATATTAATTATGTCTTTCCATCGGCACATTCTTCAATTACCAGATATCAACCACCTGCATCACAATAGGCATTTTACCTTAAATATTCTTAAAATGACGATTTTGGGTTAATTCAAAATGCTGTTATTTCGATACATTTAAAAAAAAACCATCCGAAATTAGTTTTTAAAATTTATTAATTTGGTTTTAAATTTGTATATCCAATTAAATATCGTATATTTTGGGGTGCGGCGCACTTAACAATATGTATGGAAAAATGTTAATATAAATAATGGAGACGGTATCTCGAACACCAATAATTTTGTTTTTTTTTTTTCATTTTTAAAAATGAGTTGGGGTAAGAAATGAACTTTAGGACCTTTTTGAAGAAATCAAAATATTATTGAAGTTACAGGAACCAAAATTTACTTAAAACCCAAATGTCTTGCACTTTTATGTTAAAATATATCGAGATCCTGACTATAGGAAATTTTTTAAGGGACGAATTTGAGCATCGAAAACTTTCTTGGATCGGAAATATTGATGACCTGTGTCATCCATCCGATTAAGGCGGAAATATTAAAGATGTAGGAAATATTCTCTAGATATATATAAAATATATATATTATTCATTTTTTTAAATTTATCTTTATCTTTTGTGTTTAATAAAATATGTCTGTAATGATGAAAAAATGTACACAAAATTATTTTATAAAAATCATTTTTTTTTAGGTTTTTTTTCTGGATTTCATCACTGCTAGGCAATTGTTGTTGGAGCGCTTAGCTGTTTCGGCAGATGGAATACGTAACCTTTGTTTACGTTTATAACTTTTTGCAATGAGTTTCGCAAGAACACCTCTTCTTCGTTGTCGATCATTGGATTGGTCAAAAGCAAAAGTATACACAATTGTTCGACTTCATACACAAAAAATTAATCCTGAAATTTCAGCGTACGGCGTCCACCACATTAAGCGACAGAGTTCGAATCGTGGAAGTGGGACCGCGAGATGGACTCCAGAATGAACCCAAGTTACTGCCGGCAGCCACCAAAATCGAACTGATTAATCGGTTATCCGGGACGGGACTGCAAACCATTGAGGCCACCAGCTTTGTGAGCGCCAAGTGGGTGCCTCAGATGGGTGACAACGCGGAGGTACTGCGGGGGATCAGCAAAGTGCGTGGGATCAGCTACCCGGTGCTCACGCCCAATATTATTGGATTTGAGAGTGCGCTGGCAGCTGGTGCCGAGGAGGTGGCTGTTTTTGGAGCCGCATCCGATGCATTTTCCCTGAAAAATGTTAATGCCACGGCTTCCCAGGCCATCGAACGGTTCAAACCTGTGCTGAAGGCGGCCAAAGAGAATGGAGTACGTGTCCGCGGCTACGTGTCCACCATTGTTGGCTGCCCATACGAGGGAGCAATTGCGCCGTCGGCCGTGGTCAAGGTGGTGGAGGCGCTTTATCATATGGGCTGTTACGAGATTTCCCTGGGCGATACTATCGGCGTAGGGACTCCCGGCAGCATGCGCCGAATGCTTGACGAAGTGACGAAGGCGGTTCCCGCTAAAGATCTAGCAGTGCACTGCCACGATACTTACGGTCAGGCGTTGTCCAACATCTTGGTATCTTTGGACTACGGCATTCGTGTGGTGGACGCCTCAGTGTCCGGTCTCGGCGGATGCCCCTACGCCAGGGGAGCATCGGGCAATGCGGCTACCGAGGACGTAGTCTATATGCTGCGTGGCATGGGCCTCCAAACGGGCGTTGATCTGGACAAACTGATTAAAGTAGGTCGGTATATCTGCACAGAGCTGGGCCGGCCGTCCGAGTCTAAGGTGAACCGTGCCTGGAAGGGACCTCAGTGATACACCTAGTACATCCGAAATATGAAAACGTTGGCATTTACTATCACTAGTTAAATACATTTATTTGTCGCTGCAATATTAACTCTAATACATTTCGATTTGCCCTTTTGGCGGTCTAGAATTTCTGTGCATCTCTGATCGTGTACAGGGAAACGTCACCTGAGGCGAGCGATAGATCCGCAAGACTGTGATTGGCGCGGCGTGGAATTTGCGATGATGACGAGAATTGCTTTCTATCGGCTGGTGCATTGGGCATTTTCATCTTTCCATCGTGACGGAGTACAGTCGGTTCTACGGCCGAGTTTAGATACTTTTGAATCTGTGGTACACTAGGCATGGGGATGGGAGTGCGCTCATCAACCACCTGCAAAATATAAAGTTCATATCAGACTTCGGCCACGGCTTACCACAAAAGATATGTAGGAAAGCTAAATGAAACATTCATTTACCCTTCTTTCAAACTACAAACCTTAATTTCGATTGATAAATATGTATGCAAATTGCAGATCAAAATTGATATTTGACTTACGTGCTTAATCTCCGAAGATATGTAAGCCTTTTTTGGCAGCAGATGGGCGGAGGAGTCAATGCCATTGATAAAAGCACTGGCACCGCTCGCCTTTGAGCAGCTCGCTCCAGTATTGCACATGGGCTTCATCTGGCACAAGCGAGATTCCTGCTCCAGCTCACTGATGGCTAAAGTACTGAATATATCGGTACTGGTTGGACGAAACAAGCTCATTAATGGAGCAGTCCCCGATTTCTGAGTGTAGGTGCGAATGGGACTGACAATGTGGCGTAACTGGGGAATACCTGAATGCACGCCAAAGAACTTCTTCTTCGTCCACTCCATGTTGAGGTCGTGCTTGGGGACCGGCCTGCTCTTGTTAGGCGAGGCATCGAGGCCTTTTGGCTTGTTGCTAGCACGCAATGGCAAAGATGGCTCCAAAAAACGGTTTACTGGTGATTGCGCTATTTTCTTGGGAGACACCACGAAAGTGCTTTGCTTGGGCAACATCGGGCTCTTGGGCTTAGCGGCGAGTGGTGTTGGAACTCCATTGCTTATATACTCCATGCCCTTTTCCATCATGTACTGAATTTCCTCCATAGTATCGTTAAAATGCAACGACACGTTCTCCTTGTCTTCCTTGCTCTCATCCGTTTTATTCCCTTCGATGGTCTCATCCACCTGAAGATTCGTAAGCCGAATTGAGACCTCTTGTTTAATTTCTGAAACGATCTGGACTTCCTCATCATCATCAGAAGACAACTCAATTATGGTGTCATCTATTAAATCATCCGATTGATCGTTTGCCCCCTCTGGCAGCTTCTTGGGCGACAACGCCAGCTCTCTTAGGCTTCCGTGTAGGTCGCTTAGAAGCTCTTGTTCCTCCCCCTTAGACATGCCTGGTGGCTTGGCCTTGGCAATTGCAGCGTGAAACAGATCATCGACGTTGAGAAGCGTTCCGCTGGTGAGAGAACTGTCCGTGGCTGTTTCATAACAACTGGATGCATTTGTCTTTCGGGTACGAGCGCTCAGAAAACTGTTCAGCGATGATACGCCTGATGACTCCAGTTCATTGTCTTCGATAATGGTCGAGGGACGAAGCAGACCCACCATCTTTACTGGCGATACTTTGGTCTTGGCCTCCAAAACGGAATCATCGATGGTGCCAGCCAGGGTGTTGTCGTTGTCCCAAAAGCGCGAGGGCGCCTCCACATCCTCCAGCTGGGTGCACTCGACACCCTTGACGGGACTCTCGTTGTCCAGCATATCTTCGGTGCCAACTGCCTCGAGCATGCGACGCAGAGCATCGATTTCCATTTGATCATTGGCGCTGCGACTGGTCGAGGCACTTCTATCCTTGGCCATGGCCATCACCTGGCTTCTATTCTCACTGTGCAGATACTGGAACAGAGTGCTGTCCGGATCGGATCCAGTCTTGTCGCACATTTTCTCAAAGGCGTCGAAGCTGTCATCGATGTCCTCAGAGTGGCCCATGGCTCCTTCGCACATGGTGTCTTCGTTGAGATTAATGGTTTTTTGGTTAATTCCAGCCGCGGCCGGATTCATCCCACTCCTGATCTTCAGAGATTTTCTTAGATCACCGTCCATCTCCCGGCTGTACCGCTTATCCTCGACCTTGACTGGCTTCTTGGGTGAGCTAAAAATGGGAGCTGGTTAGTTCAACCTTATAGGCTAATCCGGTGAGACTAATTTCGGTTTTTGACATGCGTTCCAAATGTGATTATTTGTACTTTGTAGGTGAATGTAAGTTTCTATTCGAATCAATTAATGTACTTTTGTATGGGGTAGGTGCAACACTATCCAAGAAGAGGTTTGAAGGTATTTACCAATCTGTCAAGAGGTACGCACGCAGTTTCTGACGCCATGCCTCGTTGTCTTGGAATTTCTTAAGTCCAGACATGTCTGTGGCCTGGCTTTCCGATCGAGTGTTAGTGTGAGCGTGTGTGTTTGGCAAGTCCTTGTAGCTAAACTCTGCAGGCCACGGGGTCGCGTATTTCACCTGGTTTTAAAAATACCTAACCCAGGTCACTACCTACGTACCTTTGGAAAAACAAATATGCGGCGGCTAGCACAACTCTCATAAAACGAAAAACTCGCGCAGTATGTATCGATCGACGCGCTTCTATTGTCGGTAATTTTGAATACAAGCCAGTGTGACCGTTGTATAAATCTTACCATCAATTTTAGGATATAACAGTGACAATACTTGCATATTACATTGGTTTCCATGTAAATAATTTTATTGCGATTTCAACATTCGATCAAGTATTGGAGTATGTATACTTAATAACCATAAACAGTAATAATTATATCTTTAGTATATTTTACAAGTCTAAGTCAATACGTGGCCACACTAGCAACAATGCAACACCAAATGCCGGGGAAAAAAGATAACAAAGTGCGTTAGCACGGTGAAAGTTGTATTTACTGAAAATTTAAAGTAGTAGTCACAGCACAAAATGAACGCACTGCGACACACGATATCCCTAGTATCACTGGGCACTTTCCAACTGGTCCGTAGGACGCGAGGTCGGTATTTGGGGGGTTTCCTCCTCGGAACCGGACTGGGCCTGGCCACCTTCTCGTCGGTCACGTACGCCCATGCAGCGGCGGAAGAGAGCAACACAAAGGTCAAGAGGGAGCTGGACACCTCACGGTTCATGGCCGAGCCCATTACTGACCGAAAGGTACTATTGGAGGACAAGCAGAACATGCGCCACCGCATGGAGCTGATGATCATGGAGATTCAGGCTGAGTTCTGTCGGGCCCTCGAGGCTGAGGAAAACTGTGGCCAGAAGTTCAAAGTGGATCGCTGGCAGCGGGCTGAAGGCGGTGGCGGCATCACGTGCGTTCTGCAGGACGGCGACGTCTTTGAGAAGGCGGGCGTCAACATATCGGTGGTAACCGGATCCCTGCCCCCGGCCGCCGTGCAGCAAATGCGAGCCCGAGGAAAAAACCTGACTGAGGGTGCCAAGCTGCCTTTCTTCGCAAGCGGTGTGAGTGCTGTTATTCACCCTCGCAATCCACACGTACCCACCATTCACTTCAATTACCGCTACTTCGAGGTGGAGCTGGCAAACGGTGAAAAGCAGTGGTGGTTCGGCGGCGGCACCGATCTGACGCCGTACTACCTGAACGAAAAGGACGCCTCCCACTTCCACCAGACGCTGAAATCCGCTTGCGACGAGCACGACTCCTCCTACTATCCGCGCTTCAAGAAGTGGTGCGACGACTACTTCCGCATCAAGCACCGTAACGAGAGCCGTGGCATAGGGGGCATCTTCTTCGACGATATCGACACACCCAACCAGGAGGCTGCATTTAATTTTGTAACAGACTGTGCCAAGGCTGTGATTCCCTCTTACGTGCCGCTGGTGCGCAAGCACAAGAACCGGGAGTACGGTACCAATGAGCGCCAGTGGCAGCTGCTGCGCCGCGGCAGATACGTGGAGTTTAACCTGATTTACGATCGGGGCACCAAGTTTGGCCTGTATACGCCTGGAGCTCGCTATGAGAGCATACTGATGTCTCTGCCCCTACACGCCCGCTGGGAGTACATGCACGAGCCGAAGGCCAAATCAGAGGAGGGCAAGCTCATGAAGGTGTTGAAGAACCCCAAGGACTGGGTCTAGGCGGGTTAAAAATTTTTACATTGACATGCGCGGGAAATGGTGCCTTTCTTCAGTTAATTTTAGAAACTGCATTATGTACATAAAAACATATTATATTAGTTATTTGAAATAAACTTGACAATTGTTCACATTTGTTTCTTTGAAGAGTAAAATTTATTTTTTGGATTGTAAAAAAAAATATTTTATTTAAATTAGAATCAGAATGGCGCATTGTTCATGCTTTTACAAATTAAATGTAAGACGTTTAAACCGATAAACATTTTTTTATGTATAGTTCCTAATCCTGAAATCCGAACATAAAAGTTTAAAGTCGTCACAAATGTAATTCATTCTTTCTTAACAAATTGCTTCTTGCTAAAATTTGTGCTAGTAAACTTGTTAATTTATCTATCTCGTATGGATGCTTACTTCATCAAGCCGAAAATGTTATATACTCTTAAAATTTAAAATTGTACAGAAGCGATATAAAAAAAATAATTCTTAAAATAATGTTGTTAGTGGTCTTGCACATTTACTTCTTTCTTATATGAAAAAACTACATTGCGAACAGAAGAGACTAATCTAGATCGAATCGGCTGTTGACACTTAGGAAGAAGGCCTCTGTTAGACAATGTACCTTTGCAATCTTCCGAAGAAAATAAAAAAAAAAAAATAAACTGCAAGAGTATAAAAATAGTAATATAAAGCATTGAATATTTATTTCTACAACTTTCATTGCGGACTATTTTTTACCATTTTTTTAAAGATACATGAAAGTTTGTGGGTAGACAAAAAATTGATTTGACAAAACTGTACCTCAGTGTGAAGGTTAACGAACTAAACGACATTATAGTATACATACACAATCATCATGTAGTGCTACCTCCATGTACATTACATACATGGTGTGGTTTCTGCTGAAGTAGCACTTTCTGGTTTGAGGTTATGTCTACGGCTATGCAATTTTCCACTACAAAATTCCACGCAATGATGTCATTTCAATCCTAAATTATAAAGCCTTGTTATGTTTTCCACCTAACCGATGTAGCGGAGTACATAATGATATGCTACCTTTTCCTGAAATTTCAGTTTTTGCACCGGTTTCGTATGTGTGTGTATACCAATTTTCACACACACGCGAATGTCCCAGTCCTGGCCGCGAGACACACACGCGCACCGTTCCCCCGATACGATGCACATCGCACATATGTGTGTGTGCGTCTATAGAGGGATATTAAGCGGGAAACCCACGACACCGGCATTAGGGGGATAAAAAATGCTACCCGATCACGCTCGCTACTAAAGATTGAATGTACACATATATAGTTTATAAAATGATTTATTTCCCATTTCGTACAATAGTTTGTTTATTTGCTGCTGTTTTGTTGTTTTGTGTACAGACAAGTTCTCCTCAAGTACAGAGCGTACTCTTGTTTCAATTGATTCTTTCTGTTGTTACATTCTGTTCTGAAAGTGGTTCCATCTTGTTTGTTTTATTCTTTGTTAATATAAAATGTGTGGTATCTACCTTAACTAAGTATATTTAATAAGCGCCGCCAGTCTGCTGCTGATATACCTCGATGGTGTCGCCCTCCTCCATCTCCAGCGAGGTCGGAGTGTCGTTCTCGTTGATGGGCTGGCCGTCGAAACGGAAGCGAACGACTTGCATGGAAAGTCCGGCACGGTCGCAATAGGCGTTCATCAGCTTTCGCAATGGTGTGTGCTTCTTTATCTTGAACTGCACTACGGCATTGTCCTGTCCGAGAACTTTCAAATTGATGTGTTCAGTCTCACCGCCTTTCTTTTCGTCCGACATGTTTTTTTTTTCTATTGGCGTTCGCGTTTGTCCGTAAAAGTTTGGTTGCTGATACCGGCGTGCTGTACAAAACGAGAAAATGCCGCAAGGCATACGCAAATTAGAAGCCGCGGAAGTATTTGTTGCTAAGTTGGGCAGTACCAGCAGCAATTGAAATTTGCTGAAAAAATTTACCTGCTTTTCTTTGCTTCCTACTCGGCTGCTAGCTGTTAAAATTTTCGTCGGCTTCCTTTTGCACACGCCAAAATGGTTGTCAAAAGATGACACTATCGACTCTGGACTACTAGAGGTGGCGAAACATCGATGCTCGTCGATGTATCGATGTTTTCGAAACAACGATAACATCGATGTTTGGCGGAAAATCATCGATGGTTTTCCATTCTGGCGCATTAAAAATGGTATATATCTATATGGTAATGGCGCTATGACACAATAATGCAGTTTTGATTAATTAGAGACTTCACTATATATTATTTTGCGCGGAATTTGTAGGTAAGACGACTACGGTAAACAATAAAAAGGGCCGTGAGTCGCAGTATATAAGTATAAATTTCTTGAGTCCTTATAGAAGTATTCCTGCATATATATTTGTGGAAAACTTTAAATTCATTTTGCAGCGCAAGAACCGGAAACATATCGATTTTCTTCGTAGCTACAGCTTTTACGCAGTTTTCTTTTAGCAAATAATTACTAGACATCATACTGTAACACCAGACCTCTAATGAGACGGCTAAAACACTTATTAATTAGAAATTTTGTTCATTAGAGCAGTATTTTCCTATCGCTTTAAATTTGCATCTGGTATATTTTATTTCAGATACCTTTCATTAGAAGTTTGAATATTCGTCTTTCTCGCACTTATGTGAATCTCTATGGTCTCTATTTCAAATCTTTGATAAAACGTCTAGTTGATGCAGCAGTGTCATATGAGTGTGTTATAAGTCATCTTCCCCGCACAGGTAAATCCCTATGGGGATGGAAAAACATGGAAAACGTGTGCTATTTGTAACGAACAATGCCAAAAATTGAAATAAAATGAAAATAAAATAGAAACAATGGTTTTTGTATTTTTTTTTATTAAAAAAAGATATTTGCGATGTAGCCTGAACAGGGAAAATACTTAACTTTTAATTAATTTATTGGTTAAATTAGAGCACGGTAGATAAATTTAATTTTAAAAATTTGGGGATCATTGATTTCGTTGGAAAAAAATCTTTATCTTATGGGAAACTTATATAAAAATAAATTTTTACTTTCTTACTTATACGTAAAATAAACATTTTAGGTATTGAACTCACAACGCAAATCTTGCAACCTAGGTCGATAAGGATTTTCGGAATTAAGTAAGATACGGAAAGCGACGAATACTGTTTTAAAGTTAGAGGCGGCGAGAGGCAAATAGTTTATAACGAATTGTCGTGAGCGCCGTTTTAAAGGGAACACAAAGAAAATTGTGTTGTTGCCAAATGGCGCGATGGCTCATTTTATAATACTAAATAATCTAATATAATATATAGAATATAATATATAATATATAATAATAATTAATGCATTTGGATTTTTGTTGCTAAATTACGGTTGACTACAAATTTAACGAGTATATTTTATTATTCATTTTATATAAATAAATTAAACACAGATAAATATATAAACCTATTGTTCTGCAGAGAAAACGTTAAAAAATCCTATGGACAAATATCTGTACCAATAAAACAACAAAATTAAAATTTAATAAAAAAATATAACAACTCCGTTAGACAACTAATCCGACGCTAACTTTTAATGAAATATAGCAAGTCAAACAAATAAATATATCTGAAAAGTCTTTTTATTAAATATTATTGTCCCGTTTTGAAAAATATTGTGTTCTTATAGATGTACATGTATAAAACTTTTAAATTGGCTAATTGGCAATCGCAGAGGAAATAAGTGGACAAAAATTGTGTTTAATGTATGTAGATAACTTTCTGCCTCTCCTATTATCAATACCTAACAAAGCGGAAAGAGTTCAGTTCGAAATTGTAGTTGTACTATGTGGTATCCTTTCGACCCTTTGTTTTTCGCTTTTTTTTTCCGCTTTTATTTTAATTGCTTGAGAAGTTCCATTGAGCGCAGTCCTCACAGCATTAATGAACTTCTGCGCCGCATTCTGATTCTTGAAGCGAAGTGTGAGCCGCTCTAGAATACCCTTTCCCTCGCTAAAATCGTAAGCGGCAAAAATCCAGGATTTCCTGTCCATCGGCCTGTACACCACATCGGTGGTAAGCCGGTGATTGAGACAGACCTTTAACACTTCCTCCTGCCACATAGTAACACGTAGCGTCTTCATCTCAATATGGCGCCAAATCTTGACATGCCCGGGACCACACATCATCCAGTCGCCATCGGTTAGGCGATATAGATTTGCGCGGATTACAAACAGCAGCTCCTCGGCCTTCGGAATCAAAATTTTGGTAATGTTAACAGTTGCTCATAATTCAGATCCACTTACCATATTGTAAAATGAACACCTTGGCTGCTGCTGGGCGGGCCCAAGCACCGAGGAGCGTAATCCACCACTAGATTCAAGCAAAGCTACCGTTTCAGCTGAAAATCTAAACGGTGAGCATAGAAATGCTTCTTTACTATTTGTCATTGGATTTGCAGAACCTGAAGACGTGTTATTAGGTGCTCCGAAGCTAAATCCTCCAGTGGTGGGAAGGGCGGCCGGGGTAAGACCAAAAAAAAACTTCTCTGAAGAGATGCAGGTCGACAGATTCAATGCATTGCCTAAGCCTCGCTTCTTGTCCTGTTTCCTATCCCACTTCTTTCGCAACAGCTTAGCTCTGTGCTCAGGCAATACCTTGTTCTCTATGTTTACCATATTCACCGATTTCCGCGGCGCAATCTCTTCCTCTTTCTTCGCTTGTTCTGGCTTCTGACCTTGAAGGCTTTTCTTCTTCAGAGTCGCAGGCGCTGGTACTAGAGGCGGTGCTGCCAATGAGAAATCACTGGGCTTGACTAAAGGCGAGGGACCCGGTAGTTTCGGAGATTTCTTTAATTTTATATGCTCATAGTTAAAGAGTTTCGGGTCGTCGGTAGCATTGGCGACGGCCCCCTGGAACTTGTCTGTTGATTCTGAAGCTCTGGATGGCACCAGGAATTTCTCCGGCATTATGTCCGGCTCATACATGTTCGCGACGATCTGGTAATTGGCAAAAACCTCGTGTGCTTGATTCCGAAGCATGTGAATGCTCGAAATACCAGCGATACCGAGCCGAGTCTTAGTCAGCCCAAGGCCACGGATCTTAGCCCATTTTTGGAACTTAACTTCCTCGTTTTCCTCGCATGTGCGAGTTCCGAACAATTCGGATTCCCTATTTTGCTTATGACTGTTTTCGGCTTGCGCTAGAAATTTCATTTTCTCGATTACTTTTTTAAAGTCTTTAACCAAGGCTAAAGTTGTATATTCTTGCGACTTTCCCACCTGCACACTACTTTGTTCCAAACAAGCTCCGCGGGTGCCTCCGGCCTTGCTCTCTGTAAGATTCATTAGTTCTTCGATTCACAGGGAAATGGCTTCGGTAAACGTTTAAGAAGGGGCCGATATCCAGCCAATACCCGGTACACTCCCTGTTGAAGATGCTCTTCTCCTCCTTCACCACCAGCTGGTAAAGTTCCTTGATCACATTTGGCTACCGAGGAATGCGGTGGATATAATGCTGGTAATACTGCAATGTCCTTAGCAATCAGCTTAAGACCACCACATCATTCTTAGCTTGTAGATACATAGATATTCAGGCACTTAATGGCTCTGGGATAGTCATGGATCTTGTGCCAGGCCCATTAAATTCTGCTATAATTGAAGATTTGATGGCTGTGTAAAACACATTTTTAAACGCAAGAAGAAGAAAGATTTAAAAAGTAGTTACACTTTAACATTTTTGTTTCAAATAAATACAAGTTACAGCTAGGTAAATCTATCTCTGTAAGACGAATTTGTTTAGAAAAATACCTTATGGATTTTACAAAAAAACTCACTTTCGGTTTGCAATAATCGTCCACGCAAAAAAAAAAAAGCTTTACGCTCTCAACGTGATTTTATTGAAGAGTTACCAGATCAGTATAACAGAACTAGGACAGCGCTGACCTATGGTCTGTTTTTAACCAGGGTTGCGTTTTGCAATTTTGCAAAATCTGTATTCTTTTAAAATAACTTATTTATTTAGTTTTTCAATTCATATGAGAATTCAGAATTAGTGAAATCTGATCCAAGATTTAAAAAATTTCAAAATTGTCTATTTTTCATTATATATTTAATGTTTCTAAAGTCTTAAAAAGAAACGTTTTTTATACCCTTCAGG
The DNA here is from genome assembly GCA_018152175.1 of Drosophila jambulina. Classification (NCBI taxonomy): domain Eukaryota; kingdom Metazoa; phylum Arthropoda; class Insecta; order Diptera; family Drosophilidae; genus Drosophila; species Drosophila jambulina. The sequence goes on along the minus strand of JAECXH010000114.1, from coordinate 23,048,568 downwards.
GTATTATAATTTTAGTCAGAAGTTTGCAACGCAGTGAAGGGTATATTTCTGACCCTATAAAGTTTATATATTCTTAATCATCATCAACAGCCGAGTCGATCTAGCCATGTCTGTCTGCCCGATTTTACGAAAACTAGTCCCTCAGTTTTTAAGCTATCTAAATGAAACTTTGCAGGTATTCTTTTATATACTCCCACTACTATATAAGTCAGAGCGGGCTGGATCGGACGACTATATCATATAGCTTCCGTAGGAACGATCGGAAAATTTTAAAGAAAAATTATTATGACAGCCAGTATTCAACATATTATGATACAATTTAAGACATGGCCAATTTGTATTATTCTAGAACTTCGGTTTTAATTTGATCAAAAGCGGACTACTTTATCATATAGTTGCCATAGGAACTTTAAAGAAACTTATTTAAAAAAAAAATGCAATTTCACTGTTTCTTAACATAAGTTTATCTGCTCAGAGATGTAGCCATTTTAAATTAATTCAGAATTTCGGTTTTAGTTTTATAGCTGCCATAGAAAAGATAGTTAAATGTAGAGAAAAATGCAAAAATGTCAATATATGTATATCTGTAAATATAGTATGATAGGTAAACGTTAAAACCGAAGCTTTTGGTATTTATAAATGTTTTAAATAATTCCTGTTAGTTTTTCTTTTCATTTGATCAAATTTGATTAATTCATAAAGATCCAAAGGTACATATATAAATTTCGGGCTGCAGAAGTTAGCTTCCTTTCTTGATCTTCTATTTATATTATAAAATAAAATTCTATAATTTAAATAAAAAATAGGTTGTGAAATATCCAGTACTTTTATCTGTGCTGTAAATTAAATGGCAAATACATTTTTAGTACGATTCTTTTCAATATAAATAAAATAAGACGAAATGAGATAGAACATATGTACTCAAATAGCCAGATACGGGATCCAGATACCCTAAGGGTATCGGGCACCAAAAGTATAAAATACTTTCTTAGAAACTAACCCAACTAACTTCGAAACTAAAAGCAACCTTAATTACTATTTGATTTTTGTTATGAGAAATAAAACAATGTCTTTTTTCATAGATCAAACCTTTTCCTTTATTTTAGATTAAGCCCCAAGCAAAAAGCCTGGACACTATCTTAGTTAACCGGTCAATTCAAAGGCAACTAAGTAGATAAACAAAAAATATTTATTTTCCGTCAGTTTTTACTTGTTAAAAGTCTTGTGAACCGCGCAATATTTAAATAATAACATTAATTTTTGAATGTCCGAACCTACTTCGTTGAATGATTCTGGCACCCCAGGGAGGATTTAACCTGTCTGATTAGCCAGTTTACCAGTTACCAAAACCGTTCAAACCTTTTTCTTTCTATGTGCAAGTCTCCGCCGCGAGTTCGTCAGCGCAACAAAGTACATGAAAAGATCAAGATTGTTAATTGGTTACAGACATAATGAAGAATGCATTAGAGGATTGCCAAACACGACCATCGGAGCACTTCTCAATGTGTACCAAACAAAGGAATGCTACTTGCTTATAAATTCGCCCAGAGGCGTAAAATCTTACCGGAGGCAACTTACATTCGGTTCGGAAGGTTTTTGAAACTTAAGCCCCGTTTAACTTACAAAGCCCCACAACGGGCAACTCAGAGCGGAGGAGAAGGAGTGAAGTTTCAGTTTCTGTTTCAGATTCAGATTCTGTAGCTGTCTCAATTCTAGAGATTCTGTCCTAGAATGGTAGACGACGCATAGATTAGTGAGGTTTGTACGTTGACCAAATTACCTGCGGGCTTTGGACTTTGATTTTTTTGCTACGAATTCTGGCGGAACTAATTTCCGTGCTTTTGGATTGGATTTGGATTTCTGTAATGCATTTAATACTTATGCTTTCTCACATTAGTCAGATTTTCTGAAAACTGATTGAAAACTGCAAAAAGACAGAGAGAAAATAAAAGGCACGAGTTAGTGCGAGGGTTTGTGATCAAGTTGAGTTTTGTTGTTGAGCTTAAGTTAATATGAGAGTAAGAAAGTCCCAGGAACCACCATGGGATTATGTACCATCTATTCTGGCATCCTGCACTGGATCCTCAGAGTCTTCCCTTTGACCCCCTTACCAAAGGTGGGGAAACAAACACGTGTAGGGCTAGCTTTATTTTACTTACTTTTCTTTCATATTCAATTTCTTTTTGTTAAGAATTACTTATAAAGTTAAATTTTTTAAGCTACACGCACACATTAGTAAGTTCTGCGTTCTGCGGTCTGGGATTTTGCTGTACCTTTAAAATTTTCTGTGTGTAAAATGGTAACCTTAGATTGGTTTTGGGTGTGGATGTGGACTCCTTTTCTAGATTGCGACTCCACTTCGGCACTCTCAAGTCAAATGAATAAATAGGCGCATGCGACCTAAACGAAGTCGGCTGTTTATAAACCTCGACCTTACTGGCGCCACCAGCTCGGGTCGTTGCTGGAGCTCTGCTGCTGGCCATTGTCGGAATTGGCGTTGGCATTGCCACGCCCCAAAATGGGTGGCGGCGGCACACTGAACATGTTGTGGTGCGCAGGCGGCGGCGGCCGGTATTTTTCCTCGTCCTCGTCGTCATCGACCTCGCGCTTAATGGCCGTGTTCTGGTAGTCAAATGTTGGATACCCGTCATCAATGGGCTCTTCCTTGATTTTTATGATGTCCATTTCCCGGAAGTCAGGCTTCCGCTCCTTGACATCACCGCCGCTGCCAGCTCCGGTGCCTCGTTCACGATCTCTTCGTTCCCGCTTCCGTTCGCGACGCTCCCGGGAGGATTCGCGTTCGCGTGACTTGGAACGCTTTTTCTTCTTTTGATCACGCTCACGATCACGGTCGCGGTCACGCTCCCGTTCCCGGTCGCGCCTATCCCTTCGGTCAAATTCGTCGTACCGGTCGCGACTTCCGGCCCGTCGTTTTCTGCGTTCGCGGGATCGGCTGCGCGAGCGCCCACTAGCGCCCACAGCACCACGTCCGCGATCCCGTTCCCTGTCGCGCCGGTCCCTGGAGCGGGAGCGACGACGGTCAGCCCCAAAACCACGACCGCCTCTAGCGGCCTCCATGCCGTTGTTGCCGCCGCGTCCAGGACCTTCGCGGTCCTCACGCTCTCGTTCCAGTCTGTATCGTTCGCGTTCCCGCTCATTGTCCTCACGTCCAGAGTGTTTGATGTTGACATCGTTGCCGCCACGTCGCGTGCCGCCAAGACCGCCGCCTAGGCGCCGCGGGAGCCATCCCTTCACAGTGCGAGCTCGTTCTACGTCCACCAGAACGCGCTTGCTGTCGATCTTCTTACCATCGGCGTGCTTGTAGGCGGCGTGCATATCCCGCTCGTGTTCGTACTCGATGAAGGCGTAGCCCTTTGGTTTACCTGACTCCTGGTCATGGATCAGAACGATCTTTTTGATAGGACCGTAGAACTCGAACTCGCGCCGCAGTTTTGACTCCGAGGTATCGTAGTTGATTCGTGCGATAAACAGCGTACGGAACGGGTCCTCGGTCGCATTCTTGATCTCGGTCGGATCCCACAGCGCGATCTCACGCTCCAGCTTGTAAGCCACTTGCTCGGCCTTCTCGCGCCGCCGTCGCTCCAGCCTCTCCTGGCGTGTCTCCACAGTTTTGGGCAGCGGCGTGTCCTTAGGGTCCTCGAAGTCGGCCATGAACTTGGCCACTCCCAGGTAGCCACGTGATTTCTTCTCATGCGGCAGCTTGTCCACCGGCGGCATGAACGGGATAGGGTCCCGGGCCGCAAATAGCGCCAGCAGATTGGGCGGAAGATATTGGGTCATTTTTGCTTTTTATTTTTACCTTTCCTGCGTCTGTGCTCCCTCGTCTGCGGAAAAAATGCATTTAGGTTATGTTTCGTTTTGTTTACTCCGCCCACCAAATCCGTCAACCCACTTCAGGCTGCCATTCGATTGGCAAGAATATAGTTTTCGGTACTTGGATTAAGTACCAACTATAAAATCGTGTCCGAAAAATATTTTCCAATTTTTCTTCACTTTTCGGCTGGCTTGTGTAGTAGAGTTGCAAAAACTTCGATTCTACTATCGATACTTAGAATTGGTGTTGAAAATACCACCATCACTATCGACATTATCGACATTTGTTCGTTGTTTCGATGTTTTATTAAAATCAATAGCAATTCGACAAAAACGTCAGAAGTTGACTGGGGTAAATATATATATATTTTCTTTTTAATTATAAATATATTTTTTTTACATAGCAAAAATTAGTATGACCGTAAAATATACCAGGTAAATCGATTATCGATACTTATTAATTATAAATTTTTCCCACAAAACGGATATTATTCAAAACTAAATTCCAATTGTAATTGTAGAATACTTTATTGCATTTCCCCGAAAAACACTCTTCTTTTGTTCGTTGTATACATATTTTTTCGGTATTTTCAAAAAAGAACCGAATTTGATAATATTAGCTGTCAATTGGCAGTTAATTTACTTCAAGTGTCATTTCAAGAAGAATAACTAAAGTTGTGGCTATTTTCCAGTTTCTTCGGCTTCTTGGTACCTAATAAAGGTACCACAAATGATCTTTGCCTATCCTTTGATCTTCTCTATTTACCTATTCGCTGTGGTCTTTGATTCAGTATTTTCCAGTGCTCTTCTGTACCTTTGGTACCAGAACCGAATAACGGATCTTAGGACCGAGCTTGTGTTAAACGTGATTTCGTACTTTTACTATACATTCTATAGTTTTCTGATCTGATCAAATAAGTGTTCGTTTTAATTTTAAACTAAAAATAAACCATAATTGTGGTAAGTTTTTACATTTGTTAAAACAAAGCGAAACGACTTGAATGGGAATTTACGCTGTGCAGGCAGCAATACAAATGGCTGAAGCTAAGCAAGAAAATGGCGCTGGCGCCCTGAAAATTGCCACAAGCGCGGGACTGGGACCCGATCAGCCCCCGCGCCATCTCCTAGCCCTGTCCAAGGAGGAGCAGGTGGAGGAGGTGCTGACCCCCGCGGAAAAGGGCAAGTTCGAGTATCCGCCGCCGCCACCGCCGCCGACTCCTGTGCAGGCTCCGCCGCCTGCTAAAGCAGCCGCTCTGCCGATGGTTCCGTTAGAACATGACGAGGACGAGGCTAATTCGGAGAAGTGGGAGGACCCCTGCGCACCACCACCACCACCACCGCTGCCTGCCAATGCTTTCCTGTCAACAGGGCTTGGCTATCTGAAGCTGCCCGCTTTTAAGCTAAAGGATGCCCTTGAGAAAGCCATTACCAAGCTGGAGGCCAACAGACGGTTCCCTAAAATGAGCAGCCGTGAGGTAGGTTTACATTTCTGAAGATTAACTGCGTTTTTGGTGTAAGAAAAATATTTGAAAAAAATGTTGATATAAAGATAAGCACCTATAATAATCGATGATAACTTCAATGATTAAGTAGGTCTGTGTTTAAACATTATATAAGACAATAGAATTTAAGTATTTGGTTAAAACAAACACAGACGCTTTTACGTTATGCCATACTTTCAATGTTAATGTTTTTTTTTTGCCATTAAGTCATCTCCTTATTTTTCGAAAAACGCCGCCAATGTGGAGGTCATGGAAATGCTGCCTAGATATTCAAGTCTGGAAACAATAGGCGATGGCCCTTCGATGAGGTCCTCCATGTCCATGGCCCTGATTTTACACCCCAAGACCAAGAAGCCGGCTGTGATCGTACAACTGGAGAGGCGTCTAAAGATCGTCTATCGGTTGGCCAAGCTGAATCGGGTCCTGACAGCCGTTTCACGAGAAGCCATACCAATGCATGCCGCGGCGACGCCGGCTGCCTCAAAGCCACACGAAGATGAGGGCCTAACTCTGCAAGTGCTATCGGCTCGGGCATCTACGCCATATACGCAGCCCTCCAGTATGTTGTCGTGCACGGCAGTGAGCTGCGATTTGGAGCACGACTCGCCAAAGAAGCAGCTATTGGAAGGCAAGGAGGCCCATTCATCAGTTTTACTTCCAGATCAGCACGCGCACCAGCTGCAGCAGAAGCTAGCTCCCAGCGCTAGCATCACCAAGCTTCCGACCCTACGGGCTCCCAAAGTTGGTCGACCTCATTCGGTCCCTTTAGCTAGCAATAACCCTATTAAGCACTATGCACGTTCTCACTTGCTGGACATTCGCAACGGGATGTTCAATGCCTTGATGCACCGCTCCAAAGAGAGCTTTGCTATGCCGCGCATCGCCACCTGTGACGATATTGAATTGGAGGCCCGTTTGCGACGCATGAATCTGTGGCGTACTTCGGACGGCACTCGCTTCAGGACTCGCTCCAGCACGAACGGCTTGGCCATGAACAACAGTAACAACGAATGCATGCCAGCCTTTTACAAGAATAAAACCAAACCTCAGATGATCAGTGATGAGTCTATCATCCAGAGTCAGCCCCCTCAGCCCCAAACGGAATTCCAGGTGAGTTTATAATAAAATAATAAATTTAATTAAATAATACATACACATTTTTTTGACTTTAAATTCTGCATACATATACATTATGAAATGTAGCTGATTTTACTAAAGCCAAATTATTTTACTTACTTTTTGAGCTTAGGATCTTATGGTTAGATAATAAGACTAAATTATTGAGCGATCTAAAACTAAATCACTCGGAAAATTTCACACTCGCCAACAAAATTGCTGAAGTTGAAAAACTTACATGCTGAACCTTGCCGCCCTTTGAACGGGTTTATAAGTTATAAACGTAGTTTTCAAAAATTATTAAATGTTTTAAACAGGAGTCGGTCTGCGTCGGTCGGGACTGCAACTGTGTATTAGGTAATTCCTGAAGGCGCATCATCATCTCGGCCTTATCTGATAAATCGATGATTGCACTGACTGACCTCCAAGGGTCGTTAGTAATCATGCTGATCACTCTGTAGACGCCACTATGCAGTGCCAGAGTGTCAGGCAAAAACCAACCTTAAAGTCATAAAGCAATAGGAATATCGCATTGTTTGTGTGCGTTCTGTTTCTGAAAATCTATTTATTTAGTTCCGCTTAAAAACTTGTCGAGGCTTACAAAAATAATTTCAAGACAGGTGATAATGAACATATAACAAGTAAGCCTTAAACAAAATGCGAATCACTTTTCTTGAAGGTAATGACATTTGCCATCTACCTCCCTCAACCGTTGGGCTGCCTGCTCTGGGGTCAGATCTCTCTGCGCCATGGCCAGTAACTCAAATCCAACCATGAACTTGCGCACGGTGGCTGAGCGCAAAAGCGGAGGGTAGTAGATGGCATGCAGAGTCCAGTGGGCGCTTGACGCGTGAGCGTGCTCGGGTCCTGTCGGTGCACCGTGCCAACCCATTGAGTAGGGAAAGGAGCATTGGAAAAGATTGTCGTATTTGGTGGTCAGCTCCTTTATGGTTAACGCCAGATTGTGGCGCTGCTCCAGCGTCAAATCATTGATTCGCTTATTGTTGTTGCGGGAGATGAGCATGGTTTCAAAGGGCCAGGTGGCCCAGAATGGTACCACCACCAGCCAGTCTGGATTCTCGATAACGATCCGTTCCTGCCGCTGCAGCTCCCGCTCCACATAGTCCGCCAGCATCGGTCGGTCATTGGTGGCGTAGTAGGCACGCAGCCGGTCCTGCTTCATCTGAGGTTCCGTCGGTAGAAACGAGCATGACCAGATCTGACAGTGCGGATGGGGATTGGAACAACCCATGGCAGCGCCCTTGTTCTCGAATATCTGCACCCAGGCATATTTGGCACTTAGCTCATTGAACTGGTTGATCCACCTAGATAAAAACCGAGTTTATTGCGTGCGCTATCTCCGGCTGCGCCCAACTATGTCTTTGTCCACTTACTCGCCGATAACGATGTTAATTTCCGCTGCACTCATAGTAGGCAATGTGAGATTCGATTTGGGATGAAAGCACATCACGCGGCAGTTGCCCCGAGCCCCGGCTGTCTGGAACAGAGGATCGTCGCTGTTGGGGGGCACCGGGACACCCTCAACCAGAGCCGGAAAGTCGTTTTCAAACACATAGGTGCTCTCGTATGCAGGAGTTTCCTGACAAAATACATTGTAGAACATAATGGTAAGACCCAATACCTTAGCACTAGTCGCTTACTATTCCGTTGGGTCTTGTTACACCGGGGCAAAGGGGATTGTTAGGATCGAATTCAGGCAGCTCGTTTTTTTGCGCCTTCTCCTGCTGACCCGACCACGGTCGCTGGGTACGATGTGGGCAGACGAGGACCCATTGTCCGGTCAGGGGGTTCAGGCGACGGTGCGGATGTTCTAGGGAATGATTATCGAATTAACTGATTCGAGTGATTCTAATAGAAATTGGCTTCTTCAATAAACACATACCGCTGGCCACAAACTGCATCGTGTCGAAAGTCTGGCGCTCGTATCGCTGCGATCGGATTATGACTACTGTTTACGGGCTATGGTCGCTGCTCTGCATTTGGGGCGGCGCGGATTCACGGGACAGCGCAATGTCAACCTGCCGCTTTGCGATTACGGCGGCGATTGCTAGTTCCACAATTCATTGCCGCCGCCGTTTGTATAGTGTTCCAAATTGTTTTTTTTTTGCTTTGCCAAGCGCGTTTCTCCCCTTGCCTTCATTACGGTGACGCTCTCAGCCCACTCTGCTTTCTCTGCCGCCTCTCCCGCGCGCTCTCTGGGACTGTGTTTAGTTTAGTACGCACTTAGGTTTAAGTGGAGCCTCTGCCTTATAGCCCTTATCTCTCCCACTCACTCAGCTGGATGATATGGCTGTAGCCTTTTATGTATGTGTGGATGTGAGCATACAGTTCCGAGCCCTTAGTGGTGTGCGGAAGACGATAAAAGCTCATCGAGATTTTATTTCGGCGAAATCGAAATCTTTACTCATATACCCGGTGTTTTGGATTTGTTTTCTATAAACATTCGTTTTTTATAAACATTGAACGCGCTCCAACATAATGTGGAAAACTTTTCAGTTATCTTAATGTTGAAGCTTAGTTTGGCCTTTTTCTTTTGTCATTTTAAGCTTGAAACAGGATTAATTTAAAGCAAAGTCCTTGAGGAGCATCCGCTTAAGTGACGGATATCAAATGGACAATAACAAACAAATTTACAAAAATAAGGAATTGTTCAGGGATATGAATATTTAATAACTTGATTTATTTTTATTCCCAGGATCCAGCGATTGTCAACCAAAGACGTATCGGAAGCGGACGCTTCAACCATTCCAAATGGGGATCCAACGAAGGAAATTACCACCATTCTGTGACTTCATACCACAACGGTAAACCACTAATTGATGAGCCAAAGAACGTCAACCACCAGAGCGGCAACAGTAGCAAGACGGTCTTGCAATTCTTCGATAATGGTGACATAGGCAGCAGTCAGATGGGGAGACCGAACACTCCCGTCATGGGCATGTCCAGCAACAATCGCGTGGAGAACGAGACGCTAAAGTCCAATGAGTCCAGCGAAGACTTGATTCGTGCCAACGACAATTATGTAAAGCGCGTTATGTCAGGCTTTCTGGTTGTGTCGAAGCCAAAGTCCCGGGATATGGAGGAGAGGCATCATCGGCGGTACAGGAACCAGAGTGAAGAGCCGGAGTGGTTTAGCTGCGGCCCGACCTCTAGGCTGGATACCATCGAGCTGTGTGGCTTTGACGAGGAGGAAGAACGGTTGCTCAAGGAGGGGGGTAGAGAAGCGGAGCGAGAGATGGCGCAGAAGCATAAGGTAGATAACAAGTACAAGTGGGCGCCATCAGAGCCCATTGCGCGTCATAAAATAGTGGCAAAGCACGACAGTAACAATAACCAAAATGTAGAGAATATGAACAAAGTTCCAGCTGGTGGCGATCATTATCACCAACAGAAGGAGGAGAAACGTTCCGGTACCGCCGGTGGCATCCGCTCGTTTCATTTAAATAAAGTCAATCAAAGTCAGCAAACCTTTGAAAATGACAATGCTAACTATGTAAATCAGCAACAGCAGCAAACCAACCCAAATAATTCTAAATTCATGTCGTTTTTTTCCCGAGAAAGGAACTCCTCCTCATCTTCACTTAACGAGTTCTTCAAGCAGGCGATGAACAACCAAGGACATGCCAACAACAACAATCTGGAGCAGCAGCCCAAGACGTTGGGACAAATAAGTCATGAGATGCCATCGGTGGAGCAGCTGGAGGCCAAATGGCGTCGCAACTCTCTAACCCCTGGCGTGGAATCTGTACACAAGCACAATAATGATAACTTCCAAAAGCTGATTGGCTCCCTCAGCGCCACTAAGCCGCAGCAAGCCGTTCCGTCGCAGGCAGTCGTTGGCAATGATGCTATATCCAACTTTATCATCCAGCAGCAGCAGTACCAACAGCAGCAGCAGAAGCAACATGTCCTGATTCAACAACAGCAACAGCAGACTGCGTTTCTGGCGGGCCTCCAGCTAAAGGCGATCCTTGGCAGGGCCGACACCCAACTGCTCCTTTTGCGTCTGACTAAAGGTGAGTTATAACTTTCTCCTAATTTTTTTTTTCTTCATTTGAATAGTATAGATGAAATCTTTAATTTTACCTTTGAAGAACAAGAATTTTAAAAAGTAAAAGTGAATTGAATAATGAATCAAAATTAATAATAAATATGATAAAATAAAAAACAATTTTAATTTCATAATCTATTAATCTTGCTTGCAGGTGAGATCTCGAAGCATGGACTACTGGTACAATTGGCCAATCCACGCTTGCCAAGCATGGACCGCGAGGCCATTACAGCGGTGCTGCAGTTCACAAACACCCAACAACAACAGCAACAGCACCAACAGCAGCTGGATATGCTCTCGAGCACCGTCATTGCTAGCCAGCTGCAGAATCTGCACAACCTGGCTATTGTACAACAAACGTTGGCTGCGAGGCAGCAGCAACAACAGCAGCAGCCTCCTCAGCAATTGTCGCAAGAGGACTTGCAGGCCCATGCCAATGTCATAATGCGAAATGCAGTGATGAAGCGTAAGATGGAGGAGCAGACTTCAAAGTTTATTAGTAGTGGTAATGCCAAGCAGCTTCAGCAACTACCTCGTGGTGGTCAGCAGCAGCAGCAACGTACTGTTGCTCGACAGGATGCAGTTGCCTCTAATGCTCTCTTGCATGCCCTGATTTCTGGCACTGGCAACAACCAAGCTGCTGGATATCTGGCGGCACCGGGACAGCAACAGATCCACCGACGTGTCGCTGCTGCTGATTCAAACCTGCGATTCGCAGAAAACCAACATTTCCAAACTGCTTCTGATCCCAGTCAGCCTCACTTCCAATCGCAGTACAAGCACTATCAGCAACAGCAACCGATTATTCGTCACCAGAACACCAACAACAATGGAGGCGGACACAATAACTTCAACAAGTCGCAAATGCAGGCCCAACCGACGATTGCAATGCTGCCTAATGGCGGAGGTGAGTGTTTTTAAAATTATCTTGGCAGCTTTAGGACGGTTCCGAAAATGTATCTACAGAATTGACGTATTGACTATTGCAGAGTATATTCTGCATAAGGTTTCCTAGGGTCATTAGTCATTACAAGATATATTGTAGTCCCAATTTTGTATGTTATCGCAGTCTTCTGGCCTTTTCGTAGTCTTATCTGTAGTCGGTCTGAGTAGGCAGGTAGGTCGTCTTCGCATTCCTCGAAAGCACTGCAAATATGTATGTTTGTAAACTGGTTTTTTATTACTGCAAACATTGGAGTTATTGCTTACTCACTTCGAAGCACCAAGATGTTGATTCAAGAATATCAGTTAAATGCCTTTCTTCAAGGATTTTTATGGGATAATGTGTATCTGGATATTTCTATAAACCTAAATATTTTTTTTGGATCGTGGATCTAAAGACAAAAAAAACATTTGATAGATATTACCAATCTCATTCAACATAAAAGATCAGTCCGATATTTATTTTCAGTTGTTTTATACTGTTAGGGCTACATGAATTAGAGTCATCACAGATTTAGAGTCATCATGTCAAAATACCCTAGGATACCAAATTAAATTTATTTTTGGCCAAAAACAGGCCTAATCAGAATCATAAAACAAAAAACAAAAACTATTACTAATTCTTTTTTCTTAAGAAATTAAATTGTTGCTAAATACTATTTTATAAGTTATAAAATTGTTTCTCTAATTTTTTTTTAACAAAAATTTTTTCAAGCAGAAATAATTTTCTTATTTATATGCTACTATGCTACTGGGAAAAATGAATCGCGAATCCATTTTAATGCAGTGAATGCATTAAACTTTAAAGTAATTTCTATTATGAGCAATTTTGCGCTATATGTAACAAATTATGTTTTGTCATTCAAAAGTATATATAAATGCCTCCAAACATATACATAAATAGACGTATATGTACATAAATACAAACTACTTTTAGTGGAAGCCCCTGATATTTAAATCAAATTCGGCTTACAATAACCATCAGTTTCCTTGGAAATTTTCAATCTAAATTGGTACACAGATACTAAGTCATTTTAATAATTTTTTTCATATTAGTTAAGTTGGTTTTTTTTTGTCATTTTATTGTTATGTTTCGCTAACAGAAAACCTAAAATCGCACCTTAAATAGTTATTTGTAAAAAAACTTTTTAGTTTGTTTAAAAATCGACAAAATAATTTACTTTACTAAAGCAAGCTTTAGACATTCCAACCGTAGAGATGTTCTCAGTCCCCCTTCAGTGAGTCACAGAGTGTATTTGCCGCTGAGTAAGTTATGTGCGCAAGCGTTTAACCCATCGATCTCCTCCCCTTATTATCGTAATATGTTACGTATGTGGGATATTCCCAGATCTTATAGTTATTTGCATCTCTTGCTTGATTTGCCGCCTTTTGCTTTCAATTGTTCATAGCACCTACGGGGTGAGGCATAATATACAACAAAAATTATTTTCAACATTGCTTAGCTTTATCAACGGAACGGACACGAATTCCGAGTGGTTGTATGGATCCGGTAAGGGGAAGTCAAGTCGCTGGCACGCACGATTAAAAAAATCATGTCAAGAGCAGAGCTTACATATATTGATATAGCGATTCAGAGCAAGCGCTTGTTTATTTTGTTCACCACTGCCACTGCAACAACAGAATAAATGAAAATAAGCAAAGAAATTTCAAAGACATCCTGATTCTTATTTCCGATTATCTTAAGCCAAAATCCACTCTCAATAAGCCAAACTATTGTGTTTTTTTATTTGTATTTTTATTGCATAATTAAAAGTAATGGCCAATGGCCGCCTATTAGGTTTGGGAGGAGGGATTATGGACTTTTCCGGCAAACAGTATATTCCCAGTGGACTCCTCCTCAATAAAGAACACGAATGGTCGGTTTACGTTGAACTCTTCGATTGTGGTGCTGCCGCCGAACTTGTTCTCAATTTCCACAACGGTTGCGGCATACGCCTCCGTTCCCTTTTCGTCTACATTGATGCCGGCCTTTTGTAGGATGTTTGACACTTTCACTTTGCCAGCGACGTCAGCACCTCGGGTTAGTCCTGGCAGCGACGCAGTGTCCTCGAAGATCTCGCGGACACCCAAGCCGCGGAGTGTGTCCTTGAGGTTCTGCTGGTAGTCAAAGTGGAACTTGGGCAGGGTCACCTTAACCTTCACCTCCTCCATGGCCCACTGGGCGCCCTTCAATTCGTCATTCTCTAGATTGTTGACCAGTTCGTGGATGCCATCAAGGGCGTACGGCAGCAGCACAAACATGGAGTTTTTTCCCTTGTAGGGCAGCCGCAGAATCTGCGCCTTCAGCTTCTCCGAGTTGGTATAATAGAAGTATTCCGTCTGCTCCATATATTCGGCCCGTGACTGTGAATCCTTGCCGCGGAAAAAGGCCCCCTGGAAGGTGCTGGAGAACTGCCGCCTCCACAGCCCGTTGAAGTAGATGAGGTTCGTAAGAAGCATCACGCTGCTGCGCACATTGTCCGGCGTCACCAGCTGTTGTAGTCGGCCCTGCGTAATGTTGTTGGCCCAGGCATTGATGGCATCCGCCGACGCGTCCGCATTGGCAAAGTCCAGCGCCTCCACCTCGCTGTCGTAGAAGTGTTTCAGCGTAGCGGTGAACTTCTGTTGCGTCTCTATGAAACTGTCCGTAAAGAGCTTGGTCCTCACGCTGAGCGTGTCATGGAGCTGGTTCTCCTTCTTGAACGAATTGAGGGTCTTCCTGTAAAACTCCCGCACATTATTCTGCGACCGGATGTCCGTCTGCGTGTTGGCCAGCTCCTGCTGGGTCTGCGTACCGGCTCCGGCAGCCTCTGCTAGCAGGGCCAGTACCAGTTTCACCGAAAACGGAGAAATGATCACATTCTTGGCCGCTGTTTCATTTTGCAGCACCGTCTTGAGCAAATGCCATGAGAAGGGGTCGTGCGAATCGCTTCTGAACGGCACAAAGGTGTCTACATCATCGTAGATTCCTCCTGCTGCGCCGGATAGCGCCGTTCCCGTTCCAGCAACACCACTGGGCACCTTGTCTGTGCGCGTTTCAAACACGCCTTGAGGCGTCGTTATCGTCATCGTCGTTGGTATGGAGTTGCCTTCGGTGGCACCTAAAGTCAGCGCCAGTAGCAGCAGCACCACGTCCGGATTCCTGCTTATCATTGTCATTGCCATTGTGCCTGCTTTCGGCATTGATCGCTCGATCTTCTTCGATCTTCGATCGGCGATTGCTTTTGCTTTGCGTTTCTTTCGCTCCTCTAGAAGAGGCAGCGGAAAAAACAACTGTTAAATAGGTGCGGGAGCGACGTGCGGGGGACGCGAGAGCGTCAAGTTAGCGGTTAACCGTTCGACGCGCCGTTCGGACTGAGAGTGACTCGGGAGGCTGAGCGGCAGGCCATTTTAAAAACCAGCTTCAAAGCTGCTCTTTCCGCTGCTACTGCGCCGCTGCTGAGGCTGCCCGTTGGGCTTTTATACAAGCACCCAGTAAGTACAAGGGTGTTATAGTTTGGCGCCAGCCAAACAGACAGAACCCATCTCGAACCTAATTAATGCATATATTTCAAATCAGTATGATTGGAATGTACTCATTTCCGTCTGTCCCTATGAACACCTCGGATCTTACAGACTGTAACAGCTAGTACTACCACAAAACATTGGGTACCGGGTATCCAAGCAATCTCGACTGTGACTTTCTTACTTGTTAGTGTAGGGACTTCCAATCGAAGGTACATACGTCATAATCTTCTCGCCAACAAAAATAAGTATTGAGCAGTGAAGTATTTAATTTGTTTGCTTCACACTGAGAGCGATGCGAATATCGTTTGGCAAATAGAGTTCTTAAATTTGGGTACTAAAGACGCATTATAAGCAGTTACTTAAAAAACAAGTTCAAAATGTTTTTATAATTAAAAAAAAAAACAAAACACACTCATATAAGAATTTATTAGATTTTCAATTCTTATTTTATTTTCTTCTTTGCTTACGATTTCGTCTTATCCGCTTATACGAAATTTTTGTGTGGCCTCCGAAGCGGGGATTTCGCTAATGCTATTTCAGAGTTATGTCACAGTTTATTTCATAGTCGACCAGGCAGCTGTTTTTTTAAATATTGTTTTTAAGTTGAATTTTAAATCAGTTCACGCCAGTGCTGCGGTCTGGTAACGCTGCTGACCAATAGTAAGTCTAAAGATTAAGTTTGTCATCGAGCCACGGTCACACTGAAATGTGTTGATGTAACAGCTGCGCCGGCAAAGAAAACTCATGCATTTCTTTAGTTTTAATAAAATTGTGTTGAGTTTATAGCAAAGGCAGCAATTAGAAATAACAGGACTAAATACCCGTAGCCAAAATTCGTGCCATGCAAATTCGTCGCCCGAAAGGAGTAACAGTTCCACAGTTGATGGTGGTCACAGCAATTGGTGTGCTGGGAGGAATTTACATTTGGCAGCCACTGATTTTGAAGTACAAAAACGACAAGAAACCGGAAAGCGCCGGTGAATCGACAACTGATCCTAAAAAGTTAGAATTAGTCCAATGCTTTTTTGGGGTTAGCTTTACATACACACTGACACTCATTCAATCCTTTCCTTCTCCATTCCAGATGAGTTTCATTAACGGTCTAAAGAAGTTCGCCACAACGACTGTAGGTCTAATGGCCATCGGCGTCGGATCCACCGCTGTCATCTACACCACCCATCGCCTACTTATTAAGCCCCACTTAAACGAGAAACGCCGACTGGAGGCGGAATTATGTGCGGAGTATCTGTTCCAGCAGGAGACCCATGCGTCGCCAGTCGCAAGATCAAGTCCGAGTCGGAGCGATTACTAATGCCAGTGATTTTATAAAAACCTTCTTTTTACTTATCGAGTCTAGTGTAGTGAATAGCTCAAAATTTCAATGCTGTAACCACTACGGTGGAGAATGGAATTTTACATTCATACTTTCAGTTTGGGAAGAGAGGACACGATGTCCATCCTCCAGAACTCAACTCATTTTCTAATGTTCAACTACATCCACCTTATATATCCAACTTGAATTTATATGGAAGCAATATACTTGAATTTGAATAATCAGTGAAACATACATACATACAATTGGTTGGAAATAAATAAACATATAAAAGATAACTTAAGCAAGAAAAACGCATTAAAAATACATTGAAGGAGGAACCAGCCAGCCGTCACCGTATTCCCTTGAACAGGCTCAGAGAGCTGCTTTTTTCCTTGACTCCCTCTTGCTCTTTCTTCCGAAGAATGGCCCTTTGCTTGTGTGTTGGAATAAAGCTCCACACCGAGAAGGTGTCGTCCAAGCCGACCGTGGCGATGTTCGTCCCATCCGGATTCCACATAAGAAATATTGTGCCGCGTTCAGAGTTGCACATCAGGTCGACCAATCGATTTAGTGAAGCCAATACTAAGATCTCACATGTTACACAGTTCATGTCGTCTGGAGATACTGAAAAAAGAAGAGTCCTAGTCCTAGTTTAAGTCGTTGGCTTACCCAAAATGCTCACCGCGCCGAAGGACGTTGACCAGCAACTCCCCCGTGATCTTGCTAAAGGTGACCGTCTTAATGGTGATCCTCTTATCCCGGCGCTTGTACGAGGCAACAAACTGACGGCGTGGGATGTTTAGGATGAATATGGAGGCAGGACGACGTTCCGCTGATGAAAAAAAAAAAGGAAAACATTTGGAGTTTTCAATTTCAGAAGCACACCTTATTTAGATTTATTACAATAATAGTAAAATTTAATAGTAAGGAAATAAAAAAGACAATTCTAACTCACCCACGACCATATCCTCTCCCGTCCAGGGATGCCAGTCAAAGACAACCGATCTGCCACCAAGCTTCAGTAATCGCTTCTTTAGAGTCCCATCGAATATGTAAATGGTGCCGCTGGTGTCACTAGAGGCAAAATACTTTTGGGTTGGGCTGAACTTAATGCTGGTGACCTTCTCGCGGTGCTCGCGAATTAGCTGGGATCTCAGTTTGGGCAGGGTAAGAACCATTATTGTCCCGCTCATGGTGCCACAAAGAACCTGTTTCCCGTCGGGTGACCATTCGATGCAGGTGATGCAGCCGATGGACTTGAGGAAGAACTTGCGGTAGGAGACCTCGAACTCCATGCTTGTCTTAACCTCCCAGAGGTCTAGGACTGCGGTTAAAGCAAAAGGTTATTTAAATAAACGATTTTATATGTCACCTACCTGGATAGTTGCCATCGAAGCAGCCAATGGACAGGTACTTGCCATTTGGCGAGTACCTTAACGCAGTTGGGGAGTCCACACTGAATATCATGGTGGTCTCGTCAAGGTTGTGCCATAGCATGATGTCTTGGCCGGTTGAGACGGCCACCATGTCTTTGGGCGACCAGTCCATCATATTGTAGTCAACGGGACTAACAATGCCTGGCATTTCATGGGTGGCATTCTGAATGGCAATAGGCCTTGGCCTCGGATTGCATGGCCAGTCGAAGTCTGCAGAGCCACTGGCCACTGCCTCCAGCGATGTGCCCTGCCAACTGCTGAACTGTAACAGGCGGCGCTCTTGGATGCCGAAAGTGCTATTGATGGCTGAGATGAAGCCGCTCTGCCGCCAATAGCTGGACGTCCACAGGACGCCCTATATAAAGGGATTCAAATGAATTATAGACACGAATCCACTGCAAATATCTGCTCACCGTTTCCAGAATATCACGTTCTTCGCGTTGGCCAATAAACTTCAGATTGAAGTCGACGACATCCTGCTGGAATCGCTTGGGTATAAACCGGTCACCGCTGCTGTTGGAGAGCAACTCTTGACCCTTGGTCCTTACATTCTAAAAATTGAACTCTTTAAATAGTGTAATCTTGGAGATATGCCGTAGGTTGTACTTTGTAGACCGCCGTTTCCTGTTGCCAATTTTTTCGGCGCATTTTCGTGAAAGGCGTCAGGGACTTCTTGTCCATTTTTGAATTCTTACTGGGAGTATCGCACACACTCATCTCGACGAACATTAAAAACCATACTGATGGGATAGCGCCATCTTACTCAGTGTATGTCTAAAACCTAGCCCCTTGAGAGACAGAGAGAGTGATTACAGTTAAAAGCACGTTTAGCATTTCGTAAGCATTTTTTAACTAAACTATGGAACACCCTTTTATTTTAGTTCATTTTGTACGTATTTTGTCCTAAGAGAATACGTTTTTCTATAACAAAAATTAAAAAAAAAAAAAAAAAAACATTGAAGGACCTCGACACTGTAAATTAAATATATTATATATCAGGAACAAAAGCCGAGTCTGCTTGTATTCCATAAAGCTTTTTTAAATTAAACGCAACTTGTAACCATTAATAAAAGTTTTATTCCAGCTTATTTAAGTTTAGTTTTGTCCAAGGTTACACACTTGCTAATACTTATTTATAGCTTATACATAGCTTCATATTGTTTACATTTATAATACAGCTAGGATGAAGATGAGCTGGTGGACCGCCTTAATGGCGTTGTCCACAGGTTACCGCAAGACGGACAAATATCGCGCTTCTGTAAGTAGGTGTGGATGCAATCACGATGGAACTGGATCTGGCAGGAGCCGCATCTGATATCCCACAGCACCAAGCCCTTGCAAAGGGTGCAGTTCTTGATATTCTCCGAGTAGCTGGAGCTGAGGTAAAAGCTCAGCTCCACAAGGCTGCGCGGGCCCAGGTAGATGTACTCATCCTTATCTAGGAAGTAGCCCATCTGGCTCCACTTCAGCAGTAGTTGCTGCATGCGGCTCTTCTTCGGCGGCTTCGACAGACCCTCCAAAAAAAGCTCGTTGTAGGCAACATTCCACGGTATGCGGCAGTCTTCCGCGGTTGCTATCTTGTCCACCAGCTTGGAGAAATACTGACACTCCTCTGCCGTCAGACCCGTGTTTGCAATACTGTCCGGCGTGGCATCTGTTTTGGCATAAACCAGATACTCCTTACCCATGAGCGGATACTTGATAAAGACTAGAGATTGGCCCAGATCCCGGATAGTGTCGTTTATTTCATTCACAAACGCCTTTATTGCCTCCTTGCTGGAGGGTTTCGACACTTTGTGGCTGGTACAGAGAGGGGTCAGGATCTCGTCGATCCCCTCGTAGCAGAGGTAGCTGTGGTTCTTGCAAGCTCGGATAAATCCACGCTTTATCACCTCCATGTTTAATGCGCTATGTGATAAATTCTCAAAATTTGAAGCAATTATAATTATTGTTTTCACAGAAAAGCCGCGCTCACGCAAGGTGACCTTTTTCTCATGGTCAAAGAAAACCCACGGAGAATGGCCACACTGGTATCGGAAGGGCGCCCAATTTTTAAATTAAAACAAAATTTTGTTGTTTGGTTTTTAAATTTATATTTCCTGTTTTCAGACTTAAAATTAACAGCACAACAGTTAATATATTCGGAGATAATAAAATGTTTCTTATCAGAATAAATAAATATTAGTCAAAAATGTAACTGAATAATCGAATCGGGGATATTTACACCAATTGTGGTTAGATCGAACAATAGTTTTCTATGTTAACATAAGTAAGCGATACCCTTCTTCTTATAACTTTTTTCCGTAAAATCCTAAAAGTCTGATTCTCGTTGACACCGGACTCTGAACATGCTCCATTATCTCCATCTGAATATATGTTTGATTTGCGGTTTCAGAGAATATATTTTGTAAGTTTGCATATTTTGCGATGCCAAATAAATAAGAGAAAAGGTAATAATCTATAAGTATTTATATTAATATTTACTAACCCATTTGTTTATGTGAATATATTTAAATAAGTTACACATGTGTATGCACAGAGAAATAGTGAAATAAATAATATAATAGGTTATATATATCATATCGTGTTTATCACGTATAGTATTCGAGTGTCTCAGCCTTTTAAGCTCCAATATTCAGATTACTGCGCCTTTAATCGTTGCAATCCACAATTTAAAATTAACTGAAAATTTGATATTTCATTTATGTTTACAGCTAGGGTCACAAATCACAAGAGGAAATAATAATCTAATTTGTACATTTTTCGTATGTTCCATTTCAAATGAGACCAATTTTCAAATAAATAACAACAAAGAAAACGTTAAAATAATGTAACTTAAATGTACATATTTCGCTGCTCACTCGGTTTAACCTACAAGAAAAAATAAGACGTTTAGAAAAAAACAAAAGTAATTCGGGTATCTTAAGCAAAAATGTGTGAATATGCATGACTTATGTACAATAGAGGCGATAAGGAACCGAAGAAATAAGCTGCGATTACGTAATTTGTACTTACATGGTTAGTCGCGTGTTAGAATCTAAGAAATTAGAGTATGAGAAACAAATACAGAAATTAAAACGAACATTCTCAACTGCTCTGTGCGTTATAAAAAGCCTTTGTTAATTTGTTATTCTGCCTCTGGGACTCGGGGTTAATCATGTTTGGTTCTCCATCTGTGCTTCCAATACAATATTTTCGGTTTATTAAGGAAAATTGGACAGAAACCAAAAACAAAACATTATAAATTACAAATAATAAGAACAACTGTTTGTTGTATCTCTTGATGTTCCTGGTAAATTTTTACATGAAATTATTTGTAACCAGGCTGAGTTCATTTGCGAGGTGATTACTGGCTTCGTTTAATTGAATAGACTTTCGGGTACCAATAAATGTAGGTAATTTTTTAAAGATGAGTTGTTAAGTTGGAATTGTTCAACGTGAGTTGTTAAATTGGATATGGAATTGTTGAGTTTGTTGTAGTATTGTTATAGTTACAGAGCAACCGAAGTGAAATTGAAAAAGGAGTCCAGATGAGTTAGTTAGATGATTGGTTGGTTGTTTGTTGAAGGAAAGATAAAAAAGAAAGACAAATGCCGCAGAAATGAATAGAATAAATTAATACTTCATTGCTGAGAAAGTACAGTTATTACAATTTGGTTATACAAGTATAAATATATTTGGTAAGCATGCATTAATCATTAATCAGTAGTTAACAGTCAACAAAATATTACCCCTTCTGCCACTTAACAACTTAATTAAATAATCAACAATAATTAACAATAAGATTCCTGTTCGGCTTATACAGCACATTTAAATTATACAAAAACCAAAAACACTCTTTTTATATATGCAGTTTTTAAGTAGTTGGCCAAATTCAATAACAAACTATGATGTAGATTCTTTTGACTTTTTTGGGATTTAGTTGCGCCTAGGATTAGTCTTTGGTGGTGCTTGGGGGTGCTCTTCATTCTTTCGGTTGTTATTCAATATTTCGGTAGCTAGCAAGTAGGTGGTGAGCATCGCCGGTGGTGTACTTGATACTTACGCGACTTATTGAGTTGCGCCGCCCGACGTTGGCTCCTACTCCCGGCCCAGGACCACCGTCCTGTTGACTGAGCCCATTGTTCCCAGTGTCGTTGTCTATGCAGATATCCGAGTCAGAGTCAACGCGCCTGAACTCGCTTCCATCCTGCACATGGGATATTAAATTCAGTTGATTCGGCGGAGGCTCCCACTAAAATGCAACACTTACCTGCGTCAGCTGCTGCGTTGTGGTGAGCAGCCTGGCAATTGGATTGCAGCAAACGGGCAGCGTCTCGAGGAGAGTGGGACGCGAGTGCGTAAGCAAGGGCTTCATGTACCTAAGTTAAGAATAGTTTTTAGATTAATTTATACTCATTGTTGCTTGTCACTCACTTAGTATCAAAGCTTCCCCAGATCCTGGCCAGAATGGCCTTCTCGTGACTGTTGCGGCGTCTTCCGCTCGTACCGCCTAAGCTGCCATTTGGTCCATCTACTGGTGTGTCCAGGTTTGACTCCGTTCCTCCGGACATGCGCATCTTTCCACGGCCGCCTCCGCCACCGCTCTCAACATCCTGCAAATAACCATCAGACTAACACAAATTTCTATTAAATGATTTTAGCTCTACACAGGAGGGTTAATGGGCGTAAAATAAAGAATGAATGGAATTTATTAAAATAGGCTAATACTGTAATACTAAGGGCAACTGCAGAAGAATAGTAAAATTATACAATACAGAACTGAATGAATAGTGGGATCATATCCCAACCTACCGTATGCGGGTGTGAATTGTCCATTGAATTGTAAACCTTTTTTAAACAGATGGTTTAAAATGTCGTGAGGTGCGCAGAAATGTATAAATATTTAAAAATCACGAGTTAAATACTACTCTTTTAAAAAAAATAAAAGAGAAATATTGAAATGGAAATTAAGCCACTTCAAAGATTGTTTATTTCTTCCCAAAAAATAGCACTTTTAGCATTTTGGCTATCTTAGAATGGCTAGGGGTAGCCACGATGCAAGCATATGAGGTAGTCTAATCAAGATGTTTTTGTTTTTTTTTGAGGACTGGCTTGTCTTTCTGAGGGCGGAGATCTCCAACCCATTATTATCCGCGACAAAGCTGATGAGACCACCTTATTTGTTTAGCCAAAACATGACAAAAGTGGCTGCAATGCTGCACGCTATAAGACATAAATTGTTTTATACACCATTCTCTTATACTCACACTGTGCACTTGATAATTATTTAATTGTTCAGTCTCATCGTCGACGCCAACTCTATATTTGAAAGAGTTTTTTAAGGGCAAAAAGAAGTTAGTAGATATTAGTAGATAACGTGCAGTTTGTACTCACGGTATTTTTAACCAATTGAGCAGAAAATTAGCTGCACCGCCCTGTATAACCACTGTGAAGATGACAATCAGCGATGTGGCGGTGAGCATTGTCTGTCGGGCATCCGACACCGTATTCCGAATTGCTAATGCAAAGGACATGGCGCCACGCAGTCCTGAAAATAAAGCAACATTTTCAGAGTATGCTCTGGAAACCAATAGGATGAGAAAGGACTTGCCAGCAAAAAACAGCATATGTTGAAAGTTTACTGAGATTTTTGGTTTACGCTTAATGTTCAGTAGCCAGGATAAAGGGTAGACGTTCACGGCACGTCCCAAAGCGGCACAGATCTAAGCATACAAAATTTGTCATAAGCAAAATCTTTTGTTAAAAATAAGTTATAAACTCACGAAAGCGGTTATGATGAAACCAGCGTCAAAGTGATGCTTGGGGAAGGTAAACATCGAAACACCAATATAAGAAAAGATGAAGTTCTCTGCCAGAAAATTAAGCAGCTCAAAAATCTGCTTGGTGCGTTGCCTCGAGTCCTCCGACAGATTGTTGTAGGTGTAGTGAGCCTGACAGATGCCACAGAAGAGCACGGCCACCACTCCGGTGAGTTCCGTGGCCTCGGCCAGCAGAAAGGTGCTATAGCTCATAAGCACGAAAAGAGCCGACTCCAGCAACGGAAAGTCGCGCACACGCGTAAACTTGGTCATGTATGAGAGAGTGAAGGAAGCAAACTGGCTGTGGAAATGAAAAGTAAATTTTGGGATATGCCCAATTTGTTTGAAAAGGATATCAATGCTGTCAAACAGCCCATGGCGGCTCCTATCATCAGTGACAACAGGAAAATGGAAAAGAAGTCGCTTAACGAGCGCAGGAATGCGGTTGTTTCGAATTCCCCCGTGTTGGAATAATGTTCACCATAGTTCTGAATGGCTCTGCAATAAGGATAGGGAGATTAGCATTAGGTATTGTTCTTTTAAAAACAATAGCAACAAACTCACCCGCTAAGTACAATGGCAACCGCATCGTTGAGCACAGATTCGCCCAAGACCAGGGCATACAAATTAACATCGACCCGAAGGTCGTTGAATATGGCCAGAATGGTGAGCGGATCTGTGGGCGATATCAGGGCTCCAAAGTATAGAGTGTCCAGAAATGTGAAGCTGCTGCTCAAGTATTTTGGCATCAGCTTCACACAGCCGTACATGAAGCCGCCGATTAGGAAGGCCGACAACGTGGTGCCCACAATGGCAAAAGTAAGGATTGCTCCCAAATTCCGGAAAAAATATTTCTGCAAAATCAAACTCAAATTATTTATATTTAAAAAGTAAAGAAATGGCAACTAAACTAACCTTCTTCAGACTGTATCCCGCGTAGAAGATGATGGGCGGCAAAATAATGTTAAAGAATACTTCGGGATCAAATGTGGCTTTCAAATCGATTTCGTTCTCATCCACGTCGTACACCTGGCCACGAAAGACATATGCGTACGTCTTAATGCCCTCCGGCAGTTTGGTTCCGTTCGTCTGATTAACGGGGTACTAAAAATGGAAAGCAATCACTTATGGTTCTTGGTTATGAGCGGCTTGGCTTACCTTAAACCAGAGCGTATCGGGCGGCAGCTTATCACTGTATGTCGGAGTACCCTGCGGCTCCACCTGCATGTGGACGAGAGTGTTGGCGGTGCCGGCATAGCGGATGATTGCACCCACAATAAGTCCTGAATTGGGAGTCAACAAAATAATGATGAAACCTTAATTTGTTAACTATTTTACTTAAGCCTATTGCAGATAGTAGATACTGTCTCGAATAAGGAAGGAGCACAATCTTAATTTAGATCCTAGATGGGCACGCAGTGGCTCAATTTGCTCAGGCTACTCAAACCGTTATATTTTTTGTAAGTTGCTAGAAAGTCGGTCCAAAGTGTCGAGGCCCGCGTTCAGCCATAGCAAAACAATGCCACTGAAATTTGGAGTCAGGTACCCGACAAAAATCGCAAGCCGTCGCGCTCCGTATTTGCAACAACAAAACATTAGCTTTCAGCCTTCCAGCCAACTCGCAACGGGGATGGTTGTTGTGTTTTTTGTCTTGCGAGCTACTGCTAATTATTGTGGGGAAAGACTATTTAAACGATTGTATTAAAATTATATATAAGAAAAAACAAATAAAAGAAAATGCATTTTCAGACAATGTTAATAATATTTAAAGCATAAATGCGATAGTTCGACTGTAGCCTGACCTATCACAAATTGACTAATATGCGCCAAGACTTGATAAGTCTGTTTAGTTGAACCTTATCAGCAGGGGGAAATAACGCTCGACAAGTGCTTAAGAATGATTTATCATTCCGTATTTTCGCAAGCAGAATCATCACACATACATTGAGAGGGCGCGAAACCCGTAAAAAGCACAACTTGCTGGAATGATCAAAACGATTTCTCTTAATAATATATTCTAATTTACACCCTGCTCTGCCTGCCTGCATTTTTGTAAGTATTGCCCCGTCCTGTCTCTTAACCTGTTTTATTGAATTTTTTCATTAGCTTCAATGAGTTTGGAAAAAATCAGGTTGACTCTTCCAAAGCTACGACGTACGAACAGAACAATGGTCACACCTTTATAGTACGTACTGTAGATGAGAAAGTTAGAATAACAAAGTACTCAGCACATTGGCACGATCATGAGCGGGCACCGTATTGGTTTCGGAAAACCCCGACGTCAAGGTCCCAATGATGAATATAGTGTTCGTTCTTGTGCCATTGCGTGTTGATTCTTCTATCTAGCTATTATTACTGCTGTGGCCCGGGGGTGCTAACTCTTAATGCCTTCCCAATGATGGTACGGCAGGTGTCACGATTCGCGTGCACAAAGAGTAATTCCAAAAGTGTCACAACATAGAGGTTCATCAGGTGACAAATTCGATGGCCTTTAACTTGAGGAATGACGAAAGGTGGAGGGAGTGAGAGCCCAATTCCGAGCCTACTTACCGTAGATGACAGCCAGGCCAGTCTCGTGCAACCAGGAGACGCGGTGGTGCTTGAAAAGCCAAATGGTGAGGACGGTGAGGGCCAGCAGGAATACGAAGACGAGCAGATCGAGGCTTTGGATGCGGTGATTAAGCGTGGCCTTGGCATCCAATGCAATGTCCGTGTCCGTGGCTGAGCAGCCCGGGATAGTGGAGCACAGCGCTGTTCCGACCAGGAGGAGATGTAGGATAATCCGCCAGCGACCGTGCGACGGCGATGTCATGTCTATTTCCGTAACCATATTGCAGTGAGACATTCTGATGCCTGCTTCTGCATCCGAAATCGATTTTCGCGTTACAACGTTGTGAGCGCGACGCGCGTTACGATGTAATTGATTTCGCGCACACCTAAAGAGGGGGAGGACTTGAAGGAGAGGACGGCGCTGGCCACGCTCAGGCGGCGCCAGGGAAATGCTTTCGGCCTTCTTTTTTGGCTGGTTTAGTCGTGATTCCGTTATATAAAATATAATTGTCTTTAAAAAGCTTAAACCATTTTCCGCTCCGTATAAAAAAAAACAGTCTGTTCATATGGAAACAACCGTACGCAGTGTGCCCAGACTGGACTACCACTCAATTACCAATGTGGTGTGCCGTTGAGGAGCGAAAGTTGTGATTTTGAGAGCATTTAGTGTCTCTTTCGTGAATGATTTTTACTATGAACTTTTTTTAAATTAAATAGAGTTTATTGTTCTTTATGTTGTATTTTAAACGAAATTTAAAACAAGTCCATAAATAATACAAAAATTCACAACTTAGAGCTAGTTTCACTTGAACGACTCTTTGAAGATTCCAGTTATATCTCTGAAGTTTTCAAAACTCCTGTAATTTATCTGATCGAAATGGATTAGCGGTGTCTTGTTCAAACTGTGCTTTAATTATTGCACTATTACCTTTTCTTCCCGATGCTTTCGGCTTTCTGCAAACATCGTTCATTTTGTCGAGTCGAAAAAGATTTATATTTTCTAATGATGTTAACAAATTCTTGAATATAAGCCCGATTTAGCGGAAGCTTTATCCGTTTTAAAACTTTTTAAAGCTTTATTAAATTAAATTAATAATAATAATTAAAAAAAGAGGACGTAAGTATTAGTTTAGTCATAGCTGAAGTTTTAAAAATTTCGGAATCAAATCGAATGTACAAAATGTGACAGCAGGTAAATAACTTTATAAAAATAAGTAAATTTAAAATGCACACGCACTTGCGATGCGCAGGGAAGGCTAAGAACCTTCGCTCTCAGCTTGGAACGCTCCGTAATTTCTTTGTAGAATGCGACGGGAAGCATCTGGAGTCTGGGCACTTTTCCGGTTCCATGGCAGACGGTAAGAAAGGAAAAAAACCGCATAAAGCTGCCTATTAATACTTCAAGCTCAGTGGCTAAGAAAATTCAACAGCACTTAGGGGTGGAATCTGGCTATCACACAATCCCAAAGAGCCGTGAGGACCTGCTGAAATTTCACCCAAAGCAGGAGGACCTACCTCAGCGTTCCTTAAATGATTCACATACGACGGCCTTTCTTGATTTGAAATCAGATCCCCTGATGCGCCAACTTTTTATAAATGGAGCTGGTCATCTGCGGACGGGCAGGATAATGGAGCAACTCGATCTCATAGCCGGTAAAACCTATAATACCAAATGGCGTCATTTACCATCCTCAGTAATTAAAAAAAATTACTATCCCGTTAGGGCTAGAATAGCTGCCATCTGAGGGCTGTGGAGTAAAATATATTAATTTCTAAGCAAATTGTTTTATAAACTATCTATCTTAAAAACTTAAAAGTATCTATAGGGAAAGATGTTTAGTCATAAATAGCACTAATCATAATTCTTCTGCAGTGTGGATTTGTCACCGTCATGTGTACCTCCCAAAGTTGCCAACCGGCGTTCCACTGCCCTACACGTTCGTCACCCTTTTCATAGACCACGTGAAATTCATGGTGGAAAAATTCAAGCCGTATGTAGACTTGCAGCTTTCTGGTTACGTTTCGTGGACAGGTCGAAGCTCCATGGATGTCACGACCTATGTGCGGCAGAACGAAGAGACGTTGGCGAGGGCCATCTTTATTGTAGAAGGTCGGAATGCCACCAACAGTGGACCTGCCCCTATTAACCCCTTAAAACCGGCCACTGAAATAGAGAAATGTTTCCATTCCGAAGCTCTGGACCGCCACAGGCAGCGTGAGAAACGGAAGCAAGGCTCCGGCTTCCTCTTGCAGCCAACAAAGGAGGAGGAGAAAATCATCTACGATCTATTTTCTCGAACCAAGGGCTCCGAAGGCGCAATGAAGGTCGGCTGTTTGCCTCCGGACTGCCGTTGGATATCAGAGTGGCACCGCAGTACCACCCTGCACCCGTTTCCTGAGAACCGCAACGCGTCCAATACCATCTTCGGGGGTTTTATCATTCGCAATGCCGTCGAGACGAGCTATATTACCGCCTGCCTCTATGCCGGCTCCTATGCCCTCATCCAGTTCATATCGGACGTTACGTTCGACCAACAAATTTCCGTTCACAGCTTTATGAAGACAACTGCCTACGTTGTCTACACCCACGGCAACTACATACAGCTGATGACTGCGGTTAATTCGCTGGACGCCGTAAATTTTACAGAAGTCCATACCAATGCCCTCCATTTAACGTATATGGTAGATCGACCAATGCCGGAGATCATGCCCAGCAGCTTCCTCGAAGCGCTTTGGTACTTGGAGGGTCGCCGTCATTTCGAGAGCTTTCTCAAGTCATTGCACGGTGATAATACAAAGAAAGGGCAGAGTGTTTAGAACAAGTTTTGAAATAAATATATAAACAATTAAAAATTATTATCTTAAAAGTTTAAAAATAGTCTC
Source organism: Drosophila jambulina (assembly GCA_018152175.1). Taxonomy (NCBI): domain Eukaryota; kingdom Metazoa; phylum Arthropoda; class Insecta; order Diptera; family Drosophilidae; genus Drosophila; species Drosophila jambulina. The sequence goes on along the minus strand of JAECXH010000114.1, from coordinate 23,019,610 downwards.
GGTTCATTATACTACTTAATAGTTCCTTGAAACAATGCGCCCTTTAAAAAGCAATCCCTTTACTTCACAGCTACAGTGGAAAAACCATAGTAAAACAAAACTAGAGAAAAGTAAAGCACGAGTTAAAACATCTGAAAGTAAAGTAAAGCACGAGTTAAAACACCTGAGTTTTGTTTTGTCTACCACAGTGGAAAATATAGAACCGTTTATTTGACCTATTATACCAAAAAACCATTAAGAACTGTACAATAATAGAAGACACACACTTGATACAATGCTGGGACTGGAATTCATTTAAAAGGAGAAAAAACACAGAGTCTGTAGCTAATTCTTTGGTTGAACAGCAGCCCCTCCTGCTGTTGCTGCCCCCCCTTTTACTGAGCCCCTCAGCTCTTCGAGCGGGCTTCGTTCCGCTTGCCTTCGATCCACTGCTCGATCTCATGTTTGAGGGCTTCGTTGGACTTGACCTTATCCATGGTAAGCGGTTCGCGGTTGAAGGGGTCTGTCTGGTCGCTCAAAAGGTGGCGAGCAATGGTGGACCGATCCACGGTGACCTTGGAGCTGGGCAACACAACAGGATCAGTCATCAGCGTGGAGATAATGGGATCCAGGTACTCTTCAGGAGCATCAGCCAGCAGCTCCTGCTCCTCCTTGTACTGGACACCCATTCGCTTCACTTTTTCAGCAAACTCGGACATATCCCCGATCAGTTGGCCGCCTCCAATACGAATGAGAATGTTTTCGGCATAGTCAAACAGCTGGTCACTGTAGGAGCGTCCATCCTGGGTGACGGCCAAGCAAAAGTTGTCATCAGAGCTTAGGTTGATGTAGATCCGACAGATTTCTAGCACAGTCTGTGCAGGATCGAAGTCGAACTCCTTTTTGTCCTTTACCTTGAAGCGTTCCTTCTTGGGCCCCACCAAGTTCAGCAGAAAGTAGTTAAGCATGGCAGCGATTCGATCTACCATGCTGTTATGACAAAAGATGCTCTTGATCTCCGTGGTCAACAGTTTTAGGATGTTGATGGTATCTCTTCCGAGGATGTTGTCGAAGCGGGCCAGCATGCCCAAATGCTGCAGGTTTGTCACCTGCTGCAGACGGTCGTTGTGTGACAGACTGTTCCACTCACCATTGGCCTGGGCTAGCTGCAGCTGCTTGATCTGCTCCAGATTTGACAAGGATTCGTCTAGCAGGAAGATCGCATCATTAATCAGCAGATTAATAAATCTCAGAAAAATAGGTGGCTCAATAGCCTCCATGTTTTCCTCGGCCTCGGTGGCCAGGTCCCGAAAGTTTTGAACGTGTTCCGGCTTCGTCCATAAAAACTCCATGATGGCATACATGGGCCTTCGGTAATTGAATTTCTGCTCGAACTGCACCGACTGGCCGGTCATCTCGATGCTGACAAAAACATTAAGTAGACTGCGGACCACCTTTTGCCTATCAGGGTGATTTTCGAAAACACGGGTGTTAAAGGCCTGCCGATTGCTTCCCAGGATCTGTGTGGGCAGCAGAAACTCTAGCGCCTCCGCCAATTTGGCTCTCAGATGAGGATTCTTTACCAGGTCAGAGCTTCCCATGAAGAGCAGAATCATCTTGAAGAAGGCATCGTGGGCGGAAAAGTATAAATGAATGTAAAGATCACTATTGAGGCGCCGGCAGAAATTCAAATACGTTGCAATATTGTCGATAATGCTCTCCGGAATAGACTGCATATACGGCGCCACAAAGGGTGGCGTGTCCGAGAGGAGCTCTAAATTGCGCAGCATCTGCGGGGAAAAGTCTAGCTTGTCTACGCACTGTTCGTAACTTTCACGAGGCAGCATGGCTACCTCGGTGAGCCAGATCGCAGAGGCCTCGAAGAACTTCAGCACGTCGCTGTCGTTAGTAGGTTCTGACAGGGCGTTCCTGATGGATAGAACCTGCTGCATCTGCTCGACCAAGGTGCGAAAGAGGTTCTTGGTCAGTTCGTTGTTGGGATCGCTGGTCACCAGCTCCTCGTAAGCTGTTTGTGTGTTCTGCAATTCACGCATTCCCCGACTGAGACGCTCGAGGCAGGGCCGATTCGCGAGCTCGAAGCATTTGTGGGTCATGAAGAATATCTCTGTCACAAAATTGTACTTCTCGGCCGTTAGACGCTCTTTGCCTTCTTGGGTCGGAAGCAGGCAGGTCTCGTCATGAGCCTTCAGCAAGTTAACGCCCTTGGCCAGCCGATCCTTGTCCTCGACGGCACAGTATGTGGGATCAACAAGAAGGACTTTTAGCGATGGCTGACACAATGGCGCGCATAGTCGGGTTAGGACCGCACTTAAGTTCGTCATGAACGCATCGCTGGCAGTACTGTGCACTGTTTGCTCCAGATTTAAGTTGATGCTGCTCCATAGATGGCCGCGCGACACATTTGCGTCTAGGCAATTAGCCAGCCACTGAAGGGTCTTCTTCTTGGTCTCGGGCGACAGCACGAGCAGCTGCTTAACCAGCTGGAATATGGAATCCCGATGACGGGCGAGAACTGCCCACAGCGCGGGATCTGTCTGGTTCAGAGATATCTGTTGGAAGAACTCGTACTTGGCTCCCTGGGTCTTGGGCAAGATCGAGATGCAGAGAAGGTTGCCCAGCAAAGTGTCCATATAATCACCACCTGGAAAAAATAACGAGCTAGAAAAATGTACTAAATGCCATATAGGATCATGGTCCTTACCTTTTGCCTTGGGATTAGGTGTAGTGTAATCTATGAGTAGCTCGCCCAGCACCGCTGCCCGTTTGTCGCGCACGAAAAAGCCAAGTATCCAAAAAATGTTATTCTTGATCGTCACCAAATTTTCCTTAACAATCAGCTTCTGCAGTTCGGTCAGCAGGGGATAGAAAATGGCCTTGAGGGCCCCCAGTGCCTCTATCGGCTCGTCCTCCTCCACAACTTTGCAGGCCACACGAACCAGGAACTCCAGGGTGCTGGTGTCATGCTCATCGGCCTGCTCGAACAGCTCCAGCCACTGGCTGGCAAAAGATTGTGGGGCGAAGAGATCCGGCTGGCGCATACAGGTGCTGGCATTGTTCAGGATCAGGGATATGACTGTGGAGCAGTTCACTTTCTGCGCGACCTGGATCCGCTCACACCGAGCGAAAGCTCCATGTAAATAACATATGGCTCGCATCTCCAGGGCCTCGGCACTGGCTTTGCCTGCACTGTACTGCGCTGTTTCGTTCAGCATCAGGCGTTCGAACAAAGCGTGAGCTACCAGGTCCTCGCCCAGCGACTCGTCGCTAGTGTCTACCACCACATCCGCCAGGCAAAGAAGGTGAGTGCCGTCAGCACCACGCGCCTTGTTCAATGTGAAGAGTAGCACATCCTCGACCAGTTTGTGAGACACATCATCGGACTTCGTGCCCTGCTGGAGCAGGGCGGCAAACGGGTTCTCGTCAACACTTGTCATCCTCTATTGCTGTGCTCGCGTGGGTCGGGGGCACCTGATTTAATTAAATTGATGCACAGACTCCAGAACTTTCAATCGCGATATATGCACTTTTAGAATACAAAGTATTTCTTCCCTCAGAAACTTTACCAACAGATGATAGGACAGGGCTGCCAAATGGACGAAAAAGTTTCAAATCGATGTTCGTCAGTCAGCTGACGACAGGTGTGGCAACGCCATAAGTCCGATATACGTTTTGTAAAATCTTTTAAATTTCTTTTGTAGTTCTTGGGTTTTATTTAAATTTTGCATTAAACATTATGCCAAAATTTTGAAAATGTATTAAACATGGAAACAGACAAACGAGTGGCCTGGAAATAACTAGCTCAAACTAAAAAGGTCCATACAAGCAGCATAAAAATTTAACAATATGAGATCATAAAGAGAGTCCTGTCAGATCTTCATTGAAGCACAATAACAATACGTGCCAATTGCCAAATAAAACTGCCTTGTTAACAAAAACAAAAATCAAATGCCGCTGTATGTCTTATGATCTTCTTTTTTGGTGTATAAAAGTATCCAAGAATGTTTTGATTTTTGATTAAGTATAGCGGGCTAGCTTGAGACACTTAAAGATGTGATAAAAGCTACATTGATTCTATTGATTTTTTGAGTTAATTTTGTTTCCTGTTTTTTTTATGACGCAGTATTTCTTATCAATTTGCTCATCGTTAAATTATTGCAGTTTATTAACCTTCTTTATCAATAGGATTACATAGCTCATATCTGGGTCAGCGAAAACCGCAGCCGTATGCACTCAAAAAATAAATCCAAAGCCAATTAAGACAATCAATCAGCTTGTATACTGCAAGCGCTGGCTAGTGACGCAGTACACACTCCCACTACCCCACAAGTAGCCGGTGAGGTTTCCGATAAATGTGTTCATGCATTCTTAAATCGGCTTATGATAAGGCAACAGTAAAAACCAGCGCCGCGAAGTTCGTTGATTCCGTATGTTGCTCGCATATCAGTCTGACAGTCGGCGCGGTATTTCCAAACAGTAAACATATGCAGGCAGCTCTGTTTTCGAATTGGCAGAGTTAGTAAAAAAGGCCGCAGCACATTTACATATGTCCATATCAGAAGCGATGTAACGATTTTTAACCATTTTAAAGATTACTCCGGATTTGCGCTATGAGTTCGGTGCGACCACTTAAACCCGCATTGCAGGCGATTGCCATCAAAGAGTTAAACGAGGTGCCCCAGCGAGTGCCCCAGGACATTGAAGCTCTAAGGGATTGGGTACTGAAGCAGCCACATCTGCAGGCCTGCACCGACGACCAGTTCCTACTCGCCTTCCTGCGCGGCACCAAGTTCAGCGTGGAGCGAGCCAAGGAGAAGTTCGATCGGTTCTACTCACTGCAAGCCTCCATTCCTGAGGTCTTTAATGAACATCGCCTGGCTACCGATCCCCTAGTGCTGGACATCATAAGGATGGGGTGAGGACTTAAATCGGTATCAAAATCCGCGCACCCACACTCTGCTTCTTCCATAGAATCCTTCTCCGGCTTCCACTGGACCCGGACGATCCGGGTCCTTGCGTCACCATCATTCGTGCTGGTTCCTACGACACGAGCAAGTACAAGTTCCAGGACATCATTCGCGTGGGCTCCATGTTCGGCGAAATCATGATGTTCGAGGATGAAAATGCCACGGTCAGCGGTTATGTTGAAATAATGGACATGACTGGGGTTACGGGGTCCCACTTGTTTGCTCTGCAGCCTCAGCTGCTAAGTAAGTTCTCCACATACGCGGACGAGGCGATGCCAACGCGCCAAAAGGGCATCCACTTTATCAATGTTCCATCGGCCTTCGAAACCGGGTTCAATTCGCTGAAATCGTTCTTTCCTTCAAAAATCAAGAGTCGAGTGAGTCTGGAATCTTTATTTTAGATGTTTCTTCCATTCTTGGGGTCTACACTTTTTTACGATAGATCTCAGTGAGCTCTGATCCAGAAGCTGTGTTTCAGCTAGTTCGCCGCGAGTATTTGCCGAAGGAGTATGGAGGAACTGCCGCATCCATTCAGGACATCAGCCAAGCTATGGAAGAGAAACTATCCAGTTACGCACTTTACTTTCGAGCCTCCCAGAAATTCGGTACGCAGGAGAAATTGCGCGAATTGGAAGATAAGGTCACGAGCGATCATCGTTCCGCTTTTGGAGCTGTTGGTTCATTTCGAAAACTGGAAATCGACTAATTAGCCGGTAATGTAAAAATATCCTTTGGCCTCTTATCGCGGTAATTTATTCCCATTAAAAAAGTTGAAAGCGAGATTATCGTTTATAATTGTACATATAGTTCCTTGTACTGGTGTGAATAAAAACGGCTTTGTAAATCTCGATGTTACTGTAGAATATTTATTTTTTGGATATGACAAGCAGCCGAACTCGTTTCTTCCTCTTCTTTTGAATCCTTGTGAAACTTTTTTATAGGAGACTATAACAGATTTTATAATATAACAAGAGAGAAAGCTAACTCCGGCGCGTTCCGATCTTTATAGCAGTGAGAGAGATATAGAAGAATATCTGCAAAGTTTCATTCAGATAGCTTCAAAGCTGAGGGACTAGTTTGCGTATAATCTGACAGACGGACATGGCTAGATCGACTCGGCTATTGATTCTGATCAAGAATATACTTTATGGGGTCGGAAATGTGTTCTTCACTGCGTTGCAAACTTCTGAATGAAATTATAATACCCTGCAAGGGTATAATGTTCGGAATTCAGGTAGTAAAACGTGATTCGACCAATATGTTAAATTCAGTTTTTACGTTTTGTATGAACGGTGCTTTGCAAAACCCATTCCTCGGAAGCTACATCGCCCCACGGAAACCTACGCACTTCAGCATGCTTTCAAATATTGGAAAATATATTTTTTATTTAAAAATATACCGTTTTCTGGAGGACCTCGGAGGAAACAAACACTATCTGCAAGTTACTTGGGCTGAAGGTGCTGGAACTTGAAGTTAATTGCAAACATATCCACTGCTACCAAAATATTAGATATGTTGTGAAAGTTTTACTTTATGAAACATAAGTACATTTCAAATATGCTTCAACTCATTGGTAATCTGCTTATTTGGATGTAGTAAAAGCTACGTGCCCAATTTGAATGTCCAATAATACGATGTAGGGCCTCGACATTTCGTGGCTGATGAACATGGATCATTTTTGGAGAAGCTGTGGTTCATTTTGAAACGCGCAACATCCATTTAATGACTCCATAACGACCATCTTTTGGGGTTGCACTGTCTAGCTCGCCGAGGTCGGGGTTCTTACAGAAATGTATAATTCCGGGACCTTTGTGTCCCCAAATACCACATTGCATCTTGCTCGATTACCCAGCTAGCAAGAGCTTCACCTTGGCCACCATACCTATGCTTTTTTGTGACTTTTTTAGATCGATATACACCGGTTTTTACTGATATGATAAGAAAATTCATTCTACATGTTTTCTGTGTGACCGTCGTCTGCGAAAACTGGCCTTTTTTTATCAAAAAGCTTTCACTCATAATGAGCTTTTTTGGTGACGGTTTTCATCAGCTGATTTAAATACGAAATTCACAACAATTTCAGGCCTTTCCTGAAGCAACTAAACCCAACCCAACTCCCAAAAATGACGAGCATTGCGAGCCTTAACGAAGACTGCCTGCTGTAAGTGAGCATTTAAACTGGGGAAGGAATCATTTCATGGAGTAACACTTTACTTCAGTCTAATTGTAGAGTACCTGAGTCTGGAAGAGCAACTGCAGCTATGGGAAGCCACGGAGTCCAGTTCGCGTCTATGCTCAGTGCTTTCATACGCTTGGCAGCGCCAAAGCAAGCACTGCGTGCGCCGGGAAACATTTGCTGGAAGCTCTGCCCTTCAACGGGATTTCCTGCAGTGCATCAGTTCCACTGTCACGGAGCTAACACTCCGGTATTTGCCAATGGAACAGCTCGAGCAGTGGAAGAACCACACTTTTCCCAATGTGAGGGAACTGTACTACCTGGGGGACGAATACGACGAAGCTGATGGTGACACTGATATTGCGATTCTGGTGAGTTGCTTTCCTCAGCTGGAATCAATTGGGATAAGCGGAAACACCAGTGGCCAGCACATCAGCCAGTGGCGGCACATTCGTCGCCTGGACCTGCAGCTATGCTGGTACCTGGGCTTACAATGCTTTGAGGATATTTGTCGGAAACTGCGCATTCAAACCCTCGCCGTCCAATGGCGACGAGCTGAGGAGGATGTATATGTACAGGCTATCTCGGCACTAAAGGATCTGGAAGAACTCGATCTGGACATTGTCCACCTCAGCACCGAGAACGCTCGTAAGCTGTTGAGTATACCCACGTTGGCGAAATTTCGCCTGCACAACATGGACCTTTTCGATAGTGTTTTGGAGGACATTGCTCGACTGCGTGGGCAAGATCTAGTTGCAGTTACTTGCAGAGACAATTTTGTGAGATGGAGTCCTCAGGTGTTGGCGAAATTGCTAAACCTTCGACGCCTAACACTCGTAGATGATGAGGGCAGTTGCGCCATTGATTTCAGTGTATTACTCAAAAGCTTTCCCCACTTGGAGCAACTGCATCTGGAGAACTCACGCATTTGGCCAAATGCCGACGGTATCTGGGACGTAGTTGCTGCATGTCCACAGCTCGAGGTAATCACTGTTTTCAATCAGTGTCTTGCCGAGGAGTTCTTTGCCTTCAGTGCCTCTACTATGCAACGGGTCCTGGATAAGCGAATCGAGCCCTTGTCCATACGGTTTCATGGAACGGGCCATGAAGAATTGGTGCGAAACGTGTTTTTTTGTTTCTTACCTTATTATGTTATTAATATACTTGTTTTCAGATCGCTAAGCATTTCGTACATCGCAATCTTAAAATATTCCACAAAGCCAGAGATTACAGTATTTCCCAAGTACCTGAAGAATGCATGGAGTTTGAATTCTTAATCCCGGATAAATCGTCGTGATAAACGTTCGTGTTGTGCATGTTGGTCTCCAAGCTCCCTTACCTGCCAAGTGCATTAAAACCTACTTAAAATATTTCAAATTATTAACACGAGGCTGCCCAGCACAGAGGCTGATAATTATATATGGTAATAAGACATATACATTTACAAAAAATTTTCAAGGATATTGAAAATAATTTAAGCACTCTTTTAATAATACAATTTTAGTATTTAAATTGGATTATACAAACCCAATAAAAATTTACGTCATCCCAAAAATTTTCGAGAATTTTTATATATTTGAAAGAAACGGTATTTAAAAAGTATGAAAAAATTTAATTGAACTCTATCAGTTATTTACTTCGAGGTTCATTTGCATGGAGACGCATACAGAGGTCTATAAAATATTCCTTTAAATCGATACATTTTGGGGTCAGGATATCAATGTAAATCGGGTCGAGAAACTGTACTCGTTAATTTCTGTAAATCTTGTAAGAAGAGAGTAGCATACAATTTTTTTTTACATTATCTTGGTAACCAACCCTCAATGAGAAGTCTGTATACGCCACTGTGTAGCCTGTACAATGTGACCGTATTCTAGTCTATAAAAAGTTCTCAGAGCTTTTGTTGACGGTTTTCACCAGCTGAGGAAATATTTTAGATTTAAATACGAAATTCACAACAGTTCCAGGCCCTTCCTTGGAGCCCATCCCAACCGTTCTCAAATGACGGGCATAGCAAGCCTTAACGATGACTGCCTGCTGTGAGTGAACACCCATACTACGTAAAGAATCATTTCTTGGAGTCACACTTTACTTCAGTCTAATTGTAGAGTACCTGAGTCTGGAAGAGCAACTGCAGCTATGGGAAGCCACGGAGTCCAGTTCGCGTCTATGCTCAGTGGTTTCATACGCTTGGCAGCGCCAAAGCAAGCACTGCGTGCGCCGGGAAACATTTGCTGGAAGGCCTGCCCTTCAACGGGGTTTCCTGCAGTGCATCAGCTCCACTGTCACGGAGCTTACACTCTGTCATTTACCCATAGAACAGCTGGAGCGGTGGAAGGATCACACGTTTCCCAGCGTAAGGGAACTGTACTACCTGGGGGACGTATACGACGAAGCCGATGGTGACGCTGACATTGCAATTCTGGTGAATTGCTTTCCTCAACTGGAATCCATTGCGATTAGTGGTCACACCAGTGGCCAGTACATCAGCCAGTGGCAGCACCTCCGCCGTGTGGATCTTCAACTGTGCTTTCACCTGGACTCGCAATGTTTCGAGGGCATCTGTCAGAAACTGCGCCTTCAAACGCTATGCGTCCAATGGCGCCGATTCGAGGCGGATGCCTATGTGCCGGCTATCTCTTCGCTAAAGGAACTGGAAGAGCTCGATCTGGACATAGTCAATCTCAGCACCGAGAACGCCCGCAAGCTCTTGTGTCTGCCAAGGTTGAAAAAACTTCGCCTACAAATTATGGATCTATTTGATGATGTTCTGGAGGTGATTGGCCAACTGCGTGGAAAGGATTTGGTGGCGGTCACCTGCAGAGACAATATATTGTCGTGGCGTCCCCAGGTATTGGCGACATTGGATAACCTTCGCCGCTTGACACTCGTTGATGATGAGGGTCTTTACGACATTGGGTTGAGTGTTATAATCAAAAGCTTTCCCCGCTTGGAGCAACTGCATTTGGAACACACACGTATTTGGCCGAATGCCGACGGCATCTGGGAAGTAGTGGCTGCCTGCCCACAACTCAAGGTTATTACTATATTTAACCCCGATCTTCCAAATGAGTTCTTTGCCTTTAGTGACTCCACTATGCAGCGGGTCCTAAATCAGCGACTTGAGCACTTATGCATACGGTTTCATGGAACTGGCAGTGAAGAATTGGTGCGTTGGGATTGCATTCGAATTGTTGTTTTCAATCTAATTTTGATATTAATGTATTTGATTCCAGATAAACAAGCAATTTGTACATCGGAAACTTAAAGTATTATATATTGCAACAGATTACAATGTTTCCCAAGTACCTGAAGAATGTATGGAGTTGGAATTCCTAGTCCGTGAATAATCTTCGTGATAAACGTGCATGTTTAGCTTTAAATTCCAGAGAGAGATGACTGCCTAACGCTTTGGCTGATATTTATCTATGCATTTGCTGACGTTTTACAAAGAAAATAAAAATAAGGTCTGTAATATTTAATACTTAAATTCATTGCACCTTTTAGTAAATATCAGGGATGTAGGATTAAATAAAAGTATTTTGTATTTTCTGATTAAAACCCCGCCCACAGAATGTTACCAACGTGTTGACAAAGCTAATAGCTTTTATATACTTATGCAGCTATAATCACATAAATAAATCAAATATCATTGGTTTTGTGTCACCGTGTTTAATTGATTGTTTTTATTTTTTATCGGATATCATTCACCATTTGCTGAGTCGAAATATGGTTTCATTTGTGGTTGATCCTAACGGATTCCTCTCAAATCCCTGCTTATGGGGTAATGGATTTGGGAAGTTGATCCTCTGTCCCCGACCATTCGTTCGAATCGTTGATTAATAAATATATTTGAACTAGTTTTTGAGTCTAATATACTTGGTAGGACTTGGTTACGCGGGAAGAACGGCCTTCCCTCACACCTCGCTGTAGGGTCGTGATGCCGCGCTCCGATTGGAAGAGACTGGCGGCGGACTTGGCGGAGGACTAATGTCCGTTTCCGTGTCGTTGTAGTTGTAGCGACTGTCCGAAGGTGAGAGCGAGCGATATGTGCGCGGCGAATGCGTATAGGAGTGATGATGGCGGCCCCAGCTGCCGCTATGCCTTCGGCGATGATCCAATGCATCCCGCTCATCATCATCATCGTCGTCATAGTCATCGTAATCACTGTAGTCCGAGTAACGGTCTCGATCCCGATCCCGATCCCGGTCCCGGTCACCGCGTGTAGAGGGCGGTGGAGAACGCATGCGTCCCAGCGGCGGAGGTCGAGCTCCGCCACCCGCTGGCGGCAGGAATGGCGGCGGCGGCAGGCCCATGAATGGAGAGAAGGGTGCCGCTAGGAATGGCAGTGGGTTTGGCATGTTCAGTAGGGGTGAACCCGGCAAGCCGGGCAACGGCAGCGGCAACGGCGACGGAGCCGTCTTTAGTTCCGCTCCCAGAGCAGGTCCAGCTCCATTGGCAGCAATGGCTTCCACTGTAACTGGCTCTCCTGCGCCACTTCCGCCGCTAGCCATGGTGGTCAACTTTCGCCGCAGGCCGGCGGCCTCGGCCAGCGCCTCTTCACACCGGCGCTCCGACTGACGTGCTGCCAGCCAAGACTCGTGGGCTCGGTTTTCCAGCGTGCCCATCTGCGCCTTGTGCGAGGCTATCTGGGCCTCGATTTCGGCGCGCAGTTCGTCGTTCTGAGATCTGTAAATGCACCGGTGAGCATACAATACTTTTCCTAGGATCACTTACTTTAGAGTCTGGATTTCGTTCTTCATCAGTGTCTGTGTCTCCACGGTGCTGGCGTTTTCGCCCTGATGTTGCAGCCACTTGGTCTCCTGCAGGCTGAGCTCCCTAAAACGACAATCCCATAGGTAATAAAACCTGTTATAAGAAATACACTTTTTATATGCCTTCGTACTTTTTCAGTTCGTTTTCCTTCTCGCGGAAATAGCCGGAGAGGACTTCGAGCCTCGTTTGGGCCTCTAGCTTGTCGCGCTCCGACTGGTTAAAGTCTTGCTTCAACTGCTCAACATCGGAACTGGACTGCTGCAACTGGCCCTCTATGCGCTGCTTGTGCGCCACTTCTTGATCCAGCTTCGCCTGCAATTCGACGAACTTCCTTTGGGCCGCGTTCAGTTCTCCGCGCGTCTTAGCCGAAGCGATCAGCTCCTGAACATTAAGGTTGGCATCCTTCTTCACGGCCTTGAGGCAATCCTCCAGAGCCTCGATCTTGGCCAAGCTCGTCTGATAGTCGCCATGCTCTCGCTCCAACTTGCCGGTGAGGTCGAGAATTTGGTTTTGAAGTCGTTGCATCTCGTAGTTGCGTGCTTCTAGCGCTTTGGCCATCTCCGCATCCGTTTCGGCCTGAATCGTGTCGAGTCGGGTTTGCAGTCTGGACTTCTCCATTTCGAGCTCATAGTTATCTTCTTGCAGAGTCTTTAACTCGCTGCTTAGTCGCGACGTAGTCTCCGCAAAGCTGTACTGCAGCTCGCTGTTCTCGCGACTCTTTTCCGCCAGACTTGAGTTAATCTCAATAATGATCCCTACGGTAAAATCATTATAAGACATTATAGTTGCTGAACTTAAGGATACTCACTCTCCTGGTCATTCAGCTGCCGCTGCAGCTCATCGACGGTGCTTAAGAAGGCTTCGTCGCCGTTTTGGTTGCTCAGAACCTCCGATAGCATTTTGTTCAGTTCCAGACCAGCCTCAGCCGCATTATCCAGATCCTGACAATACGGTACAGATTATGATCAATTCCGTATCCTCCGGTTGCTATAATTTTGGGAAAATCCTTACCCTTTCTAGTGAGCCAACCTGCTCTTGCAGCTTGGCTTTCTCAAAGACCTCCGTTTCCAATTGCTTCTTGAGGTCAGCTACCATGTCGTTGGAACCAAAAGAGGTGTCTTCGATGCTCGCCAGCTTTTGCCGCGTCGTTATTAGTTCGTGCTTGATTATATGGTTTTCTTTGTGGGAGGCCAGCAAACTGCGCTCCAAATGGTTTAGCTTGGACAGGAGCGCCCCCTCCTGACTGCTGTTGCAGAAGCAATAGTAGGCAAAGATAAAGAACAATGACGAAGCCGCCGCAATGACCACGCACAGCAAGAGCAGGCTGTGTTCCACCACCTTGGCGGTGAGAACCTCCGTAAAATTATCTAAGGAAATAGAGCGTTTGCAATAATCATCTTGCTGCGACTGATACCGAGCACAGTAACCGTCCACGTCGACTGCTGAGGCTGCTTCTATAGTAAATAAATTTAGTCAATGATATTATTTAAAATATAATACCAATAAAAGATTGCATATATCTATCAAGAGTTTAACTTACCGTACTCAGGTTTCCCTGGGGATCCTGATACCTCGCCCATGCCCGGATACAAAATTCTTTGCAGTTCATCGCTGCCATCAAGGACTGCGTTTTCGGGCTCCTTTCCTATAAAATTATTCACAGTATCCACAATGGTGGCAAACAGTCCTAGTCCTAGGCCACTGTCATCTTTAGTGGGAGCTTCCGCCAAGGGACTTGCTGTAGCGGGCAGAGCAACTGGTTCCACGGAACCCACTCCCGCACTTTCAGTGTGAGCAGCTTGTGGTGCAGGTGTGATGTCCTCTTCTTGAACAGCTCCATAGGGTGATTCGGGGACCGGCGATATAGTAGTTTGCTCTGCCCTCTCTGTGGGATGATGATGGTAGTGCTGGTACTGTTGGTGTGGGTACTCTGTTCTCTTTTGCTTATTGTAGTAATCGTTATGATCAATGATGACCTCATTGGACTCTAGTTCAACTGGCTCACTGAGCGGTTCCTGCTGTTTAAGCTCTACCGCTTCCTGAAGCGGCGGTGACTGCTTCGCATCCTCTTTGATGGTTTGATGTTGCTTTTCCTGCTCCTGATCCATTTCCTCGTTTAATCTCTGCTTTTGGGTCTGTTTCTCTACTATCTCCTTTAACGTCTGCTGTTTTTGCTGCTGCTGCTGTTGTTCTTGCAATTTCTGGTAATAATCGGCATTTTCAGAAATGTTCTTTTCAAAGAGTGGTGGCAAGACAACAGGCTCAGATTTAGCCGAGTCCTCTTCAGTCGAGCTCTTCTCAGATTGTACCACAACGGGGTCATCCGCATTTGCAATATTTACTTTAACGATTCCATCATCAACTTTTTTATTTACAGCTGGATGAGCAGGTGGCGTCTCAGGAACCTCCACCTTTTCGGAGATTTCTTCGACATTGAAAGCTTCTAAAGGTTGTGGTTCAACGATTATTTCCGGTACCTCCTTAACAACTTCCTTAATTACTAACGCACTTTCTGGTGTCAATTCCCTTGGAAGCCTTGCGGGAGCAGTTTGTGTTTCTGCCTGTATCTCCTCTTTCTGTTCTACGTTGGCTTCCTCCTTTAGCTTTTCCAAATTTAGAGTCGTGTTCTTTAGCTCTATGTCAATCGTCGCATTAACATTAATTGCTTTAGTATCGGTAAGGGTCGATTTCCTATCTTCGCTATCTTGGTTCAGTTCGCCGTCTTCGTCAATTTCGTCGTCCCCATAATCGAAATCATCAGAGTCTTCAAATTCAGCGTTGATGGCGTCTGAGAATTTTGATGAATTCTGTTCTGCAGAGCCAGGTAGGTTGGGATCCTTCGGTTTCGTTGGCTCTTCCTGAGACGTCTTCACGACAACAACTGCATCCTGGAGCTTTTGTGAATCATCAGTTGCATCTTGGTGCTTCTGTAAGTTCACAGTTGCATCCTTGGTCTTCTGTGAGTCCACAGTTGTATCTTCGGGCTTTTGTGAGCCCACAGTTGCCTCCTCAGGCTTGTGTGAGCCCACAGTTACCTCCTCGGGCTTCTGTGAGCCCACAGTTGCGTCCTCGGTCTTCTGATAGCCCACATTTGTCTCCTCGGGCTTTTGTGAGCTCACAGTTGCCTCCTCGGGCTTCTGTGAGCCCACAGTTGCGTCCTCGGTCTTCTGATAGCCCATATTTGTCTCCTCGGGCTTTTGTGAACTCACAGTTGCCTCCTCGGGCTTCTGTGAGCCCACAGTTGCATCCTGGGGCTTCTGTGAGTCCACAGTTGCATTTTGAGGCTTCTGTGAGTCCACATTTTTATCCTGAATCTTCATTGAGTCAACAGCTAAGGCATCACTGAGGTTTGAGGGCTTTGGAGGCATAACGAATATGCTATCGGTCACAGCTGGAATGGCTTCCAGAGGCAGCTCAGTGCCATCCACCAGTTGCACCAGCTGGGCCTGAGAAGCCGTCGTTGGATCAGGTGCCTGCTGATCCTCTGATTTGTCTTGCTCCACAACAATGGCCTCTACTTGAACGTCCAGCGGGGCTGTCGTGGTTGTCGCCAAGTCATCAGATGACTCAGAGGCGTTAAGCACGGTCTGCAGAGGCTCCGCCACTGCATGCGGACTAGGAGGACTGCCGGGGCCGACTACTGGAACCTCAAACTTCAGTTGGGATTCCGGCACAAGGATTTTCTTCTCCATAATGAAGTCCTTGTTGGCATAGCCACGTCGGCCGTTTATGTCCACGCCCCAGAGCTGCTTGTTTGAGCCAGCGCTCTTGGACAGAACGCGGATTGGGGTGTTGATTTTAAAGGATATAAGGCCTTCACCACCACTCGCATAGCTAATTTTGGCAATGCCCGTCGAGATAATTTCTGCAACACAAACAAAATATTACTTACGCAATTCTAGGCATATCAATTAAACTTGAAAACACCCAAAGCGTGTTTCACAATATCGGCTGTATTGTCTCGCGCAAAGATTACAACTTACGTTCACATTTTGGGTCAGCGCACAATCGCTTGTCCGAGAGGCTCCCCTGCGCCCACGTCGAGGTTGGAAGACAGCAGCAGATCCAGACCAGGCCGATGAACACGGCTAAGTCTCTCAGCTGAGGCTGCATTTTCGTTTTCTCGTTGGCCAGCCGCATTTTGCATTGTCTTTGGGACTCAATATGACGGGAAAAATAAACTTATTTTTGCTGAAGCTATTAGTTTTTTGTGTATAAAAATTTCTTCCCTTTCAGCTGAGTTGGCTTTTCAATGGTGGGACCGTACTCTATGCGCCAATTTTAGCCATTTCCCTAATCTAACAAAAATACTAAAAAGTGCTCGGACAATTTAATTTTGTATTATCGCCAGCTAAAACTATTTTAAAACTATAAGAAATATTTTTTTATTGTGACCTATAAAGGTGCTAATTTAATTGGCAAAACCGAACCTAATAGATTTCGCTTACATTTAAAAATGTTATCGAAGAAATGTCGTCTTTAGCTGTGTTTAGTAAACACATCGGGGGGTCAAGGTTGTCAGGAATCCGCATTATCGCCTTATCCGAAACGGGAAGTAAATATACCCTGTCTTACAAGAGAACACCGTAATGGCTAAAGTGCTGAGAAAGGTAACGCACTGCCTATTTGATATGGATGGCCTGCTACTGGGTGAGTTTGAGTGCATTTGGACCTTGTTTTTTATAACTAATACATATGTGGAACAGATACGGAGCGCCTTTACACGGAAGCGTCGAAAATGACATTAAGTCCATACGGCAAGACTTTTACGTTTGAAGTAAAGGAGCAAATGATGGGCCTACAAACGCGGGAGGCAGCAGAATTCATGGTCAACCATTACAGCCTGCCTATACCGTGGGAAGAATTGGCCCAGCAGCAGCGCGCTAATACTGAGAAACTGATGCGACACTCTCAATTAATGCCAGGTACCCCACACCGTTCTTCTCTGCCACCACGCACTTGGCGGAGATGAAGGCCATCAATGTTATTCTAGAAGGTTAGCAGGACGGTCCAGTCTACAATGCTTCCCTCCTTTAAACAAGTCTTCTTACAACTCTGCTCTTTAAAATAAGGACCCTTATTAGTTTGTATTTACTTTAACCTATTTTTAGGTGCTGAGCGCCTTCTGCGACACCTTCACGCCAACCAGGTGCCTTTCGCTCTGGCCACCAGCTCCAGCGACGAAATGATGGAATTAAAGAGCACGGATCACCAAGAGCTGTTCGGTCTGTTTAACCACAAAGTGTGCGGGACTGACAGCGAAGTTGCGAACGGTAAGCCCGCGCCCGATATCTTCCTGGTGGCTGCTGGCAGATTTGCAAAGCCGCCAGCTGCCGCCGACTGCTTGGTGTTTGAAGATTCGCCCAATGGTGTGACAGCAGGCAATAGCGCCGGCATGCAAGTGGTTATGGTGCCGGATCCTCGACTGTCCCCAGAAAAGTGCTCCCACGCAACCCAAGTGCTGCAGTCCCTTGCTGACTTCAAGCCCGAGCAATTCGGACTGCCACCGTTCAAGGATTGAACTTTATTTTTCACTAAAAAATATACATATATGTGTTATGGGTTAATAGCAAAGCATTGTTGCCTTTAATCCAATCCTAAGCCTCTTTAGTTTTCTAGGGAGCCCTACTTGCCGACCGCCTCAACGTTTTTGTGTATGTCGGAAGCAGCCTTGTTAGTTAAGGGTAAGGACACCTCTTTGCCGTTGTCTGGTAAAAAAAAGAGTTAGAAATTTCAAAGTTTATTACATGACTTACCATAGCGAGCACATAGCCGGGGCTGGACGCCGGAGCACTCGCGTACAAGGATCGGCAGATCTGGGTTTTGTTTCTTCAGATTTGGGTAAAACTTTTTAACATATTCCCTGTAAGGTAAATTATATAATTGAAGTAAGCGGAAATGTATAACTCACCTGACGCCCTTGGAGGCGTCACTATTGGTGTCAAGTATGATGCGGATCTCCTTCAATTTTGTTGTGAAGCTGACTAGACGGACCAACGTTAAACGCATTTTGTAGAACAATTTTAAATAATTAAATTAGAAAAGTATTTTAAAAGTAATGTTACTGATTTCGAAATGATAGAATCTAATTCAAGTAAATGTCGTTACTGTATAGGGTTGTCAAATATTAAATAATTCGTAACAATACTATTAAAAATATTTTTTGAAGAGACATAAGTATTAAACCATTTTACTACCGGTAAACCATTTTAAAGGCCCATTTTAATAAGGTTTTAAATGTCAATACGAAACATTTTGGGAATATTCGTTACCTGTTTAGCTAGCTTCTAAAAATAATCGATAAGTATCGAATAACTAAAACAGCTATCTGACAGCATTACCATTACTAGCTCTATTTAATAAACAATTGCTCGAATTTTCAAGAACGACATAAACTTTAATCAAAGAAAATATGGCATCCGTTCATTGTCAGCTTTGGATGGGCAGTGTAAGTAGCAAACAGTATTATCCAAAAAGAAGGTAGTCATTTCAGCTGGAATCATTGCCATTTCAGCTGGAATCGTACATGACGGAAAACTTCATAATCGCCGCTTTTCGGAAGATGGGCGAAGATCCCACCACGGTGCGCTTGATGCGTAATAAGTACACCGGCGAACCGGCCGGCTACTGTTTCGTCAACTTTATATCAGACGACCATGCCCTGGACGCGATGCACAAGCTGAATGGCAAGCCCATTCCCGGCACCAATCCCATTGTGCGGTTTCGGCTTAATTCGGCCAGCAACTCGTACAAGTTGCCGGGTAACGAGCGCGAATTCAGTGTATGGGTGGGCGACCTCAGCTCCGACGTGGACGACTACCAGTTGTACAAGGTCTTTTCCAGCAAGTTCACCTCGATAAAGACGGCCAAGGTCATCCTGGACAGCCTGGGCTTCTCCAAGGGCTATGGATTCGTACGCTTCGGCATCGAAGACGAGCAGAAATCAGCACTGTATGACATGAACGGATATATAGGCCTGGGCAGCAAGCCTATCAAGATCTGTAATGCTGTTCCAAAACCCAAGTCTGAATTGAGTGCCGCCCTTGGGGACACGAGCAGTAACTATGGATACGGTGGCGGATCTGGAGGTTCCGGGAGCACAACCGGAGGGGCAGACTTCTCGCAATACTACGACCCCACCAGCACCTACTGGCAGGGATACCACGCCTGGCAGGGCTACTACGAGCAAGGCGGCCCTTCGATTACAGATGCCGCCGCCTACTACCAGCAAGCCATGTCACAGTCTCACTCTAATCCTCAAACACTTGCTCAGCATGCAGAGGCATGGAGCGCCCAGCGCAGTGCTCAGTACGAGCAACAGCAGCAAACAAGTGCCTCCGCTTCGAACGGGGCAGACGGCGAGTATGGGCTGGTGGAGCACAAATTTGTGCTGGACATCGATAAGCTAAATCGCGAAACTGCTGATGCGGATCGTCGCTTTTATGATGCATTGGAGAGCTCAAAATGGCTGCCCATCGAGCAGTTGGAAGTGTTCTAGGTCGCGGTTTCCTCCATGTTTAAGCTAATTTTAATACTGAAAATATATGAAGATCTTTAAGCATTAAATTGTAATTGCTGTTCACTCTTCACATTCATAAAAAACATTTATTATAAAATATATGGAGAAATGTGTAATACTTGTAAAATAATTTTTAAGCATTTTGTTGTTCGATACATTACATCGATATCGATAAACAGAAAAATATTGGCCCGTCGTCACATTTCTCTTTAGCAAGTCTGGCCACATTGAAATTGAAAAAAAAAAGAAATTTTTGGAAAGAAAATTGGGAAAAAGATTCGACTACTTTCCTATGGCGCCCTTTAAAAGAGTGCGCCAGCCGAAAGTCACCACACAGGCTTTGCTCGATTTTGACCTGGGCGAAAGCTCCTCAGATAGCGATTTCCTGCCCGACATTGATAACTGCTCTGATGGCTCAAAGGACGAGAGCGACGGCGACGGCAGCAGCGACGCAAGCAGCGGATCGGGCTCTGACGAGGACTCGGATGCCGAGAGCGAGGACTCGACGCTGCAGCTCCGCCAGCTGCTAGCTGAAAGCGAAGCGGCTGCCATAACGGCCCCTCCCCATGAAAACGGGATTAATGGGACCGAACATTCTGCGATCGGAACCATTCGGGCGCCACTGCAGCTATCCAGTGCTCCAGCCAAGCGGATGTGCTGCGTCTGTCTAGGCGAACGCAGCGATGATGTCAACGAGATTGTCGAGTGTGACTCCTGTGGCGTGTCGGTTCATGAGGGCTGCTACGGCGTCAGCGACAACGTGAGCATCTCCAGCACCAACTCCACCTGCTCCACGGAGCCGTGGTTCTGCGAAGCCTGCCGTGCTGGAGTATCAGAGCCCGACTGCGAGCTATGCCCCAATAAAGGCGGCATCTACAAGGAGACGGACGTAGGAAAATGGGTGCACTTGATTTGTGCCCTGTACGTACCTGGAGTGGCCTTTGGCGAAGTGGAGCAATTGTCCTCGGTCACTCTTTTCGAGATGCAGTATAGTAAGTGGGGCGCCAAGGTGTGCTCCCTCTGCGACAATGCGCTCTTTGCCCGCTCCGGCGTCTGCATCGGCTGTGATGCGGGTATGTGTAAGACGTACTTCCATGTGACATGTGCACAGGTCGCCGGCTTCCTTATTGAGGCGCACCACGAGGACGACGCCGCTGATCCGTTTTACGCCCATTGTAAGGTGCACTCTGAAAAGGAGATGATCAAGAAGCGGCGCCGCAACTACCACACTCTCCGCCTTAACATGCTGCAGAGGGTCAAGGAAAAGGAGGCGAAATCATCTGGACACATCGAGGAACCCGATCCAAATCCAGCCCAGGCGCGAATTCAGCGTAAGCTACTTAAAATCCAGCACAAATACGCTCGGCACAAGGAGCTCAAGCCCATTCCGTGGGTACCCACTCAGAAGATGTCCCGCCTGCTAACCACTTCCGCCTCAGCCTGCCGCCGCTTGTTAGCGAAGGCGGAGGTCATGTCGGTGGATGTGCAGCATCTAGAGCAGCGCGAGGCGCACATCAACGCTCTGACCGACATCCGAAAAAAGTGGCACATTGCGCCGGCCTTCAGCGTTGAGTTTACCGCTTACTACATGGATCGCATAGTGCGTATGGAGGACTTCAGGGAGCAGCAGCGCCAGCTCATCTCGCACAACGCCATTCTGTCCAAGGATCAGGATGTGTTAAGAGCCCAGTACGATAGTGCTTTGGAGGAACGCAAGGCGGTAAAGTGCACAAAAGATACTCTATTGGCCACCATTAAATCTTTGCATACGGCTCTGGCCCAAATTGTACCCAACATTGGTCTGCCCAGTGTCGATCTGATAGCACATCCGCTTCCAGAGTCACATCCGGCCAAGACAAGCACACCTACTCCACCTCAGCGGCCCATTTCTGTGCCAACGGCAGCTGCTCTTAAGATGGGCGTAGGGTTTCCACTTGGTCATCTCGGTCCGCCGGGCAGCAAGCTGGACGCGTCACGTATGCTAAGCACGCATGCCAATAAGCACGGCAAGCAGGGAACTGGAAGCATAGATGCCGCCCATTCGACGGCCTGCGGCATTTGCAAGCGTAGCAAGGACCAGCACTTGCTGGTCAAGTGCGACACCTGCAATCTACACTACCATCTGGGCTGCCTAAACCCGCCTCTTACGCGTCCACCGAAGAAGTCCAAGCAGTATGGCTGGCAGTGCTCCGAATGCTGCGACAAGTCTGACGGTTCGGATGTTGTCACTGAAATCTCGACCGGTCCAAGGAAATCGCGTACGCGTTTTAACAAAGACGGTCATCTGGTGTATGTGGATAGGTATTCCTTAGACGATGTGCCGTTGCCCATTGCTACCGCTCCACTAACTACTTCCAAGGAGACTGCAGCCAAGCGGTCGCTAAACAAATCATTGCCGCCGGCAACTGCTCTCGACCCGGCTATTGAGGACCTGGCGAAGTCACCGAAGCGTCCCAGAGTTCAATCGCCCCGTAAAACACCCATTAATGGTGAGTTAATGTGGGGCATTCACACTGCCAACGGTATCGGTGCGTTGGCGTTATTATCCTTAAATTTAATTCCTAAAATTGATACGGAGACTTCTCAAAAAATGTGACTTGTTCAGTTTAGACTTGTTGCCGCGCTGACTAACAAATGGATTGCGAAAGTATGTGTCTTGATTAGGGTAGTTTGAAAATATTTAAATAATGTATAAATTTGATTTCTGAAATAAGAAAAACACTGTTGAATTGGCTACAAAATATTCGTATTAGAAAAATTGACAGAACAATGCTTAATGTATGTTTAATGGTTAAAGCTATTTTTTGCAAAATTCATAAGCTTTGATTGAAGAAGAAAATGTTTAATGAAAATAATTATTATATTTTTCTCTTGAATGGAAATTGAAAAACATTGACGTGTTATTAATTCCTTATATTATTTTGCTGCTAAAATATTAATTTATTACAATATACATTGTTACAATATACAATGGTACATTATACTATTTGGTTTTGTTACGGAGTCCAAGTACACCACTGGAGTAAACAGATGCGTGAGTACCGGGTACCTCATAATTGGGGAATATTCTTAGATTAAAACTATTTAAATTAAACCCTAATGCTTATTGTTTTTTGTCGTAATTCTTTTCCCGCCAGTTCCCGCTGCTCATACCATGGCTACCATCGATGCTTCTGCACCTTTAGTGGTTCCCACTGCAAGTAGCACCGTAAACCTTTCTGGCTGTGAGGACTCCATTGACGACTCAAGCGGCAAGCTGTCCCGCAAAGGCAAGCGTAAGGACAAGCACAAAAATAAGCATAATCTGTCGTCGGATATCGAGAAGTCCATTGGCAAGGAACACAAGCGCAAGCGGAAAAAACGCGCCCACCTCGACGAATCGTCCCACCTGGATATTGCGGCAAACTCATCGGGCAGCACAATCAAGATTATCTTCAAGGCGCTGCGCCTGCCCGGCGAGGATGCGCCAGAGTCTCAGTACTTCTACGTGCCGGCCAATGCGGTCCGATCCGTGGACGAGGCATCACGCCCCACCTCCGTGGAAACGGTTGAGGACAGTGTCCAAGGTGCGGAACAAGCTTTGACTCCGGTGGTGCTGCCGACAGCGTTGCCGCCTAAGGTGCGGGAGCCTAAGGAGGCTATCATATCCGTAACTCAATCGCCCAAGCGTAAGGTTAGTCCTCGAAAGCAGAGTCCCAGGAAGCCACGAGTTGGTCGACCAAGGGTTTCCAACACTAAACCGAATGTGGAGATAAACTGCTGCGTCTGCGGACAGTCAGGCAAGTCCAATCAGGTGGTAACTTGCGACGAATGCCACAGACACTACCACTTTGCTTGCCTCGAGCCGCCGCTGAAGAAGTCACCCAAAATACGTGGCTATTCCTGGCACTGCGCCGACTGCGATCCTACTGACGAGGATGCACTGCCCAAGAAATAGTAACTTAAATTATTTATTAACTATCTATAGTATTAAATATACTCGGACACAAAATATCTAATACAATTTGCGATATTTTCAAAAAATTTTCAATTATACATAATTCCAAGATAAATTATACATTATATAATATTCCAAATTACGGGAAATGTGTTCCTTTCTATTTATGGAAAAATAGGTAGAATAGGTGAAAAACGGAAAAGCAAATTCATAATCTTTGCGGATGTTTTTAAAAAGCTAAAATTACGCAAATAATGCTATAATACGCGATAGCCGCTAGTTTACAAATTATCCTCCAGTTCTTACTTCAGATCTAGCGGGAAACAGCTAAATTGGCAGCTTTGAGTCCATTTGATTTTTGTAAACAAAACATAGTTATACTTTATAACTTGTATTAATTTAATGTGGATTATTTAATGTAGGGATAACGGAAGACGTGTGTCGCTTATGCCTGATGAGGTCAGGAGATCTGTTTAATATATCTCACGAAACCATAGGTTTCTTGTGCCTGTAAAACAAACGCTCGGAAAGGGTCGAGGACAGCGCCATCGTTCGATTCACACTACAATCAAGTGCATGCTCACGTAAAGGAGGATGACAAAAACTACCACGTAGTGACACCAAATTGGACGCTGTTTGAGAACCAAGTAAAGAAAACGAATCCAGATCCTGGTGATCAGTTACTGGAGGAGCTGCGAAGTACAGACAGGAAGAGTGTGGGTTCATCTAGTGAAGACTATTATTTGGATTTCCAGGTGAAGCGAGAGAAACACGAAATAAGACACAACCCTCAGTTCGATGTAATATTCAAGGCTGAGCAAATGGAAGCCTGCCTCTTTGAGAATGGAATCCCTGAGGATCAAATTGGGGAATTCAATAGCGACTAGTATTCCGATTTATTTCCGAGGGCATCGGTGCCAATGAAGACAACGGCTGCCGACAATTCAAGTGTACTTACTGTCCGAGCAGCTAATCACGAAAAGCGAACCTTAATGCACACATCCGGACGCACACTGAAAAACTACCATACGAGTGTTACATCTGCCGGGAGTCCTTCAACCAAAGCCGATCATTAAAAGGGCATTTGCGGATTCATACCGGTGAACGACCGCACAAATGTCCAAAGTGTGAAAAAGCGTTTCGCTTGGAACTTTTAACTGTACCCCATGCCCGGCCAAATTTCTGCTGAAGGATCTCAGACGGGAACATATTCGCATTCATAAAAAGCCCAAGGAAGTATCCTGCAAGTACCCCCAATGCTCAAAGGTCCTCTTTGTCGAGCCACTTAAAAAGCCACTTTGAGGACCAACCCTACATTTGCTCCTAGTGCTCGCATACCTTCAAGGATGGAACGGCCCTAAGTATACACATGTTAACGCACTCCGAGGAAAAGACGTTTCCATGCCTTCAATGTCCTTAGGCATTGAAGCAAAAGCAACCGTTACGCAGGCATCAGATACATACCCACCAGGCAGAGAAAATTACAAAATTAAATCTTAACAAAAGCAAATATTTAAAGTTATATAGATTCATATCAGGAACAAATAAAATAACAAAAAATAGCTAGACCGGGATCGGAAGGAAAAGAGCCACCGCTGATCCAAAGACATTCTAATTATGTAATGCCTTTGGCTGAACTATTGTCAATTTGATAGGATTGTTTTAATTAATAAACACACTGCTCGGTTAAATAGAAAATATATTCATCATGATTATTAATACATTGGGAAAATATCCTCAGGCAGATGTGAAGTGAAAATTATCCGAAACAGACAACAATACTTTATCTTATAAAAGGGTCGGAACTTAAAGTACCGCTAATAGGGTTAATAAAATATTGTCCAAATCGAGAAACTAGTTCATATACTTATCATAGAAATAAACGGCTTCTCATTTTGGTAGTTAAAAAAAGTCATTTCGTAAAAAAAGGTCTCTTCGAAATGTAACTTTGTTTAAAAGCTATTCGTGGAAATTGTGCCTACATTTTAATATT
Source organism: Drosophila jambulina (assembly GCA_018152175.1). Lineage (NCBI taxonomy): Eukaryota > Metazoa > Arthropoda > Insecta > Diptera > Drosophilidae > Drosophila > Drosophila jambulina. Next base: position 22,994,245 of record JAECXH010000114.1, on the reverse strand, counting down.
GCTAAATATAAGTATCAACACAAAATAAAACGGAACCGAATAAATATTAATTTTAGATTACGGAGGATTTCCTGGAAGAGCAAGCTTTATAATTGAGAGAGTAATAAATCATATTACATTGAGGGTTGTCAGTTGAAGAAGAAAGTCCAAGCAGCCCACCTGTACGACTGTTAAGACAAAATTAAAAATAAATAAGACAATGTCCTCATCTCTATTACCAAGTGAATGAAGAAGGTCGTCAGGGATTGAGCACCGAATTCAATTGCATATTAAAGAACCCATAAAAATACCCTTCCTCAACAGCATATAATTAATTTGCAAATTAAGAATGATATAATTTAATTTATACATCAGGAGATCTAAAATTTATTTCTACATTGGTCATTGCTTATCTGCAAATATTATCAAGTTCAAGTTTTAGTCGTTTGAAAAATTGCGGTCTTTTACAATGAAACATCCCTAATGCCAAAGTACGGTCACACTATATAGTGCACACCCTACAGTTAACCGAATGGAGTCTTTCCTCCCAAGCAAATTCTATCTGTGAACAATTTTGTGAATGAACAACTGTTATTTTGTAAACAAAACTTACAAATTTAGAAAATTACAACACATTTGAAAATTTTACTCGAGCCTGATGGACTGATATGTATGGAGATTAGCGTATTTTCAAGTTGACCTGGCCGCACAATGTTCTAATCCAGCAGCAGCTCCGAAAAATGGCCACGTAAAAACATAATTTTAACAGGCGCTGCGCAAGTACACAGTTCTGCTACCTAACTAAATGAACATAAACAAACATTAAAATATGCCACAGCGGCAAGCGGCTCAGCAATTGGAAGCTGGTATGTGTGACGTGAACGGTAGTAGTCACCAGCACAAGCAGTCAGATTAGGATTTGTTCCGGACGCAGTTGTTCCAGTGTCGGCGGCCAGCTACCATGGACGAGAAACTTAAGTATTCGCTGCTGCGCGGGGAGTTGGTGGACACGCAGAGTATATGGACCAGGTGCGGAGAGCCGACGCTCACCATGTAAGCACCGATCTCTGAGTGTTTCTTTTCGTTGCAGGCACGAGAAGCGTGTGTGGTTTATCACCCTGATAACGGGCACCTGCATGCTCTACTCCACCCGCACAACAATGCCGCTGCTGGTGCCGGCTGTCGCTTCTGCACAAAAGTGGACCAAGACCGACTCCGGCACTGTGCTCAGCTCCTTCTTCTGGGGTTACACCTTGACGCAGGTGGTGGGCGGCTACTTCAGCGACAGATTTGGCGGGCAGCGTGTCATACTGTGCGCTGCCATCGGTTGGTCACTCATCACATTCCTTATGCCCACGATCATCTGGTCGGCCGGTTCCATCAAAAGCTATGCCATCCCCTTGATCGTGGCCATTCGTATCCTAAACGGCGCCCTCCAAGGTGTTCACTTCCCCAGCATGATAAGCCTGACCAGTCAGGTGAGTTAGCGCAACTGAAAGCTTTTACTTAAACTCACATCAAAATCGTACCTGCAGAACCTTTGCCCCAATGAGCGCAGCAGCTTCTTTGGACTGCTCACAGCTGGCTCCGCCTTGGGCACTTTGCTTACTGGGATTATGGGCTCATTCCTGCTTGACTACTTTGGCTGGTCTTATGTCTTCCGTGTTATCGGCCTGATGGGCGTCGCCTGGGCTCTTGTTCTGCGCTACTACGCGATGGCCGGAGAGCGGAATAGGATCATCAACATTGCCACGCCCTCTCGCCTGTGTGCTAATAAGAGTCCGTCGGAGACAACAACCGTGCCTTGGCTGCGCTACTTCAGCCGTCTGTCCTTCTGGGCCTGTGTGCTGACACACGCCTGCGAGATGAACTGCTTTTTTGTGCTGCTCTCGTGGCTGCCAACGTACTTCCATGACGGCTTTCCCCACGCCAAAGGCTGGGTGGTCAACATGATCCCTTGGCTGGCCCTGCCGCCGTGCACACTCTTTGCCAAGTTCTTGACCACGAAATTACTCGCCCGCGACTGGCGCACCACTACGGTGCGTAAGCTCATCCAGAGCTGCTGCTTTGCGGCACAGAACCTAGCCTTGTTTGTGATGAGCCGGACCTCGGACTTTCATACGGCCCTCATATGCATGACCATCATCATCGGTGGGACGGGCTTCCATAACAATGCGGTGACGGTAAATCCCCAGGACTTGGCTCCTATGCATTCGGGCAGCGTCTTTGGACTGATGAACACGGTGGGCGCGATTCCTGGCTTCCTTGGTGTATATCTTGCCGGCCACATTTTGGAGCTCACTCAAAGCTGGCCAATGGTCTTTAGCGCGGCGGCGGGCATAAATCTTGTGGGCTGGATAATATTTATGGTTTTCGGATCGGCGGAGGCCATTGTTTAACATTCTCTTGGACATATTTTTAAACTTCGAATTAACCCTTTTATTATTTATGTTTATGTACGTGAGACCGGTCCTTTTTCAAGCACAGATAACATTTAAGTTGACGATTAACTGTCGTGAAAAATATCGAAGCCAAAAATATTGTACTTTAGGAGTACTATCCTGCGATGCCTCACTGTCAGATAAAAGTCAATGTTTCGAACCATTCGGTATATAATAATGTATATATTTAGGACATATGTAGGTTTAAGTAGCGAAATCTTACTACTCCTAGCGTGATAAAATAAAAATGTTTAATCCCAGAGCTTCTGAAAATTGCATACATTTTGTCGCTTCTACGGCTATTACAGTCTTCAGTTATACAAATTTAAATGTGACTCTGACCCGGACATACGGTGTACTCTTCTGGTCATTCATTTTTCAAAAGAAAACAAAATACATCCATTAATATGTTATTTATTTATTCAAGGCCAGCTGTTTTCAAAGTTTATCTATATTAAGCTATGCTTTTGGACATGTAGGGCCCGTCTAGCTCATAGCCCAGCTTACGGTAATAGTTCCTTGTGCCCACTCCCGATATGACTGCCAACTTGGTGCTACCGTGCTCCTCGCGAGAAATTCTCTCAGCTTCCTCCATTAGCAGCATGCCGAAGCCCTGGTGCTGGAATTTTGTGGGATCCCGAGCATTAACCGGCACCACTGACCCATACACGTGGAGTTCGCGAACAATGGAGCAAGCACCTTTTAGTTCCGTTCGGAAAGTGTCAGACGAGCACTTACGCAATCTAAGTAGACCGACCAGTATGTCTTGCTCGGGATCTTCATATGAGAGAAAAGTTTCCCACCCGCCGTTGGCTACGTAGTCGCGTCGTATTAACTCAATTTCATACGGACGAACCTTGTTGTGTATTTCTTGAATTCCAACTTCTCGCGTCCTCACGTCGCGACATGTGGTGCCCAGGTCCCTCATGCGGGCCAGAGCCAGCTCGCGAAGATTGCCGTGCTCTACACCAGAACTATAAAGAAAAAAATAAGTTAAGTTCAGCCCTTCAAATAATGACTTAGTCGCGAACCCACCTAACCAGTGGCATGGGAATGTCGCGCTGTACGCGGTAGACGCGAGTCCAAGGTGGAACGAGGGCCAGAATCTTGGCCACGAGGTCGACTAGCATTGATGGTGGATATGACTTGTAGCGTCCTGTCTTCCACAGCTCATACAGCCCGGTGCCGCGGATGACCAGAGTGGGGTAGATCTTTAGGCCGTCAGAGCGGAAGGCGGGATTCTCAAAATATTCAATGAATTGCTCAATGTCGCGCTCAAAGTCAACGTTCGGCAGATCAGGCATCATGTGCGCCACGATCTTGTATCCGGCATCCTTGCCCAGCTGAAAGCTCTCACACACTGCCCGCACGGTGTGCCCTCGATTCGTATCCCTCGCCACATCCTCGTACACGGACTGAACGCCAATCTCCAAGCGAGTGCAACCATAGTTAAGCATATCCGAAATGTGCCGCTTTAGACAGTAATCGGGTCGGGTCTCGATGGTGATGCCAATGCACTTGGTTCGAGACTTCTCGGAGTAACGAACTGCCTCCGCCACATTGGCGCTACTGTGACCTGAAAGGGCGTCGTGCAGGTTGCGTATAAAGTAGTCGCGGTACTCTTCTGCCAAACACATAAACGTGCCGCCCATCACAATGAACTCCACCTTGTCCACACTGTGGCCCAGTTGCTTCAGCTGTTCGACACGGTGGCGGGTCTGCAGAAAGGGATCGTATCGCGCCCGAATTGCCCGCATCGAGGTGGGCTCATAACCCGTGTAAGACTGCGTAGAGTACTCAAAGTCGCTATCTGGACCGCCGGGACAGTAGACGCAAATGTTACCCGTCATGTTGATGTGCGGACAGCGATGTGGCTTGCACATTACGGCCACCACAGCAATCTGAAGGGATGTCAATAAATATATTTACTGGTATATTAGGAAATGAGGAATTGAAAATCCATTTCAAGACAAGGGTCTGACTTACGCCACTAGCTGTGCGAATGGGCTTGGCGCGCAGCTTGGGAAGAAGGATCTTCTTGGCGTCCTGCGGCACGGCTGCGATAATGTCCACCAGGCGCGGCGAGCTGTCCAATCCGTATTTGGAGGACACCAGCGACTTCATCCTGTTTAGGTTTACATCTTTCTTAGCTTCGTGGGCCTGAAGCAGCTCCTGAATTATTTCACCGATGACCAGCACCTGGCGCTCCTCCCGGCTTAGCCCGACTCCTGAAACAACAGCGATGATTAGTGGGTTTTCTTAAGGAGGTCATCCGGATGCTCCGCAACTTGCCCAGCTTCTTTTTTGGCTTCATGTCGTACAAATTACGCATAAATTGCACGTGTGACGCGATGCCGCAGCTGTTTTGTTTTGGCTATCGACCGATTGTCCTAGAGATGGACAAACTTTCGTGTTTATCTGTCACAGAAGTTCCCATCAGAGGGCGGACGGTCACACTAGCACGCACAAAGTGTTTTTTTGTTTTCGCAACATTCGGGAGTTCTGGAAAAATGACTAGCTGCGTGCCAGCGCAGCAGGACAAGGACCAGGAGAAGTTGCTGGAGGCTCTGGCCTCCAGCAGCGACGAAATGGACGATCCAGACGAGGCAGACAAGGACAAGCTCCAGCTGATCGAGCCCACGTTCTCCTTTTCGGTGTGTATACAACAAGCCCCAGTCGCCGCTCGTCGCTTTGCCACTTGCTGACGGTCGCTGATCCCTTCCTTTCGCTTTTTAGAACAGCAACACCTGCTGGGTGTGCAACGGTTACTACGGGCCCAATTTCGGGGAGCCGCTTTGCGGCGCTTGCCACGCCTTTCTTTACAACGCCCAGCGGGCGGAGGAGCTGCTGACGGAGCTTTCTGACGATGAGGACTCCGGGAACGATGAGCCGCCCTTTAAGGACAAGCAGGAGGACGATGAGACTGAGAACGACGTGGACATCATGGGCTTTGAAGATCTAGAGGATGCACAGCCGCCGGCTGTCCAACAGCAGGCAAATCAGCAGGCGGCTGTGGAGCCGCAGGAGCAGCTGCCTGTCATCCAGCCTGCCGATCTGCCACAACAGGCGCCGCCAGAAGCGGCGCCCCCACGGAGAGAGTCGCCGGAGCGCGACTTTGAGCACGAGCGAGCACTGAATCCCTTCCTGCTGCCCGTCAAGCGACCACGAGCGATGGGACCTCTGGCCCTGCCTCACTACATGCACGAACTGGCCGATGGACGGGCACGCGCACACGAATACAACGCGGCTAGCGGCAGCGGTGCGAGTGGCAGTAGCAGGAACATTGTCAATATAATACCTGTCGAGGTGATGCTGAAGATATTCGCCTACTTAGACGACATGTCGCTGTGGATGGCCAGCGAGGTGTGCAAACAGTGGCACGATATCGTCGGCAAGAACACAGCGCAGGGCATGTGGAAGGCGTACATAAAGCAGCGCTGGCCGTTGTTCGAAAGCTTGGCCGACAACCCCGACTGGTACCAGCTGTACGGAGCTCTCATGTCGTCCTGCTTTTGCCGCACCTGTCTGATAGAAATGGGCGGCAGGGGACAGGCGGCGGAGCGTCCAGATCCGCAGCTGGGAGAGCGAGAGCCAGAAAATGTGATGCGCTACAATTTCCTCCGGGGCGAGGCGAATTTGCTTAACAGTTACGACTCTGAGGGCATCTCGGCCATTCCACTAGACCGGCAGAACAACTATTGGCAGGCCACCATTCTGGGGCCCCCGGGCAGCCCCTACGAGGGTGGTAAATTCTTTCTATTCATCTACTTCCCGGAGCGCTATCCGATGACGCCGCCGACAGTGCGATTTCTAACCAAGATCTTGCACCCAAACGTGTCGCGGCACGGTGATGTGGGCATCGACATCTTCCAGCAGCACAACTGGTCGCTGGCGCTGAACGTAGCCAAGGTACTTCTGTCGGTCCAGAGCCTACTCACCGATCCCTACACCGAGGTGTGCATGGAGCCGGAGCTGGGATACATTTACGAGCACGAGCGAGAACGGTTCGAGCAGCTGGTGCGCTCCTGGACCTGGAAGTACGCCATGTTCGAGCTGATTTCGCCGCGCTAGGCTCTAGGTCGTGGAGGGCGGCGCCCTAGGATGAAACTGGACTGAAAGTTGGAAACTAACCCCATTTACTTTGTAACTACATATATGTCTGTGTATTTAGCTTAGTTGTGCCATTCGGATTGTTTATTTTGGCCTTTCTCCCTCTCCCTCACTTCACTACGTCCCCCGCCTAGGTCACAACATAGTCGAAATTACTTAACCTAATAATAAACGTAATCTCTAAGTTACTTCTGGATTCTGCAACGCATTACTTAGTCCAGGACACCTTGGGGATGTCAAAGTGCTCGGTGAGGGTGTCCAAATGCTCATTGAACTTCTCCACACGCTCCTTGTGGGTCGTCTGCGCCTTATCCATGATCCGCTTGTTGCGCATCTTCTCCTGCTGTTTCTTGCTAGCTAGCTCAGCCTTAGTCAGCTTGCGCTCGTAGCCACCCGTTCCGGAGATATTGTTGGAGCTAGAAGTGGCAGCCACCTCAGCAAGTTGCTGCTCCACGCACGATCTTTGCAGTTCCTCCTTTTCCCTGTCCTTGCTCTTGTGCTTCTTTTTTTTCTTCTTGAGGTCAGAATCGTTCTTTAGTTTGAGCTTGCCCTTGGCCACGCAGGCGTACTCGTCGGACATGGCTGAATTTTTTTAAGGCTTTAAATCAATTAAGTCTTATTAAGGCTTATTTCGTAAACAAACTTTTCGACAAAACAAAATAAATGAAGCAGTGGGACCGTGTCAAGGCTTTTGAAATATACCACTTGAGTTACGGAATATACTAAAATAAGTATTTTCTTCATTGCCAAAGTTCGTTAAAATATACCATAACGTTTTTAATTCTATAAGTATTTTTTTCAGATTTTACACTTTTTTTGTACTTTTGTCATTTGAAACCAATTAAATTTAATTTTTTCCTTTAAAGATCAGTTTTAATTTACATTATGCTGTACAAATGTAATATTTCAATTTGCTTAAGAAAAATGTATTATTAAAATAATAAAATGTCTTGTACTTAAGAAGGAAAAAGTAAAATAAAATGTTGTGTACTTAAGAAGGAAAATGTTAATATATATCATAGTTTTTGAAGGATGCTTTTGTGCTACAATGGTGATTGTATTAGCTTAAACCCCTGATGAGATATCAGTTATTATTTGCATGGAAATATTTTATTTTAAGACAATTTTATGATCAAATCACAAGTAAATAAAATAAAATAAAATGACTCTCACCACTTTTACCATAGAGGAAAAATGAGTTTTTTAAATTCCGATCGAGCTTAAAAGTTTTATATGGATTAGGCACAGTAAAGTTGTATAGTAAAAAAACATTTATTTCACCTTGGGGTTTTGTTTGTGTGGTCATATATTGAGAAATACTATTCCCAGCCCTTATTTGAGCTATGGTTTGCACAAGACCTAAAGCGACAAAGAAACATTTTCCTGAGAACACTGGGCAAGAGATCAGATTCAGTACCGATCGAAGCTTTCTTTTGTTTTCCAGCTTGCTGGGACAATCAGTCGAAGCTCTCATTCAAAGGCATCAAGATGCGTCTGGCTTTTGCGATTTGTTTAATGGTCGCCGTGCTCCTTGCTTCTGGCACCAAGGCTGCGGTTTCCAGGGGCAACTTTAAGGATCCCACCCACCCTGGAAAGTGTGTGGTTGCTGGATTGGTGCTGAACGTCGGTCAGCAAGCCCGTCACCCAAAGAGATGTGAGCGAATTTTGTGCGAGAAGAATGGTGACGTCCAGTTTCATTCGTAAGTTTCATATTATTATCACTGTGATTATTTATTAAATAATGAACTATATTAGATGCGGTGTCGTTGGTCTGCCCCCCAAGAAACAGTTCGGAGATTACAAAACCCCTAATGCTGATTACCCCGCCTGCTGCGACCGCTACATTATTAATGCCTAATGCTTTTTTCACTAGATGTATACTGAAATATAAAGAAATATGGGTAACCATTTTCATAGTTTTCTGATTTATTATGACTGTGTCCTCGTTAGCCCAGTACCTGCTAAGATATGAGCTTGTATTCGGTGAGGAAGATCGGCAGTGACCGAATTTCTGCTACGTCGATCGTATTCAAATGTACAGTTTAGCTGATATGCCCAATTAACGTTAATCAGTACAGAAATTTCCAAAATGAACAAGTAAACAAAAAGAGAATCAAATATACATATGCATACACACAGAATTAAAGTTTGACTGCTTGCAAGTGCAAAAAGCCAGTGATATATATTTAAAAAAACGCAGAAGAAAGTAACACGGTCTGAGTGACAATGATTTAAAATATATATATTTTGTTGGAACATATTTGTCTCATTCTAAGATAATGCCCTTTTTAATTATTTATAAATTAAGGAATTTTCCTACAAAGGTGCAGAATGTTGTTGTTATAACATCAAGCTAAGAATTTCTTTAAAATTTAAAGTTTAAATAGAGTGATTGCTATATGAGTTTGTCGAACAATTTTAATTAGCCTACGCTAAACGTCCGTTCCTCGAAAAAAGGCTATATAAACTTCCGCTCTCCAAAGTTAGCTTCCTTTCTTTTTAAATAGTAAATAAAAAATTTAAACCAGAAATAGTGTTTACAGCATTTTATGCGCCAAACAAAATAAATAAATAGCATTTTTATAAAGTTTTTCTTTGTGTGCAGTTTTTCCGGGCTTTCTAGCTCTCTTTGGCGCTCTCTTTGGGCCTCCCACGCCGAGGTCCGCGTGGAAAGCTCGACGGACGCGAGATGATGCAGCTGGTGGGTTTGTTAGCATTCCGCCTGTTCGACATTCAGTTCTAATCCAACGAGTGACGGAGCAACACACCGTGTGTTGTGAACGCCCGAGACGCGTCTCTAAATATTTAAAAAACATATTTATAAATGGCCTAAGCCGAACACTCTACTCAAGCAAGGGATTCGGAAAATATCGGATTAATCTAGTGATTTTGAATGAGTGGTTTCACACACAGTGACCAGTGCCAGTTAAAATTGTGTTTGTGGGGGCATACAAAAAATATTCGAAATCATAATAAATCTGTGTTGAAATATAAGAGTTTAAAATAAAATTAAAAAAAAAGTAAAATTGAAAGTGCGAAGGTGAAAAATCCGCTTACTCTCTTTCTACTCTTCCTTTCTCTCTCTCTCGAAATAACGGTTTAGAAAGCTCTCTCACCTCGCACATGCGTGTGTGTGTGAGTAAGTGTGCTCGTGTTAGCATCCTGTGGCAAGTTCTTCACTCAAGGATAACAGTCGTAAAAGCACAACAATGTAATGAAAAATATCAGAAAATATCATCATCATCGCCATCGTGATGCTCACGGCGAGGCGAAAATATTACAATTTTATTTGCGAGTTTGTGTGTAATTTCCCGCCATCGGTGTATGCGTGTGTCTCTCGGTTTCTCTCAGCTCACAAACTTTAATGTCCTTCTTTGTCACTTAGTTTTATGCGACGTCGCCGTCGAATCCGACAATACGAGGGGCATTTGCATACGATTTACGATTCCCGTTGCCCCAGCTACCGAGAGTCCTGTTCCGAAATCCTTACTGAATATGCGGCGTCCCTAGAACTCACACCCACACACACAGAGAGCTAGCCAAGGGCATGTAACAGGTAACACAACACAATCGACATCTGTCTCGCTCATCGACTAGTTCCGTTGCCTTTGTCCCTATCGTCCGCTCTCTGCGCCTCTTATGTGCAAGGTCCTGTAATAGTAGTCCTGTCAATAACAACAGTTGCCACAAAAAGCCATTTCAATGTCATAAAATGATGTTAAGTTCGCATTAAGCGAGCTAAAGGCCGAGGGGACGTTTCAACAAATGAGTTTAAACCAAACGAATTAACTATGAGTACTTGATTCACAAGTAATAGTTGAGGATGGTTAATTTTGGCTAAATCAGGGTGTAGTTATACTCCAAAAATAATTTCTATTGAATTTGAATTTCTTTTAAAAATGTTCTTAAATGAAATAATTATTTATAAAAAGAAAATACTAAAAATAATTAAATTTTTTTTTAAGATTTTTGTTTTTTTAATCATTTTCATTATACTTTCCTTGAATTTAAATAAAGCTTTTAAAGAAATGTTAAAGTAGCCTTTAAACGCTTTTTACGAATAATAAATATTTTTAATTCATTCAAATTACAATTTCTAAACTAATAAAACTTTTTTTTTGATTTCTTAGATTTCCCTTAAAAATTGGTTTAATTGAAATATGAACAATGGTTTATTTAAAATATTTCCTAGAAATGAGTGCAATTTTCTCTAAGATATAGGTATTTTTGAGTTGGGTAACTTTTGATTGCTGCTGAGTTTTTCGCTTTGTTAAAGGGCCATTTGGCATGTACAAATTTAAATAGCGAAGGAGAGGACCGAGGGGCAGGAGAAAGTAGCCAACTTTTTCATTAGTGTTGCGCATCAAGTCGAAGTTTGTCGTATGCTGGATGACCTTTATGCAAATATGTACGTCCTAGGACCCGGAGCCCCAAACACCGAAACCCGCACGAACAACGAACTCCCGCTCTCGTCATTGCCGTGCATTATTAAACGCCAGCTTTTCTATTATTCAGCGAGCACACACACACACACAATCAATGTCTGTGTTTCGGCTGTGTAATAAATAAAATGCATTATTCATGCAAAGGCTTCGCTGTGGTCAGCCAGTTTTCCTGCTGCTGCTGCTGCTGCTGCGGCTGCTGCTCTTATTGAAATGCCATTAGCGAAATTCGTGCAATGGTCACTGCGCCGACGCGGCGTATAAGCAATCTGGCATTGAGATAATATTTATACGCGAGACTCGGCAGGTGTGCTGGCAAAGATTTGCATTAATATGAGGGAACAATGCTGGCCATAATCATTACGAATGCAGATAAGGGGAAATAATAATGCGAGTTCGCCAGGTTATTCGGGCGAGAGTTGGGTCTAATTAAGGAAGAGGGATAGGGAGAGGGAGAGTAAAAAGAATGGAGGCGAAACAAAGGCCAAGATTGCCCTATGGTGATGCGTGAATTTTTGTAACATTGGCAGCATTTCGTGTCCTTTTCAGCGAGCTGATTTCGGTTTTGTTTGTGTTTGCGTCTGCCTTACTCGAGCACGCGTGTGTCTGCGTTACCTTGGACAAGAATAAACCATCCAAACATCCTGCAGCATCTACTTGGCCATTGTGGTTGTTCTTGGCCCGGCTGTCCTCCGCCTCATCTCCGCCTTCGTCCCTGTCCTTTTTGAATCCTTGGCGCAGCAGTTTCTAGTCGGCGGCCTACTGTGAAGGTGAGTGCAAACATTAGCTTTCAGTTTTTCGTTTTCAGCTTTCATCCATTTTTCATTCTTCCTTCTCCGCATCACGGCTCAATCGATTATTCCTTAACTGAATTTCCCTTTTTTTGTGGCCGCAATTTAAATTAGCCATAAAATCGCATAAAAAAGGCAGATAAACAATTCGCATTCAGCTGGGGTCCAGATCAGACATCTGCCTGAAAAATTACGCACATAATTAAACTTTGAAATGAAGCCGACCGCATTCAAACAAATTATTCAAAATGTGTAGTTTTTATTCTCCAGGGATATATATTTTGATAAAGTTCATTTTTTTTGTAGAGCATTAAGCCAATGTAATCAATTTGTCAGTAAGCTCAACGATGTTTTACCATTGTGTTTACACTGAGAAGCGTAAATGATAATAATATAAACGACTGTATTTACAAAAATGTGTGCAACCAATTCAAATATTTGTGGTACCAAATGTTTTCTTTTTGGCTATGTTTTATTGATTAAGCTTATTTTTCCACAACGATTTAGAGTTAATTTGATTCGCTTTGATTAGTTCAAATTTGATTCTTATTTTGGCAATCTCCTCGCATCCTCCGCTTTTCGAATTTTAGCTTAGCAAATATTTCCATTGGGCTGGCAAAGCCAAAAAAATCTCAGCAGTATAAAATCAGCGCAAAATGTCAATAAGCTTTACGGAGCCAAGTTTTTGGCCAAGCCCGTGGATAAGCGAGCTACAAACACTGCGATTGACATTAGTTCTCATTCCACTGTCTATATAGCCGCTTCGTCGAGGGGGCGTGGCATGTTAGGTGGTATAATGGAAGCCGTTTGCTATAATTAGACACCAGTGCCCGGCTATTAGAGTAAACTATGTAGTTACTGTCTAATTGCCACTACGTTGCCTACTTTTGTGCGCCCTGCAGAGCGACGGGCCACGGGTCGGATGCGTGATGGGCGTTTGTCCGATACAGGACCATGCTTTCTAATTGCTTTTTAATGTTCACTAGCTATTGACAAAACGGGAGCTCAATTTTAAGATTGCTCGGTTAATTAAAGACACAAAAAAACATAGTATTTATTATTTTTGCAATTTCATTGGATGTGAATTCAAAGCTCAGTATTGAAACTATCTGAATGAATATTTAAAAGTAGTCTTCTATATGCTCTCACTACTATATAAGTCCGAACTGGTCAGAACGACTAATTCAAATAGCTGCCATAGGAACGATTGGAAAAAGTTGAGGAATAAAATTATAACTTTGCCAGTTTTAAATATATTTTCATTTAAGTTGAAGCATGACCATTTAGAATTATTTTAGAATTTCGGTTTTAATTGAATCAAAATTGGACTAGTATATCATATAACTGCCATAGGGTCGCTCAAAACTTTACTGAAAAACAATTGCATTTCGCTGTTTTTCATACATTTTTATCTGCTCACAAATATAGCCATTTTATATTATTTCAGAGTTTCGGTTTATGTTTATGATTATGTTAAATAGCTGGACTAGAAACGATAATTAAGTGTAGAGGTAAATGCAAAAAATAAAATTAACTGTAAAACTGTTAATATAGTATGATTTGCAAACGTTAAACCAAAATTTTTGGTGTGCTTAAATGTTTTATACCTGATAGTTTTTAATTTATTTTGATCAAATTGAATTAATTCAAGCTGCAAGGTTATACAAACTTCGGAGTGCCAAAGCTAGCTCTTCTTCTTAATATCAATAATATTGTTTTCCGTTACACTTTGCTGCATGATAGTGGGAAGGCAAAAAAGATTAAATTGAGAAATTCAATGGGTCTTATCACGATCTGAATCTAATAGATAGACCCACTAATTTCGATAACAATTGACTGCCTGAACAATGCACGGTTGATTAAAGCACTCTGCGTCCCTGTTAACACATTTAAAGGAATTTTTGATTGGGCAGACCCTATCACAGGCAGCAAAACCTTTAATCTGTAGGAAAATTAGGGCGTTTTTAATTATAGCTTTAACTGTGGCTAATCTGAAAGAAAAGAAGCAGGGTCTTTATCTGCTCAACTTGTTGAAGGACCCCAGTTAGCTGAGTATGGGAAATTGTCATTACAAATTTCTTTGACATTAAACACTACATCTCTTGATATAGAATAGGTAATAAATAAATTTAACAGGCGTTTCAATCCTGAAATTTATTCATCTATTGCTTTTTATAACAATGTCAACATCACGAATAAATTATTCTCTTCAATTGCGTGCAAGCCTCTAAATAACGAAAGGAGCAGCTGGGTCAGAAGATGTCTCTCCATAATTCATGGAAACCATTACTGTGCGACTACTACAAATCATGGCGAATAAAATTTCGCCCGGATTTTCCACCTCCCCCAAGCCTCGCACAACTAACATTTTTATGGCAAGAAAGCATCTTTGCCAACAGCTCGTAAAACAAGAGCAACAGTGCTTTGCTCTCATAATTTATTTTACATACACACTAAAACCCACCCAAGCAAGAAAGGGAGACAACAAAATAAGAGGGAGCATCGGAGGGGAAAAATTCAATTTCTGGAGATATTTGTGAGCACAAAAAATGGCAAAGAAGCGGGAGAGCGGGAAACTAGTTTGCTATGCTCTGACAACTGTAAATAAGATTGCAAGAAGATAACTATGACCGAATTTATGGCATTATTATTATTTTTCCCTGCGTATTTCTTTTATATTTTTGACGATTTATTGGCATCGTTAGATTCCCCGCTAAAAACTTACCCAAAATACTGGATTCCCGAAGGTAAAATAAAAAACAATTGTGGTCACTGCATTAAACTTAAAACATTTTGGTGGTTGATTGGTAAAACTTTATATATTCAAAATTATATTACTCAACCTTTGTTTTAGGTTTAATGTAGTGTTTTTATGATTTATTTAAAGGTAATGTAAGTAATAAATGTTCTTTATATATAATAACTAAAAATAAAATAATTTGTTGCATAATATTAAAATACACGGCAAAAATATTAAATATTAGTCTCATCGAACGGATAAGAAACAAACAAATATTACACGTTTGGAAAACTTGAAATTACTGCCAAAAGTTGCATTTAGCTTAAAACTTTGTTAAAAAAGCAGATGAAGCTTCAATTTCACGAGACGCTCTTTGTGAACAGATCCTTTTGCACGAAAAAAAATAAATAAAAAGAAAAGAGGTCGCGTGAAAAGTAATGAATAAATAAAGTTTGACTGTAGTTCGCCATTCGAGCAGTTAAAGATATTTCCCGTCCGCCAAAAAGTGCAAAACCCATGGAGATATTTACAAAGGTGGCAGAGTTTGTGCGTTTGCATATTTTAAGCTGCTCCTTTGCACCTTTTACATTTTATATGCCGTGCGGCGGGTAAATTTGAGTTTGAGTTGTCGGCCGCCCCACGGCCTTTTCCTTTCCAGCGACGACTTTTATTTCAGTTTCCGTTTATGTACACATTTGTAGCGTGGCCAACATCACCTTCACCTTTCGCCCGAGCACACACTCGCAAAAAATCGAAATTCACATTTGATTTGAGTGGAAACTAGCCCAGAAATTTAGAAAAATTTAGCGAAAAAAGAGTGTTAATACCTTTATAACTTATATATTAATGAAATAAAGTCTAAACCTTTAACCTACATAGAGACAAAGTAGAAGTCATCTTAATAAACTCTTTTAAATATGTAAATTCTTGCCTATTTTGTATTACATTACCATGTGAAAATATTGTGATTTCAGTAAATAATGGTGGTGAGGCATAATTTCGGCAGAAAGCCCGAGTAAATCATTTTTGTAAGTGCACGCCCAAATTCGCACAGAAAGTGCAGACTGGCACGAGAGGTCACTGGGCCTCCACTCCTGCCAATTTATAAATGTTGTATGTACATCTTTTTACACACACTGGCATACATACACACACACACACATACACACACTCGTGATGGCTTTAACTTTGGCCCACACAAAAAATGGTAATATTCACTTTTTATGCTGAGCCCGGCGCTTTCCTCTTCTCGCATGCGACTAAAAACTTGCTGCGGTCCCTGAACACTCGTTCATTTTACGAAATTTTCCTCAACTTTGCGGTGCTGGCTGGGCTTCATGGTCAAGTTTCGGTGGAGCAAACAAAGAACCCGACTTCTTTGCCAGTCGCCGCCTTGTGGCGTGTTTTGTGGTCCTTCCCTTAGCCCAATCCACTCGTATTTAGGTTAATGGCCACACACAATGGTACATTTCTCTTGCAATTCTTCCCCGAAAGTTCCAATACAATTCAAGGCTAATTCTCAGCTCAGATAAGCCAGAATTATTTTGGTGAAGAACTCACAAATTACGTATACTTAAATTAAAACCGCTGCTAATAAATATACAAGTCGCCAGAGACTTTAATTAGGTTCATGTATTATTTCAGACTATTACATGTTCAATTCTAGGAAATTATAGTACTTTGGCTTTATATTTTCTTTCCTATATTTTTAAGATGCTCCGACTTTGACAGTTTCAAGGACATATTTCTAAGATTGTTTGACCAAAGCAATATAATCATAATCGTATTGAATTCATTGAAACTCCCATCTGAGGCACTTAATGCTGATGAGATGACCGAACATCGAATTGAATAATTAAACAGTTCGACAATCATATAATTGAGATGCGACTTTGATTACATGCCACGCGGTGGAGAATTGCTCAGCAAAGAAATTCAGGCAGGGCAGGGTCATAGGGCAATTGGCTTTAAAGGGCAATAGCGAATTGGGAGCAACTGCCGAGGTCGACACATTTGACCTGCAATGGATCCGGGCCTTAATCTACCGCAGTCGCAGTCGCATTCAAATGTCAATTAGTGTTGTTGCTGTGGTTTTCATTTCTCCCCGGCACCCTTTATCTTTCCGGCTCCGACCAATCCATATTTGCCCATCTCCCGGGAAGCCATCGAGCGCCTGAAGTCCGAAGGCCACGGCAAAAGGGCCGGGCTGGCTTGGCCAGCGGTCAATAAATTCGGGCCAGCGGGGGAGCCTCGTTGAGCTGGAAAGCTGAGAATTATGACTAAGCTCATAAATAAATTTATAAGAAACATTTGTAACTTGGAAGCTGGTAATTTAGCATAATTCAAGCGATCAACTGGGTGTCTCCGATTTCAAATTGTTCACCAAATTTCATCGATATTTAATTGTTCACCAACTTTCACCGATTTCAAATCTTTTACCAAAAATTTCAATCGCATATTACTTTGCGCCTGCAGCATTCAGGGAATCGGTCATCCCAGTTTGTATACTCGGCAAAGTGACAACCATTGGGAGGCGATTTCTTCTCACACCTGATATTAGAAAACAATGTAACATTAAGTAACAAAAGTTGTTGTTAAAGCACTAGAGAAAAAATCTGAAGTCATTAAAACATCCTTAACATTAACTATGTAACATTAACTTTGTAATTCGAAAGAAAAGCCTTTAAATTAATGGAATATACTCACGTATAGAGCATCCCAAAGCCACCGCCACTACAAAAAACATGGGTGCAGGGCAGGGATTTTAGTTGGTATACTTCACCGAAGTTGAGCAGCACCACCGTGGAGCCCACATCGAGCACACAGCGACCGGGATAGGCTGGTATGGATATTCCACGGTTATCAATCGCCATCATTGGTTGCTCAATTGATCTCACCTGGGTCCCCGTAGTAGTTGACCGAGATATCAGAAATTGTTGGCCAAACCAGAAAACTGCAGATAACTCCGAATAAAAAAACATGCTTTGAGACGAACGACATTTTGTTAATGATTCTGAGTGGTATTGGGTGGCAGTCGTTTCGATACAATGTGTCTGAAACGAATTCCTTTGATCCGCCTACTTAGATGCAAGCAAGGGTGCGGCTACAACAGTCCGGATAGGGCATCTCCGGATCAACGGACTCGCCATGTCGGCAGCGGGACAGGGGGATATTAATTCCGCAACTGCCAGGGGCCAATTAGCAAGGCCACTGGAAAATCTAAGCACCTACTCACCCGAGAAACACGACCTGACCCATGTGTCCACACACAATCTGACCACAGTCGCGCGTGGGATCCTTGACGCTCACCCCCGGGTTCATCACCAGTTGCGGATTGATGGTGCATTTGCCGGGATGTCCTGTGCAGGGTGGGGGAAAGTTAAGAGGGCAGTTGGCAACTGCGCTTATTTTCCACTCACTGGGATCGCTGTAGAGTCCTTGCCAGGTGACTGTTTGAACCGCGATTAGATGGCTCGACAGCAGCGTGATTGACAGCAGCCAAGAGAGCCCGCTCATGGTTGACCTGGAACTTTACCTCGATTCTCAGAGCAGTTTTTAAACCGATAGAACTCAGATTTTATTTTTGACATTAACAACACAGTAATTCAACTCACCGGTGTTTTTTTGCTTGTTTCTGTTCAGAACTTTGCATCACTGACGCAAGCACAGAAGTTAATATAAAGGTATTTGCCTTACATTAATTTTAAGATTTTCAGTGATGGATTCCACGAACAAAATCATTTTAATGACCAACAGATTTACTTATATTGTAAACGTATTTCCCTATCTCTGGACAACGAATTTAATAACTTCATATCGGAGTCACTTTTCAAATATAATTGCACATGTCACTCATCTCGCAGCACTCGGGAAAGGTGACATCGACGCATTCCTTTGGCGGGTTTCGATTATAGCAACTGTGTGTTTACAAATTTAAATTTAATTCGTAAAAAGTAAATAAACGGCATTGCCTTACGTGTAGACTAAAGCCCAGCCATCCTTGCCGCATTCAACTTGAGCGCACTTGGTAGGGTGTTTAACCGACTCTAAGCTGTCCATGATAGTTCGGCCCTTGGGGGTGTTGATTACACATTTATTTGGATGTTCTGGGGGTTAGGAAAAGTCAGGAATTATTTATATGCCTTGAATCCTTTACTAGCGTCTTCTGTGGCACCCCAATTATCATATATTTAAGTGCCTCTTACCATCATCGGCGAAGATCTCGTAATTGATGTCTGCCATAGCGCTGTGAATCGTTATAATTAAAGCCAGTATAACAACAACTTGGGATTGCGGCATCCTTTCCGTGTCGGTTATCGTTGTGTCGCTAGTGATTTTCAGGAAATTTGACTAAAAGATTCGATTTTCTGAGCTGTCTGGCTGTGACTACATGTATGTGTATGTGGCATGTCTGGAAAGTGCCTGGCCTGCCTCGCTGCCGATTTCATATGCGCATTTTAATTAAAAAGCAGACAGTCAGACAGCAGGACGAAGGCGGCCAGGACGAGAACGGGGCAGTGCTGATGATGCTATCGAATATGTTAATCCGGTTATTTGCAGCTGCATTCGCCTTGTGTCATCTGTTGATGTTGTTGCATAATTCGATTAAGTGACGCTGTCTGTGGGCCAATGTAAATGTTGCTTTGTTTGCCCGTCCGTCATTTGTAAATTGTAAATTGTGATTGTTGTCAGCTCGCACTGCGAACTCGGTTCCATTTAAACCCACCCCGACTGCCTCTGTAATTATTCAGGCACCCAAATGCAGACAAATTTGTGGGCCACATAATTGATGCATTTGTGTTGCTGGGAAGGCCTCCTCCCACTGAGCCAGGCAAAGGCAAGAGTAGCTGGTGTTTTGTTTTGATTAGCTCTGGTCGGGCTTGGGCCAATTAGCAATAACCTCCCATGGTCTCCGTTAGCCTCCATTGTTCGCCAGCTGAAATTAATTGAATCGAGTGGCCTCAGCTGGGCCTGAAATCCGCACTTCCATGAACTCAACTCGACCCCAGTGGTTGGCTAATTAACCGATACGCTCTCAGGTCAAATAAACGCAGGATAACTTGCCGGCCACAACACATAAATGGCTTTAACGGAGTGAATACAAATACAAAGGATTTTTTAAAGGCAATTGATGAGAGTGCTCGTCGCATTGACAGAGTGATTAATATTGAACGCAGACAAGTATAGAATATCGTTGGGCTTTTAATGCAATTCGAATCTATTAAATTTTTATTAGTAATAAATATGAAATTATAATTTAATTTTGAAATTAAGATTAAATGTTCAAGTAAATATCTAAACCAATTCCAACAAACTTAGAATGTAATGTAAAAGTTTCCTAAAATAACTTTTCCATATGAAAAGAAACACTGTCAACATTAGGTAGTAGCAGCATTTTCGTTCCGACTCTTTTGCCTTTTTTCCACACCTTCGCGCGCTCACCTCTGAGCAACAACAATTTCTTATTTCCGTTTTGGCATAAATAAAGGCCAGAAATATTTCGATCGATATAGCAATAGAGCTATAGTACACGCATATGGATGGGGTATTTGCATATATAAAGAATCAACACGTATACGCGACATAAATAACAAATTGCCCAGGTGAACGAATTATTCGGTAAAGTGGGATAGGGTCAGGATTTGGTACTGGGAATGGGATAGCTAAAGGTGTCCAAATAAAGGTCAAATGCCGGTCAGCTTGTGGCCCTGGTATCCCTCTATTTCGGGTGGTTCCTTCATGACCTGGAGGTGACCAACCGTTGAAGTTTTTCCCCAGTTTTCGATGCCGACCTGAGGTCTGAATGGGAGATTGGGATCGGGTTGGAGGACTCGGTCTCTGCCCTGTCTCTGTCTCTGACGGCAACTCATATTCGGCTCCTTTTTTATGGTCGCACATAAAAACACACATCATTATAATTTCAATGATATTAAAGTCCATATCAAAGTGAATGAGATACAAGCGGAATGCTTTATTTTTATTGCCATTTGGGTGGCTCTGACATGCTCTTTCTGTTGCCTTTGCCCCGGCCTTGTGTTTTCAGCGCTTTTAATTTTTGTGACGCCTGTCCGCTGACCCCAGGTGCTCACCTGTGCTCCCCGGTTCACACACTTTTCCTCTTAAATTTGTACACAGCCAAAGTGCTTCCTGTCCCAGTCTCCCAGAAGAGCGACGTCTGCGTTAAAAGGCCAACGGCCATGTGTTTTATTCGGCATTTATTTACGTTTGCAGGCATTTCGGTTGCGAGAACAAAAAAAAAAAGGAAAAAAGGCGAGAAATGTATATTCTGCTGCGATACAAGAAATGCTTTTAGCAAAGTCAGTCATCCATGCTCACATATTTTTTACGGCTGCATACATATCGCCGAATGCGAGTAATTCTAGCTTTCTGCGTATTTATAGTCGAGGAAGAAGATATGACTCAAACGTCGAGGCGGCGTGAGTGTATCGCCAAGGTCACAGGCGGGTTTTGTATACAACTTTTACATTTTTTCGGCATTTCGGCTTTCACCTGAACGAAAACATTGTTACTTGTTACACAAAATGCGGCCTGCCAAATATTCCATCTCAATCAACGAGAATATCTGTCTATTGTATCTTTTGTAAGTTCAGCTGAATTTTCATTCATACTAGGTACACGCGGTGTTTCCAAAATGCGCTCAATTCAATGAAATACATTGTATTTTACTGAACATTAAATTGCCCGACTTACACTCTGTTAGCCGTATTATATATAATTGCATTCAAAATACCAAATATTCAATAGCGTCCCGCCTCACTGAACAATTTATGAGCCAAAAATAAACTGACGAAAAACAGGGAAATTTTCAGACACACACATACACGCACGCACACACTGAGTGTGTGAAGTGCAGTAAACAAAAATTGCAATTTCGAACTTGGAATTCGGAATATTTATGCTGGGTAATAACAACATTTTGTGCAGTCCATCAAGCTGCCACTCTTGAGTCCATATTATTATTAGTTTATGTGTGCCTACACTGGGAGCATATGGTGTTAAGAAAAATCTTAAGGATTTGGTTGGTAACTAAATAAAATTTTATAAATACTTCCAAAGGAGCTTGATGCCATACGCCAACGTAAGTCTTGAAAATCCCAAGCAGAATGTTTAGTTATTCAACATCAGTATCCGTTTGCTAATGTGCAAGAAAGAGTAGTGGCAAATAAATACTTATTTACTTTATTTACAAATAATATTTTACTTTTATTTGAAATTCTTCAATTATATAGTGGCATTAGCTCATAATTTCTTCTGCGATTTACCTTTGTAATTATAAATATTTGAAAATAATTGAAAACAATCCCTTTAATATAAGTGTTTGAGGACTATAAATGTTGTTTAATAAATCTTAAACCCAGTAATTTGTCCCAAATTTGTTTACATCTTCCAGTTGATGCTTTTGCACTGTGCATCTTTTGGTGCCCTCAAATGCGCTGGAAGCAACAACACAGGAGCCACATCAACTGCAGCCGGCGACCTTGAAAATGCTAAAATTGAGTCAATTGTTGTTGCTGCTTGTGGCTTGCCAGTGTTTGCTCTCCCCGTTGTAGTTGTAGTTGTTCCTGCGGCAGCTGCTGCTATTGTTTATGACAGCAACACACTGAGTTATTAAAATTTACTTTTGCAATTGCATTCCACAAACCGCTTAGCCTTTGTTTCGCTTCGAACAACGAAATACTCTCGAAAATAGATCTCTGCTTTGCATCCAGCAGATGAATGTTATTTATTTATAAACAATTTGAGGGGATCGAAGTGCAGTGTGTAGCAGTTTGCTGGGTTTGCTGGGCTTGGTAGTATCAATATATATTAATATAGTATCAATACATATTAATATATTTTAAATATAGATATAAAATTAAAATATTTTACTAAGTTATCAGTTCCTAAAAAACTGGTTTACAGGGTTGTTTTCCAAGGACTTGGTTATTTGTAAAGTTTTTACCGACATGGCAAGTCTGCGTTTACGCACAATTTACGCTTAGCACTTAAAATTCCTCATCCTTCTTAATATAATTGAAGGGCAGGCGGCCGTCCATTTAATTAATTGAACACATTGAGCTCCCTTTGGAATCCTTACCCACCTTTTGATGGCTTATGAAACTGGCTTTCATTTTGATGTATTCCAAAAATGTGTTGCTCCGTCGCCCGAACCCTTTGTAATTGTTTTGGGGAATTATTATCGGGGATCAAAGCGATATCAAAACGTTGTAAGCCGAGGGATAATGGACTTGTGGCTACACATTTCTGTGCGAGTGGTGGAATTACCCAGACCCGGGAATTTATCCTTGGCATTTAACAATGCTTGACTTGCCCTGCCACTGGCTTGTTTTTGCCGCTGTTGCTGTTGGGAAACCGCGAAACTGCGCTTCTTGAATTATTTAAGACACACAAGTGCGCACCACCCACGGCATCGGACGGGAATCCAGCCTGTAGCTTGTACCCTGTACCAGCCAGCGAGTACAAGGATAATGCCAGGCAGATAAAAGTGGCCGCAATGTAGCATACATTAAGGCGTCGGCGGCGTCGCCGCCACTGAAGTCCTCTTCGGCAGCGGCAGCTTGATTATGTCTCGCGACTCGAGACTCGAGTGACTCCACAGGGCCACTCCCGCCCGGCCGCACAAAAAAGAAATTAATTAATTTTTAAGCGTAATTAAATGCAAAGCAGCACTCGGTCGCACCCACACCAGCGCCAGGAGCCCACAGATCCCTTGTCCTTCCATTCCGCTTGAGCACACTGACGATTTTAAAACGCTTCTTCAAGTTTATGGAACTGGTGGGCCTAATTATTTGAAATGATGTTTGATGAAATGATGATTTATGAAAAATAATCAATTATTAATATTTAAACTAACTTGCTTATACTTTATTATATTTAATATTTTAAAATCTATTTTTCAATGTCTTCTACTTAGCATGATTTGTGCTTTGAACTGTCTTAATTTCATAACTATCTTCTAAAAGATAATAATTTATTACACAATTAAAACGGTAAAAATTATAATGTAAATTTAGATTTAGATGTTATAATTCTCAAAAATTATTCACATTCTCACACCCCCAATGTCCCGTTTTCGCTCAGTGTAGGTCGGGCTCGCTTTGTTTTGCTGGCCATGAAGGCGCAAGGTTAACACCCACTTGGACAAGGACGCGAGGGATGCGCGCCTGTAATAATTTTCGAGCCCCAAACATTTCTTAAAGGATGTGATTTCTTTGAAATGAATTTTTTGCCTCCACCGCCGAGCATTTTTCCTTCACGCAATTAAAAATTCCACTCGAATCCGTGCCCCGAAAAAAAGGTTATCCACTCGAGCGCAGTTAATGGGCTTCGAGTTCGGTTTCACTGGGCTTTCTTTACTTTATTTTTTCGTATTTTGTATTTCGCATTTTGTGCTGTTTGTTCGGGCCTTGCGAGTGATTGGCAAAGGGCGGTGTGCCCCAAGGTGGCAGAAACTTTGTCTGCCACTGACTTTTGCATGTGGGCCGGCCAATCAACGCCCAGGAGTGGCGCGGTCAGGAGCAGAGCTGGGCTTCGATCGGGAATCAGTACCAGGTCCAATACGAGACCCTTGAGAAACTGGAGGAGCCCAGGGCACAATGGCTCACAGATTGAGACTTGGCTTTGGCTGCTGCTGCGGCTGCGGCTTCAGCGCCAGAACCAACTTCCCATTCAATTTTGATGGCTCGTTTCGTTCGGTTTTGCTGCTGCTTTTGGTCAATTTCACTTTTATGTGTGTAGTCATCAGCTAAATGCCCTCGCCATATAGTATTTACCAATCGGGCGGGGGCCTGCCCAGCATGTACATATGTTTTTATATAGAGACAACGTGCTCGTGTCGATTTGTTGGTTATTTTTAGGCGCCTCAACACAAAACAAAGGCGAAATCCAATTCAAACAAATCGAAACGAAACAATTACGCGCCTTTGGCCTCTCAGGAGCTGTCAGTATTTGCCTAATGGACTCAAAATGTAATCGATCCAAAATGTTTTATTTATGAATGAAAACAAATTTCAATGGCGTTACTCGGAGACCAAAAATACATTTTAGATATACATCCGATACGAAAAATGAGAGTAATTGTGGTCGAGGAAGAAAGAAGGCAATTAAAAATTATTTATATATAGAATAATATGAGTTGTAAATGAATCAACCCATATTAACGCCAGAAAGCATAGCTAACAATTAATAGCCATGCAACCACCAAGAATTTAAAGACTTTCAATAGCAAAAGTACGATCTTTGATATACCATATTTACCATATTCATTAAATCCATTGACTAAAAATTGCACATTAATAAATACTTAAAGGTGTTTAACGGATGTTTTTTAGGGCAACACAGACAGATATTTTCATTAATTGCTTGCAGTTAAAAATTAACAAACGCAATCAAAGGAAAAACGTTTTCAATATGAATTAATGCCTCTGCATACGTACATACATGCATAAATATTTACATATATGTATGCAGGTTCGGTCGTCATGACCAGCTGACCAGCGAAAAGATATATCTGGCTGTTCCCCTCCCGATCCGGTTCATTATTCGTTCGTGGCCCAGTTCATTAATGGAAGGCACACTGCATGGACACCTCTACGAGCGCGGCCCCTTCTGCCGGGCCGCACGATTCAATTAAATTGGCATCAATGCCGATTCCACTGACCGCCTGTGTGCCCGTGGGACTGCATCATATAGATGCAGAGAGGTGTGTGTGTGCCACATATATGTCAATAGCTGTTTTAAGTTAATTAATCAAAGCTGAGCCAATTTTTTCAAACGCTTTGCACATTGCGGTCTGTGAAAGGCTGCGGTCGCCTCTCAGTGTTCGCTACCGAAAATGTACCGGGCATTTAGGTTTTAAATCAGATTTAATGTTAACAATTATAAGTTTGTTTTATTTTCTATATATTTAAAAGAAATATTTACAAAAATTCTTTGTTGGTTGTGCGCAACTGCGGGACAGCATTAACCTTCCCGACTTCCTTGTGGGCCTTCAATTTTATCCCATCTTCCGCTTGACATCTCCATCCCGCGTCGATGGGGGATTTGCTTTTTGTTTCGGGCGTTTCCATTTTCTGCTTTTAAACATAAATCGGACTTTTGTAATTTAAACGCCATTACTTTTCGAATTTCGTAAACAATTTAGCTTATTTTAACACGGGTCGTCGCTGTTGTTTTTGCTGCCGCTCGATGATGATGATGATATTTTCTTTGGTATTTGTTGGATGTTTTTGTTTTGCTTCGGGTTTCGGTTTGGTTACGTTCAAGGTAAACGTTCGGCCAGTGTTTGCATTCGAATTTTCGAGTTAATTTCGTTCTTCGGCAGGGGCACGTGGCAGGGTCCACTAATTGGCACTTGAATGTGGCACAAAACTGGGACCGGGTCAAAACCAGGCTGAGCCGAGCCATTGTCAGGCCTTGGCTTCCCAAAAGGAGGAGGAAAAAAAATCAAATTCACACACTCTTACCAGACGAATGTGGGACAAGCAGGCGGGGCTCGGCGGCACAATTGTCCTTGCAAGGACACCCAGCTGCCACGTCAACGTCTTGGCCAAGGGCTGAGCAGCTCCTGCGCTGCTGGGGAATATTGATCCGTTTTTTTTAAACAAGAAGAGAAACGTTCAGCTTGGCCAGGTGAGCCAGCGAGGCGAGGCGAGGCGTGGCAATTTATGAATTGTGCTGGGCCTAAGCTGCGTATACGCGATGCTTATTGATTGGGTCTGATGGAAGCCGATAAGAATAATTCTCTACCTCGAAAAACCTGCCAGCCACAAATCAGGGATTGCCCTTAAAATATTACAAATATTTTATGGCCACCCCCTAGGGCTGGTACATCGACTTTTTGGGCTGTGTCAGAGCTGCAACAGTTTCCTGCGCTCAATGTCATCGACATTCGACACAATTATGGCAAATTTCCGAGCTGCACGACCGTTCTAAAGGCGAAAGTTCAATTTCGTATTCAATTTTCCATTTCCACGGCGAGCACGGAGCACACAGACAGCGATAGCAAATTGCCAATGCCTGAGCTCAAACAATTTCAACGTACACTCAAATTCACATTCACTTTTACCTGGCTCTTTTTCAGTGTGAGTGTGGGTGTGTGTGCTTTTATCACCATCGACATTGACTTTCCCGCCTGCAGGCCCTCCACCTGTATATGTTTGAGCTATATAGACAGGTAAACGATAACACTGACACACACAGAGATGCCTTGCCAGCACAGACAATTTGTATTTTTTCCGAAGTATCAGTGTGCTTGAAAAAATTGTTTTAAGTCTCTAATCATATTTAAATTTTTGTATTTAATTGATTTTTATTTTTTTTTTGCTAAAATATGAATTCCGATACGGAACAAATAAAATTGTTCTGTATGTTTCTTACATTTTTCTAATATTTTCGACATACATTTTGGCTGCTGGCTGGCAGCACTGACAGACAGGTAAACCGCCTGCGGCTTCGGCTGCAGCGACAAAAGCGCGAGGGCAACGTGTCGGGCATAAGTAATGTTTATTTTTTATGTATTTTTTATACATATTTCCGTCGTTTTTTGAAAGCTCCGTGCATGTAAAACACGGCGCAAACAAAGCAGAGGAACAGCAGTTTGCAAACAAATCGAAAATGGCAAAAAAAAATTTAAAAAGCGAACAGAAATTTTCATTGAAAGTGGTGGAATTTAAAAAGAAACATTTGCCAAGACATATAAAATATATATAGGAATCTTCAATCGTAAGGAGTGCCGCTTTATGGAAATAAAGTTAATAAAAATATAATATTTCTAGTGTTTACAGATTTTTTGTAAGTTTATACAATTTTATTTTATTTTATATTTGGGTAAAAGCTCGATAATTTAAGTATAGGTATTTCTTCTGCTGGGTTCGATACGATTTTACTGTGTTTATTGGCATTTCCTGGTCCTCCGTTTACTCTCCTTGACGTGGGCAATTGTGGGTCAGCTGCTCAAGGCTGTGCTACGCGATATTATCTCACTTTAATGGGGCCTGGGACACGTTCGTTGGCCGTTGACCGGATGTCTGCATGCATGCATCGGGGCCAACTCACAAACGGGCTATGGCGGACACGTGCCGGAGGACAGCTGGAAGCAGATGGAAATTCAATTTCAATAATTTATACCCAGAAATATGGAGAATACATTTAAATGGATCTTAAAAAGCATCTGCCATTTCTTATGCATGGTTAATAGCGAAGAAAAATTTGCAATTTGCCAGCGGCGACTGTCGGTGGAAGCTGCAAATGCTTCAGGGGATAGTCGCCCACATCCTCATCCATGAAGCGCTCCAAACTGGGACCCAAACTCACATCACTCATACGCCACGTGCAGCGCTTACTTGTCTGTCAGTCGCTCCTGCTCCATTTTGCGTGATGTTTTTAATTAAAAAATGTTAATATGGAAGCTGGCAACTTGGCGTGCTCACGTGAGAAAGGGAGCTTAAGTAGCCTTGGACTGTATGCTGCTTTTTGTTGGTTTTCCACTCCTTTTCCTTTCCCAATTTTCGAAATATTTATTGTTTATTGTGAATTCAACTATCGCGGAAACAATATTTCCAAGCAGGGAGTTGAGTTATTAATGTAATTTTCTACTACAAATGTATTATATAGAGATTTAAAATGATTTAAATTAGTGATTTTAAAGTAACTTGTAATGTGTCTAGTGAGTCAGACTATCGACTTAAATAAATCATAAAATACTGCATTAAAACAAATATATTAATAAAATTACTCAAGGCAAATTTTAGCCAGTGAAGGAGTCATGTGTGATCGTATGAAGTATATATTCTTGATCAGCATTAATATCCGAGTAATCAGAATGAATCTTTACGTTGAAGGTATTATATAATTAGAACGGGCCCTTCTGATTGTCATTTTCTTGATTTATTTCGTTTTAAAGGGAGGACACACAAATCATTATAAAAATAAACTCTCTCTGTTTAAATGAAAAGAAACGATTGAAAACAAGATGCGGAAGGGAAAATAGTTACAAAAAAATGCTAGAACTTATATGGAAAATTGGAGTGCGGTATGTGGCCAACATCTTTTTGTGGTTAACGGTATCAATGCGGCATTCATTTGCCACTGGTCAGGTCATTTATCAATTTATCAATTGAAAGGCACTCGCATGTATAAAAGCTCAGACGCTGGCAAGCTCCCCCAAGTATGCAATGAAAAATGGCACCGAAAATTGTTGCACTGAGGAATCAAAGGCAGCGCCAATCGAGCGTGCGAACCGCAGACAGAGAGGGCACTAGCTCACAGAAAAGAGACAGAGAGGGAGAGCAGACAGAGCAAGTGAGACAGACATAGGCAATGGCATTGTTTGGATGCAAGTGCATGTGAGTGTGAGTAAATCAAATTAAGTTATCAGATAACCGTGTAAACTCTGCCAAGCAATTTCAGATTGCAGAGGGAAAACTTTTACCTTGATATTTCAGCCAAACACACTCACACACCCGGCGACACACTGGCAATGAATGGCAGCCTGAAAAAAGATTGCTGGAAAAATAGACTGGGCCCACAAAAAGGAAAACGAAGGATGGCTTAAAAAATAGAGAAATGTGCCAAAGCAATCAGCCATGGCAGCTTGTATGTGTATGAGTGCGATTTTTTTGTGTGTTTGTGCAGCATAACTGCCATGGCAAATCGATAACACTGCGTTACTAGAAAATGCGACAATCCCACAGCACAGCACCCACCCCTCACGTTAACGGGTAATTTCCATTTCTTTTGCATTTAGTGTGCCATTGTCTAAATGCATTTTAAATATTTAATATTTAATAAAAGCTTTCCCTATTCACTATCGGAAATATAATTGAAATTACAAAGCATTTACTCTTTGTGAGTGTGGATATCTGTATGTACCGTTAACAAATATTTTCATAAATCTAACATAAATTATTTATTATGATTTAAGAAAGGATATACATGTAATTGCTAACAATTTGGGCATATTTTAGAAACCTCTTTCTTTAAAAAATTATAAAGCAATCATCTTGAAACTTTGAAAATAGTTAAAAGTATTATCAAAGATAAAAAATAACATTTTTTTTATAAACAACAACATCCGCCAGACTTATTAAGTATATGCTGAGGCGCTTCGGTCCTTGAGTTTCTCGGTTATTGACACGATACAAAAACAAAAAATTTAAACTAGTTTTAAACAAAAAATACTGATTTTCAGAAAATGACTTTTCACTTTCCACCTCTTAAACAATAGTAAAACTTTTTTGGGACCAACAAGTAGGTCTAAATAGAAGATAATGCTGACCATAATACTTTTTGATTCACTTCGATATGTTGCGTAGTTTTTTTGTGAATCCTGTCCGTAACAATTTTTAAATAAAGTGGAGAAAAAGTCGTTTTTGACGCTCCCATATTTACACTTGTAGAACTCACGTCCATGGTTGATTTGAGGCACTTAGAGCTCGAATTCGATAATACAACTTTCTACGAATAATAAACAATTTTTAAAAGCAAAAAATTTTTGTGACCAACAAGTTTTGGCTTACATATACATACTATATTCCCCATTAATTACTCTGTTACTTAAAACCAATCGAAATTAGTAATAAGACAGAAGTGTGCATATAACACATTTAAGTGATATATATTCCAAAATGTCAAGGAGAAATGATGAGTAGTTTTTTGTATATAGGACAATATGATTCTCTTACCTAACATATGAAAATATTTATATTCCCTAAAAACTTTTAGGACGTAACATTGCATTTAAAAAATACGTTTACTTCTATAAACATTTGAGAAATAATTCATAAGCTGAGGGCTCATTGCATTACTTGAAGGCCATTATTATTTTTTACTCTACAAAAACTATTCTGACATCGTGCCAGACTAATACCCATTTACCTTGATTTCTAAAGTGTCAAAGGTTGATGCATATGGGCCTTTTTTATTCGGTCATTGAAGGCCGCGGGAAATGCGTTTATCCGAAACGGGAAATGTCACAAAATGGCTGGCTGGCGCAAAGGAAAAATTCAGAAAATGGCAAAAAGACCGTCAAGGTTGGAGCATTTAGAAAATCGCCTTAAAGTGCACAACGACTACGGCTAAGGAAGCGGCATTGGGACATTAAGGACAAAGGAAGACAGCTTAATGTCAACAGCAGCCAACGTTCCCTGCTCAAGTTAATGATACTCATCATTATCATCGGCAAGCGACAAGCGGCTTCTTATCGCACACACTCGCACATTCATTAAAGCACGCGCACGCATACGCCCCGCTGGACCGCCTTCGCAAATTGTGTATACGCCCCGTATGCCGTCAAGTGTTTGTTCGCTCGATGTTCAGGTCCCGGTTCAGATCCCGGGCCAATGCTAAGTGACAAAAATATCGGTGTGCGGGAGGTGGTCCGGGGGCGTGCACTTAAATCTGTTCTTGTTTCAAGTATGCACGGAGCACATTTTAGCAACGGCTTCGGTTCATTTTAAGTGACGCTTACACGGCACTACATCACGTCCCTCTTGCTTCCGCGCTGGCGTTGCATAACTTGTTGCTTTAGTTTGTGCTTAACTTTGCTCTCAATGAATTTTATAGTTGCGCCTGCCAGCCAGCTTGTCCTTGCTTATATAAACTGGTGCTTCCTGCCTCCGTCTATATGTATATACCTCTGTCTGTTGCCTGTTGCTGACTCTTCCCGGGTGGCTGTGTGCATTTGGCTTATAAATATTTAACAAGCGCCATTATTGAGTTCAGTATGCTCTAACAGGGTCTGTATTAATTTTGAATATTATGCAGAAAATCTCCTTTTATTTCGTTGCAAAACTTAAATGGCCGATTGGGAACTGTCTCGAAACTTTTGTCCAACAAAAAGAAAGTAGAGCTGTTGGTATTTAGTTTCTCGGAGCAAAAAAAAAAATAGGGTAATCGAAGCGAAAACCAATATTCCTTTTGTTTTAATTTATCATCAAAACAAACTAATTTGCCCAATAGCATAGTTTTTTAAATTGATGAATAGGTGATTTAAAGCCTTTTAAACGTTTAATGAATTAAATCTTTTCATCTCGTTCATTTATTAAATTGTTCACTTATATTCTTATAGTCAGACAAGTACACTCGAGAATTTTCACACCAACTACAAGGGAGGTGTTAAATATTTGCACATATTTTCCAGGTCAAGAGTGGCCTATTTAATATATTTTTTATCTTAAGCCCACAGTTTCTGGCCAATTCGACACCCAGTTTGAAAACAATAAATCGATCTGTGTGTGTGCATTTTTTTTATTAAATTTGCGCAACTCCTAGCTGACGCACACTCATCTGACCTCCGACATACATTTTTAGTCGTGTTGTCCATCAGACTGTCCCCACCTCAGTCCGGTTGGCGTTCTCGCGTAACCTCAAGCGAACACGCCAAGCCAATCGACCCCGCCCTCAAAACGCCCCAAACGTCCCCCTCTTTTCGCTAACACTCCCGCATTACCCTTTTACCAGCGCCCTCGGAAAACCATTCTGTCAGCGCGTTTTGCCGTTGTGATTTTGTTTGCCGCGAGCGGTGAGGTACCACGGGTCTGAGGTCCCAGGTTCACTCCCAATACCCCTGGTTGCGAAACTGTACCACAATCGTGCTGGGTAATCGGGAATGAAAGGGTATATTAGGCGCCGGAGCTCAGAGTTAAGAATAGAGGGAGCTTTGAGTCAGACCTACAACACATTAAAAATATAAAACAATATTTAAAATTGTGTAAGATTGATTTAAGATAAATTATTAGAGTATGGCATCTTATGATCATTAAAAACAAAGGGTATTTCGCATTCGAGCTCTGGGCGCAGTATTCGACACACCTTTGGTCCGCAGTCTCTGTTGTTGCCACGCACCAGCAACGTGCCAATTAATCATATTAATTTGTTGCCATTCGCTTGTAAATTTTTCGTATCGATTTTCAGCAGCCGCTGCCACTTCGGGTGGGCTGGTTATCCGAATCCGAATCGTGAGGAGGGAGCTTGGAAATGAGCCCCGAAATTTATGCTAATTTATGCTGGCTAGGATTCGGGGAGTCCTTGGCTGTGGCAGAGGTGGTGGTGTTCTGGGCAAAAAAGGGAGCCAAGCCGAATCCCAAACCCACACCCAAATCCAGACCCAGACCGCACACAACCCACAGTCGACTGAGCAAACATAATTGTAACTATTTTATGACCAGCTCGCCAAAAATTATGTTAAGCGGCACGGGGCAGTAAAAGCGGCGAGGCAGCAAACAACAAACAAAATAACAACATCATCATTAACATCATCAAC
Organism: Drosophila jambulina; assembly: GCA_018152175.1. Classification (NCBI taxonomy): domain Eukaryota; kingdom Metazoa; phylum Arthropoda; class Insecta; order Diptera; family Drosophilidae; genus Drosophila; species Drosophila jambulina. Next base: position 22,961,459 of record JAECXH010000114.1, on the reverse strand, counting down.
ACCAGCGGCAGGAACAACAAACGTTTTAAAAATCTAATTAGCTGCTTCAATGGCGAAATTTAATTAAATAAGTTTGTGCAACTGCCGTCGATGCTGCAAAGTTAATTAAAAAAGAAATGTTGACACATCCACACATGTGTTCGCACATGCTGTACTGCACCCACGTACTACACGTACAAGCGGGCGAGTGTAAGCAAGCGAAGGATAAAATTGTGAAAGCACCTTGGGAAATGTTCCTTGCAGTTAACCAAGTTATTGCAAAGTTTTTAACTTTCCGATGGGCAAAGTTACGAGTGCTTGACTTGAGAGGGAATTTTATTTGGATTAGAGAACGATGATTTACTTATCTGTAAGTAGGTACACTCCGTGTTCTCGATACCAATAAATTGATGACTGTTTTTTGCACCTAAACGTGGCATTTATTACCACATGGATGGTATAGAGATACTCGCTCCCATATCTTATCTCTGTCTGTGACAACCTTTCTCCCCCCACTCAGAGCTGCTCATCAAGTTTTATTGGTACGCTTAATCAAAATTAATATTACACGCGATTTGCCAGCAATATTGGCGTGTGTCCCAAAAAGCTTTGTGTTTACAAGTAGGTTATTTCAATAAAATAATTTAAATATGTTCAATTTCAAAATGTTGAATAAACATATACGTTATACCTATATAATTTAAAATTTTATTCAATTGAAATCGCCCTCCTTAGCTGTTCCTAATGTGCCTTACCTTTATGTGAGACAGCTCTCTATTGAGGACACTAGCTTTTCTTGTGTTCCCTTCAATGTTTTGCCTGCAATTTACAAGCTAACGGGGACACTGCTTACACTTTCCATTTAGTAGCGAATGAATTAGTTAATTTTGAGGTGCATTTTGGGGGCTTCGAATATTAAATCTTAACTACCAATGAGACTTAACGAGGTAAATCCTTCGGTTTCTTTCCGTTAAATTTTGGAAGCAAACCGACACAAATATACGAGCTCTTTAAATTACTTAAAATTCTCCATTGCGTTATTTGATAAACTATATCTCTAATATAGCTTAATTAACTGAATCTTGGGTCACTAAATAACTTAAATTTGTGCTCTTCATTCACAAAAAAGCTGCAGTCCCATCAAGCCAGACATTTGCATATGAAATGACGAACCGGAAGCTAACCGACTCGTAACTTCACTTAAGTCTCCGTACTAAGAGGGGTTTTGCACAAATGTCGGAGGAGTCGTTGCCATTTGCCATTCGTTATCACTTTCTGGCTGCCTGGGAAATCCTAGCCAGAGTTCCGATGACTTCGGTACTCGGTCTTGGTTACGGATTCGGTTTCGCCCAGAGCTACTTGCGATGCCCTTAAACGAATTAAGTAGAGCTTATGCCTGGGTCCCAGCAGTAACTAGCAAAAAACCCGGGCGGCCATTAACTTTCAGATATTGTGTGAGCTTTTTTGCCAGTGCCTGTGGATATGGATGTGTGCCTTGCTTGATTCCTACTCCTGTTGCCTGCTTTGTGTCCCTCTTTGTGCCTCCCACTTACTTATTAATGAGCGCTCACTCACACCTTCGCACTCACTCTCACTGGCAAGCGCAGATTTCAGGATGTACTCGCAGCATTTGCACATTGCGCCAGGACATTTTGTGCCACGTGGAGCAGCCCCGATGCCTACGCAGATATCTGAGCGCCTGGCTGGCAATTCCGAGCTCTGCTCACATACAAACAACTGAATCGCACACACAACACAGTCGGCAGGACACACAAATGGAATACACACAGTCCTGCCATCGGGCTGCCAGGCCGCCCACACTCACAGACAGCACAGCGAAAGGACGAGCGGCAAAGTTTTTGCGGCTTAAATGGGGAAAAATCTGCCATGAAAAATGTTCAAAGAAAGCATGAACTTAAAATACCCTTTTTTACAAATAAAATTTAATCAAGACTTTTAATACTTAACCTAAAGAGCTGACTAACTAAAAAAATGGCCCTTTAACCAATCAGGCAAACTATTTGCAAAAGAAGTCTAAATTAAAGATGTAACTCAATATTAACCTAACTAATATACATTCCTACTTACTTCCTATTTACGAAAACTGCTTGTGTTATTTGAGATATTTTTGTTTATTGTTCCATATTCCAATAATATATTGGACCAAAGAAAAGTATATCCCCAACTAGGGTACTCAAAATATAAGAACCAAAAAAAGGGAAACGCAGAGCGAATCTTCCACTTTTTATTTAGTTTCAGCTTTCGCCCAGCCCTTTTTCGCTTCTCATTTTCAACGGAAATTTTCAAATGTGCAACTGTTGAGTATTTATTAGAGAGCCCCATAAGCATGAATGGCTTTTGTGGGAACGTGCGAGTGTGAGCAGGACCCGGAGGTCAGGTGGCTGGCTCGTGGGCTCCCTAGGGGATTTGCGCTTGAATACAATTATAGCGAATGTATTCATGCGCGCAGTGGAAAGTTCGGGGCGAACTAATCAAGAACCTATAAATAGTTGCCCAGTTCCCACGAATTCAGATAAAATTCAGGTGTTTTCTGGTATTTCATGGCACAGACGCTGAACTTGTAGACCGGGCGAGCACCTGGAGGTCTGAATCAACTTTCGTGTTTATGTTTTCGGGCAGTTGGCGAGCAAATTAAATATTTAATAGCAAAAATTGCAGCCTTAAATTGCGGACTCTTTAAAGATGAGGCAGTAAATAATTTTGTGTTTACAGTTCTAGTTTTTGTATGCACACAGAACAGGTACATACCTGCTTTTCAAGATTATTTCCCTAATTTATCCAGCTCTAATACCGAAGGCAAAGAATATATAATTAACTGTGACTCTACTTGCTTCGAGTCCTGCGTAATTATTTCGTCATTTCCAGCCTGAATATTTAAATTTCCATTTCATTCGGTGTTTAATACACACTGTGTATGTATGGCAAACACAAAGATGAAATATTATTATTAATTTCGTACTGTTGGTTAATACTATTGGGTGGAATACAATCTAGTATATTTTCTATAAAGCAGATATTTCGAAGTAAACAAATAGACATTGTGTTCATTGAATTTTCATCATTTGTTTATAATATATTCCATTATCGCTGACCATTCTGAGTTGACACACAAATTCATTTCATTTAACCCTAAACCGAAAGGGAATAAATCAAGTCAATGCCACCAATTACTAATCTATTTGCAAGTCACTGAGCTGAAATGCTGCCCTCATCCCTTAAGCCACTAAATCTGTCAAGGGACATTTTCATTGGATTTGCAAATGAATGAATCCTTTTCAATTCGGTTAACTGACGCTTTTCAAAGCCAAATCATTTGATGCGCCCTTGCTCAGGTTCGTTTTTTCATTTCGTTTTTGTCAATTAACTAGCAAATGTCAAAGCGAAAATCACTTAAAGTATTCAATTACTAAATGTAAAACAACGCGACCCCGAATAAAGGAGATGAAAACGCTGGGGAAACCAACAAGGCGAAATGCGGAGTAAAATGAAATAAAAATGCGCACAAAATGAAAGCTTGCACCAGCTGACGACCGACAGGAGCGGAAATAGCGTGAGGCAATGCAGCGATGGCAGCAGCCCCTGTAACAACAAAAACAACGACAACAGGTGGCATGCAAGTGTTGTAAATAAAGCTATATAGTAGCTTATCTTGGTTGCTATTACTATTAAGTTGACATTTACAGAAGAGATATCGGGGCGTCGCTCAGATATCACAGTACATGTTAAATCCATTTATAAAATAAGTATGAATTATAATGAAATGTCTGGCAAAGCAAATCTGATATAATGCTCTCAGTGGTACGTTAGAATCAGTGACATCGAACACAATCTAAACTCGGTAACAAGCTTCTGAGCATTGCAATAGAATACATGAAAAATTATCTTTCCAACTGCCTGAAAAGGAAGATGATCACATACCAAGGCTTAAATGAAGATTTAAGTGACACCACGAGCTCCCAAACAGGGTTTCGTTGTAGTAAATCATAAATAACAAGACAAATAATACAATAATACTTTGCTCATAAAAATTGTATACACAGCTTAGACTAAGTTGTTACAATTTAAAATAATACACTAATCAATTAATGCAAATCTTAAAGATTAAAAATTGTATAGAATAGAATAAAGACACCTTTGTACATGATTTTAAAACTCTAGGGAACTCGATCCTCGACCGTATGTATCTCAATCCATATCTTTTTCCTTTAAACATTTTGTTATTTCTTTAGTTTTCTTGATTTACTTTAGTTCGATGAAATTAACTACTTATATATATTTTCATCAAAGGACTCGAACACCTTTAGTAAGCCAGAGCAGGCAACACTGAGAGCTCCCGCTGCTGGCATATGTTACAGCTGCTGTCAGCGTCCGCTTGCTATGGCGTCTGGTGGCGTTTTCTTCCTTCAATTTATTTCGCCTGTCGCTGTTCTCGCGCCTCTCCTTCTCCGTCGTCCTTCGTCGTTGCGCGGGGCGTGAGTGGCCCTTCTGGCCTTAGAATAAATATTCAGTGTGCCACCCGCTCTCGACCCCTGCCGACTTCTCCCTACCGCTTCCTCGCTGCGTTTATACAAATAATTGTTTTTTGGCGAGCCAGCCACGAAGCTCCTCGCTGCACTTTTTTGCAAATAAAGCCAAAGTTGTTGCCGCAGTTTAATCTTTTTTCGTCGTCGTGATTTCAGCAGCCGCAGGACAAAAACGTACGCGGTCGCGGGGCAGAGGTAGCTGCTCCAAGAGCGAGGGGACCAGGCCAAACAGGTCAGGTGAACGGCTTACAGTGGGTAGGATGCTCCGGATTCATTGAAAGCATTTCCGCCTGAAGGCTATTTCCAAGAGTTGTTGTTGGTATAACTTTGAAAGTGTAATTTTTCAGGCATCCTTCTTCTTCCTACGAACGAATTTGATTGGTTTTTTTACCTACTCTGGGACCTTGATATTGTAAGATTTTTAATTAAATTTCCAGAACGAATTTGATTGTTTTTTTTACTACTCTGAGACTACTCTGATATTATAAAATATTTAGTTAAATTTCATTGTTGTTATATAGGTACTATAAAACTTAATTTAATTCAGAAGAGTTTTAATTTACCTTAGGTTGGGACTGCAGGAGCATTCTGAATCCCACAATTTAAATTTCCATAACACTTAAGCTATGGTATTATTCCCGGAGTCATTGCCTTTCACTTATAAATATTTACCTCGCTTTTATGTGACCCATTGTGCGCAGGGGAAACAGGCAGTTGTTAACTCTGATTTAATGCAACGTTGCAGTGGCTGCTGTAGCTACCTGCTGCTTTGTGTGCCCGCCCCTTCCGCCCACCTATCCTCTGGTATCTGTGAGGTTTACCGTGCTCAACAGAAGTGGCTACGTGCTGTGTTTGCGGCGCCCGAGATCCGCCTGATGGCAGCTGCAGGCTGCACGTTGCTCTGATGCTGGGAAGCAAGGAGGCTAGGATGCTCGGATGCTTGGATGCTACGTGATGCGGTCCTTGTTGTGGGCCTTTAATGGGTTAATGGCGCCAGCTGCATTCTCGAGTGGCGTGGGGCATTGGCATTATGATAAATACACTTTTGGGCGGCCACTGAAGCTCCGGGAGCGAATGGACTTTTAAATTACCGGCTGCCAGCGGCACCAAATGAAAGTTTTAGACGGGTCCAGTGCCGTCCTGGCCTTTGGCTATTGAATCAAAGCACATTTCCGGACAGCAATTTGCTCAATTGTGGCAAAAGTTTGCCGTCGTTTGCATAAAATGCTCGTAAGTTGCAAGTGCTCGCCGGTAGGATGCAGGAAAATGTTCCGAAAGGTGGAGTAAAGGAGTGGAGGGCGGGGGCTAGAGAGCTCATGGCTGGAGGGTGGATAACTGAAGGGCGGGGAACTGGGAGACAAAAAGTTGCAAGACAAAACCACAGAAAATGTGAGTTGCCTGCCGCAGACAATGTGCAATCTGTGCCAGGCACATGTCATCGGCACACACAAATCATACACTTAGCGAATATGTTCAAGGAATACTTTTTCGGAGTCCTCGTAGAGATGATTTCATATGGTTACTTTTATTTAGTGTTTTTCTTCTCAACTTTTTAATACTCGAATTTATTTGCGGTGTACAGTGTATGTACAGTGGCATCCACATACACAAAAACAAAGGGACACCGGCAGCAGGATGTCAGCTACAAAAACAAGGCGCAACAATGAGGCAAGTTAAGGGCAAAAAGGACCGAAGGCAGAAGCTGGGAAAGGATCAGGAATGGGAGCTGGAGAAAAACTATAATGGCAGCCTTGAGGGCGGCCCGGGCATAGGGCGTAGGGCGGCGGACGGTGGGTGTGGCAGCACACAACTTTAATGGTGTCAGTAATTGTTAACTCAAGCGACGTTTATTTCCTGTGCGAGTGTGTGCGTCCTTGCTGCATACTTTGTGGCGCTGCCATTATATAGCATGTATCTTCTTTGCTCGGCACTTTAACGCCGCTGTAAAGGATGCAGATGCTACATATGCGAACAAAGCAAATAGGGAAACACAAGTCAAGTGTCGGAGCCGCCGCTCCCTCAGCACAGAAAAAGTGGCAACTTAATGTCCTTTGTTGTGGCGTTTGTGGGAGTGAATTACGTATACGCCATGTGTTGGACGTACTTTTAATTTGCTGCTGGAGGAAAATTAACTGGAGCCGCTGCTGCCCTCAGAAGAATTTAATTAACACTTAACCTCCGACCGACAGACTTCACCCGGCTGACACAGATGCCACACCCGACCCAGAAACCCGGCCAGCATTTGTCAATCTTGGTGTCAAAATTAAATGTCCGACGTGGAACGTCCGGAATGCTGTTGCTACTCCCTCTGCCGATGCCGATACCGCAAACAGGATAACAACAGTAGTTATAAATTTGTCTAGACGTCTTTGTCTCCTCACATGACAGCACACTCCCGCAACGCCCACAAAAGTCAGCGGTTCACGTCAGGACATCAGCCAGTGACGGGACTCATTGTCCACCCAAGGCGCTGGACATTTGGGGATGGTTGGGGAAGTGGCTGGCCATTTGTCCGGCTGCCACATAAAAATTGTTTTAAATTAGTTGTTAATTTAACCACTCCGCCAGGTTTCGGCCATGGCCAGCTGCTGGGGCGGTTGGCCATAGAAGACTCTTAATGGCGCTTTTTATGGTGTCACGAGGGAGGTTAGTTGGCTCGGAACTGGGATAATCATTAGCTTGGTCTGGCATTAAGTGAGAAAGCTGTTTTATGGGCCTCTTTCGCAGTAAAAATTTAGAGAATTTGAATTAGAATTTCGTTATTCGCCTTTTAGGTACAACATTAAGAAGCTGGTTTACATATGTTATTATGATGAGACTACAAGCAAGGTAACATCATGAAATTGAGAAGACATTATAAGAATTCATACATATAACAAATAGCACGAGATCTCGTACCACACGGAATACTGTACCGTTAAACGTGCCCTGACATATTTCCAAACCTGAACTAACACAACCTTTATCTAGTCAATCTAAATTATTTATTTGTATAAAAGTTATTTTGCTATAAATTATCGATGCTTTATTTTTTATTAAAGGTTTGTCTTACAGACTTTAAGAGTCCTTACAATTTATTAGAAAAATAATAATATATTAAGTAAATACACAAATCAGCAGGATAAATGATATTCATTTACCTTAATTTATAAGGTATTTCTTTAATACTCCCTAATCCCATTGTATGCTAATTTGATCCTGACAGTCACTGCGGTTTTATGCGCTTATGTGCGATTCCATGTCCATTGACTTCTGACTACAAATTGACTTCATTTGCAGAATCGAATGTTTCTCAATTGATTTATAGACAGGCCACAACCACACACACTCACAGACACTGAATGCCCCACGAACACTCGTCGAATATTATCTGTGGTCTTCCGAGTGATTAAGCAATAAATATACAAGTTGACAGTAAATTATTAACGGGGAAATGGAAAAGGAGGGAGACAGTTGCCAAACGGAACCAGCTTAGGGACCCAAGCCCGACTCCCCTCCTCGCCGTTACCGTTATCGTTATCCTAGCCCCGGACACTTTTGCCGAGGCCAGGCACGTAATCCTGGTAAATATTTGAGCAAATATTAAAAGTAGAACAAATTCAAAACGTGACACATTTAGGGGAAAGCAATCGAATCTTTTCCCTTGCCGCGGGGAGAGGATGTGTTCGGCCTTCGTTCGCTTGAGTTTGACTTTTCGATGTCAAAAGTGGACCATAGTGACATAATTTGTGCTCGAATGGGTGGTCATAACAGGAATGCAATTCAAAAGCCATTTCAGCTTCGCATTCCCAGGCTCGAACAAACATTTGTAGGCGACACTTAAATGGCGAGAGGGAGTCACAGGGTCCTGTCTGAATGTGTATCTGTCTGGGTCTGAGTTGGGATCATAAACGTAAAACGCTTAGCACTAAAGACAAAAAGGACTCACATACATTCGCCTTCCCCCACCCACACACACACACACGCGCAACAATGCCGCCAAATGAAACAGCAAACAAAAAAGAGCAAGAGGCCTGGCGAAAAAAAACATGGCCATAACAATAAAAGCACAACAATAAGCAGTAACAACGAGGAGAATATCGCTGAGCTCTATGGCATGAGGTAGCGCACACACATACACACAAACCTGCAAGCCCGAACACCACTAGTGCTGCGCCAGGACATAAAAAAAAGCCACATCAAACATTTGAAACACCTCAGGCAGTACCTAAAAGTTTGTGAAAATCATTTGTCATATTCAACAAATATTTCATTGTTCGCATATTTAATTGTTTTAAATTTGTATACACTTTTGGCGCTCTAGGGGAAGTATTATAAGTAAAGTATAAAGTATTTAAAAAAATATAAGTTTGTGTTGATTGTTATTTCACAATAATTAATTTTTAAAGGGCTTGTGTGCATATACAGACTTCTGTAAGATGTATATGCGAAATAAATGGATTAGATACTTATATTCATAAAAAGGTGTATTTGTACATTATAATATAAACTATTGTTATCTGTTATAAGTGCCTAAAAAATAAAATAAAAAATAATATAAATATCTGCCTGAGTCCTATCGGTTTAATAGTCGTTTCGACAGATTTACTGGGAGGCACTGGGAATGATCCGGACCCAAGGAGCGGATGTGGGAGGAGACTCGTGGCCATGGCGCTGCCAAGTGTAGCAGATTAACGGAATGTTTGTTAAATGGCGCACGGTTGGAGAGACGCAGGGTTCGGCGGAAGGACCTTTTGCAGGCGCGACTGTGGAATGCCGTAATTCTCATAATTTGGACTGACTCTGTGGCATTGTGTGCTCCCCCTTGGAGAACCGAATACCCCGTCCTTTCCCTCCGGGAATAGACAAAGCAGACACTAATAAGGCTGGCAGACTCACTGAAAACTGCTTTTCCTCAACCTTAAAACCTCCACTTTCCCGAAAGCTCTTAAAATTTTAAATTCCACAGCTTAGTCGACATTTTAGCTAATTAAAAGAGGAAATCAAACGGAGACCGAGCCTGTGTATGTAAGGACGGGCAATCGAATCGAAAAAAGGACAAGACACATTTTTGCTGTTGAATATTTTCATTTGACTAATGCTCCTATAAGCCGCTTAGCTGCTTATGTTTCGTCTCTTTCGGATGTGCACACCCGAGGGCCAAGTATGTAAGTGTGTGTGTTTTGACAATGATGGCCGCTGGGAAAGGTATTCGAAAAGGGCTTAAAAAATCAATGAATTGAATCAAATGTTGTCAATAAATCAGACGCTTTCCTTAAAACAAACTTGCGAAAAATAATAATTGAATTGGAAATTGAAGTAATTTATAGTTGAAAGGGGATTTTCTCTTTGAAACATAAATGCTGTGGTACAAGAGGAAACAGAGCAGTGCCATGAAAAACCGAGCTTGTTTCAGATTATTTTTATTTAAATCGGGGCTTGTGTATTTATGGCGTAACGCCTCAATTCACTTGAATGGGTCCATAGCTGGGGGGATGCCGCAGGAGGCCAAAGCACAATTCAATTCATAAGTGAAATCGGACAAAGGCATTCCCCTGTATGTGGAGGGGAGCCTACACGTACATACATTTGTATGTACATATTTATACACATTTTCAATTGATTGTCCGTCAAATTCATTTGCCAAAGTTGGCTGCGTTCGAAAGCACACATATGACAGTCCCAAATAAGGCAAAGTATATCTTAATGTGTATACGGGGTGCTGTATATAGGGCATGTCCGTGGGCATGATGAATTATTATTCTCACCCCGCCTACCGGCTTCCCCTTCGCGCATTACGCATACGCAGCGTGTACTCAAATCCGAGTCGAGGTTGCTTGTCAGCATGTTTGTCCGCTGTCCGTTAGTCCGCTGGCCTAACCACAATCATTCATCATGCTGCAGCAGCAGCACCAACAATGCGCAACAAGCAACACATTGTACATACATATGTGTAACGGCGATGGTTAGTGTTGTTGTTTGGTTAGCCTGGCCCATTTCCACGCATTTTCCGCTCATTTTCCACCGCACTCCAGCCCGCCTTTGACATCGATATGGTGTTGATACCACACACGTTCATCGAGCGGAAATGGTTAATGTATTCTACGTATATTGTTTGCCTTTTTTCTCTTCTGTCCACCCACACACAGGCCAAAGCCCGAGTATTTGAAGTAAGCCAGAGGCAATTATCCTTGCCTAGCGAAAAGACCCAATCCCCAAATGTGCTAATCCATCAATACGACTCGACGGGAGCTTCAACACTTTGTCTTTATTTCGAGGCATGGAAAACTGGCAATATTTGCACCACACATCCTTGCCCCGTATATTTTTCGAGAGAGTGTGCGTGCCCGGAGGGAGCTGCAACTTATTACAAGTCTTCAATAACTTCGGTCCCTTGGGACGGGAAATCTATCTTGTGCTCCAGCTTTTGAGGGAGTTCCATTTTATAATTTGGATGGAAACATTCACAGAAGCCAAAGAATCCATTTGTATAGGGGCTGGGGCCTGGGCTTTTGTAAAATATGGATTACGATACATTTTTAAACTTCAATCTGAACCTTTTTATTATTTTAAATAATTTACTATCATTTAAAAATATAGATTTTATGTAGGAAACACTTTTTTAGCATTAAATAAATGTAACCAACCACCACAATATGTTTAGACAAAGGTATCGTTGGTTTTGAGGGTAATATCGATTTTAATTCAATAAACATAGCCTCTCTTCCAGCTCTATTATCTACTCAACATTTGCGGAAAGTAAATATTAAATTTAAATAGAGAACCATCATGTCAAGTGATTTGCCTTCCTTTTTATTTCCCTCTTTTAAAAAGTTTCTTGGAATTTATTCATCTCTTGACAAATTTACCCAAGTAGACGAGACAAATTCGCAGCCATTAGAGAAATTCAAATATAATTGCCAAGCAAAAGTATCCGACAACTGTGAGGCCAATAAAAATCATTCCAAACTGCTTAGACTGCAAATTTTATTTTACATTTTTTTCTCATTATTTGCACGGAAGTTGAACACGAATTATGGCCAATGCATAATAGCCATTAAAAGTTTTTTGTTTGCCAGACAAGCTGGCGGACAAGAGCGGACGCGGGCGTGCGGGAAAGTGGAAAACCATCAGCGGAAAACCCGAAATGAGCCAAGGTACAAAGCTGAGGGGCAGGGAAGCGGGTGTTAGACCAAAACTTTTGCAATAATCATTTCGCTCCCTGACTGACTGCCGCTGTCCTTGGCAGGACAAAGCGCGCGCAGCTCGCAGGACATACATATCGTTCTACATACAGCTATGTAAAACAAAAAGGAAACTGAATCCGGGCGAGGAAAGACCAACTCAGATAGAAAATTCAGCAGAGCGGAGCTCCGCAATTGCGCGACTGTCAATACAAAAAGCGAACAATTAGGTGGGGGCTCCGGCGGGGCTGGGAAACCTGAAGGGCAGAAAATTGTGAGCTGACCAACTAGCTGCCGATGACAATGGACAATGGACAACGGACGACGGTAGTGAGCACACAACGGCAGCAGGCGCCTGGCCACGTAGCTACAATGTCCTTCTGAATTATTGAGCGCGCAACTTGTTGAAACTCCAAGGATATCGTTGAGCGAGAAGCTGTGGGCGAAAACAGGGATTCGCCTTAATGCACTGAAAAAACTCAATTGATATAGAAAATGGTTCAATATATTTGGGTCACCAAATTACCCGATTTGTTGTATTTATCAACGTTTTCGTTGTAAGAGAAAATTCAACTTGAAAAAACTTTGTGACGTATTGTTTGTTTCTTGGTGTAAATTTTATCTGTGCGTGTGTTACCTTAATTTACTCATTTGAACCAAATGTTAAAAATGTACCAAGTTATTTCCCAAGGGGAATGTTGCCTGGAGAAAAGTGGAGCGATGGGAAAAGCGCTGAAAAAAACAACTAAAGCTCTGAAAACAATTAAAAAGTTTGAGGCGCTGTTGTCGAAGAATTCCCCAAGAAATGTTGATGAGTTTATGGCGTTTTAATTGCTCTGGGTCCAGAAAGCGTGAAGGGACCAAGGAAAGGGACTCATCTCAAAAAGCTAAGCTAGAAAAACACATTAGATGAAATAATAAAAGAGCGTGGAAATCAAAAATTATTGATATTTTTATAAACATATCAGCTGTAGCCTAGTTGTCAACTTATGACTCGTTTGTTTGTTTGTTGTGTTGTATGTTGAATGTTGGTTGTATGTTGTATACAGTTGTGAAGCCCACCAAATCTCAGCCACTTTATATTTAAGGTTGTACATTTTATGGGAGATATTTCGCTCCCACACTTCACAGCAGTCGCAAGTGAATATTCGTTAATTTCATTGCAACATTTCCAACAGCAGCTCGCAGCTGGTTTGAATGGCAGTCACGTCGATATTGTATGGCCAATTTGTTCGTGACTAACACTTTCATGGGCAGTTAGCCAGGTTCAGTGGAGGGGCATTTAACTGACGGAGTTGCTCGAACTCTCACTCCCTCAGTGAGAGCCTTGAAGCATAAGTCAATTGAGTATTCAGTAATATCCGAACAATTGATATTTGATTTCTTGCAATTTTCTGGAAAAACGAGCTTCCTACACAGTCTTAATCATCAATATTTCTTTTCAGTCGATATATATTTAATATATCATTCTGGGAGTGAAATAAGAGTAGACTATAGCTAAAAATGTACTTTTCTTAAACTTATATCACGGCATTTACTTGTAGAGATATCCTTTAAGAGATATCCTGTTAAAATAAGATATCCTGTTAAGAGTCCCCAAGCAAATGCACTCTTGGATAGATTTTTAAACTAACATTGCAATTTCTTAAACTAAAATATTTTGTATTCGAGTGTGTTAAATAAGAAACACTTTTACATTTTTTATTTTGGCTTACTCTATATAAAGAAGTACTTTTTAATTATTACCTACACGTTAATAAATTCATTATTTATAATCATTTATATTTGCAGAAAATGTTTCAATAGCAATGGCCAAACTTTCACGACGGGCCTCGTCGTCTGCAGCAACGCCTTCAAGAGCCACCACAGCGAGCACTGCTAGTACAGTGGCAACATCGGTTAACCCGAGTCATGCTAGAGGCGACACGCAGCAGGAACCGGAGCAACAGACAAGGACGAGTACGACACAGCAACGCCTCGCCCGACGGTCCGCCAGCAGCAGCGGCGATAAGCCCCAAGCGGCGTCACTTGTTGACACCGGTCCTGATGTCCTCCATGAGCATCCATCGCCATCACCGACACCGGCGGCGCTCTCGTATCACAATAATAACAACATCAACAGCAACACTGCCACGCCCGCTGCAACCGCTGCACCTGCTCCCACTCCCGCCCATGTCACCGCCACGCCGTATATGCCACTGCTGCCACCCGGCGAACGGAATCTGACAGAAGCGGAAAATGCGGCAGAGCGGGCCAGAATCAGGGAGGAGTTCTTTGCCACCTATGACGTGATGACGGGCGTGAGGATCGCCGCCACCTTGGGCGGTTTCTTTGGTCTGATGGTGTTCCTCATAGTGTGGAAGAGCCGGAGTAGCAGCAACGAGACGCTGAAGGTTCTCAAGGATCCCAAGATGGCGGCTGTAGCTGCGGTCTGCATGCAGGAGGAGGAGGAGCGCGAGATCCACGAGGCCATTGTGGCCACGGGCATGTCCATATATCCGGATGAGTACGATGCTCTGGTGTACCGCCGGCAACGCATGCTCTCGCTGGGCAATGTGAGTGCTCCTCCGCTGCTCAATCGCGGGTATCGTTGTGGTTCTGTGGGTGAGTCTTTTTATCCTAAACAGTTAATTAAAAAAATATATGCTTGTTTTTGAATTCCTCTGAACATGTACTTGCTTTTTTACCATTTTAGGTGGAGTTGGTCCCAGTGTCCCTGTGGGCTATAGTTATCTCCTGGAGCCGCCGAGACGCTTTTCCTACTCGGCAATGTCGGGAGGCGGTGGACCGGGCTCTGGCCACGTGGGACGACGCAAGAGCGGCTCGGAGTCGTCGCGCATCTTTAGCAACTATCCCATGGGCGGCAGCTTTGGCACCGACGACTATTTTGTGGAGACGGATGACGAGCTGGAAGCCGAGGAGTATATGGCACCAGGTGTCCAGGATGAAGCGGATCAAAAGCACCACAGAACGGACTCCACGCGCAGCAAACAGGGATTCCTGTCCGTACCGATGGCGGTGAGTTGAAGTACATTGATTTTTAGATTCAGAATGATTTAAAAGATATCCCTGATCGAACTCCAACTAATCCCTTGGTTCTCTCTCTTTTTATCTTTCTTTATTGTCGTCCGCAGGGTCACGACTCGCGACGGAGCAGCGCGATGACCTGCTGCAGCACGGACAGCTCGTACCTGGAGCGTCGCACCTCCGCCTACATGGGCGGCTGCATGAGCAACATGCCGCCCACGCTGCAGCGCAAGCTGTCGACAGCCTCCCGGACATCGAGCATTGACAACTGGGACTACTACTATCCTGACATCCAGGTGATCCAGCCGACACCAAAGGCTTCGCCCTGTCCCTCGGAGCGCAGTGTTCACGAGTCGTCCAACGGAGGAGGAGGAGGAGCAGGATCTGTATCTGGATCCGTGTCCGTGTCCGTGTGCGGGTCACGGAACTCCAACTTGAGTGCGCCGAGCATCAAGCGGAAGCACAGCATCGTGTCCTACGATCCGGACAGTGCCCAGGCGGGCCGCAAGCAGCAGATACACTCGATTAGCGCGGACACTGTGGATGTGTATCCTTACAACCAGGAGAGTTCCACTGTGGACCTGGCGCTGGCGTTGCCGCTGCCTAAACCCGTGCAGTCGGCACCGCCCACCAGCGCCCAGCAGGCGTTTCACTTCTGCGACTCGCCCTCCGAGGAGCTCCGACTAGGTGTTCGGCGAAAGCTCACCCTGGTCGAGCTGCAGCGGAACGAGAACAACAACAACAGCTTTCCGTACACGGCGAATGCAGCGGTTCCATCCGGAACGACGGGCACTGCTCCCAACTCTAGCAGCATCAGTGTGGAGAGCACGCCGGCGAGCCTGGAGAGGCTGAATGGCGGGAGCGGAGGAAGCCTTTCCATGTCAGCCTCCAACAAGCTGCCCGCGATCGGAAACAACAATCCAGAGAAGCGAGCCCCGCTGGCCTCACTAAGTTCCTTCAAGATTTCCTCGCTGGAGTGCCCCGACTCCGAGTTGCGCTCTCTCGACGAAGACTCGGTTTTCGGGGTGGAGAGTCCGGCGGACACGGACGATGACATGCAGCAGCTGAGCAGCGACAGCGAGGAGCAGGAGGCTCAGGTCCAGGCTCTTGCTCTGGC
Organism: Drosophila jambulina; assembly: GCA_018152175.1. Lineage (NCBI taxonomy): Eukaryota > Metazoa > Arthropoda > Insecta > Diptera > Drosophilidae > Drosophila > Drosophila jambulina. The sequence continues at coordinate 22,945,629 of JAECXH010000114.1, read as the reverse complement.
GCAGGCTCAGACTCAGGCCCAAAGCCAGATAGCTTCGGTGCGGGTTAGTTCCGAAATGAAACCAAATCCGGCCGTGCCGCTGAAGCGGATGAGCATGAGTGCAGTTCCGTCGATGGGAATGGGGCCTGGAAGTGGCGCCACCGTGGTCGCAGCTGGGGGTGCCCGTCCTAGGAGGCCTCTTTTGCAGAGGCACCGCACCATCGGCGCCACATCAGGCGATAGGGTGGCGCTTATCAATCAGCCCCTGCAGCTGCAACAGTTCCACATGGGCCTGCCCATCCAGTCGGAGGTGGCAGCTCCCCTGGAGACTCACTTCGGAGCCGTGGTCAGCCAGAGTCCCCCGCGACGAGGACCCCTCCTGCAACAGTACAGCGATCCGCAAACGACAACGACAACCACAACAACCACCACTACGGAGGAGGACACCTGCTCAACGCTGAACACGGAGCTGGGACTAATTGAGGCCGGGGCTCCTCTGGGCGGTGGAGGTGGAGAGTCTGCAACGCACACTCAGTACAGTAGCCTGAATACGGTCATCAGCATGGGCCGTTCCACGCCTAGTCCTGTTCCTCCGACCAGCCGGATGGACAATAACGCTGCAGCACAGTCCTCACAGCAGCCAGCTCAACTGCCAACGAACGCCACTCGGCTGGGGCACGATCCCTGTCCCTCGTCCGTGTCCGACTCGGTGATAACCACCCGGCACCAGAGCATCTGTGTACCCGCCTCCCTCAAGGATCTAATCCTGCGCAAGGCGTCGGGTCCCGGCAGCGCTGTGATCGTTTCCGCCAGCGGAATCAGCAAGAGTGCCGCCAACCTTAGCTGTGAGAGTGGCACACAAAACACAACGACTGCTACACCCGCCGTCATGCTAGAGCTTCCCCTGATCCGGCTGCCAAACGAGGAGGGTGAGGACGAGGACGAGGCGGAGGCAGAGGAAGCGGATGCGGCTAATTTGGAGCGGGAGGGCGCGGCTGTGAGTGGCGAGAAGCGCGATCCCAGCTTGCCCGGCACTTCGCGCAAGTGGTCCAAGGAGACACTCTTCTAGCCCAGCTGGTTTCCACTGCTCCAACGAAGGCAGTTTCCTGGCCCGGGCCATTATTTAAGAGCTTAGCAACTGACTTTGTATGCATGGTAATGTGGAATCTACAGTGAAAACTCCCAAAATAGTCAACGATCAACTTTTCCCAAACTGGTTTAAAATATTTTCCGAAAAATAATTCAACCAATTCCTTACTCTCACTAACTAAATGAGATATTAATTGATTACTTAAACCTATATATATCATAGTTGGAGGATATTTCTATAATACATCTGGTACGAGTCTAGTTTTTCCAATTACAATCGCTTTCTAAGGGAACATTTCACTGTGATTCCGGTAGTCGCATGGTCTGGCAACCAACTTCCTGGGTTGTCACTGGGGACGCGAACATTGATTGAGTACTTAGGCCTAGATTAGAAGAGTTAAATTAAGCGCATTTAGTCAAATTACATAAGTGCATCGGGTCGCTTCCGGTCCCCTTCCGACTGGCCGACTGAGGAGCATGAGGAGCTGCAATAGAGTACTTGCCTACTATAAACTACCTACTATACAATTAGTATGTACAGACAGATTGGATAGATGGAGGAGGACGAGGCTAATAACGAACAGCAACCAAAACAACAACGTATTCGTACTTAGAGACTGTTGTCTATTATTGTTAATAGAACTCTACAAGTTAAGTAGTGATACTCGGATTTATTTTTCACACAATGTATCTTTAAAACAGGAAATGCCAGTGTACGAATATATATATATTTGCATTCAGCCATACAAGGAAGAAGGTTTATAGATTTCTTTGGTACGTCGATCGCCGATTTTCTACATCTCTCTAATTCTCACACTCCCTAAATACGGAATGAAAACTCTTCTAGTGTCTTAAACAGCAGCCAAATACTTAAAGTATTGTAAGTTACAATTAGAAATTTTATAGATTGCACAACAAGTGGTAAGCGTTCGAGATCCGGTTAAGCTTGCAACAAACGTACTCTGACCGAAGACCTCAAGGACCTCGATGCCTGAATGTCCCAGTACCCGTAGCTAGAATTTCTAGGAACACCTTTGCATTTCCCCCCCTCTTGCCAGTTGAAACACAGATTGTTGGTGGATATAAACTAGCGTTAGAGAGTTATAAATCGAAATATAGGAGCAAATCCAAATTGATAAAATTAACAAGAAAAAGAGTAAACGAAAACAATTTCCTAACTCATCCCACCTACACATCTCTATTTTTCTATGAAAAGCTAATGCCAAGCTAAGGGTAGGAATGAAAGCGCAACCAAAGGGGAAATTAAATCAAATAACTTCAATTGTTCAAATCAAAATACACACATAATTAGTTGAGAAGATACCAAAGCGAGAGGATAGTACGATAGACCTGCATTTTGAGGTATCCCTAGCCGATGATCCCCAGAGACTTTCTCACATGCCTGAGCCTCAGCCTGAGCCTGATTTGTACCTTTCCTATGCATAAGTATATGTAAGTACATGTATGTATGTACAAATCGAGCCCTATTTGAATATTTTTTAATACTAGTAAGTATTTTGTACGACGAGAGATCAACTCGAACGGCGACTAAGCAGAGCCTGTGCCACAAGCGCAGCGAAGGGTATATCAAATAACACAAAATAAATATTTAATTGTTGGTTATATGCTGAAGAAAGTAAGAGTAAATGAGAATTCGAAAATATTGTAATTGTAGCGTTGATTAAAGTTTAAAACGGCAAAAGAAAATATACAAATAAACGAAAAACGTAGCTAATTATACATACATATATATTTAAAGAAAAACCAAACTTGTATAAGGCAAAGAGTAGCGGAACCAATTGTTAAACCTAAGCATAAAAAATGTGTAATAAAACTGAGCTGTTGTATTAAATGAACAATAACAAATGTTGAAGACAAAGCCCTTGGACATGCACAGAACATTCAGTTTATAGGCAAAGTATAGTCTCGACCCCCCTGCCTTTTCACTCTCCAATTTGTTCTAGCGATTTCTTTTATACTTTTGTACTACACCCCCTTTCCGGCCCGCCCTTACAAAGCCCGATTTCCACTTCCGTAAAGTGCATGAACTCGATATCTAAATTTATGTACCTCCCAGCAAGTAAACTCGAAGCATATAAATGATCAAATTGGTAAACAAAAGCAATTCGATGGAAAGGAACCCAAATATTCCGTAACGAGCAGAATTATTAATGCAAGATTACTTTAAAGAAAGAATTAAAATTTTTAAAAAGTACGAGCTATTAAAGAACAAACTTAGTTAAATGTTATATATATATATATATATATATATATATATATATACCAAGAAAATTGATGTACATGTTAGCGATATTAATGAGAAATGTGACAAGTGAAAAATAAACCAGAAGAAAACACATATACACCAAGTGGCCAGTCACAGTCTTTTCTATTTGGGATTTTGTATGTACTATTATTATTAGTATTTGTTTTTAAACTAAGCACTAGGCATCTCTGAAACGTCCGACTTTAGTATCTGTACTTGGTGGAATAGTCTTTGGGGGAGACCACAAGACCACGACCCTTTCGGGCTCCGCGGTACACCGTCTCCACGATGTCGATCATCTCCTGCTTGTCCTCCAACGGCCAGTTGATCTTGTTGTTGTTGCCGGTGCCCAAATCTATCATGATGTGCTTGTTACGGAAGAAGAACATGACGGTGCAGGGATCGTACAACTCGTACATCTTGTTGAAGTCCGGCACCTCGGTGATGTCTACCAGATAGATGACGGCGAAATTCTTTACCTTCTCGGCGATGCTGTACATCACCTCATCCATCTTCATGCAGGCAGGGTCCCAATCGTGTCCGAAGCGAATAACCTGGCGGGGAGCATTGAGTTTACTCGCGGATGTCTACCAAGTGGAGCTTCGGCTCAACTACTTACCACCACGCGGTCCTCTTCGGAGAGAATGGCCTGGTCCACCTGCCAGCCATTGTGCAAATGTGGGAGCATATACGACATCTTGCGGATTTATTTTATTATATTGCAGGAAGTTAAAACGTAAACAAATCAGGATTGATAGTCTCATATCGATACATCGATACCGTGATTTTGTTAGCCAAAATCTCGATATTGCGATATTTTTCGATATAAAAATACTAAAAGTACTCAATAATCCTAGTATTTTATCTTCTTCTTCTTATGAAAGTATTCACCAAACAAGTCAAAAAAATAATTTACGAAATATTAATATCGATATTTTTAAGTGATCAAAGAATATAATCAATAGAATTTTTTTTTTTTAATTTCCGATATCCCCATTAATATGGTAATGAAAAAGACGAGGATGTTTATTTACGTTAGTATCGAGTTTATATCAATGTTTTGCTGTAGCCAGTAAATAGTTCTAAAAAAAGGAAAACCCTCAGGCTTGCTAAAATATTGTTTTAAGACTATTTTCTATATACCTTAAGTATTTATGTTATAATTGGTGGACCAAAACACAGTAAAAATTGCAAAATCAAATCGCGACAAATCGTTCGCATATGCTGACTTGCTTTTGCTATTGTTAATAGTTTTTGTCTCCAAGCTTAACATTCGGCGCACGACACTGTTGTTAAAAATAATATCTTGGTTTGTTTAAATTGTACTTTTTATTAGCCGTAAATATAAAGCGTAGCGTCCTGATCAGTTCAAGTATTTATGCCTAAAGCTATCGATGTGTTCCAGCACCTTCACCGTCATCTCGTTGATGTATTCGTCCCGACCCTGCTCGCTGAAAGGATCCGGCGCACTGCGTCGCGAGACATAGTGATTGGGTAGGTTTACCTTGTGCCGGCCGATGGACTTAATAATTAGCCATAGAATATAGAAGCTAAACCACACCGTGAAGTAAAGGGGAATGTACCAGAGCTTTCGGCCGATGTAAAAGTAGCTGTACTTCTTCACACGCGGCTCTGGCGGTGGAGGTGGCGGTGGGGGCGGTTCAGTTGGCGGCGGGGGAGGTGGTGGCGGTGGAGGCGGGGGTGGTGGAGGTGGCGGATGGTGCACATGGTGGTGATGATGCGGATGATCATCGTAAATTACATCCGGGTAGGAGTCATCCGGATAGGACGGCTGATAGTCGAAGTGTCCCGGGTAATGGTCGTGGTGGTGATCGTGAACGTGTTCCGGTGAGTTGTCGTGGTCATGATCGTGATCGTGGTCCTCCGGCTTAGGAGCCGCCGATTCTGGGTGAGATTCCAGCCAGCCAGGCGGCGGTGTGGCATACTCCATGTTGGGATCGTACTTGTGATCGTCTTCGCCATGTGAGCCATCGTTGTGAAGTGCTGGAAGAGTTCCAGCGACCCCGTCGTCCCCGTCGCCGCCACCAGCATCTGCTCCTGTTCCCGCAGACGGGCTCATATCTCCATCAGCTGCAACAGCAGAACCACCACCAGCATCCTTGCCGTCCATATCCTTCATGGGAACATTGTCCATGGCACTGGCGGGCAGAACTCCGATAACATCATCGTTACCGGGATCATCGTCTGCTGGGGGCGATGCACTTGGGGAACTGGCAGCCGTATCCTTGTCACCATTGCCTGCCGCCAAAGGACCCGGATACTTGTAGCCAGGGAATGAAGGTCCAGGATAGGAGTAACCAGCGTTGCTCAATCCTCCAGAGGCGGGTGGTAGGTAACTAGTGACAGTATCTGAGGGCAGAGCTGCCTTCGGATCATTTGATGGCGATGGATACTTCGTATTCAAGGGCGGAAATGAATAGGCATCACTCGGCGCGACATAGGTGTTAACGGAGTTGGATCCAGAGGCCACCTTACCATCCTGTCCATGAGAATGATCATGGCTATGGTCGTGATTGTGATTGTGGTTGTGGCCCTTGAAGATATTTGCGGCGGTTCCTTCTCCGGGAGTGAAGCGATCGCTGAACCCTAAGGAACATAATCGATTAGTATATTCTTATTAATCAAAAATAAAAAAAGCCTGAAATGAATGACATTAAATGATCCTAATTTATAATATCTAAAATAAATTTACTCTAAAGCAAAATAAGATTTAATAAAGATTTTTGACTGAACAACAAATATATAATTATATATAATATTCGAACTTCTGTCAGTTAATTTTGAGACTCGAAACAGATCCTTTATTTTTCAGACTAATATACCTTTATTATTGCTGGGCCTCGAAGCCTTATAGCGAGATGGATTTCGTGATGAAGATGAGGAGGAGTAATACGAGGGACGGCTACCTTGCGGATAAATACGGGTCTGTGAGGGTCTCGAGTTGTACTGCTGTGGCTTGCCTGCCCTCAGCAACGGGGTAATTAGCTGACCAAAGGGATACGCTGTCCGGTAGTCCACTGCACGCCCTGTGGAAGCTGCTTCCTCGATGTGTTCAGGCTGTTCCTCGGGAGCAGTGGCAGAATCAGGAGCAGGTTTACTTTTCTCTGCCGCCTCTTCAACAAATAACGGAGTCACAAACACAGGTGAGTTGGTTGTTCCCGCAACCGGCTCGGGTTGATGGTTGTATGGAATCGCGGGCAGGGATGCCGTTGCAGGAGCCACAGTGGTGGAAAAAACATCACTAGAGTTGAAGCTGTGTATATCAGCAAATTTCGGTCAAACTACTCCACGGCGGCTATAAACTTACGTTTTTGGGAAAATCAAATCCGTATTCAGAGCCTTAAAAATACGAGGACCGCTTCCCATTTCCGCTCCATTGCCACTGAGCAATACCTGAGTATAAGCGTTGACCTGGACACAGCTAACTGATAGACCGAGGCACACCAGTAGCGTCCACTTAGCGCCTTCTAGCCGCATATTTGGATTTTAATATCTTTTGGTTTCACCTCTTTGACACTATATATCTATAATCAAAATTCCGCACTATCATTAAATATCCTTGTGGGCTACACTCTCGTCATGTCCGTCGGAGCTCGTGAAAACGCTACCGTACCGCGTCGCGCGAAAATCTCGAATACAAGCCAGCACCCTGAGTCGATTGGTTTTATTCCGGCTGCGTCCACCCGAGTTCGTGATTTCGTTTTTCCATGACCCAGATTCCGGGGCAGAAGGTGCTACTAGAAGTGATCTATATACGATCGATCTGGCTGGGCACAACAGCACTTTCATTTCGTCGACGTCGCAAAGTGCTAATCAATTGTTACTCCACATTTCTGGTAGTATCTTCCGTTATGTGCTCCCGCCGGCTATCTTGCATATGTTCACTGGGAGTGTAAAGTGTAACTTCAGTCCGAATGAGCAGCTAATGTGACTCTGGGCGTGTGCCTCTAATTTTGCAACCAATTAGTAAGAATTATAATTTCTATGACATGTTTTAGATGCTGAATGCTGAGAATGCTGAGAGAAACTTGAGCTAAACCTGGGAAAAGAGGTTCGAATAATATACATTCCATTGCATAATGTAAGGTATAGAAATCTTCAATATAGGCATTACCTACCAGCCGATTGACATCATTTGAACATAGCCATATAAGTAAGTTAACTTTTAAAACAGTATGAATATATATATATATTTAAAAAACTGCGCTCATAAAATTAATTATGAATTTTTTTATTTATAAGCAATTATTAGTGACTTTGCTGGCGATTAGAATACAAGTGAGAGAGCAGTAAACGAGGACTAAACTCCAAATGGGGACAGTCTATCAATTTCATTTTTCAAACTTCAAGTGAAACTCGACATAAACTTGAGAGTTTTAAAATGACTTTAAGAAAGTTTTGCCGGCATGGTGATAGCCGGGGACCTTCTCCGCCAGAGGCTTTAACGAATTAGTGTGTAGCTTTCAAACTGAAGAAATATATAATAAAATATAGAATATAGATCTCGATTTAATAAAAATATTATTACAATCTATTCACAATTCTTTACGTTACGTTACAGCATTTAACATTTAACAATGAATGAAAAATTCAAAGAATTTCAAATCCAATGGCAAGCTACCCATTTTTTTCGCTCTTAAGGTGTGAATTGTATGAATCGCATGCTTATAGTTCTTTGTTCGAGTAAGCATGTGTAACCTAATTTAAAAGATTTCTAGTTTGAAATGAAAGACAATAATATTTGTCAACTTGCTTGCCATGACCGATGCGGAATGGATGTGGGTCAGTAACTGCCGCCGCACTAGCTGCAGCGTGCCTATCCTGATTAGCACCTATTCGGATTTTGGGCGTGCTATATAATGTTAGCCCGCTATCTATTGTATCTATAGAGAACCAGTTCTGGACACTTTCCCAACCGGATCCCATTGAAAACTTTTACTTGTTTAAGGAGTCCGTTTTCATGTTTACCATACATAAATATATTTTATACAATAATTGCAAGTCTTTTAAATGTTAGTACATAAAGATTTATATATATAGCTCATCGAAACAAAAAACACGGACCAACCCGTTTTAGAAACATGAATAACAAATGCTTATCGTTACTCTCGCATTGGGGTGCCGTGTCACAAACTAAAATAAACAAAAGTACCTGGCCCGAACAAGGACCCCAAATATGGTTAGTCCGAATAAAAAATTAAAACAATTAGAAGTGGGTGTTGAGTGGTGGTGTTATATACAGCCTTGGCACTAAGTACATGTGTGTAACGCTTGCGTCTTTTCTTCTTTTTGGTAAGATTCTTGGCCGTGATTGTTAAAAGGGCGAGTTCATGCCCAGTTTGGTGCCAAAGTCGAGGCGAGCTCGACGCTGATAGCGTGCATTGACCCTGAAAAATACGAATAATTTAATGTATTGGCTAATTGGCAAAGGTTAATGTTCACTCACTTGTTCTCCTGGAACTTGGCCAGCTCACTGACAATCATGCTAAGCAAACTTCCACCAAATAGGATCACTAAGGCCAGCAACAGTTTTGGGACCTGCGACATAAAATCCTCCAGAATGAGTTGCAGGGAGCAGACTATCCCGTGAAGAATCAGCAGCAACAAGCACGTAATGGCCCATATGCGATTGGTAAAAGGATTGCGCTGCCAGAGCGCGTGATCACGATGTACAAACGTAAAGGATATAAAAACTGGCAGAGTAATTTGTTCAAAATAATATTAAAAACAAGTCGGCAAAACATGCTCTGAGATGTATTACCAAAATGCATGATTATGGCCAGCAGGGCGCAGCTTCGAGCAAAGTATAAAAACTGATAGAAGTCCACATCATCATCGGCATGATCATCATCATTCTCGACTGGCCCTGTATACAGCTTGGGTTTCGATAGGAACATCCAGTAAGAAACGAGCTTTGGAAGAAAAAATAGTCAGTGAAAACTACAAATAATTCGATGGTAAGAGCTAAGAGTAAATTTCTAAAAACATGGCTAAATGACAAAATATATCTAAAAGTTGATTTTGTATGGAACTGCTGTTAGCTGTCGATTTAGTCGTATAGGGAATAACTAAAAAATTGAATTTTTAAGCGATTGTACTCTAATATATCAAAACAGAATATAAATTTATCAAACAAACAATTTATGTATATTGAGGTATCAACTTTCTCGTCATATGTCTATTAAGTACCGATATATAGATATTTTCCAAAGCCTTTTTTCTTACAAAGGCAACTTTAAACTCACCAAGGATATGACCGGAACGATAAACTTGCAGCCATAGCACCACATGACGAACGCAAAAGCGCTCGAATCATAGTCCGTCTGCTTCTTGCTAGTGGCCCGATTCATGATTTTGGGATCCACGTCGATGTGGGCCAGCGAGATGGCTATCAGCGGCACCGGCACGCACATCAGATAGATGGCAAGCAGCGGTGTGAGAAGCGGCGGCAACGATAGGCACGCGCACAGCACATTCAGAATGGAAATAGAGCCGGCACAGCAGGCCCAATATTGGATGCAGTTCCACAGGCCCAGCGAGAAGCGGCGTGACAGCTCAATTATGGCCACCAGTGAAAGCGGGTCGTCGCGGCAAACGGCGATGGAGCACGGCAGAGAGTTCAGCAGCCGGCTCAGATACAGTGGGGAAACAGTGTGGGCAGGCGTCTGCATGGCGCATCCCTGAAGGCCGCTCTCCAGCAGCTCCTCATCGTCGTCGGCGGCGGCCTTGGACTTGCCCGCCTGGCGTTGCCACAACAATTTGTTGTGGTGAATATTGGTCTCCGTGTAAGCGTCCACATCCTGGCACACTTGCGGATACAAGGGTTCAACGGCTATGCTGCAATCAGCCTGCAGGAAGATATCCGCATTGGCATTGCTGGCCGAGCTTCCCAGGCAGACGACAATCTCACCGTAGGACTGCATAATATCCAGCATCTGTTGCGTGGCTTCCGCCGAACAGTCCGTGAAGAGGGACACCTGCAACGGGACATTGTCCACCTGCTCCAAGTGAGGTCGGATGTTTTCTATGCCTCGTGGCAGCTTCGCTCGATTCGACATGTCGAAGTTAATGGGAGCACTTTGATCGGTGCTTTCGGTGAGTGTGCTCAGTGAGCGGCAGTTTTCGTCCATGGCGGAGTCCAGCGAATGACGCTGGTTGTGCTTGTTGGGATCAGGTTCAGCCTTCTCCAGTTCAGGAATCTGATTTTGCGGGGAACTTTCCTGAGAGCTGTCTTTGCTGCCTCCGCCATCCGGAGAATGTGCATCTCCTTCACTGTTAATGGCCGTATTCAGCGGATTGTATTCATCCGGATTTGAGATAGCTCCGGGCGCAGAGGAGCTTAGTGTTTTTGAGGACTCCAGATTGTTCGGCGGCCCCAAGAGATAACTCATGACAGGTCCAGCGTCACCTACAAAGTCAGTGGTTTTAGCAGCAGATGGGGCTACGGATGCGGATTCGGATGTTGTGGCAGGTGCGGGTGCGGGGGGCGATATGTACATGACTTTGGCACTAGGATGATGGCTATTCTCATGGGTTTCAGTTGTGGTGTTGGTGGTTGTGGCAGTGGTTGAGGTGGCTTGGAGTTTACCAGTGTTTTCCGGCAAGTCTTTGGCCTTGGCAGTGCTTCGGTCCTTCTCTTTCTCGACTTCCGGCTCGGGTTCGCTGAGCAGCGAGATGTGACAGTTCCAACCGGATTCCAGGCCCATTTTCTCGGAGAAGACTCGCGAACGCAATTCGTTCTCCTTGCTGAAATGCACGAACCGAATGCAGGCTCGTTCCAGGTGCTCCACTAGACGGACTATGTCGTTCTGTGCTTGGTACTGCATGGTTACCATGCCGATGAATACCTGGTGGCACTGCATCTCGAAGCAACCTTCAACATCGTTGCAGTCCTCGTCCTTGTTCTCCGAGAATAGCAACGAATCCGTGCTGATACTGTGGCTGAGTTTCACATGGTGCCCTCCTTGAAAGTCGCAGTGCGTTTTGTCCACGTGCTGCATGCGCAGTTTGGATTCCGGCGGCAGCTCAAGATACAAGCAGTCGCCGCCGCTCTGCTGGGGCCCACTAAGGGCTCCATGGATTCCGTGTCTCAGTGGACGATAGGCGAACGCTGTGCAATAGGATGTCAGCGCACTGCGCTGGTAAAAATCCAGTGCCCGCTTGCGATCCTGCGGGGAGAGCGGACGCAGATCCTTTCCATCCCAAAAATCGTCGCAACAGTCCAAGATTATATCGGCTGTTCCCTGTGTAAATAGGGACAGATAACCGCCAGGGTTCTCGCGCATTACCACCGAAAGGGAGTGCGGAAAGGGCACCTTAACCTTGGACGACAACTGCAGCTGCCGGGCAAAACGTATGTCCCTGCGCACGACATCAGGTTGCTGTGGAAGCATAGAAATATGACAAAAAAAATTTTAATTTAAATTAAAAAAAAAAGCCAAATAATGCATTTTTAATTATGTTTTTCTTTTACATCTTATAACAAACTTCTGGGCTGCACTACAAGAGTTTCAAGATCAAAATCGAATCAAAGAAATTTATATTTCATTTTGCAAATAAACGATTTATAATAGAACCGTATAAGGTTTATTTAAGGGTTTTTTAATTGTTTAAATAAATTATTAAAACGTTACTATTCATAAAATTGTTTGTTAATCGATAAGTTATATTTTTGTTAAATCTCAGTATTATACGATTCTTCCTCGAATAACCACATAAAACTATTGGGAAATTTCAGAATTTGAATATGTTATTAAACAGTAATCCCATAGGATAGAAATTTCGTTGTCATTTGTATACTCACCAAATGACGGTAGCTGGCCAGTTGTCCCTCCAGCGCAAACCGATCTGTGGCATGATCAGTGAATCCGATCTGCTTGGCCAGCTCGCAAAGGCAGCGTCTGTTTGCCGAACCGAAATGGGAAGGAGCAACCGATTAGAACTGGTTCCGACTGCCGGCTGATAATGCGACGGCGGTGCGTGAGCATGCAAGCAGGCAAGCGTGACGGTGGGCAGGCAGGGGAGGGGCATGGGCATGAGGCGACTATATTTAAGCGTTCTTGAATGTTTGTTACTTAAAATAGCATGCTGCCAATGGGGGAGGGGCAGAGTGGGGGTCGATTTACGAGTACAAACAAAAATTAATATCAATACATGGTTTTTGTGTTATTAGAAAAGGATCGAAATAAGATCTTGGAAATTATGGAGTTATACGATCGAGGAGTAGGAGTGGGAGGAATAGCGAGTTACTGAAAATCAAAAATACTTTTTTCTTACGCTGATAATTTTCAGAAAACGTTACCAATCGCTTGTGTGTGTTTGTCTTTGTTTGTTTTTGTGGGAGAAATCGTCCAAATGGATTCAAAAATCAAAAATACCCAAAGCAAACTCTAATTTGATCGGGCTTTGGCTGGCTTGGGATGCAACAACGGTGGTATGCGAGATACCACTGTTTGGAGAAAATCATTAGACTATATATAAGTATGCATATACTGTAGGATAGTATATATGATATTCGATTTTGTTAAACAGAAACTAACAATGAGTATGGCAATGAAACTACGTACCCATGCAAAAAGCTTTTACTGGACTCAATTAATGCATACGCGTACCGATTGGTTACCGGCACCAGATCCTTATCTAGCATGGCTACGGCGGTGACATGGCCGCAGAACTGCGCGTAGTGCTCGTGGGTGAGCGGAGAGCAGGTGTTGAGCAGAATGGCAAGGCCTAAAAGGACGATCAAATGGTCATAGTCTTAGGCCGTAGCTTAAAAGGATTATTATTTACCCAGTGGCTTCAGAGACTTGATGTGCGCCTTCCACTCGTGATCGTCGAACTCCAGCCGAAAGGGGCAGTGCTGATCGTGTGTGAGGTCTAGCACCTCGGCCACTATGCCCCGCTCCTTGTTAAGATCCTCGTCCATATCTGCCCCATCTTCGCTGTCGCTTTGTGAAGACGACTGACTGCCTCCCACCCCGTCCTCGTGCGGTTCGTCCTCGGTGTTGTGGAGAAAAAACACCTTTTCGGCCGTTGGATTGGGCCACGACAGAATGCCCTTTTTATCCACGCAACAGAGTGCCGATATTGAGCCCAGCACCTGGACCAGATTGGCTGAGCGCGGCAAGAGTTCACTGTCGCCCCGCCAGAGCTGCATCCAGATGCGCAACACATTGGAACGCTGCATGGATACGTTCTGATAGTCGTACGATGGTGTGTCCAAGTCCTCCTCGAAGGACTTGCTGGCACTCTTCTCCAAGGCAGCCTGCGGCGTCTTTAAAAAGCATTGCAGCCGAGCAATGCCCCATAAATTCATGGATATCCACATTAGCGGAAAGATCAACGGCAACAAGGGGATTATGGCCGCCGCTGGGGACTCGATGAGCACGAAACGCCAGTTGTGCTTTTCGTCGGTGGGCAACCCGTAGCCGTGGAGACGCAGCAGGCCCGAGATGAGCGTAATGACCAGGGCACTAATGAAGCCCCACTGTTGTATGTACTTGGTCACCAGCTGCCAACGTAAGCATAGATAAGATTTGGTTTTAATTTCTATCGGAGATTTCCTTACCAGATAGCGCTGCTGATTGTAGATGGTGGGCGGACGCTTGAGGGAGTTCTTCAGGCAGACGCTCAGATTGTCCAGGTACGGCGTGCTCTCCAAACAACAAACGAGATCGGCCAAGGGAGGGCGTGCGACGGGTTTTACGGGCGGATCGCCATGCGGAGTGGCCCCATAGATTTCGTTGGCAGCGAAGAACTTGTTCGTTTCCAGCTCGTAGCATGGTCCGGGTGAAATGTGACCCGGTCGTAGGACTATGTGGTCTCCGCGCACCAGCAACGCCCACGGTAGGTTAACGATGATTCCGTCACGATATGTCCACTGCAGGGAAACGCACGGTGACATGGGATTACTCAGATGCGGATAGTTCGTCGGCTGCCAGTCGTCACTGAAGTGCTCCTCCGCCAAGCGGAGTTCGGCCAGCGCATGGCGCGTCTTTCTGAATATCTCCGTGCGCCTCAGGTTGTTCTCCCTGACCACTACAAAGAGGTCCAGCGACAAAATGGCCAAGAGGCACAGGGCGGGCCACAGCATTCCCGTGATTAAAAGCGCTCCGCTGGCCAGGAGGCTCGTCCCGATCGAAAGCCAACCAAGCGGACTGTCGTAGCGCTTCACAAACGCCGCCCGCAATTTGATATATGAGCTGGAAGTTACAGAGTAGTGGGAGATACCTGTTATCAGTGTATATCGCCGGATAGATTGACTCACCTCTCCGCGCCGCACTGCCGCTCATGTTCCAGCAGCACCCTTTCGATCTCCTCCTGCAGACGCCGCAGCGCCACCTTTGTGCTAAGGCCGCGCTGCGGCTGCTCATGCTTCTCCGGCTTCACCGGGCCCTCCGACTGCTTCGCTGCCATTTTTCCTCGACGCGTTGCTGCGGCAGTTTAAGTAATCGCGTCCGTCTACAGCATAGTTTCCAAACTTTGCTTTTGTTTTTCTATTTGGGTTTGCGGAACGTTCGTTCCATACGCGCGCAGTATGACCGTTGGCCGTTGCTGGTATTGGAGTCCCACCATAGTGAAGCTAAAACTAGCGGCTAGAACTAGCTATTTAAGAACGCAAAAATGTGACTTTTTTAACTTATTTGAAATAATAGCAAAGCACAATAAGTGGAACAGATATTTTATTTTGGATTGTGATTTTCTTAAAATCTCCAAGAATATTTAACTGAGAACACTCGCTAAAATGGGAGGACATCTTTCCGTTCAAAACGAACTTTTTTTTTTCGAATTAATGCAATTTCTAAGAATTACCCTTTCTTTCAATGTTAATTAAATATTAATCAGTTCTTACTGCATTTTAATTCTAAATTTAAAAATTCCCCCGTCTATTAATTCTAAGTATTTTAGCATCGGCCCTTTAACGCTTTATTAATAATCTCTCACAACTTAAGATTAAAAAGCCTACGCGGCAATTTCTTTAGAATTTGATACATGTAAACAAAAAAGATGCCAATGCTTCGGGCACATTTTAAATGGCACTTCGAGAACTTAAGCTAATGAACAAATACACAAATTGGAAATGCCCTATTACAGACACTTGTAATTAATAATTTGACATCTTTGCTAGCCGGGCAAGATGCGGCGGCCGAAGATGTAGCGAAGGTCTTGGATGTATGCCACCTGTCGGCAAATCGGGCACATATTATTCTGCCTTAGGTAAGATCGAATGCATGAGTCCCCAAAGAGATGGCCACATGCCACAGAGACAACCCGATGGGCACCGCTCTCGGTCCAGACATCCAGACAGATCGAGCAGCTGATGCTGTCCAAGTTGTTGTTCTCCAGATTTTGTTTTAGTTTGTCTATTTCTTGCAGATGCACTCGTTCCTGTGCTTCGAGGTCGTTTAGCAATTGGCGACGCAGTCCTTCCTTTTGTAGTAATTGTTGCTGCGACTCAGAAATGATGGTCTGCATTGACCCAATCTGTGCCTCCAGTTTGGCAACGATACTTTGATTCTTTACATTTAACTCTTCCAATCGAAGGATTGTAGTATCTCGCTCAATCGTAAGCTGCTCCTTCTGGGAAATGGCGAACTGGTAATCGTATGTTACCTTTTCCATTTCTTTTTGGAGCTCATGCTTGTCTTCCCTTTCATCCTTGAGCTGCTCTAATAACTGATCTCGCTCTAGAGCGAGCTTCTCGTTCTGGTTTTTGACGGATAGGAGTTGCGTTTGCAAATCCGTAAGTTCCAAGGAGTCGTCCTGGGCGCCGCAATGAAGTTTGCTCCACTGGATAAGCCATTCGAATTGTTCTGCGTAGAACGGATCTTCGAAATTAAAGGAATCAACTGGAATGAGGAGCTTCATCGTGAGTCGTTAAGCTTCGTGTGAATCCCTTTAAATGGCGATGCAAACTAAACAGTTCGCTCGAATTTCGAACAAAAAGAGTTGCCAAGTTGTTAAAAAGCAATATCGCGGTCGCTGATGCCAGAAAAATTTGATTCGATTTAGTTTAATCAAAAGATCTAAAAATTATTTTTCGTAAAAAAAATAGTTTTCTGTTATTGATATATAGAAAATTAAAAAAATTTAAAATATTTTCAAATAAGACTACGTACTTTTTTGGCGCTTAGAATTTATCGGAACAGTGCCTTGGGTAACATGAAAAACTGCAAACGGGCACACTTTTTGTTAGGTGGCAGAACGTATTAATGTAAATATAATTTAAGCGATTTTTAGGAAAACGATGGATGCTAAACTTGATGTGAGTAATATTCGAAATTAAAGCATGAATCGCTACATATTTCTCCTTCCCCCCAGATGTTTGAGGACGTGAACACGTCACCCTCGTTGGAGGGTGAAATGTCCATTCCGGGCAAGAGAACCACAACAACTGCAACGTCGCCGGGCGGAGTTCCGGATTACAACACCCTGGACGAGCCCATCCGTGAGACAGTGCTGCGTGACATTCGAGCCGTCGGCATCAAGTTCTACCACGTGCTTTATCCCAAGGAGAAGTCCAGTCTGCTTCGCGATTGTACGTCATCAGCTTGGTTTCTAATGCACTTTGATAATCTAGACTTTCCTGCTCCCTCACTTGCCAGGGGACTTGTGGGGTCCGCTGGTGCTGTGCACCTTCATGGCCACCATTCTGCAGGGCTCCTCCTCCGCTGACAGCATGTCCGACAACGGTCCCGAGTTTGCCCAGGTCTTCGTCATCGTCTGGATAGGAGCGGCCATAGTCACACTCAACTCCAAGCTTCTTGGTGGCAATATGTATGTAGTCTATGGTGATGCCTGCATGTTGCTCACAAAGTTTGTCTTCCTAGCTCGTTCTTCCAATCCGTTTGTGTGCTGGGCTATTGCCTCACGCCGGTGGCTATTTCACTGATTGTGTGTCGGGTAATCCTGTTGGCCGCGCAGACGCGCCTGCTCTTTTTCCTGCGTTTTGTGACTACCACCATGGGCTTCGCCTGGGCCACCTACGGTAATTTAGAAACTCACACGTTTACTACCACAGGATGAATGACACATTCCCCTTGCAGCTTCCTTTGTATTCCTGGGACAGAGCCAGCCGCCCCACCGCAAGCCCCTGGCTGTCTACCCAATCTTCCTGTTCTTCTTCATCATCTCGTGGCTTGTCTTGTCCCACAATTAGCTCAGTTAGTGATTAAGTCCAAGAGTAAACAGTGCACGTTCCATAGCGTAACCAAAAAAAAAAAAAAAATTAATTGTCCATGTGTTTAAGCTACGATTTTATGTTTTTTTATTCTTAAAAATCTTAAAAATTATCTGAGTTACGCGTCTGCGTATCATATATGGGAGTGAGCTCACACCTCCAGATTGTTAGCCGTGGAGGCTACCTCCAGGGACATCTGCATCTGAACACCATCGCCCTTGGTGGGCCTGTAGGTCAGTGAATTGGCACGCGCCTTTCGTCCCATGAAATGCCGCTCCACCCATTTCAGAAGTGTGTACACGGAGTCCGTGGACGGCAGTCGGTGATCGGCAGCAGTTTTCACAATGTCCGACGATGTCACACGGAATGTGCGCGCCATTCCTTTGAGAGCCTTCGGAGAGGATCAAACCAATAAGAGAATTAGCATCTTTCTGGTTACTAATGATTTCTGCTAGAGTTACTTACCACCATGGCGTCCTCGTCAGTTAGATCGTCGCCCACGTAAATAATCTTGATGCGCTCGTTCCAGTCAACGCCAAAGGACGTGCGTAGGATGTATATCGAGGCACGACCCTTGTTCCATTGCACCGGTGGACGGGCCTCCAGAGCGCAATGCGCCTCCGTAGCCCGGAAGCCGTACTTTTCGATCAACGAGCGCGCCTTGTCCACCATCGCGCCGCGCAGGTGATTCGGCGTCTCCCGATAGTGGAATGTAAGCAACGCTCCCTTGTTCTCCACCCAGGCGCCGTCACGGCAAACAGAGTCCTGTAGTGCCTTCAGCAGATCGCTGACCTTCTTCTCGTACTCAATGGGCATGGGATGCACAAACTTGCTTCCGTCGGGATGGAGAATCTCCAAACCATGGTTGCCCGCATATGTGATGCCCTCGATGCCGACCATCTTCTTCACATTGTCCACGTTACGGCCCGAGATGACCGCCACATATACATCCGAGTGGTTGGACAGTTTGTACAGCACATTCTTGATCTCCGGCGAGAGCGTGGCTAGATCCGGATGCGGGGCGATCGGGGCAAGGGTGCCATCGTAATCCAGCAGCAGAGCCAGCTTGTGATTATAGCCGATGTATCTGGGAAAAATAGGAAATTCAGATTGGTTAATCGGATTCCATTAGCTATAAAAGACTTACTTGAGTAAGTAGTCATCGAAATCATCCACGGACACAGGCTGCATGATGGTGGTGCCCACGTCATCCATTTCCAGGGCGCCCACCGCCTTCAGGAAGCAACGCATCCAGTGGCTCACATCGCACTCGGCCTCCCGACGGCGCAGACGCGCCATCCGGAGTACGCGCTCATCTTCGGGCATGGTCAGCGCCCGGTGGATCACCTCGGCGGCCTCGTTCACCTCGTATGGATTGCAGAGCAGTGCCTCGTGCATCATCTCGCCGGCTCCTGCGAAGGGTGAGATGACCAGAACGCCGGGTACCTCGTTGATCTGGCAGGCCACAAACTCCTTGGCCACCAGGTTCATGCCATCGCGGAGTGGAGTGACCAGGCACACTGCCGCATCCCTGTATAGTGCAGCCAACTCGTCCTGACTGACATAGTCGTAGATGTATCGAATGGGCGCCCAGTTGGCGGTGGTAAACCGGCCGTTGATTCGGCCCACCAGCTGGTCCACCTCCTCCTTCAGCTCTCGGTACTCCTTCACATCCGTTCGCGATGGTACCGAGATCTGCAACAGGCTCACCTTCTCTTTGTGCTGCGGGTACTTGAGCAGCAGCGCCTCGAAAGCCATTAGGCGATGGACGAGACCCTTCGTGTAGTCCAGTCGGTCCACTCCCAGGATGATTTGCATTTTAGATGTCTTTAGCACCTTGGGTGCGGTCGTGGCCAGGTTTACAAAGCGCTCATAAGGAATCCCGATGGGCAGTGGGCGGATGCGAACTGTGCGACCGCCGTGCTCCACAAGCAGATTGTTCCTGTCAACGCGGCAACCGAGATTTCGCTGACAGCAGTCCACAAAGTTGAGGCAGTAGTCCTGGATGTGAAAGCCCACAAGATCGCAGCCCAGCATCCCCTAAACAAATTATGAAAAGGCAAATATGTGTGTATTTAAATATAAGAAACAAGAAATAATTCTAGGCAATGAATGTCCTTACAGAGATGTTCGGGCAATAGACAGAAAGAACTTAAATTTGGGAAAGAAGCTTACCTGTAAGATTTCATCGGACCATGGCAGCAGTCGGAAGATATCCCACGGTGGGAAGGGGATGTGCAGAAAGAAGGCGAGCCGACAGGGAAGGTTCTTCTCCTCTGCGTGTTCACGCACCCAGTTGGCGGCCAGCATGAGGTGGTAGTCGTGGATCCAGACAATGGGAGGGCTCTTGTCGCTACCCTCATTCTTTGCCAGACACTTTTCTAGGGCCTCGATGGTGCGCACGGCGAAGTGCTTGTTGACGGTCACATAGTCGTGCCAGTGCTCGCCTCCAAAGTTAGCCCGTCCTGGCATCGAGTGGAACAGGGGCCAGAAGATCTTGTTGCAGCAGCCGTTGTAGTAGCTGTCGAAGATCTTGGCATTGATGTTCACGGACACCACCTGATCTGATTTGAGGCCGGCCGTGGGCGTCTGATCGTTGGGATTGGACTCGGGAATGGCCTCATTGGGGTCCTCCAGGTGGATTCCCGACCAGCCCACCCAGAGACCGCTGCCCTTGATCACCACCGGACAGACGGCAGTCACGAGACCACCAGCGCTGAAGGACAGAAATTAAAATTGGTTATTGATTTGATAATACGGACATAACCGCTAAGATAATGCCAATAATATAACTATATCCTTTTGAGAAATGGAGCCACTGAGTAGAAGTACGTCATAAGGTGTACTAGAAATGCTGAGGTGGACTTCTGGACGGGCTGCGAGAGTGTGTATGGGTGAGGACCCAGCCCATTTTGTGCAGAGTGCATGACACCCGGGCGCTGATAAGGAGCCCATTATTAAATATGCGATTGTAAACAAGCTACGAACACATCTCCGGTCCGTCCATACTGGAGACAATCTTTCAGAGTGGAGGCCCTAAAGAAAACTCGTTCCTGGCCTAGGTCGGAAAGCCGGGAGGCAGAGTTCCAAGCCGCGGCGAACCCATTCACGTGACTCCCCCTTTTTCAGTGTCAGGTTCAGGTCCCAGTGTTCCCGTCGACGACAGCAGCCTTGGTTTAACGCCTCCAGTATTGACCCTTTTCCCCAGACTCTCGGAAGGGTCAAAAACGCGTAATGAGCCTCGCTGATAAGGCCCGCCATTATTATTGAATTTGTTTTCTAAATCCATCGCCAGACTCCGGCTCTGATTTGCCCGAGAGTTTTTCCATTTCGCCTCCCTTCCTCTCTTTGTGTTTTGCGCTGATAAGGTTGACAACCTAGCAGAGATCGAGATGAACCGAGCGGCATAGGTATAGCACATAGTTGGTCGAGGATGGAATGGGGTGGGTTGGGGGTTCTGTTGCTTGGGTGGCTGCGGTAGCGCCCAGGCGGGGCTTATCTTCAATGCAAATTGTTGGCTCGAGGATCGAATTGGGTTACTTGGGGATTGGATTTTTGGAAGTGCAAAGAACACCAAAGTTTGTCCCGGCTGAGCATTAGTAGCCTACTTTCCGAATATTGATAACGGCGCCTACGAATCGTGGATTGGAAAAGCTAGTTATATTTGATTTCCAGCATTCCAAAATTTTCTTTGTTTGCAATAATTATAATTAACTATTTGCTTCTCTCTTTTATGAGACTCACTTTGCTTGATTAAAAATACTTGGGTCTGACTTGGAATAATGTCGAAAATCTTGCGTATAAACATAATCCTAGACCATATTAGACTTCTTAACAAGCTCAAAATTATTCTGTTTAATTTATACAGACATCACATTATATGCTTTTAATTATTAATCCAGGTTCTTTCTCTGACAAGTTTTTAAATCTCGAATTTCCCCAATTGGTTGTACATATATATTATGTAATATGCACTCACAACACTTTTGTGCTAATATTTAAGTATATAGTTCTTTTAAAAATCTCAAATTCTGATGAAATCAAATTTTTCAATCCATACATTAATTTTTAAGGCACGACATAAATCATATTTGTCCGAAGAACTAATTTATATTTGATTTTAAAACTTACCTGGCCCTGCGCTCCAGCTCCTGGGTTTTCGCATTCCGGATGAGTACGAAGGGCAGTCGATTCGACACTACGATCAGGCTCGCCTTGGTGGACGGCTCACCTGCATTGGTCACAATGATTTCCGTGTCGGGCATTGTAATCTTTGCTAAATAGGTTTTTAAACGAAAAGTAGCTGCTGCACTGATCAAAGTCTGCTCGTGGAGGGTGCAATCGAAGTTAGCACATAATTTTTGGCCACTGCCGATGCGAATTCTCGCAGATGTGAAGCTTATACACCTGTTTGCTTTTGACCCAGACTTATCACTGAGCCTCCTCTGCGAGCCTTTGTGTTCCGAAGGGAGAGTGACGGGCTGCTGCTGAACCCAAATTAAGATTCAAATTCGGTCAAAGAATGAAGAGCAACTGCCCGAGTCAAAGCCGCTGGATGTCTTCTTATCGCTTCTGGCGCTCAGATGCAATTCGCGGACAGGTCGTATCTCTGCTGCTACTGAGGGCTTGAAAAGCACTAAATGTATTTTCCTGGCTGTGTTGGGTTAGGGAGTTGGTTTGTTGGTCGTGAGAGCCAGCAGCTCCGTACCCTGCCGAAAATAGACAAGCACTAAGCCATCTACCCGCTCAAGTCGCACTTTTCTGCTAAAAATTAATCCGCCTCGATCGCTCATCCCATCCGCTCACCGCCACCCCTTGGGTCCACACAGTCCACAGCGGCGGCGCCCTCTCTGGCTTATCAGAAAATACAGCTTCTATTCTCCCGCTGATTACGCTGATTTTCCTGTGGCTGTGAGTGAAACGTGCTGGAGAGACTGCCCGTGTCCAAAACCGCGCCCCAGTCCCCAGAATTTTGCTCCTTTCGGATGCAAGCCAGCCTTTGGGGTAACTTTATACTTTACAAAAGGGGTGTCTTCGGAGGTTGGAGGTCATCCGTCGGAGCCACAGTTTACATGTTAAAGCTAATTTTCTAGAATTAACTGGCCGCGCCTGGTATTATCAGCTCGGGAACATTTCACGGCAACGGCAGCAGTAGCCCCCAGCTCCAGCTTCTCCCTCTGCCCGCGTCAATGTCTCTCGATGCGATAAGTCAACAAATCGATGCTGTTGTTTACGCTTTGGACTGTCTTATAAAGAACATCCGAATTGTACACAGAAGATTTCTATTTCTATTTTCGTTTCCCTATGGAGGTTTGCAGTCTGCAGAATTCTACTGCACTTCAATAGGCTTCTAACCTTGTCGTGACCGTCATTCCTGGTGTTCTTAAACAGGGAAATAGTCGCATTTGGCCCGCTGTTTGCCAAGAAAATTATACATGTGAATGATAATGATAAGATCGTTGTTACATCGTTATCTAGTGCACTGTAGTTTCGGACTTAAGGCGGAGTGGTGCAAGGGATTAGGGTCGGTCGTTAAGCTTATATATTATTTATATGGAAAACTTATATATGGGCTGAACTTGAACGCTTGATCATGTTTGGCATTCATGCGCTTATCACGATGCCCGGCTGGCTTTTTACGTGATTGATAGTTGGCGTAGCCGTAGCCGGAATCTGCAATAACAGTTTCGCATCGGGAGCGCAAATTAGTCAGCTAAGTCGAAGCTATTAGTCGCAGCGGTGCAGCGATGCGATCTTGCCGGAGATTGGCAGATAACCCGTCCTTCCGTAGGTCGCTGTATTGCGGAGAATATTTGTTGTTGCCACTATAGGGCTATTAAGCCGTAGACGTCCATAGTTTGACGTGACCACTCTGACGCAGAGCCTTCAGGCAACGGTGTCGTGATGCAAGCCAATTGGTTAGAAATATAAATACATATTTAACGGTCGACGTTTGGCGGTGTTGCCAGCCTGCTAGAACTCTTTCGACGAAAACCTGAGATCGATAGATGGCATCCGCTTCCATCACTAGTTCCTCGAGTGACCGTTTAGTTGTATATTTTTGTTATTGTTTACATTCGGCATTGGAACTATGGATCCGGCAATTATTGAGTTTATTGGCGAAAAATGCATGATCAGCATAATTCCCAACTTCTCCAACGAGCCGCTGCATCTTATCTACGGTTCTGTTGGGCCTTTTCGGGCGGGCTTCCCGGTTTTTGTGCCCCTATGGATGGCGACGCACCTGCGCAAGCAACAGAAGTGCCGAATTGTGCCGCCAGAATGGATGGATATGGATATACTGGAAGACATTAAGGAGGAGGAGAAACGGTCCAAGTATATATACATTTCAGTGACTTTAAGCACCTTAATTTAGCATCTGGCCGTCCTTAGATTCTTCACTAAAATGCCCTGCGAGCACTACATGGTGGTGGCTCAGTTGGTCATGAGTACAGCTCCTGATGATGTGCCCCGCTGCGAGGAGCTGCGCACACTAATCAAGGACATCTTTGATATTCGCGAGTCCAAGCTTCGCACTTCAATCGACGCCTTCATCAAGGGAGAGGGCACGTACGCCAAGCTGGACAACCTAACACTGTTGGAGATCCACAGCGTGCGCCCCATCTTGCCATACTCTCTGGATCACATAGCGCGGTACCAGCGCATGGCAACCGCCTCTCAGAGAGATACATCTATGCTGAGTGCCTCGATTACGGGCTCCAGCTCTGGTCCAACTAGCAACTCTCTCTTTTCTCAGTAAATTATTAAATAAAAAGCCTTTGAAAAGTAATGCAAAAAAACTAATTTGTATAAATTAATTGTAGAGATTACAATATTAATTTGAACAAAGTATTAGAATTCTAAAGGATATGCACTCCTTTCCATTGGTACGCCAAATCCCTTTAAATTTAGATAATTTTTTGTAACAATACTATCGATAGCAAATATTTTGGAACGGTCACACTGATCCGCAGCTGAATGAACTCTTCGTTTATTAGAGCGCTGGCCACACGACGTTTTCCTCCAAAATAACAATTTTTACTTTTAAGTTTAAACATAAATTAGCAATATGAGCGAAGCTGTCGGGGCTCTGGAGGCAGATGGAGCCGTCACAGGAAGAATGGTAGAGAACAACAAAATCCACTTCTCCAAGGAGGTAAAGCAGGTCATCGATAAGGTAAGTCTTTGCTGCAGGTTAACATATTTTTCGCCTCACTACCTGAGATTACAACAAAAAGGTCCTAAAAACGGACGATCCCATGGATGCACCGGATTTTAATACCGTGGACTACATCAATCAGCTCTTTCCCAACGAGCAGTCTCTGGTGGGCATCGACGAGACCATCCAGAAAATGCAGTGCGAAGTGTCCCTGATTGACGACAACATCCGATCCGTGGTTCGTGGCCAGACGAA
This sequence comes from Drosophila jambulina, assembly GCA_018152175.1. NCBI lineage: Eukaryota > Metazoa > Arthropoda > Insecta > Diptera > Drosophilidae > Drosophila > Drosophila jambulina. Next base: position 22,920,681 of record JAECXH010000114.1, on the reverse strand, counting down.
CACAGGCCAGGACGGGCAAGTGGCGCTATGCGAGGCCCAGAAAGTCATCAGCTCGCTGTTCAGCCACATCATTGACGTGAAGTCGCGGGCAGAGCGCACAGAGGAGATGGTCAAGGAGATCACCCGGGACATCAAGCAGCTAGACTGCGCCAAGCGCAATCTCACCGCTGCTATTACTACGCTGAACCATTTGCACATGTTGGTTGGCGGGATTGACAGTCTTAACAAGCTCATCGAGCGGCGTTCCTATGGCGAGATCCTGAACCCTCTGCAGGCCATCACCGAGGTGAACCAGCACTTCCAGCAATTCTCCGACATAGAGGAGATCAAGGCAAGTTGAGTATCTAATTGAAGTCGGCTACCGGTGCTACCAACTATCATTCTCGTGCAGAATCTCTCCCAGAGCGTGGACAAAATCCAGGTTACTCTGGCCCAACAAATTACCGAAGATTTCAAAGATGCGTTTTCCGCTAAGCCGTCGGGCCAAAGCCAGCATCGCTTGGGCTTGAACCAACTGGCTGATGCCTGCAAGGTGATGTCGGTGCTCGATCCGAAAGTGAAGAAGGAGCTGCTCAAGTGGTTCATTGCACAGCAGCTGGAGGAGTACATGCACCTGTTCCATGAGAACCAGGACATTGCTTGGTTGGATAAGATAGACAAGCGCTACGCCTGGCTTAAGCGCCATCTCCTCGAATTCGAGGATAAGTACGGTCCAGTCTTTCCGTTGGACTGGGAGGTCTCCGAGCGGATTACTGTGGAGTTTTGCCGGCAGACTCGCGACCAGCTCTCGCAGATCATGGCCAAGCGCACCAACGAAATTGATGTGCGGCTCCTTTTGTTCGCCATCAATAAGACTCAGGCATTTGAGCAGCTGCTGTCCAAGCGCTTCACAGGAGTAACGCTTGGAGCCACGGCGGCGGATCAGGCACGGGCCCTGGCAGAGCCGTCGGTAACAGATGCCCCCGTGGGTGTCACCATCTTCCACGATCAAATCGGGCAATGTTTTAAGCCGCATCTGGATATCTACATTCGCAGCATTGACCGGAACCTCGCGGAGCTTATGGATAAATTCGTGGAGATGTCCCGCGAGCCGTTCAAGTTTGCCGAGGCCAAGACAACCGTATACCCCAGCTCCGGAGATCTCTTTGTTTTCTATAAGAAGTGTATGGTGCAGTGCAACCAGCTGAGCAATGAGCAGCCCATGTATGACCTCGCCCTGGTGTTCAAGAAGTATCTACGGGAGTACGCCGCCAAGGTGCTCGAGGGTAGCACTCCCAAGCTAGTGCCGGCCACCACAGGCAGCTCCATTGGCAAGAGCGTTTCGATGCTCACCCGGGACATGCAGAACTTGTCGACGGCCGCCGGCCAAGTGTTTCACAATTTTCTGAAGGAGGGCGACGCACAGCGCTTCGCACGCGACGATTTGATGCGTATATGCTACGTTTTGACCACCGGCGAGTATTGTCTAGAGACTGTCCAGCAGCTGGAGGATAAGCTAAAGGAGAAGGTGACCTCTGCCTATGTGAGCAAAATCGATATGAGTGAGGAAAGGGATGTGTTTCATCGGTAAGCCGACCCCAATCAATTCATATCAAAGTCATTATTCTTCTCCTGTCCTTACAGCATCATCTCTAACTGCATCCAGCTGTTGGTTCAGGATCTGGAAGCCGGCTGTGAGACCTCCCTGCAGGCGATGTCCAAGGTGCAGTGGCAGCACATTAACAATGTGGGCGATCAGAGCGCCTTCATTAGCAGCATCTGCGCCAACTTTAAGCAAACGGTACCAACCATCCGGGACACGTTAGCCACCTCGCGCAAGTACTTCACGCAATTCTGTCACCGCTTCGTTGCCGCTTTTATACCGAAGTTCATCAACGTGCTGTACCGTTGCAAGCTGACGCTCTCGGACGGCTCCAACAATGTGCTAGGATGCGAGCAGCTGCTCTTGGACACCCATTCATTGAAGACTGCTCTCCTAGAGCTACCTTCCGTGGGGTCTAGCGTGAACCGCAAGGCGCCCACTAGCTACACAAAGGTGGTAGTCAAGGACATGACACGTGCTGAAATGATTATAAAGGTAGTGATGACGCCAGTCCAGCCGCCGGCGCACTTCACACAGCAGGTTCTGAAGTTGCTCCCGGACATCACCATTGCGGAATATCAAAAAATTCTGGATATGAAGGCGGTCAAGCGGGTAGATCAGCTGCAGCTTATCGATCTTTTCAAACACACGGCATCAGCAGCCGCGGTTAGTGGCCTAATAGAGACAACAGCTGCGGATGAAGATGTCCAAGGCACAGAGGCCGCGGCAGCGGGAGCTTTGGCAGTCACCGAAGAAGCGGAACAGTCGATGGGAACAGCCGAATCCAACTCAATCACCTCGACGACGACGGCTTCATCATCCACACCCAAGCGCGCATTCATCTTCAGCGTGGGCAGCTTTACAGGCACTGCGGACAAGAATGCCGACGGCAGCTCTCAGACGGGCATCCGAAAGCTGGAGAGTCTTCTAAAGAAACGGTTCCCCTAGTCCACCTACCTACTAGATATCATTATTCTGACATCATTCCATTGCGTTTGCTTATAAAATGATTGTTTGACAATATTCATTAAACATTTGCATAATTAATTGTATATTTCTGGGTTTAAATTTATAATAATACTTTCCTATTATTTGCAGTCCATCCAAGTGTTTACCAAATGTTGAATAAACATTCGCCTTCTGTGTATTAATAAGCTTAAAATACAAATCTTGATTTTCGCTCTGAATTAAGTGGGATTAGATTTTTCGGCGTTCCTTCAACATTTTAAAATGTCGCATTGTCGCATTTGGGATTCTTTACTGATTTCTCCTTGGTCTCTGCCGTTTAGACAGTAAAGAAATATGTTTACTCAATACACTCTTTAATAAAACTAATAAAAAAAAAAACAAGCATTCATTGGATTGTTGTAATATTTAATCCCACAAATTTATTTTTCAATTAAAATTTTTATTTTGCCCGCCTTTTAAAGTTTCGGAAAATGCAATAGTTGCTTATCGATATCGATATTAATTGATCGCACACAGGGTGATTTGTGTAGCTTCTAAGAAATTAAAAACGTAAACAAACCTTCTTAGAAACGTCCGTAAAATCTTTTATTTTGTGAATTTTGTAAGCGATATATGATCATAATTACATTGTTTTAGGAAGATGGAAAAAGTATGCCGCGTTTGCTCGAATAAATCGATAACAAATATTGACACATTTGATGGAACGCAGAAGTTGGATGTTCCAGGTTGTCCCGTTAAAAAAGGAGATTCACTTTCGGAATTCATTTGCCAACCATGTTTTGAGAGTGTACAGACAGCGTTTTGGACAGGACAAATCCATGGGAAAAGACACTATCTAAAGGAAGAGTACGGCGGAGAAGGAAAAGTCTATAGAATTACAGACATAACAGACAAAAGGTCTTATTTGGTCCAGGTGAAGGCGGAAACGCCAGAGGTCATCGAAAACTATGAGGTCCTAGTGAAGAACGAGCCGATCGTGAATGAATTATCCGAGCAAGAGACAGACAGTGAGGAGGGCCATGTAATAATTGGGGAATCCGACGAAGAATTATTGGAGAAGGATCGTCGATTTGACAAAATTGATGTATTTCAATATCGTACTACAGACAAGAAGCGTCCTTTTCAGTGTCCCGACTGTCCAAAGTCCTTTGCTTTCCCATCAGATATTAAGAGACACATCCGAACGCACGAGAAAAAACGGCTGAAACTCAGTAAAACGGAGGAAAAACCATACATATGCGAGCATTGTTCAAAATGCTTCATTCGGAAAGATCACCTCAACGAACACTTCAGTACCCACGCTACGGAGCGCCCCTACATATGTTCCCAGTGCAAGAAAACCTTCAAAACAAATGCATATCTTAAAAGGCACATTAGACTGCATTCGGAGGAACGGCCGCACAAGTGTTCTCTCTGCGAAATGGCTTTTATGACCACATCCGATCTCAAGCGACACAACCGGACCCATTCAATGGATCGTCCCTGCAAGTGTTCCGACTGCCCGAAGACCTTTCAGTCTGAAGCAGATCTTAAGCGACACTATTGGTCTCACATGGGCGAGTTACCCTACAGCTGCCCGAAGTGTCCGAAGTCATATTTGCACTTTACAAGTCTTATCATGCGTATGGATGTGCACAAAAAAAGCCCCACAGTTGCCCCCACTGTCGGATGTCCCCTTTGACTGAAACAAATCTTAAATGTAATGTTGTTCGATACTTAAAGGTTTGTTATATGAAACCCTACGGTGTATTCTATATTTATACTATTTAACGCTACGACTGTTATGTCATAATCACACAAAAAGTTTGGTACCTGGAATTCTAAGTGCACTATAGGAAGGTTATTTCGCTTCTAAGTATTAATAATATTACTTAAAAACACAAATAGGCATTAATTATTGAACACCCATATTTTTATTGGAAAACTAGTATATTACTATATCAATTTCGTTTTTTTCTAGCAGGGAAATAAAACAATATATTTATATGTAATATTTTAAAGTATTTTATTTATTGTATGCTTGACTCATATCCTTAAAACATAAACTTATTTGACTATGTTGAAAGTTGGATTCTCGTGTTTATATTCTTGTTCAGGGTACTAATGACTAATCCATTGGCTTAGGCGACTATCTAACCAAGTAGGTGCTACAACTATAACTAGGTCTGTGGCTGCTGCTGGTGCGGCAGTTGCGGTCGCTGCGGGTGCTGCTACGGCTGTTGCTGCTGCTCCGATTTTTAGGCTATGTACATGCAACTTATGGTCTAACTGATTTTGAGCGTACGGTCTAGTTGAAGATCTTTTGAAAGTGATCGCACTGCGCGCAATAATACACATCTCTAAACAAAAGACTTAAGACACGAACTTAGGCGTACAATTACGGATGTATTGGATGCGTTACAAATGATCATTACGTGTAATTATGCTTTGGTTCAATTCCAGCACTGCAAACGCCTTAACGATACGAATATGACTATGACGCAGTGGTCCAGCGACCGGCATTCCAAGGCCAGTTAGCATATGTTGGCTAACATCGCCCGAAGCTGTCTCTGGGACTGTAGAGGCTAAACTACGCTGGGCTACCGATTTACTCATAAATTTAAATACACAGTATTTACACAAGTCGAGTAAACGTCTAAGCTAGGGCGGCTGCTACGCCATCTGCTTCCTAGACGGCAACAATCTTGCTGGGGTCCACCTTGACGCGCAGGAACACAGTGTCGCCCTTGATGAAGGGTCGGCTGTGCAGCAGCTCGTGAGAAATGAAGCGCGGGAAGCCGAATCCGAGCTGGTCGGGCTCGTTCGAGGGTCGCTGGAAGTTCTCCCAGGTGGGATCCGGCACAAACGATTCCGCCACGCCACCCTGGCCGCTCTGGGCACCCTGCTCGAACAGCGTGAAGGTGATCGAGTGCGAGAAGGGCCACTTGAGCAGAGCATCGTATTCTCCGGGCAGGACCTTGATGTACACGGATACGTGCGTGTTCTCGCCGGGTCCATTGCCATTCAGGAACATCGAAGCCTGCAGCTTGTAGCCGTATTGGGAGGTGTAGAAGGGTGGCGAGACCAGCTCCAGCCCGTCCTTGCCCCTCGCCTCAGTCATCTTGGCCGACCAGTCGGTGATCTTCCACAGCAGAGTGCCTGTGTAGTTGATGGACAGCTTGGACACGGCGGACTTGAGCATCTGGATTTGCTGACCCTGTCTGGAGCTGAGGGCCACCATCAGGGAGAGGTGGGCGGCGGCGTTGCTCTCGAGATGCGCCTCCAGCATCTGGCGGGGACCCTTGAAGCGGCAACCAGCCTCCTTGAAGCTGCAGGGCACGGCCAGCGACTGGCATTCGTCCCGCAGATGGGCCTCAAGCTCACCCCTGGCGATGGGACCTGCATCGCATCTTTGGGGGCAGGACAACGGAGCCCTGGGACATTGGGCCGCGTGGAGGGGCAAGGTGTCCGCCGAGAACTCACGCTGGCAATGGGCGCATCGCCGGAGACGCTTGGCACAGTCTTTGGACTTGTGAATGGTCATCCTGCCGCGGAGAACCCGCTGACCACACTTGGCCTCACAGTAGACGGGCTCCTGGCCGCAGCTGCCATTGTGCTCCTCAAGTCCGGCGCCAGAGAACTCGCTCTGGCAGAACTCGCAGCGAGTCCTCCGCATGATGCAGGTGTACTGCAGGTGATCGGTCATCATGGTGCGGGGGATCTGCGCTCCGCACTTGTTGGGGCACTGGGTGGCGTCGTGTTTGCAGGTGTTCAGATGGGCCTTTAGTTTGCGCAGCTCATCAGACCAGTTGCACCCCTGCTTGTGGTGAATGCAGAACACCAGAGAGCCCATGATGGGATCGGGGCCGGGATAAATCTGAAAGTTAAAGAAGAAGAAAGCGGTGAGTACATATGGTAAAGAGGGGAAATGAAACAACATAATAATAAATGTTCATAAAACTTCTCAATCCAAAATACACCATACCCCATCACAGCTCATACTCATACGTCGTTTAACAAAATTTTGCCAAAAGGACATTGAGGATGCGAGTTCGAAAGGTAAATTGAAACTAATGAGTTTGAAGAGACGCTTCATCCATTTAAAGGTGCTTGACATTTGCTTTCCCAAGCTGATAAGCAAAAGATGCCACTACCACCGCTTATCTCCCGATCCCCTCGACAATGTTGTGTATCCAGTACATGGCTGATATTGATTTTCCGGCTACCTGCTTGGCACCTTTTCCACCTCGTTTGCTGTATTTTCCCCGACAGTTTCCTCGAACCAACCGTAAACTGCTTTACACATGACTGCTTCTCAGGTTCCTGGGCACACCCAGGCAGGCAGGCCGAGACAGGCACTTCCTGTCCTACCTTCTAACGTTCTTTTTGGGAGCTCTCCCAACTTTGCCTAAGTGCCGCCATTGCCATCGTTGACTGCCTTTCGCCGATACCCATGCCCATTCTTCGGGTTTCAGCTCAAAGAACTGCACCCGCTTCTGGTTCTGCTCCACAGTTTTTCTTTCTGCACTGCAGTTTATGCTTTTAATTGCTGGGGACCGGGCCCGGCAGAGGAGTGCGACTTCGCATCCGGTAGATTAAAATAATAAATGGCGTTGTTGTGCGAATGTATTTACGACTTGCTCCGGACGCCTAATCTAATTAAAACGCCCCCATTCCACGCCACCCACATTTGACTATGGAAATTACTCGATTCAACGATATATTTGACAGACCATTAATGTGACGAGAGGACAAACCAATTCCGAGGAGAAAAGAGATGTTGGCGCTGGGATCCGATGCTCCTAACCAAGCGTCGCGACATTTCCGGTTGACTCTTTTAATTGACCTTATCTGCAGTTTCTCGTAGGGCCCAAGGAAGGTCGGCGGCCGGGGAGAGGGCGCCGGCTCAGAGCGTGGCTTGACTTTTGATAAATGAACATGTCGCTGCTGCATCTGGTTCTGGTCCCAGAGACAAACGCGTAGAGGCGACATTAAAACGAAGATATAATAAGCAATTAACACATGCTCGGGGAGAGGGGCACGGCAGCAGTGCGGTCATGCTCGGATCCCATGTGCCCGTCCGAATGGGTACAGTGGAAGATATGAAATAAAATATTATTTCTATGGAATCGCCTTCTGCTGGTAATTTCGTTTAACTCGAAAACAAGTTTTGTGCTCTGTTTCTCCGCTCCGCTGTCTCATGTCAACTCTGCTGAACTGCGGCCCATCGTAGATGAACTCTCGATGGGGCCATGGACCAATTGGGCCTTCGGACTTGGACTTCAAACTTAAAATCGGCATGATTGGAACCCAAAAGCGAACCACCCACAGACATGATCGCATCGAGGAAGTAACTGCCACTCAATCGGAGGAGCTGTAAACAAATGACCGGTGTTTACACGAGTCCCGTATCATGTACTGGATGCAGCCGCATCGTCGAGATCAGAGATCAAAAGCTGCCCCCGACTCCGAACTGTTTGTCAACCGGCCCCGAATGTTTACAGAGAAACCAAACAATTATGCTCTGAACAGAAAAAAACGAGGGGACCAAGGGGAAACCCCGGAGGAAGACTTTTTTAGTGGCAATTACTTGCTGCTCTGTTAAGGTTAATTTACTTTGACTTCCACATCCCCAAGCCATCAGTCGGGGACCACACAAAGATGCTCGGAGACGGCGCAGAGGTCGTTTGCCGGATTTCGTTGAATGATTATATAATTATGCGATCTCTGGGCAACTTTTGCTTTTTTCCTAATGCCAAAACGCTAGGAAATAAAGAATATTTCATTATTCAACTGATCATTCAGTTTGATTGGTTCTTGTGTAAAGCCACAGACAAAAGCAATTGAAATTCCGATTCGAACACGAAAGCGTGGCCAAATTTCAGGCCGAGGTAATTAAAAAATAACATAAAAAAGAAAGATAGCCGGACAGACGTACAAGCAACTCCAAACAAAATCAATGTTCGGGCAAACGAAAGTGGAAGCAGCAACCAAAAATCCAAAACAGAAAAAGAGTGATTATTTATGAGCAACAGCAGTTGGCGCATTTTGTTTTATTTTTATGGGACGCCCGGCTGGAGTCTCCTGGAGTGGCAGTTCCCTTCGCTCCACTTCGGAGCACTCCGCAGTTGCAGGGCCAACGGCGGATCATAAAACTTGAGTTAGAAATAGGCAGGAAAACAATTTTATAATTTTAGACATCGAATTCATTCGATTCCGTGTAAGACATGTGCCTCCTACTTGGAAACTCTCCACTCCACCTCCAACTCCAACGCCAGGCCAGTTCCCCTAAAGTTCAAGGCGCTCATCGGCGAAGAAGTTTGTTTTATTTTTAAGGCTTTTATGGTCTCCACTGGCCTGGCTTCAATCAGACAACCAAATCCCATGCCAAGGCATTGTTTATGCTTCTGTTGAAAGTTTCGGGCAGCCCGAACTTTGGTCTCGAGTTGTTTGGGCATGTTGCTCAGTGTTTCTGGTACTGGCTTGGGGCTTTATTAATAGACAAATTGATTGGGAGGCACTTTAATTTGAAGGGTTGCAGTCCGTTGGGAAAACAGATTTGTATGTCTGGCATTATCCAAATGAGTTTCGAAGATATGCGGGGATCTGCTGGGATAGTTCATTGCGGCCATTAAGCGCAGCAGCGATTAGTTAATAAACTGGAAAAATATTATTACATGTTCACACATAAATATAAAGAACTCCATAGGCTTTATGCCTGATAACTGAATCTCGAACCCAATCTGAATACAATCGTTATTTACTGTGCCCTCCGAGTGTTCTATTATTCTCGTGGAGCACGATCTCCCGGGCCGCTGCTAACCGAAAGATCATCTGCGCCGGGGATGGGGAACTTAGCACCTTTCATTATTATTGGTAGGCAGCCCGCACTGCGCCCGAGGCCCCGCTGGGAGAACTTCCGTTTGCTCAGTTAACACACAGAATATTCCCAACCAAAATATGTTGACGTTCATTTGTGTAATGCAATGGACAAAGGGAGAGCCCCGGGGCAGGGGAACTTGGCATGGGTCTGTGCCATAAGCACCCCTCTTCCAGAACGCCCCTGGCATGCTTTTTATTTGGTACGTGAGCATTGGAATTAGCTTTTTATATTCAGAGTTTCGGGTTCGAGCTGTGTTTGCCTAAGAAATTCTCAGCAGCCACAAAATCAACATCATAAGCTCTATGGAAACTGTGCTAAATGTTTTTGATATTTACCCGCAGCTGGCACACTAATTAGATCGACTTTCGGGGTGTTTGCCTAGGGCCAAAACTTCCCACAGTCGAGCTGCCGCACAGATCGCTAACGTAATGGGTATGGGTGTTGCTCTGACCTAATAAATACACTCCGGTTGCCCCGCGGATTGAAAAAGTGCAGCGTTTGCGAATTTATTGGCCATAAAGGAAGCCAGCGACAAAACAGCTGATGCGCAGTTTTGCAATGCTTCCACAAAATACTCTCGGATCTCGACTCTGAACATCGACTCTCTGTAGTATGTAATTTCAGCAATAGCCGTGCAGCGGCAGCAACAATGGCTGAGTGCGAGCCAGACAGCTGCAAAATACAAACACAAAAACGAAAACAAAACATGGCCAAAGCCAGAAACTGGTTTCACCTGAGAGAGAGGGGACAAAGCGGAGCAGAGCAGCTGATTTCCAAACAGGTAACAGCCACCAGCGCTCTCTGTCGCACCTGCAATCTGCGAGTCCCATGGTAAATGCTGTTTTTAGTGATGGATTTGCATGCGTTTGCTGCAAGAAATAGCTGAATTATGACTGTGATTCCCCCTGTCGAGATCAACGATGTTCTAGTTTCCATTTATTACCACTGAAGCATGTTGGCCAAACTTCTTCGTCAGGTGGCGGCAGGCAGGTGAACTTTGCAGCAGCTGCCGCTCTTTTTTCATGCGGGTCTGACCTTTTTTGTGTTCAGCTGGCAGCTGCTTGTCTGCCAGTGGAAAAGCGACAGGAAATTCAGTTTGCCGTGGTTTCTCTGGGGTCGTCAGACTCTGTCCGAATTTCTCGCTACCATTAGCGAAAATATTTCGCATTGACAAGGTCCCCAAAGGGGGAGAATGGCCGAGATCCGTTGAGTCAGCGCCGTAGCGAAATGTGTCATTACCAGCAGTATGTTAATTGAATGCTAATCGAAAGCGAAAAGATTGTGAATGCGAAGCAAAGCTTTCAGCACGTTCTACACGCTGGCATCACAATATGGTGCATTATTTCCACTTGATAAGGACCCATCTCCTTTTCAATATCAAAGGTTGCGTTCTCTAGTTTAGAATAAATAAGTACTACTGGCTTAGTTCGCTATATTGGGTTGTTCTAAGCTTTAGCTTAATATAAACCTATTTTCCATGCAACTAGCTCCAAATGACATTGATAGGATAAGGACTTAATAGATGTAAGTATATCTGAACGAATTCTCTCAGAGTGAAACGGGATTAGCGCTAATCAATTGCGGACCGGTGGGAAATATTCCCGCAGACGGAAGTTCCCATCTCGCGACTTAACGGGTTGTAATTGCGGAATACCAGGAATGCCGATCCCAGGGATTGGCTGCCCAGAGCAGAGGGATCGGGGGAAGCAGATGGAGAAGAGGGCAGTGGACGCCCCCGTCAGCAGTCGGTTACTGGTCGGGATGGCCGGTGGCAACTGGAACTGGTTAACTGGTTTACCTTTGGCCAAGGATGTTTGTACTTTGCACCGCACCAGCAGCAGAAGCAGCGGCTGTCGCAGCTGAAAAGCCGTTGGGCAACTTTTCCGATCGCTTCGTTAGTCTAAGACCCGAAACCAAAACAAGAAACTTGTTTTTGTTATTGTTTTTGTTTCGGGTTTCGTGGCTGATTTGTTTCTGTTTTGTTTTTCGCAAATGGCAAAAATGCGAAGCTGACTTACATAAGCCCAGCTCGGCGCCTGCTAACGGTCTGGGCCGAGTGCCTTTGGTGCTCTTCAACTTTGGCATTTTCCGCGGATGCGTCGCCGGCGCCTCGCAGCTGCAGGTCACGATTTTCCGCCGATGAAAACTGTGGCATGCTCGTGCCGACTCAATTTTTCATTATTTATGTGGTGTTTTTTACCAGTTTTTCAGCGCCGCCACTCAGTCGTGCCGCGTGGGTGTGGTTCGCAGTGGGTCTGGGGTCTGGGTCTGCATCCGCCGATGAATGCAGCTCTCGTCTGCGGAATCCACCGACCATCGGGAATGTCTCAGGCGGATTACGAAAGAATGTTAGCGAATCGAACTACGCGAATCCTGATTGCATGGCCCACACAAATCCGCATTGAAATGGAGTGATAAAGATACTCCTTTACACTCCGCAATTGCGCGGATTGTTTATGATACTCCTCAGTAACTTAAATGTACAAAAAGTAAGCTTAACATAACTAACAGATTTTGTAAATCGTATCAAATAGCCGAAAGTAGAATCGGGGATTGGCGGCTGTTAAACAGAAAATGTGTTTAAGAAACCAGTAATAATTCGTTAATATTAGTTTTCAATACATATGTCACCTTATTTATTTATTTATTTCCCACAAACTTTCATGTAAAATTTAGGTAATTGTGTTCTCGTTTTCCTCTAATAAACACATTTTGTTTATGCCCCTCAATATTTTCGTAAACCTTTGCTTTCGTAGAGATCCGATCCGGCTTCGGATCTTCTTTCGCTGCCTGAAACGCTTCCCAATTGTCGGCCACATTGTGCACACATGTTGTCGCCCAAGATTGCTCCGTCCTGTCTGTGTCCCTAAAACATTCCCAGTCGAGCGTGTCTACATCCTGTTTGCCTCTCGCATTTTTATTTCGATTTATTTTAGATTTTTATTCCCACTTTCCTGCCATATGTTTGAGTGAACCGAGCGCAGCAATCTGTCGCCCGGCTTTGGCAAATTGCTCTCAACTTGGCCGTCAAACGGTGGGGCTTAATTGCACCCGATTTGGTCGGGGGAAACCCATAAACATATTCGATAGTTGTCAGCCCGCTTATCGGGTGTGGAAATCCGCTATCAGTCTACGTCCCGCGCTCCACATACGCCTATTTGCTTTACGAAACAGATTGATTGATAATGATAACTGGCGGCTTAGCTCAAGTATCTGGTCTCTGGTCCCGGGGCCCTCCTCTAGGGCTAGGGCCCATTCAACTGGGTCAATGAGCTTTATCGGGGCTCGAGTGGAATGGAATGCACCCGGTGTAGGGATCACTTGGCACGGCTTTTATAACTAGCGGGGCAATTTCATGGAGCTTTCGGAGTTAAATGTTTGCACAGCTGGCTTGCCGAAACAGGAAGTCCCTGTTGCCCCAGAGCGACAACGGATGCGCTCTCCTGATAATGTCCATATATCGGGATGTTAAGATATCGCAATATCCCATTGGATATTATAATAAAGGAAAAAGTCTGTAACTGGTAAAGATCTTAATGGAAAATCTGAGGTGACTCGTTGATTTAATTCACAAGTTTGTCAACTGACTATAAATATATTTCCTAGACCTCGGGGTATTCTTCAATAGGGTTTAATGGTGAAATAAATTACTGATAAAATTTTTTGACCCTGCACTTTCAGTTTATTAGCATGATACAAGAGGAGCAGTAATGTTTTTAACAATCCAACTGTGGTTATAAAAATGCGTTGAACGTAACTGCCTCGAACTGCCCCTTGTAACATTCCTAAGATCCCTAAGACTATTTAAAGTTCCTATCTTGGTACTAAAACTTACAATCTGTTCCAGTTCCGTGATGGGCATGTTGTTGTTATTTCCTGGAGTTGGTGAACTGTGGGAGGACGAGTGCGAGGAGGAGACCGTCGAGGAGGAGGAGCGCGATGTGGCGCAATTGCTGCCGGTGGCCTTGTTCCTGGGCGGAGTGGGCGGCGGCACTGGACTGGCCAAAGTGGAGCAGTCCTTGGAGTTGCGATTGGGCGAGAGACGCGAGGGGAAGCTCAGCGTCTTCGTCCACTGGGCCAGGCTGCGAACCATTTTGCTGTCAATTTTTGTTTGTTTACTTTTGCACGTCTTGAAACTAATCCAGTGGCGTTTCAATGGGCACGTCTATTGGTCTTGAACCCTGTTCAGTTTGCTAATTTATTTGCACTGTGTTTCTGTACGACTAATGTTGTTTACGGGCACATCTCACAGATCTCAGCGATTTCAAAACTTTGCGAAATTCGCACGGCGCACGCGCGTCGTTTCAGTCTTCTTTCGAAATTAAAACTTAGCCGCGCTGAGGAGAACCGTTCGCGTTCGCTGTTCGTAAGCAATTGATATGACGCAGCGGCGGCTCCGACATCCAACCCGCTCGACAACTCTGCGCCTCACACACACCACAGCACGAGAGAGCGCTGAAAGAGCTCGTTTACCCTCATGCGGGGTGGCAGTTGTGCATGCGGACCATATAGATATAGTCTCGGGACTTCTCTGAAAATGCACTTTTGAGCGGCTAGCAGGGAGAGAGAGTTTCGGAGAGAAATAGTGCGTACACTGAGGAAATTGTTCGGGGATTTTTTAAATATATGTACTGCTATTATCAGGACAACTGGTAGTATAGAAAAAAATTTCCCTAAGATAAGGAGTACTTTTGAGTCCACTGTTGATATGATTTGTTTTTAATATGATATGATCAGATATTAAAAACAAAAATTTGGAACCGGAATTACTTTTTCCCTGTGAAAAAGAACAGATATGAAAAGAGGAAAGAGTGTGCTGTTTAAATAGTTTGGATCTAGGAAAGTGAAAGGGGTTGTAATTTTGAAGTAATGAACTTCTCTTTGAAATAGAATTTGCAGTATTGGGACCACTGAGCAATACTAGTTTACTTGTATAAAGAACTACTACTAATTTTGATTTGCCCAATATAAAGATATTTATATCGATCTTTTGAAAGTTAACATTAATGAACTACAAAAAATATTAATTAAATGCCGTCTATGTTTTAATTTAAAATTTCATGTTTAATTAATGAGGGTAGAGTACTCAATTGAATTTTCTGTGAAATTTTCCTCATTTAAATTCTCGCGAATCACATAGTCGCCAAGCTATTAATTTCTGTGCACCATTTCCTTTGACATTTTTCAATCTTTATGGACTTTCCCCTCCAACGCCTTCCGCTCAATTTGGCATAAGGACATGCTGCGGATACTGTAATTGCTGTATTTACCCAAACTCGGCTCTAATGATGCCAGCAAGCCATTGTCCAGTGCAATTATGCCAAGGGCCGCAACATCTGTTGGCCAGGAGCTGGAGCTGGATGGAGTAGCCCGGGGGATGGGATGTCGATTATGGCCCCTTCCCGACGCACTTCCGTTGGCCGCATACCAAAGAAAACCCACGCAGAGCGCACACAACGGCAAAAACCCACTCACAGACACACGTATGCCATACAGCGGCATAAAAACCGGCAACAACGGCCTTGCCAAGGTTGACTGAGCATGTTGCCGAAAAAAAGAGCCATAAAACCAAGCGGCAACAAGAAAAGTTGCTGCTGCTGATGTAGCTGCTTCTTTTTCTGGCCAAGAGGAGAGAGCAGGCCAACAGAGAGAGTAGACTCTCTCCGCGCTCTGTTAATGGCCAGAAAGCCGCTTAGAAGCTCAGCCAGCTTGAGCGATGGCAAATGAGTTCATACAGCTTTAGCTTCAATTCCCAGCTTCCGACGCGAGCTGAAAGTTTTCAAAGATGACGGGCCTCATATAGTACACTTTAAGCACACATTTGTATAACTTATTAAGAAGAATTTGTTTTTAAGAACAGCTGAGAGGTCTTTCAACTGTTGTTTTACTTCTAATTAAATAACTATTTAAAATTATTAAAAAAAAGGAGGGAAGAAAGCATACTTTTGTAAGTAAGTGTTGAGGCTGTCAGCTAGGGGAATCTTCACTAATTAGTGAAGCCCTCCTCCTTTCCTGCTAATGTTAACATACTTCCTTCCCTTGCGATTTCCCTGTGTTAATTCCATTTTACCGCCAAAAATCACTCGCATCTTGCTGGCACATGTCGGCCATGACAGTTGCAGATGCTCTCGTTCGATTTGTGATTTCTCTGCCTGGCCAATAAGTTGTCCTCGGCCTCTGGCTGCCACATGTCCTTGCCAGATCCTGTTCTCCTCCATTGTCCTGCGTCCGAGGAAATGAATCGCAGTTCGATGGCGGCAGCAGCTGCATTTGGCCGGGATCGAACAATGGCCTCGCTTATTGACAGTTTTTTGAAAGGTGTCGCACAAAAGAGGATCAGGATCGTTGCAAAAGGATCCTTCATGCCCGGTGTTTGACAATATGCCAGGGACAGAATGTGTGTGTGTGTGCAGATTTCCGGGGCCAAAGGAATTTTGTAATTCTTTTGTATCTACCTTTTTTATTCTATTGATTTTCCAAGCGCAATGGTTTTTAACAAATCTTGTGTTTGGGATTAGCCATCATTGGCTTACAAAATTTAAAAATGTGTAAAATTATTTTTTATGTTTTATAGCAATAAAAGCATGATAATCTCTTCCTTTGGTAAAATATGAATAGGTAAAAGTGGAAGTAATCAAATTCACTCGTAATAACCCAAGATTTACCCATAAAACAAGATTATTTCCTATCCCCAGATATTCCCAGCTCCATTTTGTTACATCCGCTGCTTAGCCAGCCCCAAATCCAACCGAATTTTGCCTAATTAATGAATTAATAGTTCAAGATCAGAGAAAAGTCGGCGGTGATGTAATTCGTATTCGAAATTTAGTTTCGGCAGTGGCTGAGACCCAGGGGGTCTTTCCCGAGGACGGAAGGCGTGCGCCTGACCATTAATCTTGCATAAACATCCACGTTTGTACAAGAAATCTTAACAGGCAGATCAAATATTTGGGCCACTGGCCCGCTGATAAGTGTGTTGGCCTTATCAAGAGATTGCTGGGGAAACAGACGGCAGCAGAAGTCCGATACGGGAGACCCACAATCAGGCTGTCAGTCACCAAGATGGGAACCCACATCGGAGGATCAGAAGGAAGCTATTCTATTGAGTTTCCCCCAACTAATTGTACATTGATTTGCATTTAAGGGGTCGGGTCTTGAGGGGTGTGGGTATCGGTACTGGGAGTGACGAGGCCTATCTTTATCTAGTCCCGGTTTCGGATGAAAACATTTTTGGCTTCTTATCTAAATTCCCGAAAATTCAGTTGTTGTCCCACTGCCGCTGCTCGTGCACATAACAAGGCCTTTTGTTTGTAAGCAAACAGTTTTTTGTTTTACAAATCAACACCTCGGGTATCAATTACCCGGAGGGTGACGGAGACGGCGATATAGAAGCTGGATGAATCACTGGACCGACTGGACTGCACACTCTGTGTGTCTTTCTCATCCAAGAGATCCGCTTAGACTCGCGTTATCTCCGGCAATTAAAGTGTGACGGACCCTCGGCAGTCCCAGGCAAATCTAAATCTTCTGTGCTCTGCTATTTATTTATGATCTTTTATGATTTCCCAACAGTAAACGGCCTGGCGAACCGCACACGCCGTGCCGACCGTCTCGAAGCGTTTCGGGATTCGGGATATAGAGTCTCAGATCCCTCCTTGTTCATCTTCGCATTAGCTGCGGATGGTTAGCTGTGCAAAAAGTAACGAAAATCACGAGGTGCCTCTCTGATTCAGTTCCAGGAACAAGGCTCAAGAACAGCCTACTGATAAATATGAGAGATTTATGGTAGCCAAGCAATAAAAATCATATTTACCATGACATTTATCATAATAAGTGATGTTTAAGAAAAAGTGCTTAACCCTTAAGATAAGAATATTGGTAGTCTGCCTCTCATTAGAAATAAATCAAAGAAGTGTATTTTAAATATTAAAATTCTAAATTATTCTTTATAAAATATATCTTTAGCTTCTAGTACAATTACATTTCTTTTCCTCGTCTCATGTACTCCTAGAATTTTTGTGCGACTAAAAGATATCCATAGTACTACTCCCTATTTTCCGAATTTCCGAAGGTTCAAAATGTAAATACGTTTAACCCATATAAGGTAATAATTAAGCATCCTTTTTAGGGCACTTTCCAGAGCAGTTTCCTCATTAGCAGCTAAGTTATTTGTTCCTATCTACTGATCCCTCATTAAGGTGCAAGCTGGGCCCGTTCTAGGCTGTATTGGGCTACAAATGGCCCATAAGAGACCGCAGCAGACACCTGCCACACTCCCTTGCAACTTCATTAGAATTAGCGCCTCGGGTTCGTTTGCTCACATAAAAATGTAAATATTTTGGTAACCGAGGAACAACTAATATGGAAGGAATCCATGTTTCGGGTGCCTGTCTGGCCACCGAAATTATGCAACGGAAACAGGTGCCACGGCGATCGATAGCGGTGGCACTCATTAAACGCGAACACGCTTAGTGTTTCCTTGGCGGTGCGGGAAATTGCCCGAGGTGCTTAGGGGTAAATGGAAAAGTCTTGCAGTGGCTGTGACTCAAAGGCCGTTGTCGAAAATTCTTGGGGCACGCAGTTGACTAATCACCCGTGACTCAGAGCTCGGTTCCACGGAACTCTGCACATTTGTGGCACAGGAAAAAAATTACAAGCCATGATCAAAACAATCTTATTTCATGTGAATTTCGGTTTGAATAACTAAAATGTTTAAATAGTCTAAAAACAAGTATAAATATAAATAAAAATATATTGTAATAATATTAATTTGTTATTTTGGGCAGTGTACTCCCAACTCCTGAGCTCCTCCAGCCGTGAAAAACTGCGTGGAAACCCGGGCATTCTAATCAAAGTTCAGACACGTCCACCTCCAAAGTGTGGGAAAATTCCAGACCAGAGACGCCTGCCTGGGTGCATTTTTCATTGCAAATGTTTCTTCCTTGTGGAGCGTGGAGCGGGAAAAACAATTTTCACCTCAAGTAATTTCGCCATTTAGCCTCGCTGGCTTTGGCTTTGGCTTTGACTCTTCGCTCATTTTGCAACACTTTCACCTGCTGATTTGGCTCGTAAATGGGCTGATAAAAGCATCGGGCAAAAATAAGACACAGAGCTGGGTCTTTGTTTTTCAGGGGAAACTTTTCAGAGCCCGAAGAAACATTAGTGTTGAATTCTGCCTACAGTTGACAACTCGGCTTTGGACCGTGTTCGTTGACCTCATTTGTGGTTTTGTATCTGTATGATTTTTTGTTTGTCTTTTTCTGTTTTTGCCAGCTGAATTCACTTTCAGTTCGGCGCTGGAAGCGCGGCTCAGTTTTGATTAAGTTGTGTCATGCAACGTTGATTTAATTATCATCAGCAGCGGAGACAGTGGCAACCTGGCCCGCCTCCATTGTGGCGCAAACAAAAAACTAATGAGGAAACGCTGTGAAATTTGCCGTCTCTTTTGGCAGAGAGCCGAGGAAAGCCATAATAGAAAGTTGTTTTTATCTGGGAGAAGGTAGTGAGTACTAAGATGATTTGCCCGCGATAAATTGAGCCATAATCCACATCTGTTTTTGGACGCATTTATTTTCAGAAAACAACAAAAATAACTAAAACTTTTGTCTATTCCTAAAACAAACTTAAACAAGTTAAACTAAAAAGATTTAGTCAAAATGGCAATGGAAAATGGAGTAAGCTATCGCACTTGAAACAAAACTTAATTCGTCATAGATGCTAATTTTTAATGACAACTAATTATTGGATATAAGAAAATATACACTTCATCGACACAACTATTTTATCTCTATATTTCAGGTGATAACTCAATTTGTTCTAACATAAGGACCATAAAAACAATTGAGTTGGGTTTACCATTTTCTTGTTCTTTTATTTTTCTGCACCCTTCATTTGAATGCCCCTAAGGACCACCTGCCAGGCCACAGGCTGCACAGGATTTGCCCAAAACGTGTGCAAAACATGCCCCGGACCTAGGACTTTCCACTGGTGAGCATGCTGGGCGAAGATAAAGTCAAGTGCAGCCGAGGGGACACACTAATTCTAGCTAAAAAGCTGCTAACGTCAGGGAGAAATCCCTGGATTCGGGAAGGTTACCCCGCGATACGAAGCAATCTTCTCAGTTCATTCACCACTTTGTTGGCTAAGCATTCTCTGGGACAGAGATGAGATTCAGGTAGATTTCTTTAGCTCGTATCTGGAAGTTGTTTCCGCTGTATACGATTATACTAAATAGAAGCGAATAACTGAGAGATTCACGCCAGCATTTTGTGAATGAATTTGTTTAGTCACTGAGCGAAAAAGCCGCATCTAAGTCCAAGAATATTAAAAAACTGTTGTCTTAAGATGATTTCTTTGTGAATATCACTACATTAAACTAGACTGTTTTTGAAAATGATTACTTGGACCTTCTAGTATCATATATTTTTCCAAGTGTTTTAGCTCATTTGAAATGCATTTTTCGCATATAAATTTAAAACAATAAAGTGAATACAAATAATCAGCTCTCGGTGACTGTGTGGGCTGGCATCGAAAAATTATTTAAATGCCGTACATTTCCCGCCGTTCGAAAAAGAGCGTGGGATCTGCCGAGCGGCCTTTTTACTGCGTTAATTGTTCGGGGCTGCGATACGGACTTAACCAAGTTGCTGTAAAATGTTTTAAAGTGCGTGCTGTCAGGCGGAGACCAGCAATTTTATTGACAATTGTGCGGTGTCCTATACTCCACTCCGAAAGAAAAGAAGAAGAGTTCGAAATTATAAGCTTCTCGTGATGAGCATGCTAATGAGAGCGGGCTGGCGGCCTATAAAACATAAAAACGCATAAAGCAAACACAAAACAAAACGAATTCACAGGCCCAGCTGCTCCTCTGCTGTTCCCCAAAAGGCCCAAACCCAAGTCTATACCCATCCCCGATCCCCATGTCACGTTGTTTGTGCTGTGAATTTGCGGGTCTTCGGCGACTCGAGAAATGGAATATGGGGAAACACAAGCTGGCAGCACACAAAGCTGCTTATTATTGTCAAAATATGTTCGGCTAGAGGAGCTCACGTTTTAATTTTTTTATAATGTCACTAATTTATTGTACGTGCTGCACTACAAAGCACACAGAGCCACGACCCATCCCGGTGCCCACTACTCGGCGACCCATTTAGGTGTTTTTAATAATAACCTGGCCAGATCAGCAGATCGGGGAATGGCAGGGAGTATCTACGGGTATCGTGGCCGTTGGCATTTCAATGAGGTCGCGGGGCGGACAATCTCAACGTAAGTCCCTCCCTAACAGAACCTATGGCACATGACCCGGAATCCGTACTGCCATCGCATGTTTGCCTTGAGATATCTCTTCAATCGGTAAACTCTACGTTTATTGAAGGCGACACTTGTTTGAAGCCGCCGAGTGGGAAAACTGACAGGGAAAGCAGTGAAAATCCGTGGGTATTATAACATCAGAGAACAGAAGTTACACGTTCAATATTCATGAAGTTAAAGGATGAAGTACATTAATTCTGTTTTACAATTGAAAAAGCGTTGCATTTTCCATTAAATAGATTCTCAGCTATAAATCAAACATTTAAGTTCGAAACTAAAAGCATTTCCAGTAGGTTCATCACCCCTTTTTGAGCACTCGAAGGAAAATGCAAAGTGGAGTTATTTATGGGGTCGGTTTGACGACCAACCGAGACGCTGATTAGAGGCCATCAGTCAACAGAACGTCACACGGATAGTTTGGGTCCCACACAGAAGTTGAGTACACTGAATCTTGTTAAATATTTGAGGGCACCGCGATCGATCGCGATCCCTGATCCTACTCCAATTCAGATCCAGATCCAAAGACGATGAACCGCGACGGAGGCCATAAAACCCGCGAGGCGTACAAAAATATTTGATTTCTGATAAGGCCTCGGCCGTAAAAAAAATAAACAAATAGAGAAATGTTTGACTTGGGTGCATTCACTTGCACTTTCCACGGAACAGTGTGCATTACCACATGAGGTTCGGGGAGTGAAGCGAAGCTTGGACTTGGACTAGGGTTCACTAGCATCTATCACTTGCCACAGCTAATTGCAACTCGAAACCGACTGTCAATGTTGACGATTATGATGCCATTGCCCATTAGGGATCCAACAAAAACAAACGTCGTCTGCCTGCCACACGCTCAACTTGAGCCCAGATCGCCTCCATCTTCATCATCATTTGCATCTGCATCTGAATCTCCACCTCCGTCTTAGGCTCCGATTCCATGTGGTTTTGCGTGTTCCAAATGAAATCGAATCAAAGCTGCAGCTTTGAAATCGCCATAGGAGAGTCACTCGAGCGCGGTAATTTGCGATTTTATGCGTTTTACACGCGTTGTCTGCGGCATGTATCCATGGCAGCGAGTGTATGTATCTGGCAGATACATTTACGCAAACCAGCGCTACTTAGATGCGGTCTCTATAGAGTCTGCGGTAGCGGGGTGTCAAATGACTTGTGCACAATACCGACTGGCTAAACACCATTATTGGGAATACTAGATCTTTGCTAAGAGAGTTCAAACTTAAAGACAGAATTGTAATTCCTTTTCATTAAATTTACTCTAGATGGAGAAACTATATAATGCAATTAGGATTACATTAGATAAGCACAGACACTCTTGACTTGAGATAAGGATACACTGTGAACTGTACTTAAAGTGCACTTACTTTCGCCATAGATTTTTCCCTTTAACCGGAAACTGTCAACCAACAAAGGGACTAACAGCAACAATCCTTGCAGGATGCCGGGGAATAAACTGGCTTATCACCTTGCCGCCATCATCGGGGCGCAGGAAAATTACATTCAATTATTGGGACTGGCTGTCGAAAGGACCCGCTTGAGGTCCAGCAGATGTTTTCGTGCCTCTCCTCTGAAGAAAACCTGAAGCAAACCTGTATAGAATGCAGCTCCATCAGGCATAGACAGGCTAACGAACTGGATTTCGGAGAGCGAGCAACGATCAAATCGAGCGCGCCAAATCGAGGACGACGCCTGTAACAACACGAAAAAGGACACCAGGGACAGACTCATAAATATAAGGTACGAGTGCGTCTGCCAAGACGAAGGATCCCTTCTTTAGACAAAGAGAGAAAGAGAGCGCGAGGACGACAGATGTTTTCGCTTGGCATTCCGCAGCAGGTCAATGCCTGCCGTCTTTAAGGATGCGGTGCGTTGGTCCTGGCAGCGTCTTGGCAATAGGAAAGGTATCTCAGAGATACATCTCCGACCAGCGGCAGCTGGCTCACTTGAGCGCGGCCTGTTTATAAATCGTCGGCTGCTCCTGGGTGCCATGCCCAATCCTGAACCTCGTCCCGAAAGCGGCTCGGGTTACATGCCGCGCACTTATAGACACATAGCTATATGCGTAAGATACAGATACACAGTAGGCAGTCGCCGTCGCGCTCCCCCAAATTGTTTATAAATTATTTTCCTTTGATGTGCGTGTGGATGGGCTCGCTAAAAGATTTTATTATGAAAAGCAAATCAACTCGGAACGCCTGGAAACTCGAGAGGGTTTCCTAGGGGCAACGGTAACTTCGCAGGAATTCTCTCCCCTTTCCCGAGACTCTGTTCGTATTTGATTAATTAGTCGAATTGTGATGGGCCTTCCACAAAGGGCCCAAGGAATGATCAATTTACCATTTCTGGGGTTGATTTAGGTTCATTCTTTTCCCTATTGCCCCACAATCTCAAGATCTCTCTTCATTTATAACGTTTGCCTGATCTACATTTACATTTACAATTATAATTGCTATTTCGTAATGGCTTATCTATGGATCATCTGTTCGGTATTCATATGGATATTTCTCCTACCTCCTCGTAAGTATTCTCCCGGGAACTGGACTGGGTGCTGCTGGCGATGGAACGTCGAAACATTTCGCTGTGAATGAAGGAAAATGAAATATTTATTTTTGATATTGTTTGCAAATTATATATCCACAAATATCAAAGAACCTCCCTTTGTTAATCATACTAATTGGCACTTTCGAATGAATATTAAGCAATTCACCCCGCTTTAATTTACATTGACAAATTCCATTTAGTGGGCACACAATTAGCGATGGGACCTAACACACCAGCTTCTCTCTGGCCCACGCTTGTTGCATAACTTATTGACACCACGAGCGGGAGAACCCGTTCCAGTATCATCCATGGGCCAGGTCAAGACCTACTGAGGCCGAGCTTCGAAGATGTCATACCTTAAGCGCTGGCAAGCGGTGGGCGTGCTGGCAGCGAGATTGGTCCTTGAGTCGCCCAAGCCGAGATGGGCGACGGAACTGGTGTTGGACTTGCCATTGTTGAGCTTGGTCGTGTGGCCGGAGCCGGGCTTCATGGCGGCCGCCGGGGCGGGCATCTTGGGGACGCTTTCAATCGGGCCAAATATGGACGCACTCATTAACCGACAAAAGCCCCGCGGCTCAGCAGATCCGATTGTTAGTGTTATTTAAACTCGTCATTTATTTTGCTTTGTTTATTGTCTGGTGCTGGTTGTCTGCTAGGCTTCGGCCCACACGGATGGCGAGGCACACGAACGACTTGCCCAATTTGGGGTCTCGCAATATCGAATCTCCGCGACTCGTATCTTATTTATGTGCATTAACTAAATGTTGCTAATTTTTGTTTATTTTCTAGCACCGATGCTGCTGCTGCTGCTGTTGCTGCGCCTTATTTGGCCAAGGAATGGCTGTCCAGCGCTCGAACATAAATCAAGCAAGCCAGCCAGACTACGGAATTCGGTCCCCCGAGCACACGACCCGAACTCTAATTAACTCGTTGCGAAGTTGTCGCCACCAAAAAATCCGGAGTCCCAAGCCACCACTGGGATGCCTTTTAAGGTGTCATTTTCAATTATGACGCAACACTCGCGAAAACTTCAAGATCACTGATCGCGACCTGACTTAGCTCTCGAGCTACATATATTTATTATTATTGTTGTGGCAGGTGGCTTTCGTCTGAGTTCGACTTGGACTTCTTGCTGCGCCGATTACTGAAACAAAACTGATTTATGCCTGTCACAAGGCGAACGGTGCAGCCAATTGCAGCCAGAGTTGCTCGAGAGTCGGAGGCTCGGTTCCAGTATCGCCCCGCCCTCCGCCCATCCCCGCCGGCGGCTCCCCCAGTCGGAGTTACCTTCGAAGAGTGGACGACAATTAGTTCTACATGTCGTCACACGTCGTAAGCTGCAGGAAGCCACAAAAGCACTGAGAGAAAAATAATCGTTGGATATTTTTCAGATCTGACAAGCTGAAAAGAAATTTTATTGATGTACTTGAATTTACGTTAACTATACTTGGGGTTTATTTCCAATTTAAGTTAACTAAAATTATTTTAGAAGTGTGGGACCAAATCTATACATTAACAATCTAGATCCCTGAATAGAATGTCCATGTTAATTCAATTAGGTTTTCTAAATATTTATTTTAAAATAAGAAATTATTTTTTTCGGTTTTCCACAGTGCAGCAGCGACAGTGGCAACAACAACTTTTGGCTTGGGGACCCATCCAGCGCTTTGTCTGCACTTTCATCTTTAGCTCTTCTTTGCACTGCGCCCGACCACCTCCCTCTTCGGAGCTCCGGAGCCCCCTGCTCCCTGGATACTTTGCGGTTGTGTAATGCCACGACAAAAAGTGATCAGATGTCCTTCCACGGATGTGCACTTGGTATTGATGCAGCTCTCTTGCCTCCACTACCCTCTCATTTTGGTCTGGCGTCTTAATGATCTGCTATGAACTACACTCGAGAAAAAATAGGTTTGCTAATTTTGGGTAGGGAACTGTGGAGATTGGAGAATAAGAAATTTCGAAGCTTAATAGAGGCATAACAGATGGGGTTTGGAAAATCCCTTTTTTAGGGGAGCTATAGTTGCCTGAGCATAGTATTAAATTCTCTTGATTTCCTATTCCTTATGGCCATGTTTACAATTCCTTTGACAATATATATTGGAATCTAAACTTGAATGTATAGGATTCGCTTCTTGACACCATCTGTCCACCTGAGCATCACTAGATCCGATCCGCTCCGCCCTTCGAGGGGTTTCCTAACCAGTTGGGCTCGAGCCTTCGCCTGCGCTCCTTGTCGACTTCTCATCCTTGTCATAACATGCCCATATCGTGCTGCCCCGTACTCAGTGGCTGCCCGATAAACCACATTAATGTCCCTTAAGTATGCCCATGTACGTTACCTCCCAATACGTGACGAGTGCAACTCGCAGACGCAGTACCGGCCCCAGTCTCCGCCTCCCGCGATCGTCGTCACTCTGTCGAGAGTAACCACTAGCAGCTGGCAGGGATTTCAGGCTGCTGGCCATGTAATTGCTTCGGGTCGGACCACCATTTACCATTCATAGCTGGCTTTTTGCTGCTAAATGATCACCATGGCACCAGCTTCGTCTATAAGCCCCAGCAAAACGGCCACAAAAAGTGGCACTCGAACTGGTTGCAGTCTCAGTTTTAAAGGCATTCCTTGGGTTTCTGTGCCAGACGAGTCCGAGCCTGAGTCTCGATTCGAGTCCTAAAGGTCACCGAGAATAGGGGGCATTTGGTACCTGTCCGATCGGCGACACTTTCGTTTCCACTTTGCGGTTGTCCAGCCTCGGAGGCTTCGAGAAATTCGAGATCCCCATCCCGATCCCAGACAGGATGAGTTGCCCAACGGAAGTCAGAAGCATTTTGTGCACTTTTTTCACAAGTTATTCGGGGATTATGAGCTTATTAACCAGATAGCCAGATCCAAAACTCTATACTCGTGTGCACAGATTGCAGAGATCGAAGATTGGAGCTGCTCACTGGCCCGGCAACAATCGCTGGAACTTTCGGCGCAGGCAGCCGAAACCTGACCACTTGTCGGAGTCCAACTCGAAGTCGGGGCATTCTCGACTTCCCAACTGGGACGGGGTGCGGCCCGGGCCGTGTTGTCGGTGTCGATGATTGCCAAATATAGTTGGGCTTAGATTTCAGGTTATTGTCGGGTTTGATTGCCTTGAAAGTTGATGTGCGGATAGAGCACTAAACATGATTTGCTTTGGCATTACTACAGATGGCCAGAAGAGATGATTGGCCGAAGTACAATATATAAATGTCATTATTCAATATCAAAGGCAAAGACTAATGTGTAAGGTGTAATTTGGGGATAACCCACCGTTTCTTTAAACAAGTTCTTATTACTTAGATTATGATCATTAAGGAGAACTATTATAATTCAGGAGAAACCTTATCCAAGAACCTTTTCTCTAACCGAATCTACATAATTAGTAACTCGTCTTGTTTCGTTCTGGCGAAACGCCTGGCTGCATTCAGAGGAAGGCGATTATTCCTAAGTACTCGTACTCGAAGCAGTAGCTGCAATCCAAATTAGCCAAGTGAGTCCGAGTGGCAGATAGAGATATGGAAATCAGCCTTAGATCTCGCCTATGCTTCCCGACTCTGACACGTGTTGTCCGGCCAAGGGGGTTCAACGGAGTTCACTCCGGCCCATCAATCGATGGATGGCCATGTTCTTGCGCTGGCCACTTGCTTAGTTGGAGTAACTAGTAACTGGTGCCTGGCTGGACCTGGCCGAGCCCTATTCCTCGACTAGTTAAATGCAACTTAGCTTTTTTGCGAGCGGCGGCTCCGTCTGCGCACGAACAACGCATTTTTGTGCTTGTCATGCCGGTAATGACTGCAACAACAACAACGACTATATATACTGTGCTATATGCCAGAACAAACAACAAACAACAACCAACAACTAACAACAACAACAGCGGAGCGAAACATGCTACCGCTTTGGAGTTGTGGAGCTGCCAGCCCGCCCCAACTGATCCATGAAAGTCAACCGAGCGCGTCCACATCCATCCAGAGCCAAAGCCACCTCCCCAACCATAACCACACTGAGGAAATATAATTCAATTAGCCCTGAACTTGAATATTATTAGTTTTAGAAGGTATTTAAATTAGATTTCCTCGCATGTATCCTGTTATAATTTTCACTTTATTCAAGCGGGAACGCCTTTCATAATGACCTTGTAACTGCCAAAAAAACCCGACATTACATTAAAATTAGCATTACATTATCTTCCATACATAGGAAGCAGAAGAAACACGAACTGATTAATTAATTTATAAATAAAATCCGAGTGTTGACTCTTCTCTCAGTGCACATCCATGAGTTCTACTTGGCCGACCAGTGCGACGTCAGCAGCGAAGTATTCCTTTGTTGTTGTTATGCTTTTCAAATTCCTTTGTGGCATTAAATGTAATGAAAAGAGCTCTGGAAAATGCCCCAAGAAAAGAGAGCAGAAGGAGGGGCAGGGTCAGGGGCAGGGGCAGGGATGGGACAGAGAAAGATCGGCAGACTCGTCGCCATAATTATAATGGCTGGCTGACATGAAAGCAAGAGTGTGGTGCGACTAAGTGCGGGCGACGGGTCCGCAGATCGAGGTCCGAGGTGCCTGGATTATGCCCCGCGAGTTCCTCAATCAGATTCGCTAAATGCTTTAGAGGGTTGAGCTTCCAGAATTCTGTAGGGGAGCTTAGGCTCTCCCCTTTCTGGGGTCTTAGCCCTTATTAATCTGGCAGCAAGCTGTGAAGTGTGCCCTCATATTTAACTGGGTAATTGCTAATTAAACAGTAATTCCGTTTAATTATCAAAGTGAAACAACATATAATTGCTGGTTTTTGGATTATTTCGTTTACTTATTGATTTATGGCAACTCCTTCAAAATGAAAATTTAATGATATGCGGGCTGAAGTTATTGTTTTTAAGAATTACTTCGGAGTTTTATTATTTTAAGGATTAGGGGGTGGGGTACTTTTCATTTTATCTCAAATATTTTTATAGCCCAAGCTTTTCATAGTACTCCGCCATTTGCATTCGTAATTAACTTGTCAGGGGGATCTCGGTGATTGATTTGCAAAAGTTCTCCCCCAAATCAGCTTAGAAATTACAACCAGCTCATGGTGTTTAATAAGACTCTGGGAATGGACACCGAGTGACTTACATAAGCCCTTCTTTGGCACCTTGGCATTTCCCACGCTGCTCCCGTAATATATCACTCACCCCGATTCTGGCCGCCCTTCATCGTAGTTGGAGCTGGTGCTGGAACCCCAGCAGATCTATTCTTAATTGTATTAACTCGGCTACTGGTATTTTCATGTGTAAACAAATGTTTTACCTAAGCCTCGTCGCCCCCGAAGGCTTCGGCCAGAAAAGGCGAATCATCTTGGCCGGACCCGACCCTCTAGGGCTAACCAAATGAGCTGTTGTTGTTATTGTATTCCCGGGACTTTGACGGAATCTCAGCTTCTGTTTTCCGCCTCTGTTTCTGCCTTTTCATCGTAATTATCAACTTGAAAAAGCGCTCATTACTCCTCGGTACGGAAAAGGAGACCCGAGGTAGAAACTGAAAAGAGAAGGTTGCCAACTAATCTTCGTTAGAAAGTGAAGCTACCTGTTGTGTCGCCCCTGTAAACGGGTTACACGAGTCGGAGTCCCCGGCCAAATATGTGAGCAGACCTGATTGAAGACTTCTTGTTGTCTCATCAATGTGTGGCTTCCACTTCCAGCGGAGAGAATCACTGTGGTCGGTTTACTAGATCGAAATATATAAACTAGTTAAAGTAAACCCTTATAATCCCTGCCACCCTCGGTTCCCACAGCCGCAACCCTGCTCGAAACCATAAAATCTAACAAGATCTGTGTTGAGCCAGGCACTTGTCTAGCATAAATCATATCCAATTTAATGGGCGAGCACCCGGGGCTTGGGCCCGGTTAAACAATTCAATTTGGCAAACCCTCAACCACTTCAACCACCAAAAAATAGATCACAGCTTGATAATCCGCACTTCCACTTTAAAAATCAATTGAATGGCCCGCAGCGGCATAAATCAATAGAACTTAAAGCCTGCGAGTGAATCCCACGCTCTCCGGCTAGAAACTTTTTATAGATCCAGCTAACGGTCGCTCGGGGAACTCCCCTGGGACAGGAAGTGCTTGGTCAACTCAAAAATAACACACACACCCGGAATGACAAGCAGGCGGCAAAGGATGCAGATGCAGATGTGGGTAGTTGAACGTCACGTGCGCCTTTAATTGATTTTTGGCCAGGCGATTTGCATGGGAACTACCGGACGCCGTTTCCCAGAACAGAAGCGAGGGGCTCGGCTGCTAATTAACCCGCGAGAGACAACAAATATTGTGTTAATAACCATAAATTGAGGCCGAACCTTAACCCCTTGTCGGCCATTCGATTTGCATAGAATGTTCGCTCCACGGCCCTGCGAACCGAAACCCGCCCCATTGTCTCCGGATCTCCAGCTCCGACTACGTCTCCATCTCCATCCCCTTGTTATGGGACATTCCTGCCAGGCACTGGAGCGGAACCAGAACCTCAATGCAAATACAAAATTTATTTATTTTCATTTAGTTGCACGCGTTAATTTATGCCGGCAAGCCAAGACATTGGATTTTCCCATTCCGCGGCAACCACATCCGAAAATTATACAATAAAATGTAAAGTAAACTCGCTGCCTCTGCCTCTGCCTAAGGAATTGTTATTGCCAATGGACACTTATACAGGCAGCTGGGCCGCGATTAAAACCACAGGAAAGTGCAGTGTCCAATCCGAACCTCGTCAATCTGCCACGGAATATCAGACAGGGGCACAGTCACATCGACATATAGACACATTCGAAGACATGACGGACAGACACTCCCGTCCAAAACGGAAGCAGTCAAGCTTTGAATAATTTATGAAAAATCACCAGGCCCCGAGAGAGGTGCCAAAGTGGCATATCAGCGTGGCGGCGGGGGTTTTTATAGGTAGAGTGGGAATAAGAACTTGACAACCCTTTTTATATCCAGCGGAAGCTGCAGAGTGATACCTAATTGAAGTAATCGGTATACAACATTCTGATCAATTAGTAAAAGTATATATTTTCCCCAGAATTCACTTTGACTTAAAGTTAAGCTCTATGGCACTCCGCCCAGAAGCCACCAAATCAATCACTCTCCCATCATAATTAATATGCCAATGACAATTTATCCACTGTTGGGCCTGTCGCACAGTGAAGCCCCGAATATGGAGTTGGGGACTTCAGGCCCGTGGTGTGGCCACTTCCTAATTTGGTTCCGCTATTGGTTGTCGCATTTGTCTTTTTCCCCTCGTATATTTATTATTTAATGTGCGGCGGCCGTTGGTTGGGTGTGGAATGCCAAGTGCCAAATGCAACGGTCATCGCTTTGTATGCCAAATGCAAATCACCAGCACTTAATAGCAGGTGGAGTGCCAGGCTCTCTGGAGAACGGAAAACTGTGAAAGAAACTGAAATTGAGCCATAACGGATGTCGGTTCTACGCTGTCCAGATTTGGAGGCGGCGAATGGTGCGGGAGGCACTTCCTTTTGGGCGTGGTGTGACCAGCGAGCTGACCTTCAGGCCAAATAATCTTGCGCCCGGCTTTCTATTTCTAAGCTCATCTGCATAAGTTTGTTGGGGCAATTAACGAGGCGAGCAGGAACACCGAACGGCGAACAGTTTATGTCGAGCTAAGCACTAAATTAGCTCGCTTAGCCTGGGAATCGCTGGCGGAGATTGTGTTTGGAGCAGCCGACGCAGAGGAATGCTCGCATACCAGAGCCCCGACTTCCGCCTGGCTTCGGGAAACGGGAGCGGGAAAGAATGCGACCGGCATGGAATTCAGATTCACCCAGCTCCGCGAATCCATCCACTACGCAGCGCTCGGGCTGTGGGAATGGGTCACGGTGTGGATGGGATGCCACCAGAGTGGGTTACGTCTTACCAACCTGACGCTGCTGCTGTGGGTGCTGTCAATTGCCCGTGATGGATCCGGCCAACATCTGGCCCCAAGGAATGCAGCCGGAGCGGCGCAATTTATGTTCTGGCCCTGACAACATGTCACTAGCTCCGTTAGACTCCATTAGAGTAATTGGCATTCCAAGCGAGGTCGAGGCCGTTGCTGTCTGATCTGCGATCTAGCCCAGTTAACAGCCTACAAGTTTCTGGAGGAATCAGATATAATATTATAGATGAGGTTAATGCAAAATCTGAAAAATGTATCGTTATTTATATGGTAACTTGCTAACCAAAGAAGTTTATCAGCTTTAAATATAATACAAGTAGGCTCTAAAGTGCTTGAATATAAATAAATAAATACCAATTAAATCCGAAATCGAACCCTAAGCTTCCAAAGTCAGAATCGACCGTTCAGCAACCGCTTATTATCAAATCACTCTTAGTCTGTAAACGTGACATCTAATTTTGGAATGAATATTAAGTACACACGCTTAACACTATCTCATCTAATGTTAAGAAGCTTGCATTCCCGAATTCCAATTGCAAATCGCGAATTCCAGCTTCTCCCGCCATTAATTAACGACTCTGAGCACACCCATGGCCCGGGCTATCACTTGACGGAGTCCACGAATATGGCTTTATGTACACCGATGCAGTTTGTTTACCTACATAAACAGGCAATGAACTCTGTGGCGTTTTGAACAAAAGACTTAGGCAACGAACTCGTCCGAGTGGGGGTGAGTCGCGCAGGGGGAAAGGGAAGCAAGGCGGCGTCGAGTGGAGCGTAGTGGAATGCCAAAACTGGTTTGGCCAAACGATAAACGCAATTCCCTATGGCCAGGCAGTGCAACGGATTTGAAGGCGTCTATATCTACGCAGCGGTAGCTCCTCCACCGCACCCCGCTCGCCATTGACAATGATCCCAGGCGGTGGCGGCGGCAGGTTCCCAATGTTCGATTTTGCTCCTTTTTCCCAGGCCCTGACAGGCGCAAACGTGTTCACAGACTCGGGTGAGTCATCCGCTTCCGATGGCGGTGCCAGGCACCGAGATTGCGGCGATGCCCGACAGGTAGGAGAATTTCACAAGATTCTGCATGTCTTGGCCGAGACGTTCTTAGGTATCGGCTTCGATTTGGCGGGTTTAATTTGGGTCTGTCCCTGTTTTGACGTTGCCTCTTCTTAGCTAATAGTTTTTTGGTGCGTATTTTGAGTGGTTAGAACGTCTGGAGATTTTGAAATTAAGAAAGGGCTTGATCCCACACAGGAGAAATATATTTTGTAAACAAAGGGATGTGGTACACGGTGCACTGTTAATACTCGACATTATTTACATATTTTTTAGAAATTTTATAGTAGATATAGTGTGGCCTTTGATGTTCCTCCAAGGCTTTGTTTTACTTCCTATTAGCGACTAGTTATGTGTCTTTCTTGGAGTTAAGTTAGATTGTCTATTCTGAGATCAAGATACGCAAGTAGACTCGTTGGTGCGGCCTTCTGGTGTCAAACCCCTCGGCTTGTCAAAAATCCCACATACTCTGCGACTAAAATATTTCACAACATTGTTCAAGTGCCAGATTCTTAGCCCCTTTTGTCGCAATGTAAATTAGGAACACAGCCGCAGACCATTTATGGTCCGGCCTGGCCCCAACCGAAGCGTACCCAAGCACTGGCAGCACAAACAGGTTTGCAATTAAACAACTAAAAAATTATTAAGCAAAATGAGTCTGAAATTAATTATTTATGCGCTCAAGATAGCACAACGCCAGCCAGCGGAGCCCCAGACGGAGAGCTAGAGAGAGGGATCCCAGCCAAGTGGGCGTCTCCACTTCCTAGGAGCACTTACTTCCAAGAACCAAGACCCATAACTCAGGCCGCGAGAGGCTCGATGGATGAAGTGGAGTTCACAGTTCAGTGATCACTCCCCCTGGCCAGCAACGCGTGCCAACTGGGCAGCTGCAGGCGCTGTACCACTCGCAGTGCTCAAAGCCAAATGGAAAAAGGAGAGATAAAATGGTTAAAAAATACAGACACCCCGATCGTCATACACGAGTTCACAGCTCCACCGGCCCGCATAAATTAGAGCCGCGATCAGGAGCAGCAGCAAGGCGCACATTCAGCCTGGAGGTGCGACCCCGAGCAAGTCTGCTGCACATTTTTTGACTTATTACCGGCCTCTGTCGACCGTGACATTTGTTGAAATTTGCTCAAAATACCTGAAAACAGGCCGAACAACGAGCTTCACTCTAGCTTGAAATGAGCTATACTTGCAGTCAGAACGAATAATTTACAATAACATTTAAGGAACAACAGTATCAAGCGATGGTTAGGTCATCAGTGTAGTAAAGCCAAATGGAGGGCGGCGGCAGCTCCACGTTGCTATCCTCGTCCTCCGTCAGGCCATTCTCGTCCAGGGTGGCATTCAGGTTCAGCACACTGCAGGCCTTGCCCTGAAGGAGAAACAGCATCGTTAGTTTAATACAAGTATAGATTGAATATTAAACATTTAATTAAAGTCTATGCCAGTATTATTCACGATGTAACTCACCCCATTGGAAAACTTTCGCCACTCGTAGCTGCCGGCGTGGTGATTGTAGCGCTGCTTGTACTTCTGCTGGATGTCGTAGATGCTGTCCTCGTCGCACACGGTCATGTACTGCGTCTGGGCGGTGAGTGTGTTCACAATCCGGACGAGCCGCGGCCGCCTCGTGACCATGCCGATGTGGTAGAAGGGATCCTGACTCCACATGGCGCCCTTGGTGCCGCTGAACTCGGACAAGGCCACCTCCAAAATGGGCGGAAAGAGGACTCTGGGCCTGCCAGTGCTGGGCGAGATCTCTGTTCGCGGCTCACCATTCTCGTTGAAGAAGTGCGTGAGATCCTTGCCGGCGAATGCTATCAGGTAGTCCAGGTTCTAAAGGAGCGGCACAAGGGAAGTTTATGTAGAGGAAAACTAAGCCAGACGAGCTTACGCGATTCCAGTGATCCAGCCGATCCCTCAGCATGGGCGTCAGATTGAAGACATTCGAGTGAATGATCACCCAGCAGTCGTCCTTCCGGTTGTGCGACACCACCTCATCCCTGAGATAGTATCGCAGCTTATTAATCGGCTGCCCCATTTCACAGATTCACACCGAACTGAAGTGTAATTTGATTTCCCCAGCAAAACTGTCGCCTCGTGACTCGTCCCATTAACTCTGACTTTTCCAGCGGTGCCAACTGCTCGTCGTCGTTGCCCGGGAGCGGGTCTTATCGCCAGACTCGCATCTATGGGCCGCCGCCTGGCAGGCCAATTAATTCCAGCTGCTGGAGCGGCCGGAGTTCCCATTCCTGGTCGGCTTTTCGGGATGCCATTGCATAATTAGCCGCCAATTGTCAAGTCGCCGGCCGTCGCCGTTCTTGGCCCATCAATCGCTTGCCATAAATAGAAAAATTAGATTAATGACCGATGGCATTTTTCGTCTAACCTCCGGGGTTACACACACTCGGCGCACTCGAAAGGCATTCTTATTGATGGGAACCCTGTCAGCGGAATTCGTGAGTGCACTGCACTTTGAAATATTTGCCCCCAGTTATTCTGAGATCATTCAGTTTTTCTTTTTTTTAATGTGAATGGAGAGCATTTTCAAACTGTTTAGTTTGATGGGTTGAGTAATTGGGGATAATATTTAAAGTATTTAGTTTGTTGAACTCTTGATAGAGTAGGTATTGGGTCCTATTTAATTTTAAGCACTCCAAGAGCTATATAAAATAATTAGAAGCAATCAAAAATAAAATTAGAACACATAATTTTCCTCAAGAGCATTGTACGTACTCTTGTAGGAATTTTATTTTTTCCTCCTGACAGTCAGTATCCCTCAGCTGTTGGGCCAAAAGGGTTCGAAATAAAATTCAAACTTTATACATTATTTTCCTGCCCTTGTCGCCGAGTGGTTTCAGTTTCCTTCAGGTCCAGGTCTGACCTCTGAACCCGACCGCCGGCTCCATGTTTCCAAAAGGTAACTAATGGACACACGTGATAAAATCAACTTCCGCAGGATTACAGAGTCGCCGACCTGGAGGTGGGTCAGCTGGGTTCCTATTCACAGCTGCCACTCTCCGTCGCGCATGCGCAGACACAGAAGCCGAGGGATTTGCTATGGCAACTGGGCGGAGACACAAGGGGCAGGGCCACCAAAGGAGTAAACAGGGGTAGCCTCGCTGCCTACGAAAGGATAGCGTCGAGTGGCATCTCATATTGCAGGCCAATATAATGCTAAAAGGATTTACGGATACTCAGTGTTTACTTTAATTGCCGGCCACGCGTCGCTCTAAGTGGATTTTAATATTGGGCGAGGAGTGTTGCGGCAGCTGTTGGCGGATAGCCGCAGACACCATCCGTTGGCAATTATTTTGGGTATGCCGTTTGCGTTTTCTGTTTGTCCTTGCTCCGAGAAAGCTGTATCCTTTTTGCCAATGCCAAATGGCAACAGCAGGGCCGGTAATAAGAGCCGCAGAACATGGCTATTTATCACGCAACCCATTGTCATTGTGTGGTATAAGGGAGTGTACCCGCAGTATAGTGTGGGCTTATGAGCTGTAAACAGCAAACTGCAATATCTGAGTTCAATATAAGGCAATGTTTTTAACTTTTCATTCGATAAAGTTTGTCTATTTTTAGTAAAATTCGATGAGAGTTATTAATCAACTAAGTTTCAAAGTTTTATCTATCTAACTCACACGCACTCTCAATTAATGGTTAAGCCACAATCGATCAAGATCCATTTAAAACTAAGATATATATATAAAATACTATTTAATTTGTAGAAACCAGAACCATTTTTCACATTTAAATTGCCTTAAATAAAATTGTTCAACCACCAGGACAAGGTGCTACATCGAGTATCAAATTGTTGACAAATGCTACCCACAAGCAAAAAGGACTACAAACAGCATTAATATCCTGGGTGTCGGTTGAGGAACTAGGCTTGGCCGACCACTCAGCCCATTTGCATGGGTGAACAGTGGCAGTTGAGGGGCCAGCCAGGGGGTGCGAGTCCTGCTAATTGCTTCCAAGTCAACTGTGAAGCTGCACATATGTCGGCGATAGGACAATGAGCTGCGGATGAGTTTTCTCATTTTCAATTTGTTTGCTTGCCGCCTGGTTTTGATTTGTGAGGTTGTGGGATGGCAACAGCTGGTTGGCCATTTGACACGCCACTGCTGGCATCGTGTACAGCTCTGATCCTGGGCCAAGGAGTTGCTGGTGTCAGTGCCGGTGCAGCTGCAGCTGGCTTTGTGTCCCGGGTCTTGGGTTTTGGGTCAAGAATGCGTGTGGCAGGCACAAGCGAGGAGCACAATGCTGGCGGGGTAAATAAACCATGGAAACGGGAAAGGCTGCGGGTTGCAAGCAACCCCAACTCGAGTTGCAACCCCGAAGCACCACCGTACATGCGTCACGCGCAGTCGCGGCCGCTATTACACGGCCCGAAAAAATGAGTTGGCTGACAAGAAGAAACTATAGTCCAGAAATTTGTTTCGATAAAAGTCCATCTTATTTAGTTTTTCAGATAATTTATATATAGAAAGTAAAGTAATAAGAAGGTTTACCTGTTTAATTCACTTTTAATCAAAGTAGGCAGCTACCTGGCCAAGTTTTCCCCTAAGAAATAATTTGTACAGTGCACTTACAGGGACCCCGAGTGGGACTCAATCTCCGGATCCAGACTCCAACCCCGATCCGATCCTACCCGATCCGGATTCAGGTTCAGAGGCCCCGTTACAAATCGAACAATGGCACATGCTTTTGAGAACCCATTAAGTGCATTGTGAAAATAAATAAAAACTAGCAGAAAATACTTTGTTAATGTAAATGACAGGAAGTGTGCACTTGAGGGCCAGCATCGTCCCCCAGAGACTGCAATTAAATATAAAAAAACCAAACGACACAATGGCAAGTTTAGCGGAAAAAGTGTGACAAAAACGGACGCAGCTGCAGATATGTTTTTAATTTCAATTTTTTCTGAATTCCCATTCAAATTGCAATTGCACATTGCCAATTGTAATCTGGACTGAGCAGTGTGCGTAGGCAAACGAGTTGTCCAGCTCTTAGATACACGTATTTGTCAGATTGCCTTGACACCCTGACAAAGCGCGGCGCCAATTTATTTAAATTTCATGATTAACTGAGAGTGTGCATGCTATTTCCAGCATCAGGTGGCTTTTTTGTCGCTTAAATGAGCTAGAACTTGAGAAAGTGTGGGCACAAGTGGATTTTTCTTTTACATTTTAATGACTAAGAACATGTTATATGAACACAGTGTTTTGTTTTTCAAGAACTGCAGGCAATGGTGGTTTTCTTTTAAACTTAAGAGTTACACTTATCATCTTGCATATCTGAAAACAAATAATATAAAACCAAGTTTAGAGCTTATGACTAGCAGTGACTAACAACTTTACATAAAATATACACATGTAAAAGCATATTACCCTATGACAAAAACTCTTATTACAACTCATAGCTTGACCTGTCCTCATTGTTATAAGTACAATACACTTTTATCATGCTCAGCATGTCAGACACAACTTCTCTTGGCTTCTCTTACCGCCAACAACGTTTCTCGTTCAACAATTAAACACGACCACAGTGAGCACCCTGCGCAGACTCATTCGAGTATTGCTCGGAATTCAACAGCTGACGAACACTCTTCTCCCCATGCTGACCTTTGTCTATCGGAGGGTGTCTATGTCTATCTCCGTGAGTTCTGGAGAATCATCAAAATTATTGTATAAACATGCAACTAATTGAAAAGTGTGCCGTAATTCATTAGAAGGCTAGATACAATCAGTCAGATCCCCTACGTGTGCCTGGCCAACTGTTGTTATCGTCGAAGGATCCCAACTAGTGGTTTTAGGGGCGTTGTGGCTGTCAGGACTCGGTATTCCGTATGCTGTGCGAGGGTTGCATCGCAGATCGCATCCCACACAACTGTTCCTATTTTCTGTTTACTTTCCCTTGCGATCCGAGGCGATGCGCCTGCGCATAATATTTATTCAAAGAATACTCGTGAAATTGCCAACATATGCGAAAAATAGATGGCTATAGCTTATGCTACATCTGTAGGATGCAATAAAACCAAACATCTGTTGGCAGAGTCAACGTTTTCCCGTGATTGTGTTCCCACGATGACAACTTGAACATCTTGAAGTATTACAATCCTTACATATGCAAGTATTGTGCAGCTTTAAGCAGTTCATAATTAAGTCTAACTGAACTAGTTGCTCCCAACTAACATACATTTTTCATGACGTCCTCGCCCACTAATCTGGCTCTAATATGTGCATAAATATGCCTAAGTAATGCTACAAAATATTCCTATTATTTATCCATTCCAGCCTCGTTTGCCAACATTTCCCCCTACACAGTTTCCAATTAATTCTGTCCTAATTGAAACCATTGTTCTCCAGGTCATCGCCAAAAGGCCAGGTCCAATCAAAGAGCCCATAACAGAGCCCAGCTCTGAAGGTAAAGTGTGTCCCAGCAATTAGTACCCGACACCTTGGCGAAATCTGCATTTTGCCCATGCAAATGTCAGTTGGCTGGGCTCGAAAACGGCTTAAAACTGCAATATGATTAGCCATTATTTTATGGCAACTATGCCTCTGGTACAAGCAGTTTGTCATGGAGTGGCATGCAACATGCAGTTAGATTTGACTTTCGCATGGCGTGTTGGAATGCACTTGGGGGCGGCCAAG
Organism: Drosophila jambulina; assembly: GCA_018152175.1. Lineage (NCBI taxonomy): Eukaryota > Metazoa > Arthropoda > Insecta > Diptera > Drosophilidae > Drosophila > Drosophila jambulina. The sequence goes on along the minus strand of JAECXH010000114.1, from coordinate 22,881,726 downwards.
CCCAGACCCAGTTAACAGTTAGTTGGTAGTTGCCAGTTGCCAGTTACCAGCATGCAGCAGACAAATGGCGGTAAAGTTAACAGACAACGAACGTCGCGACTCGTCATCGTTGCGACATTGCAAGGTCGCTCCCCAAACTTCCTGCCATTCATGGCACTTAATTGCTTGCATTGTTGCTGCTGTCACTGCACTGTTAAAAAATACAACAAAATTTTATCAATACTTGTCATTATAGCTGAAAATAACAGGGAAGGTATAGAACTTATTAATGCCTGTGTAAATGAGTATTGAAGTTTCTAGGGAAAACTCACAAAATATTGTTTAATAGTCTCAAAAACTTGTACATATTTTTGAGGTAACTGAAAATTAAGAATATGTAATTTAACAATCATCATCAAAATACAACTCAATAAATTTTTGTATTAGTTTTTTTTTCTTAGTGCACCCATTGTTACCGCCGTTGTTCCTGTTGTACTTGCGGTTGCTCTTGCCATTAAGCAGAATTCCTTTTTGGCGTTTCACATTGTCGTCGTGGAGCAGCTTGGCATATTTTATAATCGTCTCGGCTGCATCCGCAACCAGTTCCCCGCCCTGGCCGTCTTTTTGGGCAATTCAATTAAGCCCTTTGCCCGCTTAGTTAATATGATTACCGTTATCGCTGTGCGAATATTCTCTCCTCTGGTTCTGGCTCCGCTTGAAGTCCGCACTTCAAGTCCCCGAATTCTCAGAGGCGGCTCCAGAGCTTTTGATGATGCGACTCTTAATTCGCTGCCCTGTAAATAGTTTTATTGATATTTATTGAATTTTAAAACAAGTGCCAATTTGTGGGCAGTTTATTTAAGGAGCAAATTGGCGATGTTCCACGCTCGGAAAGTGTTCGCTGCGATAAATGTTTTGTGGGAATAATTCCGTATTTTTGGGGAATGAGTGCAGCTAAAGAACATTGGTAAACGTCGTGCAGCATAATAAATTTCAAATATATGTTAAAGTAACTAAAACATTTAGGTATTATACAAAATAATTAAAAAACAACATGTATACAAAGAAATCCTAGATGTTTCTTTTCTCCCTCTGCAATTCCATATATTTTTCCATCTGCATTCGAAGTGTAATTGTGAGCAGATATTTCGACGCCACGCCGTCTGCTTAAGGCACCAAAAAAAATTCAATGAATCTTCTCCCACCAAATGATTTAGTAACCAAAAACAAACACCGACTGCTTGCAACATTTGCTTAAAGTGCCAAAAAGGAAGACGAGAAAAGCAACACGCTCTCGCACATCGCAGACTAAACAAAGCGAAATGTTCGCCAAATGTTGTTTGCTTTTGTTTTCCAACCCGCAGTGTTTGAGCACGCGCCAAATGGTTCAGCAATGGTGATATGCCACCTCCACCCCTTCTGCTCTTCACACTTCACCTCCAGACTGGCGTGGCATGCCAAATATAGTCTGTGGGATGCCAGGGGCCACGCTGCAGACCAGCTGCCTATAGATTCACTAGCACTGACTTACTTCTAAAACCTAAACGAGTAGATATACAATGGCAGGGAGTTTACCTTGTTCTAAGTACTTTTAGAATGTTTTTAAAGAATTTAAAAACTCTTAAAAGTTTTGAATTTAAATAAAAATTATAGATCCTATATAAGATGATTTAAATAATTGCAACTAAAAGAATATGATTTTAATAAACTTAGACTTTAGTCTCAATTAATCAGTAAACTTACCTCCAAATCTTGTGTAGGGTATGGCCATGTTTGTATCAATTCATTCCATTGCCAAGGCGGAAATCCCTAATCCCCCTTGGCACTTGTGGCCCCACACTCGATATTGCACACTCATCGCCGGCTTCCACCTACCTCTTGGGCTCCCTCCTCCCCGATCCCCCCAAAAGACTTTCGATTCCACACCCGAATCCATCATTGAGGAGCCTGCGATAATCGATTCCATTGACTGGCTTAATTTATGCGCTGGCCCGCGCTTTGTGCGTCTTCTTGTGTGCTTTTCATCAAACTTTATGTTTATGCGCGTGTTTATGTCAGGCCTTTTTTGTTGGCCGCATTAATGAGACTTTTTTATTGCCGGCCAAATTTGGTAGCGGCCCGAAGGCTTTTTGCCAGCTCGTAAAATGCCGCCCATTGCTTTATGACCGCGCCATCATCCATTACGATTGCCGGTGTCAAGTACGAAAACTGTTGGCGACACCGGGAAAGCTGTTTTCCCTGCCACAAGACGCTGCCTGCTTAGCCCACTCTGCCCACTCTCCGCGCTCCGCTCGCTCTGGGGAAAAGCTCACATAAATCGCTCTGGCAAATGGATCGACGTCAGCCAGCAGCTTCCCATCGATAAGTTAAGTGTGCCTGGCTGGCTGGCTGGCCCGTGTTTTCCGCTCGTTTCTCTCTTTTCGCCACATATGAAAAGCGAATTTTCTCCCCGAGCGAAAATGAAATAAAAAAACTGTAAACGAAAACGTCGGAAAATTCGATGTCGATGTCGGGGTCGAGTGTGTGTGTGAGAGTGTTTGCGCTTGGTTTTTCTTTGGTCAAGTTTTCCTGCTGCCGGCTGCTGGTCGCCTGCTACGAATATCGGAAAATTCCTTTGAGGATTTGCCACAAAGGCGGCAAAGCCGGAAAAGCCGCTGCGGCAAACCTTTGATGATTCTCCACACACTCATCGCATCCCTCTCGCGGCTGCTCGTGCTCGCTCTCCTCTTGGCATTTTCCGATAGTGTGACATCCATCCAGTTGCAACCCCCTCAAGAAGCCACCCCTCGCCGCTGCGACGAGCGTCGTGGAAAATGTTTTATGGTCCCCGTCCCGCCCCGCCCCTCTCGCTGCCTGCTGGCCTCTCTCTATCTGCTCGAGTGCCGCTTCTTCCACGTACTTAATACTTTTTGACTTTTTGGGGGAAAAGCATTTCCCGGGGCGAGCGTGTGTGTGTGTGTGCGAGAGTGTGCGAGTGCCAGAATGTGAATGCTCCTAAGCGGTTTTCCCAGCTGCCGCCGTCCTGCCTCTGTCTCTGCCTCAGCTCCTGCGTCTGCTTCTGCTTCTGCTTCTGCGGCTGCCTGCTGCTTTTCCCGTCGCTCCTGTTCGCCTGTTACATAATTCGCGTAATTTATTCAATTTTGAGAATTAATTTTTTATTCATTTCGCGGTCTCTTTGTGGGTCGCTCCTCGGATGCATTTCCCAAATTTATTTGGGCTTCTCGAAACAAACATACAAAAACGATGGATAACTAAATAATTGGGATATTATGGGAAAACATTGAGTGTTTATGTGGACCAAATCTGAGAAATAAAACAAGTGATGGAGCCCTATTTTCTAATTTGATCGCGACTTTCACCTCATTTGTTCTGTATGCAAATTTAATTAAGTGAAAGCAATTATAATGATATCCATAAAAAAATGTCACCAAAAACATGAAACCAAAGAATATTTATATTTGAACATTTTATTAATATTTCAAAGTTGTATTTAGAAACATGGTATTTTTCACATAAGAAATTAAAATTAAAATTAATATTTAATATTTTAAACACAAACAAAGCGCCATCTATCCATGAACGGCGGCACCTCCCGTAAAACTCTTGACCAGCACCACCTTTGGGGCACCTTCCGAAACTGGATAAGTTCGCAAAAATACCAATGGGCGCCACTGTGCAAGAAGGGAAATGGGCAGCACTGGCTATGGGTTCACCCTAATCAGATATAGGTGGCGCTTTATTAGTTTTAAAATAATAAAATAAAAATATATTTAAAGAATGTGATTTTGCTATAATTTAAAATGAACGTTCTGTTAATATATTAAATTGTACATATTTATTTATTTGTTCAGATAATATAATACAACTTGTATTATTTTTTACTAACGTTAATATGTACATTTTTGTTTACCCAATAGAGTAGTACAAAAATCATTTCCTTAAAGAAATATTTAGTTCCGACTCATAAAATAAAATCAGAGCTCAAGTAATTTATAATTTAAGAAATCTAATATTGACCCATGATTGCAGAGCGCTGAACCTTGCCACCTTCAACATATTATTTATGGCATTTACCAGGCGAACCTTCCTCTGAACCTTGCCGCCGCCTACCACAGAGGTGCCCTCCTCGTTCCCCACACCTCCTGGCCGAGGCAATTGGCTGCAGTCATAGTCGCCGTCGGACTGATAAATGCCCAGTGAGAAGAAACCTTAACCCGTTTCAGAAAGAGAATTCAAGACTTTGACAAGAGTTCGATTTATTTTTTGATAATATATTTTTATTATTAAGGTTATTAAGTGAAATAAAAACAATTTAATTAGGGGGAAATTTAACATCAAAGTTATTTTAAATTCCAAAATGATGTCTAGAAATTACAAAATAGAATAGTAAACACTCCAGTTACTAAAGTTTATGTTATCATTAATTAATTTAAATTCAACACAATTTTTATTTCAATGCACATTATTATGTAGACATTATTTTTGCTATTCACAGACTCCCAGCGCCATCCTGAGTCCCTGTTCGCGCCCAGTCGGGCAATTAAACTATTTGGCTTTCCGTGTGCACACCTGGCGCTGCGCCAGCTATACGATGTGGTCGCCTTTCTCTTGGGGTGCCAAAAAAGAAATATAAGCACACAGCGGAAATTCCCACACTCGCTGGCACCGGGTGGAAATGGGTTAACGCTGCACATATCGCCCTCGGGGCACCGGCAGGGGCGGTCCACATAATGGCTCTTAGATTGTTGTTTTCATTAAAAATCAACGGCTGCAAGCCAAACAGCAGAGAGCGTCGCGACTCCTTGTGGCTGTGGCTGCTCCGACTTCGGCTCCTGCGCCTGCTCCTGCTCCTGCTCCGGCTCCTGGTCCTGTTACTGTTAGGCAACGCCCAGCGCTGAGCTGGGAGCAACAACAAAGGAAACGCCGCCTGCATCCAGGAGGGGATCGGAATAGGGATCGGGACGAGGGACAGGGCACCGGGCACTGAGGAGGAGGTCTATAATCTCGTTCGCTTAAGCGTCACGCATGCCACTCCCCTAAATTGATATGCCCGCCATGGCCAAACACCGGCAAACATCATCATCAGAGCGGAGGAAGTGGATGTGGCAGTGGCAGCGCTGCGGCGGCACAATGCGGAAAATCATCAAAGGCGGCATTTCAAAGAAATGTTCCGACATTTCTACCAGGCGAACAGAAACGTCCACCAGCGGCGATGATGTGTTGTGCCAAAAACTGAAACTGAAAAAAGTGAATGAAATCGAAAACTGAACAGCACACACCGGCACACCACCGAAGCACACCACTGAGCACACGCACCACCAAACCACGGAGCCACCTTTGCTTTTGGCGGCGTCGCGTCGCTGCTGCTGTTGTTGCTGATGTTGTTGCCGCTGCTGCTGCTGGTGCCGCCGGCGTATAAAATTGGCTGTGACCCGATTTTATTCTATTTTCTCGCTCTGGCCATTGTTCTGGGTGGGATTCGGACTGGGATTGGGATGCGGTTCAGTTCGGCTCGGAGCAGCGCGGCGGCTGGATGGCCTGATGGCTGGACTGCTAAGGAAAAACGCTGAAGGGATGTAGTTCAAGGCAAATCAGGATAGAATCGTGCGTCTACTTTCGGGGCAGTGTTAGTCTACACAGAACGAAATACTGCGTTCTTTTCTCCAGATAGGTAATGGATAATATCGTCCCAGCAAATATTTTACATTAACAGGATTTAAAACGAATCTATATTTATATTAAATGCAAGGATATAAGAATCTGTTTTTTTACAAGTTAAATGTTAAAGTGAAAACTAGTTGGTTATTTACATAACAAATTATTTAAAAAAAGCAGTAACTTTGCTCTAAATATTGACTTCTGCTTAGAAGTTTAATGTTAAAAATTCATTAGAGTATATTAAGTATATTAATAAACAATGAAAATGAGTCAAAATATCTACCCTTTTAAAGAACTTGCATATAAAGTAATCATTAAACACGATTCAATATTAATAAAAATTTAATATAGAAAAATATATTATTTAATCTCTAATACTCTGACTATTTTTAAACCAAGAATAAATTAATGTGTATTTTCTTACCATGAAGAGTTGAACAAAGTGACAAAAACTATCTTCGTGAAATGTGAACCTTGACGTTTCGCAAATAAACTCAATAAAATAAAGATTATTTTTTTAAGAACATATAGTTTCCTATTGGAATTTTAACCCTAGAATGGTCTTCATTTGCCTGGAAGGGCTGGCAGCTGACTGTGCCCCATTAAATTGTATTTAGCTTAGCTTTTCGGGTACCACACCTCGCAATAACAAATAAAACTAGCGTGAGTTGAGTTTTATCACTCTATTTTTTTGGTTTTTAATGCTTTTCACACATAGAGTAAACATTCGAGTAAGTATGTATATTGAACATTTCAACTGTGTTTGAATTGTGGTTAGTTGGTTAAATATTTACTGTGATTAACTTGTGGTTATATTTTATTGAATATTTAAGTTGGCTTAGAAGCCAAGCCCCCTCGGAGGGGCGAAACAAAGTGTTCGAGTGCGTGTTCTCTCGACAAAAGTGTCTTCCAATTGCGGTTAATGTAGTTTTTTATGATTTTAAAAACCTTTGCCTTTGGGTCGACCAAATTTCAAATTGTTTTCTTACACAAGCTCCTGTAAGCAACCGATTGTGTGACATTTTATGTGTTCATGTTAATTGCGATCATCTCGTGTAATGTTGTTGTAAAGCCCAAGGCGGAACGCTAAAGTGTTTCTTCCAGTGCATAAAATTGTTTAATTGCGATTAAACGAGCTGTCTGAAAAAACCCCATGCACTTTGATCTATTCAATTGGTAATTAGCAGATTATAAATATGTATTTGCTCCTGTTAAGGGGTTTTGAACATTTTGTGTGTGATTAAGTTTATTATTATTTCCATAGACACTGAAGCGTGACGTTGCCATCCTCTTAGCTTCAAACTCCCTTTGCAGCGACGAAAAATGTTTCTCCCAGTGCATATCTGCTGTGCACTCGCATTTATATATTATTTAGTTACTTTAATACCTTTGTCCCAGATAAGACCGAAAAACTTCTATCCATTCAGGAGTGACAATTGGATAATTGCTGTTTTGTTGGGCTAAATTACCTAAGACATGAACTAACCTTTCTCCCAGTGTAAAATCTGCCTGCATGGCTCCTACTTGTTGTGTGCATGTCTAATGTGTCTGTGTATCTCTATCTGCTTTTTGGGAATGAGCAGTGCTTGATTATGATTATTTAGCAGCAAAGTTAATTAATTGATTGGAGTGATCTATTGTGGGGAAGTCGGCGTCTACATTACATTACAGCGTACCCATAATTCTGACTCCTGCTATACCAACAAGTGTTGCTTTCATCATTAAATTGCATCATTAAATTTTTCTTATTAGTTATTATTCAGTGGGGAGAAATAAAATGCAGGCACAACTCGAACTTCTTAAATAACCATAATCAAGAGAAAAGCATTGGCTGGGAACGATTGGGAGCCATTGTATCCTCAAGATCCCAGTTACCATGGGTGGAAGGGGCAGATAATCGTGTCATTGGGGGTTCATGCAACTATTATAAGAGCCTAGGGATAAATAAACAGGTTAGTAGGAGAAGTGTGGGCAAATCGAAATCATGCGTGGTAGGGGCCAACCGAATGGGAAGCGTGCCAGTGTGCAAATAAGCGAGCTAGCTAAGGTTAGATTACATTCTAAGTAGTAGCAGTTCATGTATAAGCAACTCTACAGGCTATTTTATAGTACAGTACCTGTTCGGATTGATAGGTTTTGCTTGGTGTTTGCTTTCTCAGTGAGTCTCAGGGGCGACAGCAGGGCCGCCCCCTGCAGAGACAGATAATCTATGAACTGGGCGCCGAAGCTTTTCGGTAACTCCTATTTTAGACACAGACAGTGGACACTGGGCAAAGGGAACCGGGGTCTGCGTGCCTCAGGGGTTGTGTGTCAGTGTAGCTTCAGGTTCAGTTTCTTTAAGGGTCTCTTTATTATTTTTTGTCTTGTATTATAATAGTAATCGTAAGTATTACCGGATCAACAACGACATATCCTTGTTCGTCTTTCTGCTTGCTGTTTATCATCGAAAATTGTTCGCATTTAGTTCTGATTCTCGTTTCGGTGTTGTTTAATTTACATTTATATAATTTACACATGCAGCAGTATATAATATATGTTTGTGTGGTTTAATTTGTATTGTAGCGCATATTACACAATGGCGCGATACATCAGATATAGGTATGCATATCCAGCTCTTCGGTCTGCGACTCTTATAAATTCAAAGTGGTTAATAACATTTATATATATTGTATGTGGGTATACATGTTGCTATATAATTCTCATAAATAATTGTAGCACGTTAATGTAATTTGTATGTTTAAAACACTTAAATTGCGTAGGGTAATTATTTTGCACAAAAAACCTTTAATAGGTATGCTCCATGTTCTCTTCGTCCTGTGTCGGTGTGTTCGGTGTGTTGTTTTGTATTCGCTTGATTCGCTCGATTGATTCATATATGTATGTTCAATAATCATTTAACGCTTTCACTTTTTAATACATTTAGATATTAGTGGCCTCAGCCAGCATAATTTTTTGCTGGGTTTTACCTTTTTTTTGGTTGCTTTTCTCAATGTATTTTCGTATCTTGTTTGCTTAATAACACAAATCCTGCCAAGTGGCTAAATAGGTATATATTTCGTACGTAGAATATATTCTGTATACACATCGATATTGTTAAATGTTTCCCTTATCCGCTAAATGCCTCACTTAGTCAGATATTATTATTTTGGGGTTTCTTTGGGTTTCCATTTCCCAAAAATGTATGAAAGCCTGCTCTTGTTTTGTTTGATTTGCTTACTCGATAGTTAATTGAATTGGACAGCAATCCGTACGCGACTGCCGATCTCAACGTGTATTTGATCTCGTATTTATTTGTATTTGTATATTATCACCCGCGGACCTCAAACCCAACCTCTCTCGAACCTAAACACCAAAAGCACAGGGCTTTCACGTTCGGTTGCCTGATGGGTAAGTTGTTCGCGAATCTCGTCCTGTCACAGTCGCTCCTGGCTCGCTCCCTGGCCCGGCGCTTGCCTCTGGGGGACAGGTCAGGTGTGGCCGCACTCCGGTTTTATTTTAGAATCTCATTACGTAGGCCTATGACTAAGTTCCGTCCGATCGGTCAGTTGCAGTTGGTGGTCGGAGTCGGTGTCAGTATCGGGTCAGGTCGCGCTGCTCGTCCAGATAGAGATGTGCGTATATACAGCATGTTCGGGGTCTCGGTTTTGGTCTGGTCTGGTCTGGTCGGGTTACGTGTGTTTAGGAACTCAAACCATTTTGTAAGCGTCCTCCTGGGTTCATGGCGTCAGTCGGTCGGGTCGGTCTATGGTAGGTGGCGTCTCTCCATCCTCGTCCCATCTGACCCCGGAGCTTGTTGGCCGCAAACCGATCTGCCGCCGCCCTATAGGAGTCGGGCCAAGTGACGGCCAGGGATCAGTGTCCCAGCAGTCGGTCCGTCCTGTCGACGTCCGTCGCATTATATCCTTGCTGTGATCTCGAATGACAGCAAATAATTGTATTTACCTCGGTGCGGTTTCATCGTCAAATCTCCTTGCTTACTTTTAAATAATAATTTATAGTTGCCTTTGTTGCTATTATATTTGTATATCTATGTTACACCATCAAAGAAAATAGTTTGGGGAAATGATGAAATGCTTGGCTTGTGTGTACTTGCCCCGTACGTGGGGGCCTACACCCAATTAGATGCGGCATTGTCCAATAGTATAATGGAGAAGTCCGTTAGACAATTATGCATATATTATATATTATATCATATGTTAGTTTTATGTGTAAGTTCCGTTCAATTTTCTACGCATGGTTGTTGTTTTCTCCTCGTTAATCGATAAACATTAATAGGTATGGTTATGGTTATGTTATGTCGAAATATACATCAATAATTACCTTTATATAATACGATATACATTACGTTGCTGTTAGTACACTTATTTAATTTGCTCGTCGAACATTTGAATTGAAATTGTTGTAGCTCGTTACTTGTATTAATTAACTTTGAAAAACGTTGCGTCAAGTACTCGTAAATGAATCGAAAACTCACTACTAAATATTTTGCTCTAAAAACAGTAATCGTTAATTATGCTCATATATCTTAATTTCTTTTGTTTCTTTCTACCACGTTAATAATTTTGCTTTTTCGCAAGCCCCAGTTGTTGTTCGGACTCGCCACAGTTATTGTAATATTGTTTCTCATTTGCTTTTATTTGTTGTGTAGTGTAGAGTAGTGTTTGTACGTTCAAACAAAGAATGTGTTAACAAAGAAGTCGTTTGCGTCGAGATAATAACTACTAGTTTCGATTTGTTTTGTTTCTTGCTTAAGTTTAGCTGAGATGTATCCTATCTTTGTCGTCTTGAATATTCGAACTACGATAACTCATTTCCATTACGGTTAAGTTCAACTGCTACGTAAAACTGTAAGTACGGTATCTTTAATTAATTTATATTTTTTTTATGTTTTCTCTGCTATTAGCAGCACTTGCACATCGTCCTCCTCAATCGATCTGAGCATATTTGCTTTGTATTTTTGAAGTTTTTCTGTTTTGGTTCATCGTTTGGCCTAATCGAAGGTCCCCTGCTTCTGCGGCAGCATCCGCAGGTGTCGGATCGCGTCGCTGGTCACTTGTATCTTTGTGGCTGTCCCCTGGGGTGTCTCGTGTAGCGTGTCATGCGGCGGGGCCTCGCCTCCCGACCGCATAGTACCGTGTGATTCTCTGGATATATTCGCTTGGTTCGTTTCCTGTTTGTCCGTTTGATTCGTTCGAGGGTCGTGCCTGAGTGGGATGTGTTTCTTGTGGTGATTAGTGTGTGTGTTGTGTTTAGTTTCCATTTCTGGCGATCCTAAACGGTCTTTTTTTTTTTTGGATTTTTTAATTTTTTTTCTCTCGGTAAGTTCAGTAGCTTGTTTGTGGCACATACTCCTAACCGCACACGCAGCCCCGACCTCTCCCCGGTGGCCCAGTCCGCCGCCCGGCCCCTAGCTGCCTTTGTGTTGGTCAGAGTGGATCGTAAATTTAGGGCCGGGTGCGGATTGGCGGGAGGGGGAGGGAGCTGCGGTGCCATTTCTGACATTTTCATACTAATAAGTAGCGGGTAGATACTATAATATATATAACTTGCGGTGTATTCATCAACTGCGAAGGGCAAAAGTGTTGCCTAAGCTTAGGAGCGATTGATAATAACTGAGGAAAACCTGCTCTCTTGTTTCTTGACTTAGCACACGTACATATGGTCTGGTAAAACGATACTTGATTCAATAGCACACTCACGGTTAGCTAGATATAGATAATGACGTTTGCCGTAGCTTGTATATGAATAATATAATTGTATACAAATATACTTGAAGAGTGCGGTTATAACCTTGTATAATTAATTGTCATACACATCAATAGGTTGCTCCTCACCAAACTCGTCCTTCCTGTCTTGTAAATATAGAACTTTGTTAGGTACAAATTTTGCATTTCTCAGTGTTTCTCTGTATATGTATGTCTGTCTCCTGTAGGGGATTATGTTCTGGTTTCTGGTTTCCTGGTGTCTGGAGTGGGTAGTGATGTCTGACCGTGTCCAGTGTGGCGATCGGAATGTGTTCGGTTCTGTTCTGTTCGGTCTGGCCTGGCATATGTATACCTTGTAGCTCGATTGTTGTCGTTCGTCTGCTTTCCAAGCACATCGATAGAGTAACGCTGAATATGCCAATATCGGATATCGATTAGTGTACGCGTAAGTAAAATGCTCCATAATTGAATCAATGCTTAACACCTAGACATGTATATAAGTATAAGTATGTATTGTATGTAAATATTTCTTGTATATCCTTTAACACTCAAATATTCTATATGTATATATCGTGCGTTCTATAGTAGCTTGCGCCACACATCGTCGCCGGGGTGCAGGGTGCCGCCGCTCGGACGCACTCCGGATCAGACGGGCTGGTGCATGCCCGGGGCAGCGTTGCGCACCGGAGGACCCCCATCCCGGGGACCATGTGCTGCTCGGCGCTGGTGTACATAAACTGAGGAATAACGTTGCTCGTCAAAGCAACTACGATAACGTCCTACTACTGACAACCTTGTGAAGCCTTTTTCGAACCGTCCAAGTGCTCACTCCAACTCAAAGTCCAACTAAATTCGCTAACTAGAAACAACGAAAAGACCCCCGAAACGCTGCAACAATCATCTTTAACCTGAGGCTTAACCTTCAACCCGATCCTGGACCGGGCTGGATTACTTCGTCTTCGTCTGCTTCGCTGGTTTGGCCGGCGTCTTTTGCTCCGCGCCCTTCGACTCCTTCCGCTGGGACTGATCCTTCGGCTGCTCCTTATCCTTTTCCTTCTCCTTGGCCGCAGCTGCGGCTGCCTTGGAACTGCTGGTGGGCGCCTCCTCCTCGGCGGCCTCCTGCGCCTTATCCTCCTTGAGCGGTTCCTTGGTGGCGCTGCTGCTGGAATTGCTGTTGCCACCGCCCACGACGGGATCCTTGTCCAGTTCCCGCTTCTCGCCGGACGTGTTCGCCGGCAGGGCCTTCAGGATGGCGTGCACCTCCTCGGCAACGGCCATCAGCACGAACTCAAACTGCTGTCGAGTGGCCACTACGCCTGCCCGCTGGTCGCGCAGATGCTCCAGGGTGGCGGCGATATCGATCTCACGCGCACCCTTGTTCATCCGCTCCAGGACCAGGTCCAACAGGATGTAGGCACCAGTTCGACCGCCTCCGGCACTTCCGTGCACCACAATGGGGCATGACCGTCGACCTCGGTATGATTTGTTTACCTTCCTGAGAAGTTGAATTAATTAAAATAAAATTCATTATCAACAACCGCAACCGTTTCTTTTAATTTTAAATATAGAGGTAAGAAATCTATAGTTGATTTTACTTAAAGCTTGGGAACACGAACTACAAGCAATAATGTCACCACATTTGAGACCTCTAACTTGTATAGTATCTGATCATAAGAGATCATAAGAGATCTCAGATCAAAGAAGAGATGAATAAGATGCGTCTGGCATCCAAGAGAGCCGACGTATGGCGTTACGCATCTTATTGTTTATAATGTTTTTGCTTCTACCCTACAGTACCCGGTAAACAGCTTCGTTTTTTACGTACAAATTAAATATCAAAGATCTTACCGCCTGAAGTCGAGCAGAGCCTTAGCCTGGACAGGCACTCCCATGTGCGGCCAGGACAGGAAGTGGAACTGGGTGACCGTTCGGGTTTCGCTGGTGCGCAGGTTCTTCAGGTAGAAAGAACGTACGAGGTAATCGTCGCACCATATGTGTTCACTAACTAGGTGAACCTGTAATTCAAACAAATAAGCCCTTAATTACATTTACGGGATATCAATATTTAGTTCGTCTTTACCTCATAGATGTGATAGACCTCGGCACCTTCTTCCGGCCAGTAACGCGCACAGGCCACCTCTCCGTTCTCCTGCAGTCGGCAGAGGGCCACGATGACAACGGCTCCCTGCTCCCAGATCATCTGCCAGAAGTGAGCCAAGGTCGACGGCAGTGGACCCTGGGCGGCCACATAGGCGGGGGCTCGTGGATCGTGATCGGTCTGAGCAAGTAAGTAAGTTTACATCGAGGACGTATCTCTGTTAGTGGAGCTGGGATATACTTACAATCGTTGAGGCATTTACATAGTCCAGTCCTTCCGCGTTGGCCAGATGGTTGAGGACAACGCGAGAGTGATCGTACGGCAAGGGGGCCCCGGGTCTGTTCAGTCCCGCACACTGCGGCTGGGAGGCTGCCTCCCGAGCACTGGGCTCAGCCTCATAGCGGCACAGCGCCTCCCATTCCCGCTGCAAGCGTCCCTTGTTCCGCAAGTGATCTTCCATGTAAGACTGTCGAGGGATTGGCTTGATCAATTCCGATTTAAGACACTTCAATTATTAAATAACTCACCAGCACCATGTGTCCGGTTGAGATGTCCATGTTCGTCAGGGCGGGCTCCTCGCTCCAGGACGAGGTGCTAGATCGCGAGGACGGTGGTCGGCCTTCGTTCTCCTTGCTCAACGATGTAATCCGTCCACTGTGCGCCGGCTCGTTGGAGCCACCGGTTGCACCTCCGGCCGAGTTGCCGCCGCTGCCGTTGCCCGACTTACCGGCCATCCGGGCACGACAGAGTTCCTGGTAATCCTTGCTGCAGGTCTCCGCCCCCGCGATGCCCGACTGCAGACCGCCCAGCTTATCCCGCTTGCGGTCGTGCCGCTTGATCAGGATCAAGGTGACGAAGATCACGATCACAGCGGCGGCACCAGCGCCGGCGAACATATAGGCCATGATGTGGGTAACATCGGGTCCCTGCTCGGCCAGCTCAATGCGGGATGACGAGACACTCGGGTCCTGCAGGTCCTTGATCACGTCACCAACGCCGGCATGCAGCACGTAGAACCCGACGCGTCGCTGGATGTTGTTCTTGACGCCACGGTTCTCGTTGATGGTCCGTGCCACGTCGCCGGCGGTCTTGCGCTCGGGGTTGTTTGAGTTCACCCGGAAGCTGACTTCGTGTTGTTGAACGCTGGATGATTGGAAAAGAGATTAGTTTAGGTTTTCTGTGGACTGATCACAGAGATCTTATGATCTTGGGACTCACGTTAAATAAGAAAAGTATCCCTGCATGTGTAGTATTTGCTCCAGCTCCTTCATGATGCGCTGCCCATCGTTCCAACTGTCAATTCTGCAGGCGAAAAAATATAATTAGAAATATGTTAAGGGGAGGAAAGACCCTCAGGCGGACTCACGGGTTCTTGACGAACACATGCACATATTCAGTGTCAACGGTGTGCGGCGCATGATCCTCGGCCGAGTGCTGCTGCTTCATGACCTTCTTCTTCTTGTGAGCCTCGTCGTCCTCGGCACTGCCCTTGATGTGGGCGGGCAGCACCTCCTTGTTGCCATTGCCATCCGGCTTGCGAGTTCCCGCTTTGTCTGTTTCCAGCTGGTTGCTCAGTTCGGAGGAGCCAAGCGATGGAGGACCCAGCAGCGGACCAGGCTTCTTCACATCGAGACGCTCGTGGCGGGCAAAGCCCAGCATGTTGGCGAGGAGCGCTTGCTTCACATTCTTCGGCTCATCCGCCTGCATGCCATCCGCGTCTGGTCCGTACTGGGGCGGCATCACGAGCAGTCCCCCCTCGGTATAGACCCGTTGGCTGTTCGCCTGCCGGGGGAAACTGTTGGAGGCCAGCATGGCCTCCTCCTCGAGGGGAGTCAGGGAGTTGCGCAACAAGCCCGACTCGAACGCCAGTTCTTGTTGCTGAGCGTCCACCTCGTTCGGACCCAGCTGGCTAAATGCCGGAGGACGTCGCTTGGCCAGCTCGGGAGTGGAATCAACCTCGGGTTCGGCATGTCGGAAGCTCAAAAGCGGTTCCTGAACCAATCCCTGTTCGCCGGCCAATTCGCGGAAGAAGGAACGCTTTGGTGGCTCGTTCTCTACATCGCCCAGTCCCAGTGCGCCCCTCGATCCGCCCCTGGTGCGTTTGAAAGGGGCGAAGTTGTCCGGAAAGTAGAGCTCACTCGACTCGTTCACCTCCTCCGGCGGCACATAGACTGGGGCCTTGGCCTGCTCCTGCTCCTGCTGTTCCTGCTGCTGCTTCAGCTCCTTCAGCTCGCGCTGCTGCTGCTGCTCCACGATGGCCTCCAGCTGGTCCATGGCATTTGCCGGCGCCGGCGTCTTCCGCTGGTAGGGCTGAGGATCGGGCTCCGAGGCGGCCAGAATCTGATACAGTTCCAGCCGGTTCTGCTGCTCCGCTCGGCGGTCGGCATCCTGCTCCACCTGCCGCAGCTCCTGCTCGCGCTCGATTCTCTGACGCTCGGTTTCCAGGAAGGTGTCCATAATGCTCGGCATGTCCACCTGAGCACCCTGTCCGTGTCCATGTCCGTTCCCCTTGCCAAAGTGCTCCAGCTCCCCGGGATCGTGCCGCAGAGGCCGACGATCCTGCAGCATCCGATTGAGGTATAAGTCGTTGGCATCGTTTTCCCGCACCTGCTTCTTCCTCAGCGCCGGATAGAACTGCGCCTGGCTGGGCTGCTCGTAGTAATCGAGTTCGGTGTCCGGTTCCGGCGGCGTAAAGCGCACATAGGCCATGGCACTGGCCGGATCCCCGTACTCCGGCGGAGCTGGCGCCAGGTTGGCGCACAGGTTCGGTGGAAGCTGCTGCTGGCGCTGGAGCGAGAAGAGCGAACCCTGGATTCTGCACTGGACGTAGGGATGGTCCCAGCCTAGGCCGGCGCCCTGGAGCTCCTCCAGCATGGTGGCCAGCACACGAGACTGTTCCTCGGTGAGAGGTGTCCTGCGGAAGAGAATAACGAACCAGGGTTAGTAAGGAATGTCCCTTCTTTTTGGAATTTAAAGCGATACTTACTTCTCAATGTCCTCAACGTCGACACCGGTTGTTGGAATGCACTTTCCGAAGATGTTGTCTGGCAATTAAACAAGAAATTTAAAATGTTTTACATTATACAAATACTTCAGCCCCTGCAAGGGAAGCTTAAGGCTTTTGCAGCTGTTTGGAACAGCTCCTCATTGTATTTGACTTTGGCAACCGAAAAACTTTTGTTTGCTTTAAAACTTAAGATTGAATTTATTCGGCAAGTTTGGGGAACCATTTAACTTTAGCTCTCCAAAAAGTTTTTCTTGCCTGTGGAACTTTAATGAATAATTTTTCAATGTTCTTTCAAAATAATGCCCCAAAAGAATCATGTTAAAAAGGCATAAGTTGCTTAATTTCAAATAAGACACTTAAATGAGGATATATCAAAATTTTACCTAAGATTTAGTCACAAAGTTTAAAGAATCTTTAACTTATGGTCCGCATTTCGAAAATTTTTAAGTACTTAACGATTGCCTGAACCGTACTCCCCTTTAGACCTTCAAGACCTTGCAACAGGATTATTCACTCTTACATTTTACATATATCAACCACATTTATCTTTACTCTCTGGAACTACATTTTCTCATTGTGTGGCACACAAGTTAATTTGTTTACATCCCCTGCACAGCTTTAATTGAGCCTGGCCAGGATGTATGCGAGCAGGCTTCTTTAGTTTCCCCTGGCCCGCCCCTGTCATCATCAGTCTCGATATTAATAGGGCGTGTAGCTGCATCAATGACACTAGTCTTACAATGGTTCGTCCGTTCGTCCGTTCGTCCGGTCGTCCTCCGGGATCCCCTGGTCCTCCGGTATCGTCAGCACCTTTTGTTTTCATTGTGATTTACGGGCATTTAAATGCATATCCTTGCGGCTTGTCTCGGGCGTAATTTGCATAATGCAAATGCTTCTCATGCGGACGGACCCGTGACTGCGGCGGCCACTGGCACGGGGACTGCACTCCGCCGCACACACACATGAGTGGGCCACTCCCCTCGCCCTCTATCCACCCCTTTTGAGGTCAACCATTTCTGCGCAATTTTCGCCATTTTTCGCAACGTTATTCCGTCTGCAGCTGCTTTTCCAATTGTTCCCTAGCAGTCCTCCGCCTCCGCCACTCGTCGTGCTTACATAAGTAATTGAGTGTGTTCTCGATAATGCACTGGCACGGCATCACTCCTCCTCTCCCCCGACTCTGGCCTCCTAGTTTTTCACACTTTGTTTCGGTGTCGTTTGTGTGAACTCTCGCCTGGCATTGAAGAGCTCTGCAAATACGAATAATATGCCCTGGGCCAGAGTTCAGCTTGCCCAACCCAGCCCGATCCTTCCCCTCTTTTCTCTAGTTCCCACAACTCCCTGCCCGCTGACCCACAAAGTGGATTTCGCCCAAAGATGCATTTCGGCAACGGCACTGGGGGAATGGCAGCGGAAATCGACGGCGAGGACTTCCATTGTACTTATTCGGGGTTTAGAGTGCTTAAAGCAATTGAAGGCAGGCCAATGGGTTTTAATATTACATTGGATAAAAAATAAAAAAAAGCTAAGCCTCAGATTTAAATAATTTATAAGTTAGAAAATAACTCCTGTTGTAATCTTTGTAAATAATATACCAGGGAGCAATAGAAACCGCTTGCGATTTTAAAACCCTTAAAAACTTGTCTAAATTGAGTGTAATTCTGTTTTTACAATGTAAAATATTTTTGGAATATTAGCCCCACCGATAATATATATAAAAGGCAACACATTCGACTTATATTATTCCATTCTTGTCACGCAACCCTAGTTATCATTGCCTTTATTTTTTAATACATTTTTTAATCATAAGGAGTTCACCTTTTTTACTTTACAATAAAATCAACAAGAAAAAGATTTGTAAGGTTTCAAGCTGATCAAATTAAAATTTCGAATTTGAATTTATTTGTTTACAATTTCTCCCTCAATCTTAAATGATATATATGTTTTCCTATTTAAAGAATAATTCGTTTTACCAAAATATGAAATGTTATAAGGAAGCGTTCACTAGTTCCGCCATTAATTTAGACACCCTACTAAATTGAATAAACATTAACGAATGCTTAAGAATACTTAATACAAAGCATTTAGTTGGCCTTCCTCTTGTCCTTCACACTTCCGTGAGAAGGCCTATTCTGCTAATCCCTGCTTTTAGTTGGTAAATTGAATTCCCACGAACCGGACCTCCCTTGTTCCACCGATAACCACAATCTGGGGCTTAAGTCCATCTTAACCGGGTGTCGCTGTGTTATCGCATACTCACCATCGTAGCAGACCTCGGAGTGCGGTATGCATAGCGTCCTAACAAACTGGCAGCCTGCAAAGAAAAGTAGGAAGGGAAAGTCGTTGGTTAGTACATGAAAGAGTTGTTTAGCCATCACCATAATGGGGGGTAAGTGGAGGGCTGACTCTCAGTTGAGACATAATGATGTGGTAAGAGCCAAATCAGCATTACGGCGCTAAGCAGGCTCCTGACACCGAGCCACCCAGCAACCCAACCCACCAGACTCCTCCCTGCTGGCCCGAATCCTCCGCCACTGGCGGTGTCATGTGTCGCTTGCCTGACTCTTGGCTAAATAAACGCTTTTTATGAGCATGTCGCACATGGCTAGCACGCACACACAGCGAACACTTTTCTGCCGACAGGCGAAGACAACTACAAATTCCTGGCCCAGAGGATGCCCGAAAATACGTCCAAGAGAGAGAGAGCCCCCTCCTGCCACTCCTCCTAGTTGTTAGTCAAATGTCTGTTTGGCGTGCCTCCGTGTGTGTGACGTCAACAAGAAGACCCGCATCGCTCCGGGAATTTGCCACTGAAAAATTTGGCCTCCTCCTCCTGGCCCGGGCAAGGACTGGCATCATGTGTAACGCACGTCCGCCTCCTGCTATCCTGCTATCCCGCTGTCCCGCTGCCCTGCTCCACATTCCACCCACGCCCAGAATAGCGTCACTTTGGAACTTTGTTGTCAACAGTTTTCGTGGTCTTTGCCTGGCTTTAACTTTGGTCCGTGACAGCCGGAAAAAGTCGACGACGCTTCGACATTCGTTGGCCATTAATTAAGCCGGAGTAATTTCGCTTTTCTGGCAAACCCACCGCCCTCTCAACGGCAAGACCCCTAAGAGCCGCGTTTCTTCTGGCTGTTTTGTTTTTATTTGCTGAAAAATTGCAGGCCCCAGGTTAAAAAGGGCAGCGAGAATTAATCCCAACGGACTGAGGGACCCGCAGCCGGTCTCCTCTTGATAAGCGCTTTATGAGTGATGGCCACGAAACCAGAAATTAAGTAACTTCCCGCCAAAGAGTTCCTTTTAAAAATAAGAGCAGAGCTCTCATAATGAATTCATCTTCAGACAGATGAAAAGGTCTGAGAGGGACTGTCAGCACAAGTGGTGGAAACGTCAATTACTTGGACAGAAAGCCGCGGAAAGTCAGTCAAGAAGAGATGACTGACAGTCCGTCAGGCAGTCAATAAATATCAATACATCCACATTCATAATATTAAATAAATAAAATAATAGTAAAACATGTATAAATCAGCAAGGTTTTAAAATACAAGGAAGCACCTCTTGGTCTCTCCTAATGGCTCTTCTGGAGTGCGACAAACTTGAGTTCTATTCTCTGTGTAGTTAGCAGTCAAGTGGCCACATTGTTTGGCCATAAGCCACAGTGTCGGACTTTTTCCAACGACCTCTCTATACGCCATGTCCTTTCGGCATTGTCGAGTCGACAGATTGAAGTGCACTCCCAGGGCAGAGCAAGCACCATAAACGCTCACTTTGTCTTCTTTTCACCATGGCTCTGGCTCCGGTTCAATCCTGCTCCTGCGGGTGCTCCAGTTTCTGCCCTACCCCGGCTCTGCTGTGAAAACAGTCAATAAATGTGGCGACAGAAGCCGTCTGTCAATTATCAATAGGCCAACAGAGACGTGACCTGCATCATGACGGGCAAACTGGGGCAAAAATAGAAACTAATTAAATGAGATGGCCCAGCAATTTTGCGGCAAGTGCGCGGCCTAATTGTGACGCCGGGCAGGAGCGAGTGCCTTTTCGCACTCTGTTTTCTCTGTCAACAACAACGGGAACCAATCGTCCTGGGGGATCTGCAGGCTCTCGGGAGGGTCGCAGACTTGTCTCATAAATATGCGACATCATGGCCGTTGCCGCCTCTCTTATACTCTCTTTTCAGCCAACTGATAAGGCCACGGGACGTATGCGCAATATGCCGACGACGCTACCTGCCACATTCATGGGGCCAGTTTAACGGCCTCGTTGAGCCATGCAAATGCGCAACGCATCGAGTGCGGCAATAAAAATAAAAGAGGTCCTGTGCCAGCAGACTGCAACCTGCGAATCGAGGCTAAAAGCTTTTACGCCAGCAAAATCCCTGTCGGACAGTTATCTGTTCGACATTCACCGCCTCTCTCGGCTCTCGGCGTCTCCGGATGGTGATGCAACTATTATTTATGGCGGGTTCGATTTTCTACGCAGGGGAATGAGAAGCAAGGACCTCTCCGACCACAACGAGGAAATTGCAAAGCTGGCCGCCTGCATTCGTCGGGATTGGCAATCAACAAATCAAAATCTGTGATGTCGGGGGCCAGCAATCGTCCTTTTGTGCTGCTCACATTTGATTGATAAGTTTGCGGTTGAGTCGATTCCTACTTGATTGGAGGGAGCCCCAGCTCCCAGCTCCCAGTTCCCAGTTCCCAGTGGGGAAATCCTTGCCGGCCTAAATTATGCCACAGTCCGAAGACCGAGCAAACAGAGCGAGAGCTAGAGAGGGGAAGACGCAACAATTTAATAAATTTTCCGCTCCAAGGCAAAATTGAAAATTCCGGAAGCACCCCCGCACCCGCACCCACACCCACACCCTCGATGCGGTTGCCTTGGACGTAGCAGCGTTTTGATTGATGTCCACCAGCACACCGCACATATTTAAGAGGAAGCTCCTTGGTACATGGCCAGTGGAGGTGGGCTTTCCTCAGCCCCCCGGCTGTTTACTTATGTATGTGACCCGTTGGGAGCCCGGTGGTGAGGCTTCCAGGTCCTTCTGCTGTTTGCTTTTGGGTCAAGGCATTTAAAAAAAAGATTTTCATTTCATAACGACATTTTTTCTTCTGTCAGCTGGCCAGCCAGGACGCAGGCAGAACGCACAACACACGAGCGCAAACACAGCCTCGGCACGTGTGGCCCGGACAACGTGTGGTATGTGCTATATGCGGGGCGAGCGCTGAGAGCGTTGAGAGCGTCTTTAAGGACAATAACGAATGTCCGCACGTTGATTACGTGTGGCATTTAACTCAGCAGCAGAAGCTGCTGCCACTTTGCCATATAGGTGTGCAAACAAACATTTCCTGCGATTCTAAAAAGTTTGACTTGCAGGAGGATACGGTTGAGGTTTGCGATAAGTAAACAAGAAATAATTCGAAACGAGAAATTAACAAACTGAGTTCAGATTGGCAAAACAGTGAATTGTGCACACAGAATGTAAATTTAGGAAAAGATGAGGGGACATGGGGGGATGAGGGGACGAATTGAGAGAAAATTTAAAGACACTGAAAGGCAAACTGGTACTCTCAAAAGTAAATCCTTTAAGGATTATTTCATCAAAGGAAACATTTCCGCATTAATTTCGTTATCAACAAAGTGAAAATCAAAGGAGAACAATGTTCACAAGCCCAAAACTGGCATTTAAAACGCAATTACCCCACAAGGCAGGCGAATGTTGTGAAACATACTCGTAAAAACATGGAAAACAAGACAAATTTTCCTTTGGCTTTCGGATAAAAAAGGATGCGTTAAAGTCGTGCCGTCCCCGTCCCGTTGTCCACAATGCTTGCTGGCGGCGGTTCAGGGGAAAGCGTCGAAAGGACGTGTCAATGCCGGGGCGAACAAGGCGAACAACTGTCAGGGAGGCGGTGGCACAAAGGAAATAAATAATAACAAAGGACATTAATCATGACAACGACGGGGTGACAGAGGGAGGAGGAGTGGGCGGAGCACGGCCAATGGCAACGCAAACATGATGCAAGTGCTCCGCACAGCTCGTTAAAGGGCAGCATAACAAGTACACAGAAGGCAGTGCCAGGACTCTCCCCGCAGCGGAGGTCCTGTCACGGGAAAAGTAGTAACCCGGACACAGAGGCAGCGCCAAGCCTTGCGCCTGTTTATGCATTAAAGTCGCTCTTTTGCCTACTTGACTTGCTAAGCATTTAATGCGTTCGCACACACATGCGCCGCGCAAAGCAAACAGGGAAACAAACCCGTAAGAGGCACGGACGGAGGATGCAGTGCCTCCGCCAAGCTTTTTTTCCTCCGCTCAGTTGCAGCTGCAAAAGTTGTCGCTGCTCTGCAGCTTTATTAAGTGTAAATAAGCGCCGGCATTTCACAGCAGCTCCAGCCCGCCAGCCACATTCCTTTGAGTGGGGCATTCCTCATGACAGAACAACGCAGCCCACAGACGGAAAAAATAAAGTTTTGCCAACTAAAAATAAAACTAGTAATTCAGGGCACCATATACTGCCACATAAAGATGACATTTGTTGGCTAGAGTCCTTCTAAGGTGCTGGAATTCGTTTAGTTACCTTAAACTTTAAATTTAGGTTTATTTGGGAACAGCATTAAGTGCTATATATAAAATAGATACAGTTTCACAGTTTCAGGACTAACAAATTATATATTTGCTTTCCTTAATTAAGCTTCAGACTTTTGCCTTCACTTCGCTCGAATTTTAAAGTTCAATTAAGTGTAAAAAGGACTTTAACTATTGTCCATTCATTTTTCTGTGTGTGGTCTGCTCCAACATGTTGCTGCCACTCTGAACAGTTTTTCATTTTCTCCCTGACGCCGCCGGCGGCTCCTTGATTTATGCGAACTCATTTTATTCATAAATTTTAAACACGTTTGACGTCGTTGGCCGGGGGCAATGAAAATTTGGTGCCGCAAGGAGAGGACGAGGGTGCTGGGGTTCTGCTATGCCAACTGTCTCTGCTCCTGCTCATGACCCTGCGCCTGCTCCTCCCCCTTGCCCCGCTTCTGCCCTTGCTCCTGCTCCTGCTCCTGCCTGAATGCGGGTTCGTTGATTTATCTAGCCACATTTCTAAACAAATATTTTTGGCCTCTTCCTGGCAACCGACGAAGCCAGTGACCCACACAAATTTGGCACGCAATTAGGCGGACCCCGGTCCTGTTTTTCCTCGCCCACTCGAAACGAACGTCCAGCATAAATATAAACTTTTTATGGCAGCCACTTGGACGCCTGCTCATCCTGGGCCTGGGGCAGGACTAATAAATTGAGTGCCACTTCTGGGCGGCATGAAGGATGAGGAATTCCAGCTCTAGTCTAGGTCTGTGTGGGCAAAGGAAATGTTTATATATATAAACAGTTCATCCAAGGAGAAGCGTCTGCCGGATGTCAACACTGTTCAAATATGTGTCAAGTACCTGTCGAAATTGTTTGCCTATCGGATGCAAGCCAGATATGAAAGATGCCCGAACCAAAAGGCATATATTGAGACATAGACCAACAAAATATTGACATGTGGAAGGATAAATTCGAAGGCAGCTCAAGCGGAAAGTGTAAACATTTGTATTCGATTATTTGTCTGCTGCAATGCAATATGCATTTGTAAAGAGAAAGCCTGTCATTCTGGGAAGTAATTAAAAAATCTCTCAAAATAGCTAACCACTTCACTTTTTCAAGGACCCAGAGATGGCTTCTTCATCCATTCACTATCTGGCGACGTCTGTGGCGATGACAAATTTCCAGTGAAATTCCTAACGAAGTTGCTTGTCTCATTACCATGGATCTGTTTCCGCCTTGACCATTGCCTCAAATTACGCTCAGAAACGTGCGGACTCAGCTCTCTGGTCCACGAGGGCTTTTCAATTTAAATGAAAAGTTGGTCTGGATATTCGACCTGCCTTTAAATCTATTCATTTTCAGCTCAATCCATGATGAAGTGATTTTACCTACAAAATGGTGTGCTTTCTTTCGCTCGCCAAAAACAGAGTCGGAGGACATCAGGACATCAATTTTGCATTTCATTCATGAAGTCCTTTAAATGCCATCTTCTCTCACTCCCTAGCTGCTGCTGCGCTCTGTGTGCGATTTATTAGAAATTCCGTTTCGAAAGTGACCTGCAGTGGACCTCCTGCAGCAGCCATGGCAATTTGCTTGGTGGGACCTCCACCCCATTCTTCTGCCAGGACCAAAACTGAAATGAAGAGGGTAGCAGCCGCCTGCCTGGTTAAGAGGGGGGAGCGCACAATCGAAAACGCATTTGGATCCAAATCCGAATCTAGACCGAAATTTCAAATATGATGACTGATTGCTGGCCCCGGGCGTACACAGGTTGCCAGCTCCGGTTCCATCGGCCCGAGGAAAGATGCAGCTCATCCCCTAGCCCGTTACATTTTGCAAGTCAGCAGAGTGCAACCGAGAACGCCGCCCTCTCATTTCGCATGGATTTATGCCAAATATGCAGCCTGATCTAACCGAGTTCCAATCCCATGCAAATGCCAGGCAATTGGCTTGAGGAGAATCCCTCCTTTGGTAACCGGAGCACACGCAGAATAAAATAAATAAAATAAATTGCCGAACGTCCGCCTCTTTGCAGGGGCGAGTCCGATTTACGATGCGATCAAATTGATTTAATTAAATGCAAATAAGTTGTAGCCACTGTGCGCCTCAATGGATTTAATGTGCAATTACTTTTCCAATTTGCCATAAAAGAATACACACACAAATCTTGATTGCTTATTACTTGGGGCACATCTTTCACCATTTCCCGGCCTTTAGCCTCGGCCTCAGTCTCTCTACTTGTTCTTCTCCGGTTCTTTGGTTTTCATTAATGTTTAGGCAGCTTTTAATTTGCGTTCATTAACAGAGGGGGGACGGAGGACTGTCGGAAAATCGAAGGACGGGCCTAGTGGCGAGCGGGCACCCAACACAGGATTCGCTCATGAATTTTCATTAATTTGCGCAAAGTTGTCGTCCTGCCGCCGCCGCTGTTTGTGTTGCTGTTGTGCATGAAAAATTCATTAGATTTTTTGCATAAATTATGGTCTTGGCCAAGACAGGCAGGGAGTCGGGGCCAAAAACCAACTGGAAATGTTCCCAAAACTTTCCCATTTGACTGACAAAATTGCGAGGAGCCAAACTTAGGTCAAATATTTGACACTCCGAAAGTTGCCACCTGATGGAGGGGCCCAGGTGGGCATTTAAAAATGTTGTTATTGTTGGTCCGGAAAATATAAAATTAAATATGACCCACTTAACTATGGTGTATTACATTAAATTAGGTACGAAAATAAATGTTTTTGCTAGCATTTTAAAGGCAATAATTATTTAATTTTCTCGAAATGCTTGTGAATTATAAATATTTCACAATTTGAACAGAAATTCAGGAGATACAAGTAATATACTATACAAAATGAAACAATCCCAGGGAGTCATATTGAATTAGAGACTTTTTCTAGAGCGCTAGGGTTCTCTATCCTTGCTCGATTCTAAGCGGGATTGCATATTCCTGTTGGAGACGTATGCTTTTGGATGGCGCTGGAACAGATAGGACGAGGGTTTCAGCGGGAACAAATTCTGTCACGAGCCGCCGGACAGAGTGGTTCGCCGCTGGATACGGGGTGTAGACTGAGAAGAGGACGCGGGACAAGACATTGAAGCTACCAGCTGATGTGCGGAAAATTGACTGCTTTTCGTTTTGGAATCCATCTCTACTCTGAGGGTACTCTGATATAGTTTGCGATTCTTGGGAACGACATCAATGGTTTTCCTGAGCGCTGGAGATGGAGTGGACTTCACGTTTACGGCAATCAAATCGCTTTCGGAGGACTCTTGCTCCTCTTCATTGGATTCCGAATCAGAAGCAATCTCGTCACTGCTGACATCCGTTTCATCAGAGTCAAAGTCGTCGTCGCACTCGCTATCAAAGTCTGAATCGGAATCAGAGTCACTATCACTCTCCCCCACCTCGTCCTCATCGTCGTCCTCTTCCTGGCTGTCATCGCTGTCCTGCATTTTAATATTCATATTCATATATTCATAGAGCTTCCTGCGCTGCTCCTTTTGCGACATGCACCGCTGATTTTTCTGGTCGTAGAGCTCGTCTACCAGGGCCTCCAGTAGCTTACAAGTGAGATCTGTCGGCTTTTTGTCGTCGCTTCTGGTGAATTCAGTGTCACTTTCAATAGGTTGCTCGCCATTAGTTAACGAGATTTTCGCATTAAATTCCTCCTGGGACATTTTATGTTTTAAGTTTTATCACGAAATTTAGTTTATAGTACGGAGAATTTGGTAATTAACATCAAAAAACAGTAAGAAAATATTGATTTCTGTGTGAAAACTGGACTTATATTTCACTGCCTACATTTTAAATTTTATTTCCCATAAAGACTGAATTCCTCTATTTTAATAATTTCTAGAACAAGGCAATTTGCTTAACGTGTTTAGTTTGTGATGACATTCCACATAAAAAACGATAATTATTATTAATTTATTTATTTTTATGCTACTATGTACAAATTAATTATGTATTATTAAATGTACTAATAGGTAAAAGATCAATAAAATAGTTTATAAATTAAAATATAATTTATTTTAAATAAAGATAAACGTGCTTTTAACACTTCTGATTTCAATATTAGTAAATAATCAAGGCTTGAATCCAGATAAATCAGAAGAGAGAAATTAAAATTGCGCACTTTTGACACTTTCTATTTCGAGTTCAGCAAATTGAAGCGATGATATTTTATGGACGACCTTAATTTGCTCTGTGGCCCGCCCTCTGAATCAATTACGGGGGCGCCACAAAGTAAGCACATCGCAGGTGGGGCCATTTATTTGTGCGGTCTCCGGCAGATAAATCAAATCATTAGCTCGGGGTCACTGAAGCTGGTAGGTACATGGGTCAATGGGTGACTGGGAGACGGTGTGGGGTGTTGGGTGTATTAATGCCAAATTAGAGACGCCCAATGGAGCGTGATTACGCGCAGGCCAAATATCGCACAGAACACATAAATACACATTAGCGTTGTTGTGTGCGTACGGGAAAACGCTTATTTGCGTATGCGTGGCACATAAAATCCTTCTTATTAAATTTCCGCACGCCTACGCACATGTCCTACGCCTTGACGTGGGGATAACCCGGGGATTCGGCAGCCCGTCCCCTTAACCCGCGGCAGTCGGCAGTTGGGAGCAGCTGTTGGGGCTGGCTCTTGCCATTTGCTCAATGAATTTTGCATGTTTTTGTCGTCGGCCCCAAAGAGAGAGCCCGCCTCAGTGCGTATGTTTTTTACACTGCCATAGGCTAGGATCCCACCAGGCCTCCTCGGAGAAGCCCTTGCTCGAGTTTGGTTTCCTATTTGCTTGCCTCAAGTGGGGCGGCGGGCTGGCTGGCTTTGTTACACCTTCACGGCCCAGGAGGGGCGGTGGAAGTAAACAATATTAACATTAAATTAACATTTATTTGCTTTTGCCAATGGCTTCCCTGCCCCATCCCCCTGCCGTGCGTCAAATAAATACATTTACATACATTACGCAACATATGAAGGAGGCTGCCTGCGTTTGGTAGTTTCTGGTCGCCTCTAGTTGCCATTAAAATGGCCTAATGGTCCGCCGGCTCCAAGGGCGAACAAATAAAAGCCACAAAAAGTGGGAAGAAAAAGTGGAGAGGAAGGGGAACCCCCGAAAACTGGAACTTCAAAAGGCAAAGCCAGAACAAAGTGCCAACAAAGTAATTGCAGGGATTTGCCTTGCGGCCAGGTCGGTGGGGAGGCGAAAAAAAGAGAGAGAGCGCAGGAGGAGCCCAGACCACGCCTATTTTCCATGTGGGAAAATAATGCTCAAAGGCAGGCGGGTGGGTTTCGAGGACTAGCAACCAGTTGCCGCGCCATTTTCTCGTTTTGTTTTGAGGATTCCTTTTTTTTTAATGTGCCAAAATGTATATTTGTAACTGCCTGTGCCTGGGTGGGTTGTCGTTTGAACAATTTTACGCATATTTGCACTCAAATATAACATACACATGTATGGATCCTGGGCCCAACGCCCAGATATTTACGATGGCACGTTAATTTTTATGACATTCGCTCGCTGGCAATTTGGTTCGCCCCTTCAAATGTCCGCCGCCAGACAGCGATTCCGATTCCCATTATATTCCGGGGATATGAACGACGGTCCTTCGGAATGCACCTCAAAAGGCCACAAAAGGACGACAAAGTACAGGGGCTAATAAACCTATTAAATCTGGTGATAAATGTCGGAGAGGCGGCTTTAAAAGCTGTATACCTCCTTTGAAAAGACGAGTAGGAAGAGAGGAAGGTCTTCCATATATAAGGAGCTTATAGTTCATAATAAAAGTAACTTGTTATGCAAATTCTCGCAACG
This sequence comes from Drosophila jambulina, assembly GCA_018152175.1. NCBI lineage: Eukaryota > Metazoa > Arthropoda > Insecta > Diptera > Drosophilidae > Drosophila > Drosophila jambulina. Next base: position 22,852,885 of record JAECXH010000114.1, on the reverse strand, counting down.
TTATTGGAAGTTATTTAATTGGCAAGGCAACTCGTAGAGATACTTACAAGCAAACGCTCTTGAAAGGATATTTAAACATACTTATTAATAAATATATATTAAAGTTTTCAGCTTTTTAATTCCCTTTCTGATTAGTATTTAATTGTAGAAAATACAAAAATTTAACTGTCATAATGCCGAGATTTATTTAGAAAGCCACAGCTCTTGGCACTTTGTCTGTTGAACAAATATGAGTCCTTGCTGGGCATCACCCAGTTCGAGGCCATCGACTGTGGTTCCAGTTTTATTGTTATTGTACTTTTGTTATTGTATATTTTTATGTGGCTGCATCTTAACGATGATTACGGTTATTATTCATTAGCCACGCTTTTGTCAGCCTGCCCCTTTCCCTCCCTCGTCCTTGATTGTCCGCAATTTCTTGTGCCATTCGGCAGTGTGGGACAGCGGAGGAGTGTCTGGCCATGGTTCATTGGCCATTCAATATCTTTTCTTCTGCTCGATTGCTTATCTCCGACACGAGACACGATGGCCAGGGCCTGGCCAGGACCTGACTCTGACCCCTGCCCGTTCCCTTGGCTACGGCACTGTAAGAAGAGTCCAGGTGGGCGGCATCTTGGGTGGACGGGGCACTCACGTCCACATGCCCAGAAAATAGATGATGTGTGTGTGCTTAATTGTTCCAGTTTTATCTCTTAATTACATCTTCATCTGGCCATTGAAAGCCTTCAGCTCGGAAAGTTTAATTAACTTGGCAGGCAGGACCTCTTACTGGCCGCCACTAAAGTATACTAAATATGACAGAAACAAGCCTGTGCTGTGCGGGTTATGGCCAAATAATAAATTAGTTTCAGAAATCAGAATTAGAACACGAAAGTTTCCTTTGTTTCACATTATTTCGATTATTTTAACCCGCTTTATGCATTAAATTAATCCACTTTTTCCTCTATGAGCTATCAAAACGTGGACACTTTTTTGTCATTCAATGTTGGTTCATATTATCAAAACAATTCTTTATTTACTGAGCGTAAAATCAATAAATTCATTGAATATTTGCACAAGCAAAGTTAATATTATTTTCTTTCGTAGAAATTTTTATGTTTTTCAGGGAAAACCAGCAGGCACCTACTTTCCAAAGAATTTTATCTTAAATTTACACATTTTTGGAACCATTTTTAATCAAGAGCAGACAATAAATTTGCATCAAGCAATTTACTTTCAATATCTGCCTGAATATCCAGCTAACGATTCCCAAGCCAAAATCCCTCATCTCGGACAGCCCATTTCAGCTAACTGTTTTCCACTTAGCACGACTTAATCCCCTAAACGGAAACTCAAACTGGAAACTGGGATAAATTTTCCGCTTTTTTGTGGGCGAGGACAATGGGTAAGTGAGGGGGAAAATGCAACAGTAACTGTCGCTCTCGCATACACCCGTATTCAGTATGTATGGCGCAAAGTGCGTTGTGAGCCTGTTGGCTTTAATTGCGGCGCTTAAAAACGCTTGCACAATGCCAGACGAGTTTAGGGCTTAGCAGCAGATGCAACTGCACTTTCCCAGCCATTTTCCGCAGCTCTCTGGGCCTTTACGGCCCCATTTACCGCCCGTCCAAATTGAGCGTGCTGTGCTCTCGGTCGCTTGACAAGCCGAAAAGGAAAAAATAACTCGTAAAAAGTTGAGATCCACTCGAGCGCAAGGATATGGCTGGCTCCTTCCTCGAGAGGCTCCTTCGGCACTTCGATTATGTTGGCAATCTGTTTACGTTAACAATGCCCCACCCAGCCATGGCGCATCCTGCAAACAGACAGCAATTTGTTCCAAATGACTTGAGCGTGGCGCAAATTAAGTGCATTTTCATTAGTTGCAAGTTGCGAGTTGTTCGCTATTACTTGGCCCCGCACCATTTGAGAAATTAAATTGCCAGGAATCACTGACAGAGAAGGGAGGGAGGAGTTGGCGTTATCGTAGGAGTGGAGCAGCGGCATTGAGAGGGCGCTTCAGATTTCCGGACAGCAATTATTTTTCCGGCTCACATTCGCTCTGAGCCTCCGAATGCCACCCTCCACGCAGGCTATCCACGGGATAGCTTCTACCACTCGACGCAGTCATCCATCCTTTATGAATTTCGCCCATGTGCAAAGTTATTTTCCAGTTAAAAGAGGGCGAAAAAAACTGGCTGGGAGAACCTTGCTCCAGTTAAAAGCGGATTGCGAAGAGATCAACAAATATTTGTGGAGAGAACAGGTGTAGGGAAGCGCCTCGGGTCAGGGGACTGGAGGTTTTCCAGGTGAAGCTCAGGTGAAGAAAAATGCATTGGCATTTCAACCCAATCCCAAAAATGTCCCCTGTCATGCTTTTGTTTCACCGAACTATTCCCCAAGTAATGTTCGTTGCAAACTTTCACAGAACGAAAAGGTGACGAAACAGTCGGCTTTAAATTTAAGCCACCGAGCTTTAGTTCGTATTTTTAGAAAGAACTGCCACTTCCCCAAATTGGCATCCAATTTGCTAACCAATAATTCACCCAGAATTGGAAATTAAAAGCAATTTACTCTGCGCTCTGTTCAAACTCCCATCTGAGTTCCTAGGAAACATTCGAGCCCCTAAAAGCGGTGACCGACAACGAGAACCCCAACTAATAGTACATATATTTGCATCCATATAGCTTTGAACAATTGCGGTTTGCGGGCCAAATCAACCGCAGAGCATGATGTAAAGCGGCAGCCAGAGGTTCGCCGCATGCCGTTTCGCCGAAAATAAAGGCACCACGGCGTATACGCAATGACTAACAAGAGCGCACAGGCCTTTACATGGAATTTGCATTAGCAGAGCGACTGCATCTAGTTAAAAAGTTTTCAGGGCCCGTCCAGAGCTCCAACAGGCCAACTAATTAATAATGCATTCGGATCTGATTTGAAAATGTGAAAATGCGCGAAAATGTAAAATCCAATTCCGATTCCACGGAAGTGGCCAAGCGACCAGCCAGTGGGCAGCGGGAGGAGGATCGGAGCGAGCTGGCTTTGCATCTGGTATGGATTTGGCTTTGGCTTTGGCCGGGAGATTGAACTGAATTTCATTAAATGCGAGGAGAGGGCGCTCTGTGGAAAATATGAAAACTATCTGGCGTTGCAAAAAGGCTTTCAGAATGAGTGCAAATATTTGTTTTTCAAATGAAATGAATAAATGCAGCAGGGCGCACATTGCAGCTCCTCCTCCTTCGACGACTGTCATCATTTTAATGAAGTTGTTTTTGCCATTTTTCTGCACTGGGCTGTGCTGTTCTGATGATCACCACCCCGCACGCTTCGTTGGCTGACAAAGGTCAATGTGTTAGACTGTTGCATGCAACAGGGAGCTCTCGAGGGGCTGTCATGTGCGAATCCCACAGCAGCTCGGCTTACACAGTCACTCCTCCGTCTGCTGCTGCTGCTGCTGCTGCAGCTGCTCCTGTTAATTAAATTTTATTGTGCAGCCATCAAAAGTTGCGGGATGGGAGGCGCCACCATGAAATATTTGCAACCAAGGAGCGGCAGCATGAGCGGCTCGAGCATCAGCTGCTGCTGCTAATGATGATGTCGGTTGTTGACTGTTGGCTGTTGGCTGTTGCCCGTCGCCTGGCTGCTAATTTATACATACAGACATGTGACACGGTCGCCAACAATGCCGCCCGTTGTGCGGAGCAGACGACTGCACAGCCAGGACATTTATCTGTTTGTGTATCTCTGTGTCTGAACAAGGGCGTGGGCACCTGCAGGAGGTGAGGGCGGGGCAGCAGCAGCAGCAGGAGCAGGGCCAGCATCAGCAATCAATAAATCCCAGGACCCAGCTCCTGTTGATTCTTGCGCAAGCCTGTGCATAAATGTATGTGCCGAGCTCCCGGCTCCCCCGGTTAACTTTGCATGTGGGCTGATTGCTGACGTGCATGCACCGAAAGCTGCAAATTTGCATGGCCAACCCGGGCAGCATCCTCGCCATCCACAGGAGCAGCAGCAGCAGCAACAAAGGCATTACTGTGGCAACAGCAGCAGCATCAACTAGTTGTTGTCATGGCAGCAGGGAAGCCTCGCAGGCCAGGATACGAGCTGTGAATTCTGCGCCCGAGCTCCGCCCACCCCATGCCCCGCCCATCCCTGGCATGGCCATGAATACGTAAGGAACCCAGAGATGAATATGATAAGCTGGAAAACGGTTAGACCAAGCACGACTTGAGTTGAGCGGGAAAGAAACTGACAGCTTGCGGTGGATAATTTATGCCTGGATAAAATAATTACGAAGACATAAAATCTCTCGAATTAGCCGAGAGAATTATGCAAAGAGAATTTGGAGCGAAATGATTTAATGAATGTTTGAAAATTGCATGATTCGGTTTCCGGAAACGGGGCATTAAAGGAATTTATTAGCTGTTGCTTTATTTATCATAATAAAAAAACACTTAACTGTGGCGTTTGTTAAATAAATTTACAAGAATTTCAATAATTCAGCGGAGATGGGAACTGACAAATATTAAAGTTTGACAGATGGTTTCCCATCAACAGGAAAACATACACTTATTGCTGTGAATACAATTTAAATATTAATGAGCAGCAAACTGCTGTTTGATCGAATGTGCGTACACATTTGAAATATTTATGCAGACTAAACGAAAGTTTGGCAAAGTGAAAAGTGTGAAACTGTTGCCGAATGAATAATAAAAACATAGTGAACTAGCAGCGAAATATATTGACGTGAGTAGCTAAAAATTAATATGGGAAAAATAAATCAATCATTGTTTAATAGATTTTGCACAGGCTATAATGTTGTTTGTTTGGGAAATTTAAGCAGTCTTGCAAATTGAACTTATGAAAAGCATTCTAAATTTTAATCAAATTAAGTTATACCCAAGCAGCTGCAAACATTTAATGGATTCTCGCAGTTCAGAATGAAATTCAATAAGCCGTTCAATTAGATTTTGCATAAACTTTCTGATGTTGGGTTAACTCTTCCGGAAAAGCCTTCAACCTGAAAACATTTACACGCCTCCCTCATCAAGTTTCTTGCTGCCAAAATCAATACCTGTGCCTCTCACAATTTTCTCAGCCTCAGTAACTGCCCCAAAATATGGTCCGCCACATCGGAGCCTGTTGCACATGGTAATTTTGTTTCACAAGTGTAACTCGTTTAGCCTGCTCTCGTCCCGCTTCCGGTCGAAGAGACCATTTTCTGTGCGGCACATGTACCTGGCTGCAGTTGCAGTCCATGTTCCTGGCTCTGGCCAATTGGATTAGACCCTGGTGTGGGGCTAAACTAGTTAAAAACATATTTACCCAGTCCGGGGACAGAAGTTAAAGGCCATGTTGCTCCGCTGCGTGCGCTGTGTTTTGTGTGCGTCAAAGTTTTAATTAATCTGGTTTATGTTTTCGCCACAAACCAGAAAAAGCTTACAACACACGGGCGTGTGCCAAGTGCCCAGGGAAATCGAAAGATACCAGGGATTAAAAACACCATTTACAGTATAACATCCTATCGGGTTCCGCCCTGTCTATACTTAAAAGCAAATAACAACAGCCTACTTTCTCTCTCACTTAAGTCAGTTTGTAATCTTCATTATCTGTGCTATAATTTTTGTTAAATTTTATAAGCTTTTAAGTAACAAATATTGTAAATTGTGGTAAATCTGAAATTCAACACTCACCAACATTGCCCTCCGCTTGCACAGGATCTCCATGTGTGACGAGCAAGAGGATCAGCAGAAGGAATCCTATTTGCAACAGTTTGGCCGGCCTGTTCAGCGCGTCCAGGGTGCAGCATAGCAGTCCGCCGCCTCCGCCTGACCCGCAGCCGCGGACCTCGCGGTTCCGCGCGCCCTCACTGATCAGTAGGCGGCCGCGGGCGGGCAGCGTCGATGGCAACTTGCGCTGGTGGTGCAGTAGCTCGTGCTGGCGCGGCTGTACCTTGGGCGGACCTGGCTCCTGCGTCGCTAGCGGATGCTGCTGCTGGTGATGGTGGGTTCGCTGCTTAGGTCGGGACTGTTGGCATGCTCCCGCTGCTGGATCCTGGTCCTTTCCCGTTCGTCGTGCTCTCTGGTGCTTCGGCTCTTCACTTGTGGTGCATGGATGTTGCTGCTGTTGTTGTACATTGCTTGCCATGATAATCGGCACACCTGAAATCAAAAGGATAAGCGGTGAGGAATTAAGCATTGTGCTAAGCAATTTAACTAAAATATATATTTGGCTATCATCTACATCTTAATCGAAAGTTTAATATCTTTTGATTTATATGAGATAATTTTTATGCTCCACTAATCCTTCAATAACACATTTAAAAGTTATTTAATTACTAAATTATAAAATACCATGTAATTATTTTTTATTTATCTAATTTCATGACAGTGAGATTTAAGTTTGAAGAATCGTAGTTCTGAATCAAAAATCGAGACAACTAAAAAAGTAATACAATTGTTAAATTAACCTTTTATAAGATCGAAACTTTAACGTTAAGTTTATGACATTTTGTATAAAATCGTCAGATCAGGCCTTTAGTCTCGGTATGAGTATATCCAAAGTTATAACCAATCTCATACAACATTTAAAAATTTATAGTTAAGCATTCTTAGGGTTACCGAATCAAAAGTTAATTTATTTTACTCACAAAACATGATAATTTTATTACAAATTTGGACCACTTTTAAACTCTATCGTCCGCTTTAGCTTGTGAAACCATTATTTTTAATTATTAATTCTATTCGCCTTTTCAATTAGTTTCTTTTCGCATTTTCGCCCCGACCGTATCTCCACGAAAATCTCTTTCACAAATTTATGCAGGCATTCGCCTAATAACATGGCCCTCCTGCTCCAAGTGGTGGCTCCTTATTGTTGTTACCGGAAATTAGCAATGTATATTCGGGGGCGCTGCCTGGCAGGGCCCGTTTGCCTCTTGAGAGAAATTGCATTTTATTGTGCCAGGACAACTTTTCGCTTTCCGGCATTTCCATATTTCATATTTTCACACAATCCGCACAATGCGGCACCGAGCACCTCCGTGGCGGAGGCTTGGGGTGGAATGGAAGTGGCTGGAATCTTTGTTGTTCGTGCCCATTTGTCGCGCTGCAGTTTCCTGTTTTTTAGTTGCTGCTCCTTTGTGCGGGCTCGCTTAGCCCCCGGTGACTCCGGCTGCCGAATGCTTAGCGAGAGTATTTCTTGCTCTTTATATGGTAATAAATGTCAGACTTCGGTTAGCCCACAGCCACCGTCTCCAGCAAAGGGAAATTGATTTTCCTTGCCGCTTCACTGCCTCGCGCCGTGACGGTGACGATGGCGGTGACGGGCAGGTGGTCGGGGTTGGCTCTGGATCCCGTCTGGGTCATTTGGCGATAAGCGCGTCAGCCTCGCTCAAGGTTGACATATTTCGGATGGGGGTTGCTGCGGCTGCCAACTTCATTTCGTCCTGGAGGCTGCGACGGAACCGCCCACGAAATGGGATTCCAGCTCATCAACGCAACACCACAAAGATGTGGCGGATTAAGGTCCCCGAAGAAGAGACGTCAAATTATCGAGTGAAATGGAAGCAATATAAACAAGATACCAAATAAAATAACCTGTCAACTGCAAACAAATACGGAAAGGACATATGTTCGGTTTGTAATGGACGACGTCGTGGAAAACTGAAAGCTTTGCCGTCATCAAACTAATTTCCTAAACAAAGTGAAATCAATCAATTAGACAATCCCTGGAAATCTTTGCTATAAGTCAATTATGGGACTGCAAATCCATTGAAAAGGAAGAAAAACTCCTTGGCATTTGGATCTAAACTAGTTTCGTAAACATTTTCTGCTGAGTGTGTAATAATAAAATCAATAAATAAATTCATTAGGAAAACAAGAGCTATTTACAAAAGCAGCTGCTGCTGGGCGTAATCTAAATGTCTTGACTAACATCTCAATTACAGAAGCATCCTTAGTTGTAACATGTCTGGCACATGGTAATATGATTTCAATCATTCCTCGAAACTTGCATGATTAATGTGTTCCAGATTCTTGCCCCCAGCCAGCCATCTAATGGACTTTGTATGCCCCAATGCCGGTGGAGCCCAGAGAGCTTCTTAGGTATGTCTCCTTGGGCTCCTTGCGCTGGGTTGGGTTCATTTTTCATGCACAGGCCGTAGCAACAACCGAACTACAAAGCTAAAACTAAGCCCCAATAACTTGGACGGGCCCAGATGACACCGCAGCATATGGGGCGGGATAATTAATCATGGGACGAACGTGCCGGGCCAGCCAAAAGTTTTCCCATCCCAACAACTTCAGTACCGTCCCAGGGCACAACTCAACTGAACCGAAAGACATTGAATCGAGACGAATCGACCGAAAAGTTAAAAGCCGAGCTGAGCTCTGGCGAACCCGATGCGAATTCATGGCTGGCCGAAAGGGAATATCTGATTAGTTGGCCTCTCGAATTCAATTAAGGTGACAGGCCAGAAGACCTTGCGGTGGCCCCATGGCCGCCTGCATCATCCTTGGCCTCCTGGTCTTCCTTTCAGTCCTGCTCCTGCTCCTGCCTCTGTGCTGCCGCTTGTGAATAATTTATGCAACTCAATTAGGCGTTGACCTGGCGATAAAGTTTAATAATTGCAGGCGGCGGTGCGCCCTTTTTTGCTCGCACCTTAATTAAAAGAACCGAGCAATTAAAAACGCATCATGACACAGGACAGAGCGAAGGAAGTAAAAATGTTACTGACAAGGACACCGGCTACAAAATACCTGGTACACAAATCGCAGTTTTAAATTTTCTTTATTATTCTTATCATTTGAGCTGTCAAAAAAATATACATACTTGTACATATGCACGTATATCTTTGAATATCACTTCAGTCGAAAGCCATTTATGATTTCATCAACATCGGACGACTATATATAATCTTTGTGTAATAATAAAATAACAAAACTTAAAACTTGACACTATTACGAAATAAAAAAAAAAATAGTATTCGTCAATGTGGTGCACTGCCTCATTGAATACCCTTTACTAAAAGAAGAGCAATCCGAAGTAAATGCTATTTTCCGGATGGAATGAAAGCGAGGACGCGCAAGGCACTTTTTTAATATAGTTAACAGCAAAGGTTACATACATACATATATGCGCATACATACCACATACATTTGAACATAAACTGGACCCTGGGAAATCCAGAGCCAAAAATCCGCAGAGGAAACCACAGGAAACACCCTGTGCTCCACGGCGAATCGTGTTTGTGCGGCGCCTCCACTTTACCGCCGACAAACCGCGGCCACAGCTGCAATTAAAATGGAGGAAACGCGCTGCTGCCCCAAATGGACATTTGTTGCCCCGCTCCCCACTTGACTTCTGTGCATTGTTCCGGGCCCGCCATTTCCATTGCTTTTCCGCGGCGACACGCGACTTGTTTGCACATTCAAATAGTTTCCCGGAAAGCAAGCCAGAGCCACTTTCCCCCGTTGGTCGTGTCAGCTGAATTTCTGCGACGACGACCTGCACGTCTTCAATATGGATTTCCAATCATCAATTTCAATTGAATTGAATTGAATTTGTGGCGCTCCCGGAAAACTTTTATAGTTCTGCAGTAAGGTGCAAATTTTGCTGGCAGACGCAATTTTCGTTACCCGAATCCCAAAGAAGCTATTCTACCGTCAACTTTTTTAATCAGCTTACTGCGCCGAAAATATCGATATCGATAGATTCGGGTCGCTCTGCACGTGGAGTTGCCTGGTGTAGCCGTTGCATTTGGCAGACGTCAAAGCAATTTGTTCAGCCTTTGACTTTGAGTATCCCACTCATTGCATTATGAACTTTCCGAGAGCGGAAATTTATGTTGTTTATTGCGCTCTGCTAGCGGCAGCAGCAGCTGGGAAAAGTTCAATTGCTTGGAAAGGGCTCGCGGGCGTGGAGGGGAAATTTTCTTACAAGATGGAAAAATCAGACGCCGTGCAAAACTGAAACATATGTCAATTTAAGTTAAATTAAAAGGCTTCTGGTGAAAAATCTTTTACCGCAGTTTTCGATAAAAAAAATCGTACATTTTTAAGTATGACAGATGCTTGTATGAGAATGTAAGAGCTTAGATGTTTCAGTAAATTGCAAAAATAAAATGCCGAAGTTTGTATACATTTAACATTTACTTAAACGTAATATTTCCCGAAAATTCCTATATATAGTAGTAAGAGCATAAAGAAGACACTTTGAAAAATTGCATTCAGATAGCTTCAAAACTGAGACTAGTTAGCGTATATTCGGCCATGGCTAGATCGACTAGGCTTTTGATGCTGATCAAGAATATATATAATTTATAGGGTCGGAAATGTCACCTTCACTGCGTTGCAAACTTCTGACTAAAATTATAACACCCTGCAAATGTATAAAAACATACTTATTTTTCCTAACATAAATATTAAGAAAGTACTGAAGAAATTGTGTAATTAAACAGATAAAAAGGCAATGATTTTAATAATAATTTATTTACTACAATAAATAAAATTTTTGTGACCTGTCTAAATATATTGCTGATATTATCAGTATTGTAAACATTTTTCCATATGGGGAATACCCAAAATATGCAACATATTTATATACAAAATATATAAATAATATGTGTTTTATTAATTTATACTTCAGGGATGGATGCCACTTTTGACCTTACTCATTGTTCTGCTTGACCGTGCAGAGAAGGCCTAGCCCAAAGCACATGTCAAATACAACGCTGTTAAAGCACCGGAAACCTCTGCTTCTCTCTTTCTTTTCCGCTCGGTCAACAGAACGATTCTCTTCAGAGCTCCCCGAAAATTTTTCACAAATCTTGCGTGTGCGCAAATCTAACGTTTATACTTTTGCTACTGCCAACCACTTGAAACAATGAACAAGAGGAACAAGAAGAAGTTGAAGAAGGCCGCCCAAGTGGCTGCCAAAGTTAATGCCGCCGCAGCAACGTTGCAGAAGAAGATCGACGAGGAAAAGGTCGAGGAAGGTGCAAGCGCCACCAAACCCGAGCTGGACCCTGCCTACCGCAAGAAGCTCAAGAAGATAATAAACCTGGTCGATAAGCTTCCCAATAGTCTGGTGATCCAGCCGAATTCTTCGAAGGAGCAAAATTCTGACGAAGAGGGGGATTCCAACGGCTCCGGTAAGGCCACGGACAGCGACGACGAGGACCCGGATCCAGTTAAACCCGACTCTTCGAAGTCCTGCCGTCCGTCTGATCATGGCCAGACCTCGGATGACAACCCGAAGTTTTCTCGTGGCGAAAAGAAGGCGCGTCGCCTCCTCATGAAGCTGGACCTCAAGCCAATCGGGGACGTGTACCGGGTGACCATGAAGAAAACCAAGAATATCGTGTTGATCATTGAAAATCCTGATGTCTTCATAAGCCCTACCGGCACGGTCATCGTCTTTGGTAAGGTTCTCGTAGAGGATCTGACCAACAAGGCCGTTACTCAGGCCGCCGAGCGCTACCGGGAAGTGGAAGCCTTCAAGGAACAAGGGTCAAGCAAGGCAGCAGCCACCGCTGGAACCGCTGCGGCCGACGACGACGATGGTGACGATGTGGACGAGGCTGCCGCCAAGAGTTTGCATGAGAAGGACATCGAACTGGTGCAGATGCAGGCCGCCTGTTCCCGCAAGAAGGCCATAAAGGCGTTGCTGCAGAACGGACACGATGTGGTCAACGCCATCATGGACCTAACCATGGGTTAAGCCCTCGCAACCACACTATCGAAAAAAAAATTTAAGATGCACAGATTACACCATTTGAATTTAAAACGTCAGCCTCATGAAAACTTAACTATTATTCGAAAAAAAAAAAACTAATTTCTGTTTTGTAAAGGGAGTTCTTACACAGCTCTTTTAAAGATACAACAATGTAAACTTGCTAATTTGATAAGCCACATGCAACTTGCTAAATTGATGTGAAATTTCAATAAACTTTGCCGAAAAGTGTATTTTCTGTTCCTAATTTGTAATGATACCCGGAAAATCAAAGCTCATATCATGATTGAATGCACTCCTTTCTCAACTGCATTAGGTTTATTTCTTTTGTTATCCGAAAAAGGCGGACAAAGCTCAATTTAACCACCAGTACACTTCCGGCGAGCGGATATTTCCCATGCATGCTACAACATTCACATTTCCTATTCGGTTTTACTTTTATAGCCGTTTCTTTTGTGAGTGTTTTTTGGAGCTTTGATTGCGTTCATCGCTTTGACGATGGAATGAAGTACTTGTGAGTGACAGTTACAGGAACAAGCTGGACAATTTCCGGCAAACGTAATATATCGTATGTAAAAATTGTCATATTGATATAACCAGATGAATTTATTGTATATATACATATATTAAAAAAGCGGGAGTTCCTGAAGAAAGGGAACGCATCTCCTGTTGCTGTTCATGGCGAGCGTTAGATTTCCTGTTTTTTACACTGGAGCTTAGCTTTTCGCCATTTAAGATGCAGATTGATAGACATTTAATAATTCCTTTCTCAGTTTTATCAAACTACAAACTACATGCGGTCTGAACTCTATTTAAATTTTGAGCCATTTGATTAAGAGAGTTTCCTAAAACAAGGTCAACGTATGGAAACCCATTTCTCATTGAAGCCTTCCCTGGGCTATTTCCTTTCTATTTGCTCTTCCATCAGCCGGTGGCATTGCCAATTTTTCTTTCAGGTACTGTTGTCATTCTTTGCCATTTTCCTTTGTGGGGTAAAATTTAATCGCTTCTTTTGTCCCGCTGACGTTGCACTTTTGTTTATTCTTCACTTAGTCCCAGCTGCGTGGTGGCACAGTGTCCTGCGTACTCCATCCTGTGCAGTTTTATGTGCTCCTTTTTCTTAGCAAGTTTTTTGACAACGCCATGATTGCATTTTTAGCTTGCTGCTGATGGAGACGACAGGTCTCTCTGACGGTGGATGACAGGGATTCATAAGCCCTGTTCCGTGGGTATTCACTCAATTAAAATGGCTTGACATTTTCCCCGGCAAGGACGCAGGAGGGAGAAAGCCAGCTAATAAATTGCTGGCTCCAACTGTGGGGTTTAATTTTATTTAATTTGCAGCTGTCGTCAGCAGCCGTAAAAAAGGCTTTAGTTTTGCATTGTGGGCGCTCAGCAGTCCGTGTGGCTGGGCACGTGCTCGCTTTTCGCCGTTCCCCATTCGCTTTCCCTTTTCGCACATCGCCCGGAAAAAGTGGAAGTGGAAACTTTGTATGCCTGCCGCCTGGAAAATGCTCGCGCGTGTCGGGTTGAGTGGAAAGTTTTTGGGGATTGGTGGGACTTCTAGGAGCGCAGATCCTTCCCCTAGAACTTTCGCCGGAAATTGATTAAGTTGGTTTGCCTCTTTAATCAGCGGAATTGAAGATGCTGCCGAAATACAAATCAGTCGACAGACGAGCACGACGGACGACAGCTGTGCAATTCGAGCTCCTCGTATCGGAATGGTACTTTGAAGTACTTTCGGCCAGTTTACCTCCCGTGTGCTGACCAGCAGCGCTCCTGTTATGGCCGGAATCCCGGAAAATCCGGCAACGAATTCGAAAGTTGTAAAATGCTTAATAGCCTCACTTAAGTCTAGGATTCAGCAACTACCGAGAGGAAAGACTTGCTCTTTAAAATAGCTTTTTGTGCTGCACGGTAAAATATTTTCCATAGGTATTTAATTCTAAATTCTAAGGGATTTTCAGTTAAAGAATCTTTCCTAGCTTTATATTTCCCTATGAACTTCTCCTAGAAACTCCCATGAATATTGGTAAATATAATGTAAAGCTCGAGAAAATGCACCTACGCAAGTATGTTTCTCTTCGTGCAGGATAACAGACTAGCCACAATCTGAATGCCACCTTCTGTGCCTTCTCGTTTTACAAGATTTTTTCGTAGGCATAAAACGCTGTTGGTATCCGGTCCTCGCCTTCGCTCTGATGAACTTTTCCCTTGGTTTTGCGGCCAACGTTTGGCCTACTGTCTGCCGCCTGAAAAGTTTTCCTTTTCGTGGTTTTTCATTCACTTTCAAGTTGATTTGGGTTTCACATTTCGTTGCGCATTTCTTGACCAAAATCTGCAGGATTTGTCTTAAGCATTGTCCTTCCGCCTGTCAGCTCGTCCGTGTGCGTCTGAGCATGAGAACCAGTTCGGACTGGGGCTTAGGTCTGGGATTCCTGGGGATACGCCGCACTGCGAGCACGCTTCAGTGGCTCCCACTGGCACAGTTCATCACTTTGGGAGCAGGCAACGCGCTGTATATACTGCTGAGCTAATCATGACGCCGATGATGTGGCAGCGTGTGCCTGCCCCTGCCGCTGCTCCGCTCCCCAGTTGGCTTTTCCGTATCCATTCCATCTGTCGGGTTAAATGTCGAATGCCGCCGTAGGGCTCTTGCCTTGGGCTTCCCCTCCGCCCCCAGTTTTCGGTGGGGCTTGAAGTGTTAGCAATGGCTTTTTGCCATTTGATTTGACGCGTGTTTGCCCTGGCTCGGGTTCAAGGGGCTCCTCCTCGTACAGATCGGACCGGCCAGGTGTGTTTGCCTGCACTTTAGAGCTCTTTGGGACTCCTTGGGGTTCTATTATTGTGAATATCGAGCACCTGGGCCCGGCAGAGAAGGCAGAGAAAGGCGCTTCCTGGCAGGTGATTTAAGGGCTCGACAGGCTCCAGTTTCCCGGCCTTTGTGTAATTGATGCCCCCGCACGAGCTAAAGGATAACAAATCGCTTTCATCCTGACTCCGTTTCCGCCCGCGCACAATGTGTACAATTCGCCATCCGCAAATACACAATTCATAATTCCTTTTTTGGCCAGCCCAGCGTGAGAAGGGATTTCCGTCGCCTCTTCAAAGGACCCTGCGTCCTACATCCATTCCACTAACAATGGCGAAAGCAATTAGATAAACTTTCCAGCTGGATTCGGCAATTTAAAGTGGGCGTAAAATACGGAGGGGGTGGTGCCAAGGACCTGGTTCCAGCTGAGAGTGGCAGGACAATTATGAAAGCGAAGGGCCTGGATAATTCAACAATTTGGTCGGGTTAGGGGAATCAGCGTGGAATTATTCAGCTAAGTGGTTTCAATTATGACTTACGGCAAAAGCGAACAAAATGATTGTAACAGGGCTCGAGGACAAATCATTCGGGATTGCCATTCTGCCATTCTACCATCTTTCATTTATCTTTTATAATTAATCAAAGTTGTGTAAATGGCAAAGTTGTATTTGAATTTTCAATGAAATCTCCTTAGATACATATGCAGGCCTGTATAAAACTTAAAAACATTTCCTCTTTTATTACCTTACCATTAGGTTTTCCACCCTTATAATTCTGTGTGTGCTCTAATCACATCTCACATAAATTTCCAGCTCCACCTGCTGAAAGTATTCTCCCACGATTGTTTTATAACAAATGTGTATATTTTTATTTAATTGCTGCTTGTATCTAAACATTTGCAAGTATTCTTTTGCGGGTCAGGTACATCAGATAGGTTGTTTTACAAGCTTTATCTTCCTCTTTGCCATGCAAAGCAAATTGCTTTCCTTTGGCAAATTGTTTTTCATTTCAACCCGAAAACTTTTCGCATTCCACAGTCGCCCTGCGAGCCCTTTTGCTCCCCCATTACTGCATCACAGCAATTATAAGCTACCAAGGGAATTTTCATGGAATTCGGCCATGGCAGAGTGCAGGAACCCCCTTGGAACCCTATTTGGTAAGGAGACTGCCAAAGCTGATTATATTTCAGGGGAAACTTTGCTTTCTGCTTTCTGGGAACGCTGAGTACAGCATGCGGGAGAGAATCTCGCAGCTCATGAGCACTTCCGTTGGATGGAATTTATGTGCACTATTTTATTCAGATGGCGCTTAATAAATGCAGCTGGTGAAAGCCTGGCGAAGGCCACGGATAATGAACCAGCCAGCACACGTTGTACAGAATTTCCAGGGAACTGATAATATTGTTAAAGTGCACGATTGGGGGTGCGGCAGGCTGGCAGGCAGGCAGTCAATTTGAGGAAAAACAAATTGCGCAGTTCGCACTCGGAGCCCTGTGAAACCCATATCGCTGCAGTTTCCGTTTCTATCAAATACACATTTTCCCCGGTCGTGCGCGTATATCAACCCCTTCCCAAGAAACTGTATATTTAACGGGAAACTGATAATAGGCTTTTCCACTTTGATAAGTTATATATTTCCCTAATTAAGTGACTTTTTGTGTAGCCTCTCTGACACCTGATATGGAAAATGGCCTTCCATTTCGTTGAACAATTTCATAATAATTTGCCAAATGCCAATGATTCGACAGGAGTTGCCATGAAAATAAATGGATTCATTTACATTTTATAATTGAAATCTTATGCCTGTTTGTTTTTAGTTAAATCACACAAACAATTCTAGGGTTTGCTTCAGTGATAGTGGCTGCATTTCATAGTCTCGCATCTCAGCTTCACCACTTATAGTCTGCAGCCATGTCTGCTCTTTAAGCCCTCAAAAATGTCAAATACTAATTTCCATTTAGTTGGTTACATTCGTATTATGGCTCATATAAATATCAATATGAGCCTAAATTGCATTAAGCCACGGCATATGTCCCCTGTCATCGTATTTATTGGGGATATTCTTGCGAATTATGCCCAAAATATGTAAATGAAAATTTGAAAATGTAGCTTGATTAATGGAATTAACATTATCAAAATTTAAATGTACACTATGTATTTTGAATATATCATTCATCTAATTTATCTACGTATATAAGATCTTTTTTAGTTATATTTTGATTAATTCGATTGACAAATATTTATTTTAGATTTTAATTTTTATCTTCGTTTTACAAAAATCGAGAGACTAATAATAATTTAAACTTTGTTTTACCCAACTAAAATTAAAAATGTATTTTTAATAATGTATTAAAGTGAGAAAACAATTGAATCTGCCTTTATATAGTAAAATGTAAATATTAAAGTTCATTAAACTAGTTTGTTAATTTAGTAGTATTTCTCATTCAACAAATTGTTTGTTTTAAAAATTCAAAATAAAAAAAAAAATTTTGTTAATAAATTATAAAATAGTTTTTAGATCACTTAGTTATCGCCTAATGGTTTGGTTTTCCTTTTATAGATAGTATAGACTAGATGATAAATAATTTGCTCCAAAATTATGTCATAAAATTAAGTATACGCAACGTACACTTTATTATAAATATACTTTTTTTATGAAAAATATTTAATTATGTGACGAATTATGCGAGTTAGCTGTTGTATTTTATATATTTAATAAAAATGCTTTTTGGAACTGCATTTGTTAGAAAAGATTCACCATCCCAGTGGGGATGGGAATCGAGCCCGCGACTCACCACAAGAAGTGCCGACGGCTGGCATCGACGCTGGATGCCATATGTTAGGCTTACACGCTTATCGGAAGCTGAACAGGAGGCCAGGACGGCTGGCGATGGCAGGATGAGTTCTCTTCGGACGGGGCACTCGGTCTTCGGACGACGAAGTAGCTGGCGCAGAACACTGGCTGGGACTTCCGCCTACTTGTTGTAGGCGGGCACTTTTCTTATTTAACCGCTCAACACTTGCCCAGCGTTCGCTGCGCTACGCTCCCCAGGTTGAACTGACGGCTCGAAGGACTCACGGCTCCCGTCGAGCATCAGGTAGCGCACGGCAACAGCGCCCGAGCGCCGCCGATGGGCGCCGAGTGGCGCCGAGGAGTGCTTCCAGTGCCGCCGTTCCCGGCACTGGAACCGAAACGCCGACGCTGGCCTGGGGAAGTGGCGGAAAGCTCGGCGCGCCAAGCTTTTGCTGTTGCTTCGCCAGCTGCTGCTCGACTCCTGCTCCTGCAGCTGCTCCTCCTCCTGTTGCGCTGGCAGCGCTGCCTGCGACGTCGCCCACGCAAAGCTTTTCCGCGCACGCAAGGAGCTTTCCGCGAAGGCGGTGCCTACGGACGAGGGCCCGAGTTGGGCGAGGGACAAAGGAAACGGAGCAGCAGCAATCCCGAAGCTTCTGTCTCCCTTGCACGTCCTCCTGCTGCGCTCGACAGCCAAAAATAGCAACAGCGCGAAAGCTCAACGTGATTCACCCATCCCCCCGTTCTGTACAGTGGAGGTTCCTTATCTCGGATTTCGTCGTCTTCGTGATTCAGAAACTTCCTTTCAAACCAATAACATAACTTCTTACTAAACAGGTCATCTTTCATCATAATTTGTAAGAACTTGTGATTTCGTAATTATTAATTAAATAAATATTACTCTAGAATCTACAGTCTGTAATATATTTGTATTCTGACTTTAAGAAACTACTGAGACTGAGGCCGAGTTTTAAAATCATTTAACTTTTAATGTTTTATCAGTTTTGTATTGATTATAATTTATAATAAATCATATCTGAAATGTGAATGTTTTAGGAAACAAAAACCTTTTTACATATTTGAATAGTTTTAAATTGGTTCTAATCCATTATCTCTACTTAATATAGTTCTTTTTATATAAGAAGGCTTCAAAATAAATATATATTTTTATTAATGTATTCTAGGAATACAAGTACATTAATTTATTATAAATTCATTTATAAATCAAATCGAAAACAAGAACGTTTCTTTTATGGAAAATCTCGGAATTTTATTGCTTGTGGTTGTCCTTGCCAAATAGCCCAAACTTGCATCAAAAATTTGCCAGCTGTTATCTTATAGGAAAGACCCACTGTTGTTCCCCAAATTTGCTTTCATTTTCGTTTGGAGATGCTTTCCATTTTATGTGTGTGGGCTACTTTCCGTCTGTTTCACAAAGTGCCAAGTCAGTTTTGGAGCTTAGCTCACGACCAACCGCAACTGCCCCACCGAAATTGTGTCGAAAATTTTATAACTTGATATCTGTGCTCGCATTTAGTGTGCTATTTATAGCGCGGTGGGTGTGTGGCCAGGGTTGCCACCATTGATTTTTCCCACTGCCTTCGCTCCGCCAGCCCCTCGCTTTTTCCAGCCATTTTCGGCTGTTGCCTGACGCAGCGCCTTTTATGAATGAACTTGGCTCACTTAAGCATTTGTTACATGTAACCCCTGCCCCGCGAAAATTGGGGGCTGTTGCACCCTTCGAGATGGGAAGCCTTTGAGGGTTCGAGGGGATTGTGGGGTAACCCTAATAAACTCGTTTTCAATGTCAGCAAAATGCTTGCGATCTCATTAAGTAAATGGATTGCCATTGTCGTAGACGACGTAGTCTGGGGTTTGTAATACAGACATTTGTCCATATGACGCCATTGTCGTCGTATCCCCGCCCTCTGATGTCATGGATGTGTTTGCCTTTGCAAGGATATCGTCTAACTGGGGCGATGTGCTCCAGTGGCTCCAGTACGGAATTATGATTAATATTTGTTCAGTTTAAAATTAATTGCATTCAGCTATTGCCCCGACAGCTGTTGCCAATCCGCATATCCGCCCACCTCGCCAGCCCCCAGCCCTCCGCCGTTCTAGTCCTTTCATTAATAATCCCACAAACAGAACGGATGAGGTCAGGTTATCGGGGGTTAACACGAACCCGGTTGGCACTGCACTGGCTTACCATTGCCGTGAATGATTACACAAGACAAGGTCGGAGCAGCTAATTAAACGATGCTACGGTAATATATTTATATTACGTATACGTAAAAAGGTAGAGCTAATCTGCGTTTTCCTTTGATCAGCCTCCCGGGGGCCCAGGTGGGGCTCATTTGCAATTAAAAGGGATATAAATAGATTCCTAAAGCTGATTAAGTTGCTCCATACACTTTTAAGTTATTATTCGCAATGAGCACAAAGTTGATGAGGGTATAATTCTATTCAAAACAGCCAGTATTCATGGCATAAAGAAATTTGAAAGCCAATTTGATGCAGGAATTTGAGCATGTAGGAGTCGCTTTAAAATAAGGCGTCAACTTTTACAAGGCTCGAATATTATCCAAAAAGAGAGAATATAAGAAGGTTATTTAGTTGTTCTTCAGGTTGGTATATTCTTTTAAAGCCGGTTATCTTATATTTTAATTAAGAATTCTGTTGGGTTTATTCGCTAAAACTCCTCTTTATTTAATATTTAATGTGTGACCTTTGCGCAAACTTAAAATACATTGATATTTAAACTTTTCAAAAGGTCTCAAATCAATTTTAATTTTAAATCCAGGCCCCAAGAATACTTTCTCCTTCTCTCTGTCTGAGACAGTGGCTGGCCAAATTTAATATTCTGGGCCAAGTTAAAGCAAATTTAATTCACTTTCAGCCGCCATCAATCTTGGTTATGCCAACATAACGGAAACTTGTTTGCTTGTTTGCCCGGTCAGGCCCGCTCCAAAATATTTGTGCAATTGCCTAGACTTTGTTTTTACAGGCCATCAAAATATGATGTTATATTCATGCATGTTTAACTGTTACGGCTCCTGGGTCCTTCTGTCCTTCTGCTCGGGAACTGTGTTGGTTTAGTATTAAAACTAAAGTGGCGTCGTAAGTTCGGCTCTCAGGATGCGGATCGCCCGCATTCGTATCTCTGAACATAAAGCTCGACATTATGAATTTCTTTTTATATGCTGACTTGTTTATGTTTACGCGAAAATATTTTCGTTTCATTTTTAGTATCTCAGGGGGGCGCTGAGCCACGCCTACAGCCCACCGCTTCCGGTTGTTTACGCAACTCTTAATCAAACTGCGAGCCATTGTGCGACATTTATAGCCAAAAGTCCGGCCCGGGCTAAATTTAACGCACTTGTGGCTATGCAGCCTCAGCCTCATCCTGCTTCGGACCTGGTCCTGCTCAAGCCGCATATGCCCCGGGACAGTAATGTCAACAGCATTCAATCAGTCGCACAGAAGCCGACACAAAGCCCACGCCCAGCAGGTCGTCATTGATGAATGAGTCCGTGGGTCCTTCGAGCTGTGTCCAGTTCGAAGAATGGCGACCATAGCAACCGCAACTGACATCCGTGCTCGAAACACAATCGCGTTGAGTCACATGTCCTGCAGCCTGAGAACAGGCCGGGCGAACAACAAGTTGCCCTCGACAAGCGAAGTCGTAAAGGGATTGCACGGCCATAACGTGCGATAAAGCGGTTTCTGCATCAGGGGTGCTAATCCCATATATGGATTCTTATATGTTTGCGTCATTAATACGCTATCGGGATGATAGTCCCTGCATGGGTCCTAAATCTTTCAGGTTCTCTATGTTATCGATGAATTCGTTGCACTATATACAGCACTACATACCCGACCTTTTCGGAAATTTTCTTATCAGAGCTTTCACAAACTTATAATAAAATAGTTCTAAATAGTTAAAATTTGAATTTAAAACAACATTTAGCAAAGCAATTGCAATTATCACGTTAGAGAACAAAAAATAAAAAGTTGCTGACTTTACCATCAAGTAGAATCTTGTAATCACCAACTTTACCAAACTTGTAAGCTTTTACAACTTATTCAAAAGGTAACTTTCCTTAAGATTATTTTAGACCTTTCTAGAATAAGAAATACACTATAAAATAAATTCAAAAGCCTAATAAGATGCCCTGAAAGGGTAAAATCTTTCAACTAGTTAAGAGCTCCATCGTATTATTAAATTTTTTATTCCAACAATATCAGTATCGGTGAGGCTACAGAAATCATTGGGAAATTTATTTAAAGGCTATCCAAAACTTTTCTCAAAAGAAGTTGAATAGTATAAACGCTATTTAAGGTATATTAAGTCAATTTTTAATTTAATGTTATATTTAGTCATTTTTGTAGAGCCCAAAAATATATTTTTGTGCTCATGTGTACGAGCGACTATTAAATATTACTTAATTCATTTAGTTCGCTGAAACGACCTACGTCACCATTTCATAAGTTTCCCCGCAAAATGCAGGGCTCACGCTAAACGATTTTCCCCATCGCTTGTCCCAGGATGAGAATGGCATTTAATTAAATATTTAGCATAGCCCTTGAAGGGCGTTTCGCAATTAAGGAGGAACACGCGCCATTAATTGCTGGATTGCTTGCCGTTGCATTGCCGACTTCCGAGGGCTGCTCGGGGCAGGTGATGAGTGGGGCGCCGCTCACACCTGTTGCCAAAAGGTCAAATCACTTAGCCAGCGCATACTGGTTGAACAACACTAAACAAAGTCACACACACTGCTCACTAAATATAGAAGGATGCATGGGGTCTTACCTCAGTTTGACATTTATGGCGTGGCTCATGTATTTGTTTATTTCATTTTCAGCGCAAACGAACGAAGACATGCAAATTGATGTGGGATGTTTAAGGGTAATAATGCTCTGCTTTCGTTTCCAGTTTGCCGCCAGTCGTCCTCACTTATTGTTGCTGCTGCTGCCGTTCTGCTCCTGCTCCTGTTGTTGTTCCCGTTGATTGTGGTTGCTCCTAGATCGTAGAAATTTTGATTAATTCGCTATGTACAAAGTATGTGGCTGGGTATATAGCCCCATTCGCGTCGCTGGCAGCACTTCTTTTTGACGCAAACAACGTCAGCGACTGACGACAGCAGCCTGATGCCAAAGGCGAAACCGAAACCGAAAGCCAGAACCCGCTTTGCCTCAAAGACGTTAAAATGAGAGTTGGCCAAGAGCGGGAGCCAGAGAGAGAGCGAGTGACAGAGAGCTTCCAGGAGCACCGGCTACGTGCGAGTGTGTAGGTGCCAGTGTGTGGGTGTATTTGCAGGTGTTCGCAGGCGCACCGATGACGTCCGATTATTTGTGGCCAACTGGCGTCTAATTGCCGCCTCGCTGTTGATATTGCTTGGCCTGGCCCACATGTTTCAATTTATCCACAGAAAAAACTGTGAACATCATTTAACCCACGCCTGTGCGGGGGACCAGGGCGAAACAAGCTAACTACGCAATAGCCAGGGACAGGCACAGGAACAGGACCCTCTCTGGGCCCCGGAGATGCCTTGTTTTTAGTTTCGTAGGCCTTGTTTTCACGCTTGTGTTAATGTGGGCGCGTGCACAAAACACGAAAAGCAGAAATAGCCAAGAGAGCAGCTAGGCGAGGTGGGTGGAAAAGTAGGGGAAAGCCAGCGGGAAACGGGGCGAATACAGAGCAGCGACATTACCAGCATATGGCTGGCTGACATTTTGCGTAGCATAGTTCTAGGCTGTCTTGTCACTTGAGCTAACTGCTTTTGTTTCTCGCACAATACGCAGAGACACCCGCACACCCGCACACCCGCGCATCCGCACACTCGCACACACACTTGATGAAGTTCAGTGTCAAATTTTCATTTCGCTTTCAGCTTCAGTCACGTAAATAAAACACACACGCCAGTGCCGAGCTTTTCGTCGCCATATTTGCTGCGCCAAATATGTTATTTAATTGAATAACAATAACTATTGGCCTTACGCCTGCCTTACTTTTGGTTTTTGATTGTGTTTCTGTATGTTTTTTGTTTCGTTGGTGCCAAAATGGATACCCAAATCCCTGCTGCTGCTACTGCTCTTTTGTGGCTTTTCGCGTTGACCGTCAGCCGAAGGACTGCTGTCCTACTGAGGCGTTCCTCGCCGTTCATCGGCAGCTTTGCCTCGCGGTCGGCTCTTACACAGACAGAGACACTCATATATAGCCGCCGCCGAGTCGCACACAACAAAAGCGGCAGCCGAAATTCCTACGCATTTCGCTTACGGCCCACGGATGTGTGTGTGTGTGAGTGTTTGTGTTTGTGCTTGTGTGTGTGAGGGTGTAGGTTAGGCACACGCACTATTAACATAAAGCTCCAGAAAGCTTTCCCGAACATGCTTTCGCCAGTCTACAGATGCGGACGAATTTACAGCCCTCAAATAGCGAGGGATGAGATCTAATCCCGAATCTACATACGTTTTAATTTGATTATTAAATTATTATATATGACAAATATTCTTCAAATGCTTGGAAATGAATTAATTACTTCAGAATTTATATACCCTTATACCCTTGCAGGGTATTATAATTTTAGTCAGAAGTTTGCAACGCAGTGAAGGAGACATTTCCGACCCTATAAAGTATATATATTGTTGATCAGCGTCAACAGCCGAGTCGATCTAGCCATGTCCGTCCGTCTGTCCGTCCGTCTGTCCGATTTTTAAGCTATCTGAATGAAACTTTGCAGATAGTTTTCTATATGCTCTCACTAAATTTTCAGAAAAATATTATTAGCTGTCCAATTTTCAACATATTTTCATATAATTTAAGATATGGCCATTTTATATTATTCTAAAATTTCGGTTTTAATTTGCTCAAAATCGGACTACTATATCATAGAGCTGCCATAGGAATGTTGGCGAAATATTACGTATACGCAATGTTAAACCAAATTTTTATATGTATTAATGTTGTATACAATTCTTGTTAGTTTTACTTTCAATTTAATAAAATTTTATTAATTCATAATGATTCAATTGTAAGCTACAAGGGTATATAAACTTCGGTGTGCCAAAATTAGCTTTCTTTCTTGTTTTATTGGTCATTCTTATTTTTTAAACTTAAATTATTTCTGTATATTTATTTAAGATATTCAAAAGTATTAGTGTCAATAAAAGAACAAAATCATAATTAAATTATAATGTGTTAAAATCCCTAGTGTACTATTCTCTTGAACGCCACTGTGCTTTGAGCTTCGTAGTTGGTACTTTACATCTTAAACCGCCAGAAGTATCAGGCACTGTTACCCGGCTGGCTAGGTAACAATCCTAGGTAAAGAGCTCTTCTAACCGCTCCATTTTACAGGGTATTTCGACCGGGAACTGAGCTCGAAACAAACAAGAAATATATAACCCAGAGTCGAAGCTAATCCCTCCCGAAAGCTGCCCGCGAGCAACAACAATGAGGAGTCGAGGAGTCGCTATCGCCCACTCCTTTGGCCATTTGACGTAGGTTGACAGCTGTTTGCGCTGGCCAAACTTTATGGCTATTGATTTTGCTCCAAATTCCGAATCTGGGCGCAACAGTTTGAAAGTCGCAGCTTTCACTTTCGTGGCCAGAACCGAGGAATCACTCCTCCGCCCGCCGCAGCTTCAGTGTTGTGAGTTGCGTGGCCCAACTGCGCCTGTCCGTTGCCTCTGTGTTAGTGTGTCATAGCGGCGCCTGCGCCGGATTTTCGTGCGGGAGAAGCGGAAAAGCTGCGCCGCAACAGCCTGTTGCCGATGTTGGCGGCACTGCTCCTCCCCGAGTGCTCGCTTCCAGGTGGCGGCGATGCCGAATGCACTGGAAGAGGACCTCCCCGCGCCCACTCACTCTCCGCGAGACCTAGGCAATGACCATGCACATGCCTAGGCGTCGCAGTTGGCTAAGCGAATTAATTTGATCACCCGTCCTCTCAGGCGAGCTGCATGCTAATGCCGCTTTAATGAGTTCTGTTTCCGCCCAAGAGCTGGGATTACGCAGTGTCACAGGCGGAAGGCTAAGCACACACTCACTAAACGTTGAGCTTTGCACTTTGACTTTGCGCAAGAAGGAGAATGGGGAGGGGTGCGTCTAGTGCCTAGTGCTTGCAACAGGTTGCCAATGGCATCCGGCGCTCTAAAAAATACGCCCCAGAGTGCGGCCATTATTATTCAGAGGACGGGAAGCCATTTTGTATGGCAAGCATGAATGTAGGCAATGAAAAAGTGCAGCCATAACGCGCAGCATACTTTGCGGCTTTTGAGTCTTATGAATGGATTCCTTGAAGTTATGTAAATTCCATTTAGAATTGCTTTTAACAAAGCTTATGAAATATAAAAAAAAAGGTAACAATCAAGCATACATTTAATACATTTTAATATATTGATTTATATTAGGTTCAAGCAAAAAATCATTTTCACAGAATATTCACAAATACTAAGGATAGACTTCACGTTGTACCGATTAATTAAATAAAATTACTAAAAAGTCTTCTACAGATCAAATACAAATTACAAAATATTACTGAATATTAAGACATTTATAAAACAGCAGGGACCACAAATATATAATGTCAATAATTGTATTACTTTTAAAATGAGGGACAAATTAAGTAAATAAAATTGTTAGTAAATAAAAGTTCGTAATTGTAATATGTCATAAATTCGAAATTATTGTTTTAAGAATTGCATAAAATATCGCTATTTGAATGTTTCTATTCTGTTTAATATACTTATCGGTTCAATGTTTTCAAAAGTAGATAAGAATTTTGTTACATTTTTCGGATATCATTCTCTAATATCGAAATGTTAAGGTTAAATTAGATATTTTAGGTATTTATAGTTTCAATCCATGTGTAACTTTTTATTTTCAGTATGAACACTTCTTCCCAAAAGCAATAATAACAAAAACACACCAGTAACTTCTACATTTAATGTAAATCTTTATTTATTTCATCTCTTGAGTGTGTAAATTTTGTTGGTATTCATAGTTATTATTTGGTAATATAGTTGCAGGCCTTTTCTTTTCAATTTGTTAGCGAGTATCTAACTATAATAAGTTGAGGCAAAGTTGCATTCAAAAATTCCATACATAAGTAGTTCTCAGTTTGAGTTTAGAATATGTACTCGTGTCACTGTGTGTTGCAACAGTTTTCAAGTCAATTTCATAAGATAAACACAATTTGGATTTATGCCATAGATATAGTTCTTGTTAAGGTATGAAAATGAACAAACAAAAGTCGAGGAGTTTTCAATATCTGTTTTTTGATTCTTTATTTTTTGTTTATTAACTATAAATTTTCGTTTTCTTATTTTACGCTCGCTGTAAATACAATTTCTAGTCCGATTTCGAGCTTAGCATGAGTTAGCCTTTTGCTTGTGTGTTCAGTGTGTGTGGTGGCGTGATGCAATGTGGGATGTGTATGAGTGTGTGGCCAAATCAGAGAGTTGTCAAAATAGCCTACTTAAAATTTGGTTAAACGCTAATTTACACAAGATACAAGCTAGGTAATTAGAATTATGCTTAAAAAACAGACATTAGCACTGTAGCTTATCCACTAGGGTGATGTGTTGGTTAGAGTTTCTGTAGTTTTATGTAGTTGTGACGGATTTGAGTTTGAGTGAGGACCTCCTGTCATCACCATCGTCAACATCATCGGTAAGGCAAGTTTAACAGACGGCAAAATGGTAACAACAAATGTATGTTCGGCTTAGTGACGGTTGCTGCTGAATGCTCTCTAAAGGTTCTCTATGTACAATAATTTCGTATGATTCGTAACGCTTAGATTTTGGTTTACAATTCAAGTCTAAGTCGAAGGCACTGATTCTCTACGCGGCTCTCAAGTCAATATCAATATCTGTGGCTGGCTGCAAGTGGGTCTATGTGTGTGTGGAGGAGGGGCGAGGTGTGACGAGTTCGCAACAACAACTGTCACCGATGCGTTCGAGTCTAGGTGTGTGTGCACATAAAAATAATAATACATCATAATAATTACTAAAATGTAATTGAAATACGATTGGTTTTACATTTTGTTTATTCACTAGTACATATAAAATGTGCATGAGAGTGTGTGGGGTGTATATTTGGGAATTTCTTCAATCTCTTGCTTTATCTTTAGTTGCTTCTCCTTCTGACTTCTCACTAGTTTTGATTCCTTCGATTTTACTGTTGCCTGTGGGTGATCTTTAATTTATTCGCTTACGGTTCGCTTATGTCGTAACTATGAATATGAGATGAGTTTGAAAGCAGATTTTGCAAATGAGTTTTCTATATATTTATTCGCTTGCGCTAGTGTGTGTACAATGATGCATGTGTGTATGGATGTGCTTGGTTTGGTTCAATAATTTAATATAATTTAAATATGCTTCGTATTTAGTGTTGCGTTCGGCGCCAGTTTAAACAATACGTAATTTACGTTAGGCCTTTGCTTACTTACTGGATACTAGATAAAGCATTCGATGTAACATAAACTTGCATAGATATAGATAGTTGGATAGGATAGTTGGAGGCGATGGATAGCTGACCTATGCCTAATAGCAGAGAGTTACAATTATTTCTCGCCGCGCCGGTTGCAATTTAATTTATACATCGAAAGGGGGCGCTCTCTTAGACTAACATTCAATTAGCATAGCTTATAGCAAATCATAATACGATATATATGCATATATTTATTAATAGTAATCTGTGTTTGCATTCAACACAATATTTATGCTTCTAAACGCACAAAAAACAATTTTAGACAAAAAATAAATGGAAATAATAACATGAAGAAGGTATAGTAGGAAAAAAGAGATTTGAGTTTTACAAAAACTATGAATCTACTCGTACAATATATATCGTAGTCGGTACACAGTATATTTATATATATATAAACGATATCGTTAGTGTGTAGCGTATGTATGGTAATAATTATCATTATAACATAGAGTTCAGTTTGTGAGAGCACCTGCCGTGTCTCTCTCTCTCTCCCTCGCTGCCAAGTTTCTTATGGATCTTTTCAGTAACTTTCTCTCGAATTTTACTTTTTTGTGGCTACCAGTTAAAGTTGTGGTGCTGGGGATCCTCGATCGTTCGTTGCGGATGTGGGGCCTATGGCGTCTTCAGCAGGAGGATGTCTTTCTTGCGCGTGCGACTGGCGCTGGCATTGAGCCGCTGATAGAAGTAATTCCGGCCGATCTTTCGCTGCAGCTTATAGGACTTGCCCGCCAGGAACCGGGTGATGTCCAGCACGTAGTCGTGCACGTCCTCGTGGTCCTCGAGCAAATGTATCGATATCACATCGATTTTGACTTTGTCGAAGGGCAGCGTCTGCAAAATCTGCAAGCCAAAAACATAAAACCGTTTAGCGAAAGTGTTGACGAGAGTTCAGACGGCCACTCACCTCCAGCTCATGCCCTTGCACGCCCAGACTGAGCAGATCGTATTCGGTGCGCTCACATGCCAGCATGATAGTGTAGAGCGGAAAGCATTTCACACGCGAGTTGAACCACGAGGTCTCCTCGTCGTGCAGACTATTGATGCGCACATCCTCGTTGTGTATGGTAATCTGTGAATAAAATAGCGGACAAGTTAGTCACTGAACTGAAACATTAACTTGGAACTATGATCTTTTAACTATTATACAACATGTTAAATTACGATTTTCTTCCCCATCTTCGATGCTCCGATGAGTAGTAGGACTTACCTCTTTGGGATAGGTGTTGGGTGAGACGCAGGCGTGCACCACCTGCATGCGTGCTCGCTGTGCGTTTTGCTTGCGCAACGTGAAGTACCAGCGAGGCTCCGGCTCCACCAGCACGCCCATCCAATCCAGGTGCTCACTCAGCCAGGGCGCCGTGATCAGATGGGCCAGTGGCCCGCTCAGCGACTGGATCACCGCACCATTCATCTTTCCGCCAACCAGATCGGCTACATAGTGGGCCAGCTGATCGGCTCCACTGCCGCTGCTGTTGCCGGCAGCCACCTTTGGGGAGTTGGGTAGCGGCGGTCCCACACCCACCGCTGCCGCCGCCGCAGCGACCTTGGGCGATGCCTTGCCCAGGTACTTGCCCATGTGGATCTGGCGAAGGAATTCAATGAGTCTAGGATCGTCTTGCGCAACCCCATACAGCTCGTAGTCGCGCGACATATTCAGCCGAAACTGTTGATGGCGGATCTCTGGAAAGGCGAAAAATCGAAAGATGAATTAGTTGGGAGTTGGTGTGGTGGCGGTAATTGGATTTAATTAAAAGTTGTTGCACCACTGGAAGCATGGCGTGTGCGGCTCCAACTCTGCCACGCTCCGCTGCCAATTGGGGCGCATTGACCACATTTGCATTGGCAATTGGGAGCGCCTCAAATGGAGGAAACTGCTGGGCAGTGTATCTAGGGTTTTTCTGCAATTCTTTAAAAATTTGAGTGGTATATAATTTTTACGAATTTTAAATAAAAGAAATACTTTAAAATATTTATTTGAGAGTTTTTTATATTGATAAATGTTGTGCGATATAAACCACCTGCTGAACTTGTTTAGTGTTAGCTAAAAAGATTTTTTTTAGCTTTTTAATATGTATATAAAACAAATAACTAATTGGGTGCAAGAAATATAATAATCAATTCGACTTTAACTTATCCTTCAACCGTGATAGGAAGAACAGTGAAGTCAAGGCCATAAAGTATTTAGCCAAATTTTAGGCAAAATGCCATGACAGGTTGGCATAAATTGTTGCAGGTGAAAGTGGAAATGGGAAAAGGAAAGTAAAAAGGAGGAACAGGAGACCCCGTAGAAGGTCGAGCGGTGGAAACTGCCACTTGGCAGCAGCGACGACGACCTCGCCATGAAAGCGGCTCGACTCGGAATCGGATTGGGCTTCGGCTCTTGGCCGCTCTGGGCCGGCCCATAAAATATAATGAGCGCACGGCCTTTGATATTTAGCACATGACCCCATGATACGAGTATCCTCCTCCTCCTCCCTCCGAAGCCCCACCATCTAGCCCGGTTTCCCCTCGGGCACCGGCACCGTCACCGCCTCCGTCACCACTTGACTCATGGCAAAGCCGACCCGGCCCAACCTGTCCATAAACCTTAGCAACAAAAAGCCAACGATTGGCCGTAGTTTTGTTTTTAGTCGCCACATTTCAGACACATTGTGTTTTATTTGCTTTTCACACTTTCCTTGTGCCAATTTCCACTTTTTGTTTCGTTTTACCTGGCCTCCGGCGAAACAAATCGTAAAAGCCCAAAGAAATTAAAGTATATCTCAAATGTACTTGTGGCAGCTGAAGACACAGGAAAGGTTTCCACAAATGCCAAGGTTTGAAAATAAAAAACGTATACTTGTGTTTTCGGAAGAATGCACAATTAGGCTTTAATAATCTTAACATACAAAAGGTCGAATTGGGTAAAAAGTAAGTGAAACTACAAGAATAATTCCCATTTAAACTTAAAAATCAGGTCATTCTTTAAAACATTATTTTATTTTATTTTCTACTTCATAGTCTCCCTAAAATCCGAACAAATTTAAATTATGAGCTAAGAGTACATAAATAAGAAAAGATGGCGTGGGCTAAAAGCGTGGCATCCATCCCGTCAAATCGATCTGCCGTTTCGGCTACTTATACGTCATTAATCCTACCTCTCCGGTTCGTTAAACGAATTCACATCGTTATGGCCGCCTCACCCAAGACCAAGTCGTAAGAATATACATATACAAGTATTTTATTTTTTATTATTATTTTTCTGTGTCCATTCAACGCAAATGTGCCATGCAAATTTTGAGGCGAAAAGCCAGCTAAAACTTTTATGTTTCGGTCACAAAATGGCCATAAAGTTTATTATAATGCATATACAGCAACCAACTGATGGGCTGAAAGCCATGGCAAAAACAGTTGTCGGCCATTATAGACAACAACTATAATTTAGCTGAACGGAGACATTTTTCTGTAATTTCCCAGACGGTGGTTGGTGGCCAAGTGAAAACTTGCACTAATTAACGCCCAAGCCCCCGCCCGTGGCAAACCGATCTTTGGTAGAGTAGGGAAAGTGCCGCGTTCGGTTTGAAAATTTATGCGGCCATTAGTTGTGGAAATCTGATAGCGACGGATTGATGTTTGGGTCTCGCATTACATCGTCCGATTAGAAGTTAAATGAATTACCTTATCATTTGTCTACCAGCATACAATCCCAGCCCAAAACGGAACCCTCTGCGAGGAGATCCATGCCACAATGATCGTGTGCCTCCGACAGCTGTGCAATAAAACCGCTTAAACCGTTAAATGCGAACACATGTAAATCCGATAAATAAACCGAAAATGAAAATGAAAATAAAAGCGAAAGAAAAGAATGCTTGGGTCCTTGGTAGGGAAAAAATCTGCCCTCGGGCGCAGCAATTTCGGTGTCAAAAGCTGACATTTCTAATTTGCACAAGGGGTCGTCCGTCGTCCGTCGTCCGTGGTCCTTTCGTTCAGTTTCGGGGTGGGCAAGACAAATGACAGGGCAGGCGCTCAGGGCTCTGGGCTCCGGCTGGAGCCCGAAAATTATATTCAATGGCGGCAGACATTACCCGAAAAAGGAACGTTTAATTGCGGTTAAGCGGCGGCAAACTTTAAGTCGTTTTGGTAACTCGTCCTGAGGCGGCCTCTTATTCAGATTACTCAGGGGTAGCACAAGTCCAACTCGCCCTAAACAGTGCACACGCCCTATTCAATAATTTAACAAAGGCGGGCACAGGCAGGCCAGCATATATAAAGAGTCCAAGGAGAGAGTGGGGAGCGAAAAGTAGAACCCACAACTTTTATACATTTTCAATTACTTGTAAATGTTGTAAAAACAGAAAGAAATTTTTAATCAATATACATATTCTCATATTTTAAATGAGTTAAGTATCTTTGTCTTCTAAACGCCAAGCTGTTGCTTAGAAGATTACAAGATTTATTGAAACATTACTTTTTAAATTAATTTATACTGAAACGTAAAATTTATATACCATTTTCTCATGGGAATTTCCAAGAATTTATATGTGTATAAAGCCAATGCAGAGATCATACTTGTGCAAGAAATTTTCAAGTAATTTCTTTGGAATAAATTATTAAATTCGCGTTTTAAAATCCTCTCACTCTTAATTTTAAGTGTAGAGCCATAGAAATACCAAAAAACTTTATCGTTGCCGTTTGTTTGCTTTTGTTTTGTTTGGGTTTTTGAGGGCACTGCGACGTTGCTGCTGTCATCGTCGTCGGGCAATGTTACCCTTGTTGTGTAATACCGGGATCTGGAGTTGCGTGTCCGCCCGGGGGTTTCCTCGCCTAGTTCAGTTATTGATTTGCGCAACGATTCCATTCGGTTCAAATCGGATTTGCTTGTAATTGCCTGTTTGTCGCTATTCAAAATGGCCTGTTTCCAGGCTGATAACGACGAATGTTCCTACACATTATTGGTACCAATGTGCCAGGTCTTGCATGCGCCAGCAGAATAAGCCACAAAGGCTCTGATTTATTTCGCAAGTGAGTGCAGGTGTGAGTGTGAGTGAGTGGGCCTAATCTAAGTGGGTCGGATCTTAATCACCTGCCTCTACCTGCCTGTATAGCACATTTAACTGCTGCGAAATGCAAAAGACCAATACAGGGCAAACTTTTGCATCACGGGATCAGGTGTGAAATGCATTCAGGGGGAGGAGAATTGGGACACGTGGAAAAATAGAATAGGGAAAACTAAGGCACAAAAATTAGGGAAAAACTTGAACAAATAAAGCTGTAAACTTTGCTAATAGTTGGACTTCAAAGTATAAGAAAACATTCTCTCAAAAGGGGTTTTACTTTCTTAAAACCCCTTTGATCTTTTAATATTAAAAAAAAATGTCATTTCATATACTGCCCTGCTCCTCTGATATATTAATCAATTAAGTGCTTTATAATTTATTAAGTGACTTCTTTCAAAGCAGATAAATCATAACTCCCTTACGAATTAGTACAAACGAAATAAAAAAGGTGTTGACCATAATTTTAGGCACTCCAGCTCGCAGAAGTGCCTCAATTATACAGCAAGATTAATGGCGTCAGAGCACTCAACATAACATAATATATGACCCCTTCGGCAATGTGGCAAGAAACCTTTAGCATAATAAATGACCCTGTTTTAATGTGTTAAACGCTCCTCGACCATTTATCAACCCTGATTGAAATATCTCTCAGCAAAATCCCGATAAAGCAGACACACAACGACTTGAGGTGCAGTTCGTACAAGTATTAACCTTATCGCCGGGCAATTTTTCCAAAGGAGAACACACACGACGCGGTAAGAAATGGCGCAGCAATTGCCATTGCCAGAAGGAGGGTTGCAAAACCGAAAGCAAAACCCGAGACCCACATGCGGGTGGTGAGTGGCACAGGGAAAATGAGCCCAAGAAGCGGTATACAGTCATGGCGCATGCTGTGATAATGCCATTTGAGCTTTGCTTTTCAAATTGAGCACTCGCTGCGCTTTTGACGTGCTGATCATCTCCGACGGAGCCACGAGCGCAGCCATCAAGCCACCACTTGCACCACACCGACCATGACACGCAGTCCAGACGACGTCGCTGCGGGGGTGGATTTTCTCCACTAATATTCCACCGATTCCACTGGGGGCCGCCATGCAACAATGTTGGCAACTGCTGCACACGAAAATTATGAATCACAAGGCAAACTAAGCGGCGGGGGCGGATTTGTGGGAGGAGGAGGAGGAGGGGCCTGAATGACATCCGGTGGCTGTCAGGGGAGGTTATCACTGCACTTGGAGAAAACTACCAGGAACAGAAGGAAGAAATGATTAAGGAAATTACAAATTATGTTAACTACAATGGAATTCAAGAGCAGAGTCCAGCTATAAGTCCACAAAGATCTTTTTCTAGGCAAACAAACTTCAAGCAAAGCCTTTGTAGACTATTCTATTATATAAGAATATGTAATTCCTATCTGAATATATTTTCTTTTTTTCCAAGTGTACCT
This sequence comes from Drosophila jambulina, assembly GCA_018152175.1. Taxonomy (NCBI): domain Eukaryota; kingdom Metazoa; phylum Arthropoda; class Insecta; order Diptera; family Drosophilidae; genus Drosophila; species Drosophila jambulina. Next base: position 22,818,602 of record JAECXH010000114.1, on the reverse strand, counting down.
TAGCAGCGGAGTAATTCAAAGTAGTTAAAACCGCTTAGAATTCGCCAGACGAAAGAGGGGCTTGGTTCCCCGCTGGAAAACCTCCCTCTAAACTCGCTGCGTGCTTAACGGGAATTAAGTCATTAGTGGTAGTGTTTGTGTCTGTGCGCAATGGAGTTCAAGTTGTAAATTTCAATTAAAGTTGCAATTTGCAAATTGTCACCAATGGTGAGCAGACGACAGTGACGACGACATCGTGTAATCACCGCAAGTGTGAAGATAATGCCGTCTTAACATGATTAATGCTTTGACCTTTGGGGGCGTGTTCAATACGGAATGCAATCATGGTGATTATGCAGAGAGAGAAATATAGGTAAATGAATAAATGAATGAATGAAGAATTATTTATGCAACGTTAACTTTTATTAACTTCACACAAAAAACATCAGTAAGTATCTTTTTTATAGTGTGCACCAATCCACATGTGGGCTAGTACGATTTTGGGTATACTGTCAAAGGTAAGGCTAATGACACTGCACCTGAACCCTGCACACCTCTGCACCCGGAACCGGCACCCTTCGACCCACTGAATAATAACAACAGGCGAAGTGCGGCAACGCTGGCCAAAAAAGGCGTGGCGTGGCGTGCGAGGATGGCAACAGTAGTTACCAGTTACTAGTTACCCTTTACCAGTCACCAGTTTGGTGAACGGAAAACAGTGAAAGCCAGCTAATCGATGACTTAGTAATCACGGGGCGTCGATAAGTAGGCTATGTTTGGATTACGACACAAAATGCCACAAGGAATGGGGCAGATCAATCAGAATTGGGTGACTGCTAATGAGAAGGGAAAAATAATTGAGGTTAGGCACGTGTCGTAGCATGTCACAACAAGCGATGACACTTGCTACTATTTTTATTAGAACCCGTTTCCAAAGTTACGACTTTTTAAACCAATTTGGCAAGTAGCTAAAAACCGTAAAACTTTGAAATGGCTAATCTTGGTAGTAAAATCGAGGTTCAATAAACTCGCCATATGAATAGCGTTTAAAAGTGGTCTGGGGAAACCAGAAAGAAAGAAAGGAATTAGTATTGATTTATTGTTACACACAGAAACCAGCAATTAAACATTTAACCCCTTTAAGGAAACTAATTTACAAGGCCCAAAATCTCAATCATTAAACTGATTGGAAAGGTTAGTAAAAAATAAGTTTTAATTCTTAAGTAAATCTGTATTCTTTCTATGTAATTATTGACGAGCATTGTAATTAGCATTTAATTTTATACAATTAAAGAAATATTGGTAATTACTGTAACCTTTTTTGTATTCCTATAATTATCTTTTATTTTGTGTTCTTTCTAGTTTCCTGTAAGTTTATCCCATCCTGTTCGACTGAATTCTCCCAGTGAAAGGATTATTGTAAACTCCCCATCTGCAATTACTTAAAACTCCGGATTACAAAATGCCGCCAAACTTCAAATGCAATTTCCTACTCCGAATCGCTCCCCGGAGAATATGGCTCAGAAGTGCTTCGGTCATTGCAACAATCAAGTCTGGAACGTGACTCTTACAACAAACCCGGGGATTTGATTGTGGCGGACCATCATCGCCGCCACTATCATCATCATCGTCATGAGAAATGAAAGAGTATAAAGAAATGGAAAACGAAACGCAGCATCGGCGTCGACCTCGCCAGAATTTGTAACAAGAACCGCGTAGGCCAGCACAAATGAGTGTGAGACTTGGAGTTCGGTATTTGGAATCTTGAGAGTCATGGCCCGAGGTTTATCAGGTCGGGAGGAAATAGGTCCGAGGTAGCCGACACACATTCCACACCGAAATTCAGAAAAAATTTGTCATTTTAATAAGCGCATTTCGGCTCCCTTTGGTTCTGTCAAGTGCATGATTTGAAGAAATTTCGGCTGCCACAGAGCTTCGACTGCTCTGAGCCTGAAACACCACCTCAACCATCCACCTTTGTGCCCCCGAAACGGAACGTGATCAATTTATACGCCGTGCCTTTGTTGGTGGAATAAGAAGGAATGCCTAATTTATGATTATTTTTGTTTATGAATCCGTTCGCTCGTATAAACCTAATAGAGCCATCAATGGGCCATAAAAATGGGGCTGTCCGGCAAGTGACACGCCCAACTGGCCACTGACAACTGGCAACTGCCAACTGCAGTGGCAGAGAGATATCCGAATCGGACCTTCTTAAAGTTCGAAGCCCATTCGAATCGAATCAAAAAGAGACCCAGCCCGGTCTAGGCGACGTGGCGACGAAAAACAAAAGAGTCGGATATTACAGTCAATAAGATGTTGATATATAACCCCTTCGGGCACTCAACTGAGCACATGAAATGACAAATTTATAGCCAGAAATCAGCGGCAATCATAATTTCGATTTTAAACCATTTTTATGGCAATAAACCTCAACAAGAAAAAATCAATAACGTCGGAGTCAAGCGGCGAATTTAATTACAATTTTTTTGTATGATGGATACAAATTTGTTAACAGAGTTAAAAGAATACGATTTCCAGTACATTTTTTCAGAAATCTACGATGAATTCGAATAGTATTTGTTATTCCAGCACAAGTAAAAGAAATGCAAATCAAATACTGCTCACTTGCACCCAATCAGCTGTGGAATGACGCTGTTAAATTTCCATTCCCTGAACAATTTGCATAAAAACTCGAAACGAGGATAGGAAGAGAAGTTGGCGCTACGGAAGAAGTCTTCGGGCAAAAGGAAGCGACCCCGGGAAAAAGGGACAGGCAAAAAGGCAACGTCAAAGCGAAAATTGCCAACACCCGAGTGGAATTTTAAAATGTTTCTCTAGAAGATGTGGATGTGGAATTTTTACAGCTGCAACAACAATGGACTGACATTGATTTTTTTCGGGTCTGGTCTGGTCTGGCCTGGTCTGTGTGTTTACTCTTAGTACCTCTCTTGGCCCTTAGTCACTCTCCGGGCTCCGGTGTCTGAGTCACCCAATAATACTCCGGCGGCGACGGCGCCACCGCTGCGATCCGTCAACGAGCTCACATCATATGCAAAACAATTTCGCTTGTAAGATACTTTCCGCTTTCATTGAGCGCCACAACAGCAACAAAAGCAGAAGGCAATACAAATTAAGCAAATTTATCTGTACTTTCTGTACTAGAAAAGCGACGAGATCGCTCGTACAGACCGGCATCCTCCATTCGGCAGTGGGATGTAATAACGTGGTCTCGGCGACATTGTCGCTCTGTGCAATAAACAAAATATTTTAGCGAATTAAAAGAAATTGCCTCATCCGACAGCAAATAATGGGGATAGATGGCCAAGCTAACTAAGATACATAGTTGATCTGATCAAATCCGAGTGAGTCATCTAATTCAAGGGAAGGCTGTTACAGATAGTATCTGATTCTTGCCTGGTATTCCAGTAGAAAAGACTTTTGTCCTATCATCAATCTGGTAAAGATAGCTTAAGATAGCTTGCGAATTATTTGCAAATAGCTTTTGTTATCGGAGAGCTCAAGAGGCACAAGTAAACAAAAAAAGGCGTTAAGGGGTGTCATCAACAAGATATTCTAATATTATCTAGTAAATATTTATTTATGATATGTCTTTTTAGATAATTTATATCCAAGTTATGGCTGATGAAAACTGCCTAGCATTTCATAGGTTCTTCCCAGTTGCTTTTCAAAATTTCCATCAAAGATTTAATAATTATGAAAGAGCTTTATCAATTATACGCACCTTGTTACCTACAAACACCTTCTATTTTCGCTCTTTTAGCTGCCTAACTAGCCGTAATGGCTCTTCAAACGATACTAACGATGGCTCTTACAAACTGCAATTAGATATTCCCGTGACGTTTGAGGCGGCTGCCTTTGAATTGGAGGTTCGGGAATGGGGCAGCACGTGTCCGGTGGCAACGTTTTGGGGCAATGACAACGGCAGTGGCAACACGAACACAAAACAGCGGCGACAGCTGCGATATTGCCTGTTGCCAAGTGCTGTTGCTGTTGCTGTATCTGCTGCCGCTGACAGGAAGCGCCACTGCGCCAGACAACAACGCTGCACACACGCCCACGCCAAAAAGATATTGGCAAAAAAATAATACCTCCACAAAGCACACTCATATTTAAGAGGGGAAAACACAGCGATCTATGACAAAAGATGCGCTGGAGACAGACTGGGGAGACCTGGGACTGGCCAGTTTAGATGACGCGTAAACTAATCTCAAAAGTGTGCCCATTACCGGGAAGGGACCTAAGCCCTAAGGACAAAAAGGAAGGCAAACACAGCCTACATCCGGTGGAAGAAGCCTCCGCTCGAAAAAATTGTATTTGAGAAGCCAGAACAGAAAAAACCCAGATGAGACATATGCCAAAGATATCAAATTTAAGCACGTAAACACACGGATAGGGGGTGTCCCGTCCTATGTGGCGGAAAGACTCACCTGTCGTGTCCATGTAAACAATTAACGTGGCAAAGACGGTCGCGAACGAGAGCAGGCACAGGGCAATGGGCAATAGCTGCCGATAGGGCGAGGGATTCAGTCGCGGATCGAGCTTCTTGGCCTTGCAGGATGCCGATGATCCAGATCCTCCAGAGCCGGAGCCACCTCCCCCCGCACAGCCCGCTGCCGTGAGGTGATGATGGTGGTGGTGATGATGATGCTGCTGGTGATGCCTGTGCGGATGCTGGGATTGCTGCGGAGATGTTCTCGCCCGAGACTCGCCGCCGCCGCCGCTCGACTTCTGGCAACAATGGAGCTGCTGCTGCTGCTGGAGCGGCTGGGGCAGCCTAGTTGGCGTTGACAGGGGCGAGGAGACAGTACTGACCGAGGGCGAGCTGATCACGCTGCTCAGATCGCTCTGGTCGCCACCGCCTCCGTCTTGGTGGTGCCTGCTCGTCGTCGTGCCTTTGTGGCGCTGCTGCACGTGATCCGTTTCGTCGGTGCCACAGTCTTTGGTTGGTTGCCGGATCGCCGCCTCCTTTTCCGTTGTAGTCTCCCTTTCCGGGTGGCCAAAGTTCACCTCGTCCACGTCCTCGCACTCTATGTCGTCGTCGTCGTCCACCGCTGCATAGTTGGTTCGCGCGGGCAGGGTTTTTCTGGACTCCGGACTGATGGCGGGATTGGATGAACTAGGTGTGATTTGCTGGTGAACTCTGCTCAGAGTTCCCGCTCCTCCTCCGCCGGCACAACTTCTACTCAATGTGAACTTGTTGGGTGTGGCCTTGGCGTGCCGCCTGCTCTGCGTCGCCAATCTCTGCTGGTGATGGTTACTGCTAGTGTTGTGCTCCTGGTCCTGCACCGCCGCTTGCTGCAGCTGCTCCACAGCCAGCGCTGGATGCGCCGAGAACACTTGCTGGGACATGGCTGCTCTGTACGTTCCGGTCCCGATTCCTCCTCGTTGAGACGGCTCCTCTAAGCCCGCATCCTGGAATAAAGCAGAAGGAGAGGGAGAATCCAATTAGTACCACACAAAAACTAATTTCATAAAGTGCATTGAACTGAAGCATCGTCTTCCCATCTCCAGCATCCTTGCAGCCAGCTCTCCATATGTCTGGCCGCCTTTTGTCTGCTCCTTTGCTCCTACTCCTGCTGCTGCTGCTGTCCCAACTCATTTTCATTTTTATGAATAGGCAAAAATACTTTCCGAAAAAAAAAAAAAGAATAAGCAGAGCCCAAAAACCCAGGCCCAGACTCGCGCTCGAATTCAAACTCGTACCCATAACCGAAGCCAATGCCGAAAACGAAAACGAACCCAAGAGCAAAAGTCGCTCCAAGACGGAGGCCCGAACCCGAAGAAGAAATTGAATACAAAACTCCACCACCTGTCAAAAATCGAGCGACTGCCAGACAAAAGCCGGGCGAGGGAACGAGGGAGCGATTGCCAAAGAATTTCAACAGCAACGCGAGGTATTTTGTGAACCAAATTAAAAAAGACACAGAACGAGAGTAAGCGAGATGGGCACCAGAAGAGGGCTGAAAATGCATTGCAGCGAGGCATGAGAATTATAAATGGAAAAACATTGAAGGCAACCGAGAACTGAGAACGGAGAACCGAGCACAGGGCACCGAGAAGACGGCGATCGAGGCGGGCACAGGGAGGAGGGTGCGGAGGCCCACAGGGGAACTGCCAGTCGTGTTGTGTACTAATATATGAACGTAAGACTATGGGGAGCATAAAGAGTTTACGAAAAGTCACCAGCTCACAGATCTAGAATTCTCCCTCCGTACTTTGGTTTTCCTTAAATTAAGTTGGTCTTAGGGACATTTTAATACCATAGGAAAATTCGAAAAATACCAAATTCCTGGTCTTCTGGTCATGGGAAGATTGAGAACATCTTTTATGTCTAGAATTTTCTTAATTTAGCTACAAATGTATGTGTTCATGGTGTGAAAAATATCTAAATTGATTTCACCAAATATAACAGTGTTACTCCTAATTCCTTGACCGCAACTGTATGACAGCCGTTGTAGTTGCAGTTGTAGTTGTAGCTGTAGTGGCGTGTACTTGTGCGCAGGCGCAACAGACGCGCGAACGAGAGAAGCCATGCTCGGCCCAAGCAGGAGTGAGTGAGATGGCAGGCTGTGCGAGCGAGTGAGCGAGTGGAATCGAGTTCATCAACTGGCAGTGGAAACAGCAGATGTTTTCCAATGTTTGGCGGCTGCTGCTGCTGCTCTCGGATCCCGTTCCCCTCTCAGCCCAGTAGCTCTGCTCGTTGCCCTGATCCCGAAAAAAGTACCAACAAATCTAGAAGAGATTTGTAATGGAGCGAGCAACAGGCTGAACCATGGAAAATTCATGATTATTTCCATGGATCCATAAATTAAAACCGATAAAACATATTTTCTATTTTAAATTTTCTCGGACTCATTGTTTTATTTCAAATCGTTTGCTATTATCTTCCAATTGTTTAGGATTCCAAAAGACAACTCCAGAAGAGTATTTGAGAGGCTATTTGTCTTGCCAAAGCTTTCATTCATGTAATTCTTTCTGTCTGAGTTTTTGCTTTATGAACCAAATCGGACTACGAGTATTTTTTGCTGAACCTCCTCTGGCTGGTTCTCGAAGCTCTTTTGTGCTCAGGGCAAGGCTGCCAACCCATCCGTCCAGCAGAATCGGAATAAGAATCAGAATCAGATCGCTGACCACAAGAAGAGGCGGGCAGAATGGAGGTTGCATTGACTTATGTGGATGCCGCCGCGAGGCATTCGCGCATTCATTATCCATTACGCGTGCGCCCTGGTCTCGGATCGGGCTTCTCGGATCTCTTCCCTATATACACCATCGGTCCCTCGGTTCCCCTTGGAGAGTGGAATATGTTTTGTATGTTTTGATTTGCTGGAATTTATTGAAACATATCCCAGCGAAGCCGGGTCTGCGAGGCCTGTGATTAAATGCCCTGCTGCTGCGGCGTCTCCTCCTGGACGTTCGTCTTTAATGATACTCTTCGCTGGGCATTCACATTCACCCGTTCGCAGCATTCGTTCATTAAACGATATGGTTCCTGGAATGTGCCGAGCTTAAATGGGCCCATCTGAGAGATAAGTCGAGCATTTGCAGGTTGCAACTGCATGTGGGTAGTTTTGAAGCAATAAAGTATCTGGAGGAGTTGTCCCTTTAATCGATGGCCATGAGACGGTGAGCGTTATTATTAAGCAGTTAAAAACATAAACTTAATTCATAGCTCCACGCTCTTTGTTTCAATTGAATTGAATTCTTTTTCCCACAACTATCAACTATTTAATCCTGTTCTACACACTTTCCAAAACGATTTACAGGCCATCGAACAATTAAGATGCATTTTCACAGTGAGCTCGAAGAAACTTCAAGTTTATGGACGCGTTTAATGGGCTTTTAATTCAGTAATTAGTTGGTTCGTCTTTGATTTGCAGTGCGTAAATAAAGCGCCATGAAATCGAATTGAAATGGAGCGCGGAAAGGGAGAGAAACCGAAAGATACGCAGTGTATCCGCTGGATACTGCAGGCGGTCGGTCTGGCGTGTGATTTACGGCTTGTCGCAGCGCATGAAATCGATCGATTTGAGAGAGCGTCAGACAAAAAACAAAAAATAGGAAATCAGAGGGAGCCGACGATGGCACACGGATGTATCTATGCATCTCTATAGCTATATCTATAGCTGTATATCTACAGATGTGTCTGTATCTCTATCAATAGCACTGTGTGCGCGCTTTTGCCGGCGTCGCTTTCATTGATGCTGCCCTTTTTTGTGTCTGCTGGCTGTCTGGGAAATTGTTGACTTGGCAACAGCATCTACATAGCGTCTATAGCCCCTTCTGTGACAGTGCCACCTCCCAAATGGCGCCATCGCAGAGGTCACCGAGATTCCAAACGAGGGGGATGGGCGGTTGAAAGATTTAGGGGCAGCACCAGAAGCCGGAGGAGGAGGAGCATGAGGAGCACGAGGAACATGACGAGCAGGAGGAGATTAAGGCCCTGCAATTTTGACCGTTTGGCGTTGTGCAACATATTTTGCGGACCCAATTCCAAGAATCGCCAAGCCAAGCTGAACAAACAACGAAATGAGGAGGGCAAATGGAAAAGGAAAGGTGAAACAAGGTGGCACATGCACAAGAAAAAAACATATGCCAATCTTGTCTTTTCACCTTTCACCTGGACAATATATTTCTTATAAAAGCATTCACATATTTCCAAAAATGTGTCGTTATTAAAATCATAAATTTCCAGAATAAAAGATCAGACAGAAAGCATTGCTAGTAACCGATTTCGTTGACATTTTCTGCAAGTGTAGAGGCAACAGCAGCAGAGGAAGAGCCACTGAGCGAACATGCCACAATAATGTTTTGCGGTTAATGATCGTGCGATGCGAGGTACGTTTAAATGTAACACGGAGCAGGAATGAGCCAGAGCGAGTGGAACAGTGCGAACGAGCTGGCTGGGACTAGCGGACGGCACAAGACATTTTGATAAAACATTTACAAACGCACTCAACCAGAACTCCATCATACCAACCACACAAAACAGCGCACAGTTAGAGGGAATGTGGAAGGTAGCCAGAGCCAAGTCACCAAGGAAAACAGAACCACCAGCAAATGCTACCAAACAAAACAAAAAAAAAGGAAAAAGTATAAAAACAAGAAGCGATGACGATGGGCAGCCAAGTAAGAAAAAGGCTGGCACAGCTCGTAGAATTATTCTGCTACGCTTTTAACCATATGGTTTATTTATACAACAACAAAAGGCACAAGAACAAGAAGTGCAGGGCAGGGCAGGCCAACAGCAACAGCAGCACCAGCAGCCACTCACCAACATTGGTAACACAACAAAGTGGCAGACAATAAAAATGCAATTCTAAAAAGTCCAGCAACAACAACCACTCGGTCAACGTTGCACATAGGAATTCTTCGTTTTATACACTTGGATCTCCAAGATCTCTTATGGCAAGGGGAAGGGAACGGAACGCGCCAAGCGATCTCGTTGATTACGAAAATTTTGTCGGGTTGACCAAGACGGGATTCTTTAAAAAATACACAATAAAAACAAAAATAAGAAAGGCAACGTTGCAGACGGGAACCTCATATTGATTTGTGTTTTAACAAACAATTCGTAAATCGGTGAATATTTGGCTTTAGCTAAATATTTAATGTGATTTGTTATAGAGCTTAAGTAATGTAAGGAAACATCTTTTAAAAACGATTATTTATATTCTTTTTCTCCTACATTTATTTTTTTTTTTTGCATTGCCGCTTAGCTTAAGTTCCCTTATTTAGCTGATAAACAGCAAAGGTAACTACCCCTTTTCATTTAGATAAGCCCGCAGCCAACTTAAGTGAGCCTCTCCTTGTCTGTCGAGGCGGTTCCCTAAAAAGTTGTTGAAATTTTCCAATTGTTTCAAGTACTCCCCTCCCCTGCCTTTTACACAAAGGTTTTTTTTTCCTTCTCTGATGGCTACTTAGAAATGAGCTCCGCCACGCTAAACGCGCTAATGAAAAAATTGCTTGCCAGGTAGGAGAAGGTATTTCGGAAATTTATTGGTAGCACACAGAAACGTGAAAAAATACAAAACTGCTGGCCAAATGTGTAGCATATGCTGCAAAGTGGTAACAGGGGCCAGGAACCTGGAACCTGGAACCTGTGTGGTCGTCGAGGCGGCGTTGACTTATCTTGGCTTGTTTATCGGCCAGCGTCGTCGGCGTCGTCGTTTTAATTGTTTGTGCCCAAGGCGTCGGCTTGTAGGAGTTGGCAGGACAGGCCAAGTTGGTTAACTTGGCCGGCAGCAGCTACAACAGTTATTTCAGCAAGTCGTTCTAGTAAATTAGCACATAAAAATGCGGCTGGAAAGTTGCCAAATAAAAGGCGGCAGTGGCACCAGCAGTTGAGGAATCTAGGGTAACTTGAAAATGGCAAATGTTTGCAGCCGCTGCTATTTTATTGCATTTGCCTTTGCCTTTGCATGTTGGGAATTTATTACCAAAAAGCGGCAGGGGGCCAAGCCCAAGAGGAGAACTGCCCCGGGATAGGTCTGTTGGCAGTTGGTCCTGTTCCCGGACAGATGGCGTGTGCCAGGACTAAGGAGGAGCTCTGCAAGGCTGCCTGCAAAATGCAATTCATCGCGTTGCATGCGACAATTGGCGGGTTACTTTGATTTCGCCAGGGAATCTATACGAGGTCCAAAGGGAAGACCCCCACAGGGAGCCCCAAGGAACCCCAAGGAACCCCAAGAAAGCCGAGAAACCCCAGCAAACTCAGGAAGCCAAAAGCGCTTATCTTAATGAGAAGTTGACGTGTCTGCCTGCCAGCCGCAATACAGACTAAGTTGAGGCACGAAAATTGACTTAATGTGCCGCATTCAACCGGCGGCAGCTGCCCGAAAAATATTTGTGCGCCCCAATAAAATTGTGGGAGTTATTTGGCCAATTACGCCATAAACTTCGCCCATTGATTGTTTACTTTAGTCGCTCCCTAACTGTGCGCATCTGGAGCAATAAATTGCATCTATTGATGATGAGAGCTTCATTTGTTGTTGACTCCAAGTATAACAATATTTTGCCTTGGATATTGGGCTCTCGCTCTGTTTGTTGATATCCAATGACATTTGTTTAGAGTGGAAAACTCGATTGCATCTCTATTATGTTTTTAATTTATTAGTGGCGTAGCATCTGGCCGATGGGCCATTGAATATATTAAATATGAGCCCAGTTGCATAATCGTTAAAATAATCCAAGAACACTTCCGCAATTAACAAAGTTAACTGCAAATTACAATCGCCGCTGGCCAGCGGCGTAATATGCAATGTTCATCTCGGCATAATTTCGCAATTAAATTGAAGTCCATAATCTATTTCACATCATCGCAGTCAATTGCCAGCGCGTACTCGCATTTCCAGGGAATCAGAACGTTATATTAATTTGAACCCCCGATCCGTATCCATCCACGAGATCTTCACGCCGCTGCTGACGTGACTGCAGCCAACCAAAGCTCAATGAAGCGGAGGCAGAGTGGGAAAACAGAGATGCATTAAATACCCCAAGATACAGTAGTCCCTTCCAGGAAGATTCGTAAAATTTCTGGCAATTAAAGGCGCCTACGAACAAATTTCTGTGACTGTTAAGCTTGTTTAATAATTCTTATAAATATTTTAAATACTTTAAAAGCTTTCAGTTTCCACTTTCCATAGATTAAATGTTGGTCCCTAACCAGACTCCACTGTACTCGATATGCAAATGGGGAAGAGATGCATCGCGTAATGAGCATCACGCACAAGATCCATAGAAATGGATCAAGAGCAAGAGCAACAGATACAGATACAGCTGCAGATGCAGAGATACGGATACAGATGCAGCAACTACAACAAGTACGCGGGTCAAGCAGGTACAAATGCAACAAGCGCTGGCTCGGCTGATTAGAAAGAGAGCGAGGGATTTGTTGGAAACATAAACAATATTTGATGGTATTTGTTGTTGCTGCTGCTTTTTCCTGATCATGAGAATGAAAATGAGCATGGTGATGATGATGACGACGAAGCGTCGACGGTGGCGGCTGCTTCTTGTGTGTCTACACATGCATGACGAATGGGAAGAGCCCTGGAGAGCGGCGATCGGAGAGAGGAGAAAACATAGAGAAAGACTGGCATAATAATTCACTTAATCAGGCTTGAGCGGATTTACCCAGTGAACGAGCTAAGGGAAAGAAAGAAAAAAGCCGAAAGCGGCAGAATTGGCCCAAACCAGATAATAGACAAATTGCTGCTGATAAAGCGTCAGCAACAGCAGGCAGGAAAATCGTTGAAAAATCGAGGAAAAACGAAAGAGATTGAGCCGTGCCCGGCGGTAAGTGGATGCGGGTTCGTTTCGGGCAGGTGAAAAATGAAAATTGAGATTATGTTTAGAGGGAAACCCTCAGCCTCGTCCTCACTCCTACTCCTCCGCCAAGATCTTCAACCACTAGCAGACTTCACTTTACTTCGCATCTCGAACACATGTCGCTCTTTTCACATTTTTCCTTTTGGGCAGAAAACGGAAGAAGACTTTGCTATGCATGAATGGGCAGCAAAACAAAAGGAAAAGAAAAATGTAAAGAAAAAGAAAAACACAAACCAAGAAAACTCAAGTGGAAAATTTTCACCAGGATGAGAGAGATCCGAAAGGCAGAGTTTCCGATCCACCGGATTGGATTGTGTGTTTGCATGTGCATTTCGGTTTCGGTTTTTGTTTGCAACACGTCCCACTGCATGCCATGTTGCCTGACTTCACATTCAAATGGCATGACATTTCACATTTCTGGATGGATTCCGAATTTAAATGGAATTGCTCAAATTGCAGCCGGAGTTTGGCTCAAAAAGATAATGCAGGGATTTACCAGGAAATAGTCCCCATAGCACTTTTTTGATCAGCAGTTAAGCATTTTGGAGGAGTGCTGGGCACAGCTCTTATTTAAATATTAAAAAAAATGTTACTCTAAAACTGATCTATAGTTCTTAAAGAAGACAGATCAGGTAATTTAGTAAGTACCTCACAAATCAGTAAATACATTGTCATTCACCCCTGATTCACCGAAAACCCAACTGGATATTTCAACCAATTCAATCCTTTTAACATAATCCTCCCTTAACCAGGTCTCGAACGCCATTTTTGCTTGCGAATAAGAGTTCATGCATCGATTGCATAAATCGCAAAAGCGCCAGGAAACCGAAGCCAGCACACAAATGGCAATAAATGTCAGTCAAAGTGCAGAGAGCGGGCAAAGGAGGACCCAAGGAGCAAGGAGCAGGACGCTGAGGGCGCAGGGCACTCGCAATCGAAGTCAGGTCGTGTCAATAAATCGAAATGTAAACTCAATTTACAAAATTGAAATTGAAGCGGGCCGCACGCAGAGGGTTAAACGCAATGCGATGCCAGCAGGGAGCGGCGCACCTGCGCACAATGTTCTGTCCTGGACGGGTCTTCAGTGCTGAATGGGAAGGACTGAAGGCATGGATTTTATCCTCTGTGACTTGGGTGGCGAAATCAAAACAAGTGAAAAAAGAAGCACAGCTAAAAACAGGCTTAATACTACATAATTACTTTTGAAAACATTTATAATAATTTATTTCTCAGACTTTTAGCCAAAGTTTCTATACATTTCTTCCAAATAAACAAATACATATAAATATAAACCCTGCAATATCTAAAAGTGCTAATACCAAATGTACCACTGTACTGCCAAAAACGAGGTGTGTGACCTTTTTCTACGCTTTTGGCTTTGTAGTAACTCTGCTTTTCTTCATCGTTTTCAGTTTTTTCTGTTTTTTAGGTTGACGTGTGCGAAGCATTAAGTAAAAGCAGCAACAACAACAAAGCGACTATGAAATTCGCATAAAAGTCTGGGAAAAGTAAAACGGTTTACGTGCGGATTACAAAAGAGCAGCGGATGGGCGGTCGGAAAGCAAAACTAAATAAACCGGGAAAAAATCAAATAAAACAAAACTCCATTTTCGCAACCCGCTCGTTCGCTGCTTGCATACATGCTATGCTATACTACTATATACTATATACTTCGGATATATATAGTGGGAAATCCGGGGAGGCACGTGCGTGGTTCCCGGCACCATCTTCAATGGAGGCATTCAACTCTGGTCAAGCTGTGGCATGGGTGGGCGGCGTAATTAGTGGAACTTCCACCAGGTGCCTCGGGCGGTGTCAGCCACAGAGTTGCACCCTAATTTGCCAAAAATGATGGATTTGCTTTATCAATTTTTGGCTCGTGTGACGGCCCCCCAAAAGGGCCATGATCATGGGTTCTTTGGGAGTGATGTGGGTCTCGTACCCGAACCTGTGGCGCATTGAACCCAAACGAAGGGCTGAGAGCTGAGTGTAACCAAGCGGTGCAGCATGTGCAGCGGCTTGTTGCAGGCGGCGGCAGCAGGAAGCCAACAAATTACGGCCGAGCCACTCATCATCAGGTGGTGCGACACGTCGAGTGATTGAGTGCACAGAGAGAAAAATAATCTTCAATTTAGAGATCCTTGCAGATTTAGTATTGAGTATAAATATAGTTTACTTAAAATAATTTATTTATAATGGCTTATTTTTTATTCTCCTATGTTTATCGATATTAAAACAAAAACCCTCGCAAGTTTGAAAAGAACACAGCAAAAATGGAATTAATTTCAGAAGCTCTTAGTAATTTTGTAGAACTTGTTCTCGGTGCATTAACGAGTAGAACAAAACTGAGTGACGAGTTAGCTTCGGTCGGCGGTAATTTAGTTCAACTGCCAGCCATGACACATTTTTACGGGCCTTTCTGGAGCGAAACGAAGAGACCGAGTGCCCCTCCGACTATCTCTGCTCTCCTGCTCTCCGGCCAGTAATTGAAATTGAAGTTGAGGCAAAATGGCGACGTTGCTTTTAATTGAACTTAAGCTGTACTAACGGCACATTTCCCAGCTAAAAAACGCTTTTCCAACTAACTTTGGCCACATTTAAATGTCTCCTTTTGTGCGTTGTCATTGTCATATTTATATGATTGGAGGCGAGGAGGTCTGCGTTATCTGGCTGGAACGTGGAACTTGATTTTTCGGGGCGGTCGAGGGAGCCCCTCCCCAACTCTTAAGAAGTTGTTAAAGTTTTACCACCGCAAACCGGCGAGGAAAGAGAGAAAAAGTAAAGGAAAAGAAATAATAACCATAACAAAACTGAGAAAACTTTGACGCTGTCTTCCAGCTCTATCCCCCCAGTCCTCCCCAATTCCCTGCTGCTTTTCCCTCCACTTTATTTTTGTTGTGCTGAAGACTTCTTCCGACTTTATTTCGTTTGGTATCCGTATCATTTCCTACACAACACACCTTTTCTCCATCCATCCATCCATCCATCTCTCTCGGTCTTTCCTTCTTCTGCTGCTTCTTGCTTATTTTTTCCGCTTTTGTGGTATCCCGTGCTAGTGATTCAAAGGGTATATTGCATTCGTGCAGCTTTTGGTTACATATAATATATATATTAAACCGATTTATTCTTGAATCCGCCTCTTATTTTAGGATTTAAAATGTTTTTAATGTATTTATAAGATTATCCAAATATTACCCAATATCTTACGATGATATATAAACGGAATTGATTTTAATATATGCCCTTTAAGTACCCAGTACCCCGTAGTCGGGGCACTGGAGACTTTAGCGATTACCCAGGCTATGTTTTTGTTTTGGCAGTCACAACTTCTTTGGCTTTGCCATTGAATGGAAGAGAGAAGAATCCAACTTGGCTCTGTGGTCTAGAAAAACTTGTAACCACAAAAGTTTGTATTTCAAAGCAACCACACTGTGATTCTTCGTCATCTACCTTTTACCTTCAGTTTTCCCCTCGCCTCCTGCTTCTTTTTCTTGGTCGCTTTATTTGTTGTGGTTGTTGTTTTGGGGACGGCGACACTTGGATATCTCTTTTTTTGGTCGGATTTCTGTATCTGTGCGGTTCATTGTTATAATTATGGGAATTATTATTGTGGTTTTCACTCGGCTTGGTTTAGCTTTTTTCTTCTTTGAAGAGGGAACTGAGAACTGGTTTTTAAACACAAGAAGAACCAACAATTTTGATGTAATCGATAAGAAAAGTGTCTGGGAACCGTAAGTTTTGGGCCAATTTCATTATTTCCTCCCGAAAATGTTGAGACAATTCGAGAAATCGGAGAGATGTTCATCAGTAAATTGCGAATTAATTTTTGGATAGTCCATTGAAATGGGTTGTTTATTTAAAGCGGTTGAGATCTCAGCCAGACATTGTTTACACCATGCGGAGGGTGGAAAGCCAAAATAGATGGAAATGGTTTGTGTTATTCCTCCACCGCAGGTAACGCTGATTGATCGGGGCTATGCTAAACACAAATCAAAGGTAATATTCTTAATGGACTTCTTGGAAATAATCTTATCACGACTAACAAGGTGGGTCAACAAATCCCCATTTGTTGCTGCATTTGAAGGAGTAATGGGCTTGGATAGGGTTTTACGAGGGGCTCAATTCCAGTTCCCACACATCATAAAGTTCGCTAAGTGAATCATTAAACAAATTACAAATTAGTATGCCAGTTATAAATAGCTGCGAAATAATACATAAATAAATAAGCCAGATCTATATAGACGTATGTATGTTTGTACACCGAAACCGAAACAAGAACCACATCGGGCACCTACAAAGTAGGTAAACATACTGTACATGTCCGTACATCAATGTTGTGTAAATATTGGCGCAATGAGTTGGTGTAGGTGTCTATGGAAAACTGCACCACCCACAGGCGATCGGCCGGGAACAGCATCTATATAGTTGGGGCCCCATAGGCGATCAGCCCGGTTAGTCAGCTGTTCGCAGAGGGTAACGATTTGATGAGTGGGATCCACTCCGGTGAATGGATTTCTTCAGTTCATAAATGACTATTCTGTGTTGCTCACGTGGGGGAAATTTACTTTCGAAAATATTCTGCAGAAAATTGTTGAAATGCGAAGGGTTCTAAAATTGAGTCATCTGGCTGGGGATGATTGTAAAGTATTTCACTTACTTAACTCATAATTGAATCATCCATAAACAAACTGTGGAACAGTTCTCTTGAAAAGCTTATGGTTTCAACAAATCTGTTATTCATTAGCTTTAGTAAAGACCCACTTCCAATGGAAAACAATTATGGAAAATTCACTTTAGAGAGGAACATTAATTCAGAGAATAATCATCGAATATTAAATCCACTTGCTCTAATATTGAATTATTTTACAAAGGGTAAGAGGAGTCTAACTTTTCGGACACACTCTTTGAGTTCTTGACGTCACTGACCGCCAAGACAACCGCAGAAAAGGCTAGAAAACCAGACCGCAGAGAATCCTATGCGTTAAATTCCATTCCCATTCATTAACCCATTCATGAAAGTAGTTCGATTTATCCGATTCCGAATGCTGCATTAACGTAAGCAAATCAAAACAAATGTCCGATGGATAAAGTAGATGAATGCGAGAGGTGTTTTAATCATCAATTAGCAAGGCAATTTATATAAATTTATTGCATTATGAAAATTGTTTACAGAAAAGTGAATTTCCATTGAAATCAGCAAGGAAAAGTGAATAAATGCCGAACGAATTTTGCCAAGAAATAATGTGTCGCTATTGAGAGAGCGCTAGACAGACAGAGAGAGAGCCCAAATAGACGATCTTGGCAATGATATATGGGCTATATGTATGCAGCATCTCTCCCTCCATCTGTTTATTCAAAATTATTAATTGAGAAAATGTGTAGAGCAGCCGCCTGTGTGTAAATACATATGTACTTGCGCATCCGATTGGTATGAGCCATTTCACAACTCGAGAAAAAGAAAATCCGACGGAGACGACTACGACGGTGACTCAACGCAACCCAACTCAATCCGAGCTGCTGTGCTACATTACCTACTTTCAATATTTTGTGTTGACGCCAGCGAGAAATGTAGCCCACAAATAGCAGCCAATTGACAACAGTAAAACATGGCCAAATATGTACCAAGCCGGCACATGACGTAAGCACCTCACGGTAGCAATGGCCAATGCATTAAGGGGCCAAAACCATCCAACAAGAAGCGAATAAACTGAATCCAACATTGCGAATACCCTGGTCAGCGGGACCATATCACAGCCATCAATTAGGTTTTATTCAATCATTGCAACAAATTGAAAAATTGATTTGACTTCATAAACCTATTGGAATGAAGTAGTTATGACTGGACACTTTGACCTTTTAAAATGTTTTTAGACGACTTAAATATAAACAACACAATTTTTTGGTTAGTATTTAATTATTTATTAGAGATACAATTTTGACTGGGTTAGTTGGTAATAAATTGGAAGAGCAACTTATTATTTTAAATTATACATTTTTATAAATTCATTAATTTCACAAGAAACCCAGCAAGTATTTATAATACGAGTTTTATTTGTGTTGATGCTAAATACCACCATAAAAAACTTAAAAATATAATATAAAAATATTAAACTAAAGGCATTGGAAAAAGTCTATCGATGTCCCTGTTGCAGGGTATCGAAAGCTACACAGTTCAGTGCAAAATTAACAGGCTGCGCATGATTTATTAGCAACAGACAGGGACGGACAGACGCGAAGTTACAACTCGAGTCCATGACGTCGTCGCACCTACACTCAGAGTCGTAAGCAAAGGCGTGATAAGAGGAGAAACTGAAAAAAACGCAACGTAACGTAGCGTGCAACGTAAAAAGGTTCATTCACAAATCGCAAGCAGATGAAATTACTATTAATTTTAAAAAGATTTGTATACCATATTACATGTTTTTATAGTATTCCTGAGTGTGCGTGAATTTCGATCAATTAAAAGGCAAAAGAACGGCCAAATCTGTTGACCAAATTTGGAATAAAGGAGTGGCCATACAAACATATAAGCACACATAACGGATATGGTGAATTGGCCAAGTCAAATTTAGTCATCTCTTTCTGCATGAATCAATCACAATACCCACAACAAATGTGTTTCATTCACAATAAGCTTAGGCACACACACACATGCTAACATAAACTTGTCAATCACTTCGGGTTCCGTTTTTGCACAGTGTGCTTCTGTGTGCGCCTGAGATCAATGCAAAATTACTCTGCTCTCCTCCACTCCCAGCACTCTATTCATCCGTTACTTTATTAATAGTCTCCTCTTCCTCACCACGCCGATCTAGCCCTGTCTCCCTCCTGCTCACTCGGCTCCAATTGCACGTGTTGGGGCCGCTGCAGGAACAATAGCAACAACAACAACACAGAAGTCGACGCCGACGGTGGATTGTATTGGATTTTATTTTTGGGGTCTTGGTGCTTGTTCTTCTTCGTCGGTTTTTATATTGCCTTTTTTTCTTTATGTCTTTCCGATTTTGGAACTCGCCATGTGAAAGGAAATAATTACTTTATTTGTTGTTTTTGTGTGTATTGCGTACAGACGGGTTCAAAAAAATAATATACTAGATCGCACTTAATGAAGAAATATTTAAATATTAAAAGATTTACTATTTATTAGTTTTAACTTTATATTTAGCCTAATATAAAGCTAAAAGTAAAAAAAAATTGATTCTGGGTTCCTATTTTTTATCAATTTTTCTTAATAATATACTATAATACACATATGCGCACATACTTTTTCAATAGCATTTGTTTGCCTAATATGAATTTGTGAACCGGATTGTTGTTATGGCCGTTTGGCTTTGGTAGATTTTCTTGCCTCTTTTTTTTTCTCTGTTGCCAGCTGCGCTGCATTTCAAACAATTTTGAAATGTTAAATTGTTTGCAAGCTTTTATTAGCTAATGCTGCTGCCTAAATGCCTTTTCTTCTTCGCCACCATATAAACAATAATTAACAGTAAATTAAAATGGGCAGGAAATGCGAGAGGCCGCCGCCTCCGCTTGTAGGTCAAGAAGTGTACGTCGAATAAGCGAAGGTAAGAGCTAGCCGTATCCCCCCAGATGTTGATATTATTCTGGCCACTGTTGCAATGGTTCTATTATAGCAGCTAGGCGTTAGATATGCCAAACATAGCGGCACATAATGACGCATAATTGCCCCACAGACAGAAATCAGAATGATCGCCAATTGAGAAAGTGAGATCAGTGACAAATTACGCGGGCCATTTGAGCACAGCTTTAAGCGGACACATCCGTTTTTTCAGATACGTCTGTAAGCGAGGCGAAGCGGGACGTAGAAGAACATTAGACAAATTTGCACATTTAATCAGAGGCAATTGTTTAATTGCTAAATTGCTGCAACTATGTGGAGTACGACATGGAAATGGGGCCGGGACAAGTGCAAAAATAAATATATATATGCTTAACGACTAACCGTCCCCCTACAACATTGTCATAAAACACTACATGGGTTTTTTTTATGAATCAACTTTTGTTTTGTTTTGAAATTATTTAAATTAAACTATACTAATCTAGCATGTTTTTTCTTTCTTTCTTTAAAATTAAATTAAATACATATTACTTTCGGAAAACCCTTAATATAGTTAAACTGTTAGGCTCCGATTCAACTGGCAAAGTGCAAACCCTCCATTCATTATCCGCATGCCTCTCTCTTTAGATTATTATCCCCAGAGGCAGGTGAGAGAGCGGGACAAAGCCAAGTGCGACTCTGGTTGAAGTTGTCGTCATTGTTGTTGCTGCTGCACTGCACTTCCTACTAGGAAATTCTTCAGAATTATGTGCAGCAGCAAGAAAAACAACGTTGGCAAGTGTCATTTGAGACAGACACACAGAGCTGCGCACAACAGCAGCTGCTCCCCATTGATGGTGTGGTGTCTGTGTGTGAAAGAGCGGATTTTATTTGAAATTCAAACTCTTTTTATGGTACCCAGTGATTAGAGGGTAGTTGGGGTGCCATAAAAGTGTCATTGGGAAGGAAATAGAAATGGAGGGTAAGAATTATGCATCTGGCAATGGCAGTAAGCGATTTAATTCGAATTTTCAACAGATATTAATTTCAAAAAGTTGTCAACTTACATTTAGTTCTCTTATTAAAAGGCAAAATCGGCAATTCAAATTTAAGACGAATTACAACCTGTTTGCTAGTTCTCCGAATGGTATCAACTTGTCGACTTTACATCTGGCTTCTTTTTTGCTTCAATTTGTGGACGAAAAGCTGGATGAAAACTATAAACCACTTTTGGAAAACGGGAAAGTGCTGAAGAGACCTCACTAAGGACTTAGGGAAACTATTTTTCCTTTTTTCTGGGCCCCGCCTTTTATTGATGCGGTCTTCGAGAAAAAGAAAAACTCCAGGATGAACTTTTGTGCTCGATTTGGTATTTGCCAAAAAGTGCCGGAAATTGCTGGCAACTGTCGGCGGTCGCCATAACGTCGGCTCTATATAAATATGAATATGTGTACATATGTAGCTCTCCAATACCCAATCCCTTTATATATGGAAAGTCAACCTGACTCACAAGCGCACTGGGCGAAAATTACATAATGGCTCGGACAAATGGGAGCACAGAGCAGACAATTTTCAATCGAAAATTGTGCCAAATTGCAACTGCACAATGATAATGAGATAATGATTTATTTTTCTCCCATTTGGAGCAGATTTTTCAGATGGTTTTCCAACGACTTGGAATCTGGAATCAGCGGGTGGCTAATTTTGCTCAATTTTCGCTGTTCTCAACGTGTACGTAGTACGTCTGAGTGTGTGTGCGCCCAATTTTCTTTTCTCCGGCCGGGAAAACATTTCAATTTTTATTTTTTTGTGGTTTTCTCGGCCCACCAACAGCGGCATTCTCTAGTTTTCCATTTTCATGGGTTTCCCTTATGGGTTTTTCAGCTACCTGCGAATACCTGAGGCGTGGGAATTGCCGAATAAAGAGGAGGAAAAACGAGAGGATCGCAATTGCAGGACGTGTGAAAATGTGCGGAAGAGGACAGGAAACGTCGTGGGCATGACCGGACCCCTCGCCGACTTCCCAGATTTCCCGGAACGGCCTTGGCCAATGGGAAAAGCTACACATTTTATTTTTCAGTTCGAACTCACCTTTTGCGGCAATTGAAGAAATCAGAAACAGCGGTTCCGTATCCAAAGGAAAATTATGAAGAATGTTGATGTTGGCAAAATTCGCAGCTCCAAATCTTCGGATGAATAAATTGTACACAGGCACGCACTTTATTTTTTTGTTTCGATTCTTCACGGGCTGATTGATGCAAGTCGGGGATGAATTTTCGCACTTTTCGTGTTAACGTTTATTTTGTGTATATTTTACTTTTCTGAACATTTATTTTGCACACAATTATTTATTAAATGCCGCACACAGTCACAGACACCGACACCGACACCGACAAGTGTGTTGTTTACGTACGAGTGTGTGTGTGAGTTGAGCACGCCTCGCACACTATGACAAATATTCATTCACGATACGGTGATCACGGTGAGTATATGAAGACGATCTGTGCTCTCGCTCTCACATCCATGTCTGCTGTGGCTGCCACTTCTTCACCTTCTTCTTGTGCTGTTGTTGTTGTTGAAAAATCCAAGAGAAAAATAATACTATATGAAATGAATGCGACCACAAAGCAAAGACGCACAAAGTTATTAACACGAATGGAATATGAGTGTGTTGCTTGTTTCAGTTATTACTCTTGTTTTATATTTATTTAATTTCATATTTCGACCATGATTTTCTACCTGTGTTTAGTTTGGACGGACACAAAAACAACACACGAACGCACGCACACACACACACGCACGCACCACGAAGCGAGACGTAAAGGTAAAGTGGTAAAGTGTGTGCAAGAAAAAAACGATACGGAACGGAACCAACGGAACCCGTATATATGCACGCGCTTGGCTCGATTTAATGGCGATAAAACTGCACTCTGCTTCTGGCTGCGTTTTCGCTGTTCCCAGTGATTTTCCCTTGAATGCTGCTTGAGTGAGTTTAACGGGGGCTGCGATGCCAATTGCTTCCGACTTTCTTTGGGCTCGCGATGTTGCTATGTTGTTGGTTTTTCGGTGACTGCTAGAGGTGCAAAAACATCGATGAAAACATCGATGCATCGATGTTTTTCGAATTTTCTAAAACATCGATGTTTTTTTTACCATCGATGTTTTCGCTGTTAGATTACGGAAGTTCCGTAACGGAACGTTTTGCTTATAATTAAAACCGTACCCGGAGCAATACCTCATTTTTTCAATTAGGAAGTCTGTACCAGAAAAGCCTGCATCACCAAATCCGTCCAAATCTTCGGACTATTTTCGGAATTTGCGAGCGAAAGTGCATGCAAAAACTAGTACAGCTTGTTCAGAAGAAATAAATGTTTATAAAAAAAATCACAAATTTCTTAATAATGCTTGATCTCATTTATTATCTTTTTAAGTTAAGGCTAACATAATATATATTTGTTTTTTATTTTTAAGACAACCGTAAGTGTGTATTTCTCCAATTTAAAAATAAGTTTTAGTCGATGTTTCATCGATGTTTTGGGAAAAAACATCGAAAAATATCGATGTCTCCATACATCGATGTTTTTGCACCTCTACGAAACAAGTCAACAACGACGATATTTTTTAGGTTTTACACGTTTCGTGTCAAATATCGCAACCTGGTGTCGAACTCTTGTTCTTGAGGTCGAATGTAAAGTAAATGTAAAATCTTTCTTGCGGTACTTCCTGCGATGTGCCACAAAGAAATGGTAAGCAGTAGAGGGGAAAAACATCCGATGTCCCAAGCGATACCGAAAATAACGTAACTATAAAATGTCGATAGTATCGACCGATATCCCGGTCGCTTTACCAAAAAATTTCGAGCAAAATACAACATAGTTGTCTTCTTTAAGGTTCTAATGAAGTCTCTTATTAATGATTATTAGCAATTTTGCCAAAAACTAGGCGAATATACCATGCATTGTGAAAAAACGAAAGCCGATATTAGTACAAAACATTATCGATTCCATTCTAACTTTATATTAATTATAGCGACTTTCACAGAGGATGTAACAACATGTACAATATTTTAATATTATATAATTCAAAATTATATTTTCAATAAGATCCTATCTACTGGTTTTGAGAAGTTCATGTTTATTCACTATTTAAAAAAAGTTCCAATAACGAGCTGAAAAATGCTGCTACGATTTTTTCATCCCAAACATACTAAGTACCGATGAGGTTTCTATAGATAAAATGTTTGCCATTTTATTTGACGAATATCTATCATTGAATGCTTAACTGTTAATGAAAAATTATTAATGATAATAATAAACATTAAATAACAGTTTTTTATACTTTGCTATTTACTTGCTATTTATTAGCTGGCTAAATGACGACGTGTTGTTGGTTTATAACACTAATTATAAACACGCCGTTTAGCTATTTTTCCAATTGTCAGTATTTTTGTGTGTAATTATTTTGAGTTTTCACTATAAAAATCAATTTAATATATTTTTCCTATTATCTTTATTATAATCCTTTGACTTGATGAAAAACAAGAATTGAGATTATAGGGTCTGCCAATAGAAATACATCTGACTAATCTACGAACGGTCCAGAAGGTTTTTCCGTTCCAAAATTTCTCCGTCCGTTGTCCACCAGAATTCGGTGCATATCTTTTGCCGATAGTTCGGCAATGGTTTTCTGCGCAACTCTGAATAGGGCAGGCGCCAAAGTTCAAACTCGTCGGTGTTTTCCTGCATATTTTCCCAGCCAAATGTCTCTAATTGTTACTATTTAATATAAAACCCCTATGTATACTTTATTTTGAGTCGATTTTGTTAGATCTTACCACAATGGAAGCTCTTCAGGGCTTTTGTCATTTGTTATAGAAAATTATCACAGAATCTTTAATTCCTCGTTATTCAATTTACTGGTCGCATTCTCGCTCTGCCCTTCACAGATTTCAAAATGTTGTTTGGTAAAGGCAAATACAATATTTTGGGAATTGGGAAATTATATTAATGTGCATTAAAGACACTAGAACGAAAAAGTAAAATAAATAATAACAGGTTATTCATCTTTTCCTCTACTTTGGCGGAATTTTCAGCTGATTGGATTTTGGTAGCCAGCTTTATTTGGGGCTGATGGATGGGTTCGCCAAAGGAGTTCATGGGTGTGGCCACTGGTGCCAGCATGTTCCTCCCTGAACGGGACCCCGACCCCATCCTTGTCTAATAGAGATCATATCCAATCATCCGAGTTTCTTGAACATGAACTGGGAGCTGTCCAAGGCAAGCGCAGCCGCATGCCAATAGCCTAGGGACAATTATTATTCTAAAACAAATAAGTAAATGATTAAACGTGTCTTATGTTTCAAATGTTGCCGGTTGTTAACAAAGTATGACCGCATTATTTGCCTTAAAACCATGTAGAGCAACAAGTGGAAAGAGCGGTCACACTAAAAAGAATACAGAATTTTTCCGCTGCGAAACAGATTTAAGAACGTGCTTGACCAAGGAAAAACTTTAAAAAATATATAAAGAAAAAATATTGCAATAACGATACTTGGGAAAACATGAAACCACTTTCATATAGAATCAATAACCATACTGTTCAGAAGAGTTGGCAGCGCTAGTGTTTGTTTTCATCGGGTCGGACCAGTGTTGCCATTTAAGCTTTTTACCCGCTATATCTGGCTGTTTTCAAAAGCAGGATAAATTGTAAACCAGCGGCTAGCGGGAAATATAGCTTTCTTCGCCGACTAAATTCTTCTAGGATTTCACTGACAAAATTCTATTACTATTCAATAACATGTTCTATGTTCCAGGTCGATATCGAGTTCGATTTAGGATTTGTTCGATGGCGTTGTTGTGTGTTGGGTCCGTGTTGCCACTTTAGCTTATTATCCCCTTGCAGGGTATTATAATTTCAGTCAGAAGTTTGCAACGCAGTGAAGGAGACATTTCCGACCTCTTGCAGTATATATATTCTTGATCAGCATCAGCAGCCGAGTCGATCTAGCCATGTCCGTCTGTCCGATTATAAGCAAACTAGTCCCTCAGTTTTTAAGCTATCTGAATGAAACTCAGCAGATAGTCTTCTTTATGCTCGGAACGGGCCGGATCTGTAGACTAAATCGTATAGCTGCCATAGTAACGATCTGAAAATTTGGAGAAAAAAAATTTGAACTTGGTCGGTTTTCAATATATTGTTAAATAATTTGAGATATGGCCATTTTGTATTTTTTTAGAATTTCGTTTTAAATTTTATGAAAATCGGACCACTATAACATATAGCTGCCATATAAATGTTCGGAAAATATTTAGTATGTGTAATGTTAAATTCGAATTGTCATATGTATAAATGTATAATTCTTGTTAGTTGTACTTTTCATTTGAAGTTAGCTTTTTTTTATTTTAAGCTTATTTTAGCTTTTTCTTTTCAAAAATCTAGCTTATTCCGGTGCTCATCTTTTGTTTTTTAATCGGATCGGACGCGCGTCGCGGGTGCTCTTTTTGGAAAATATTACGTATACGTAATGTTAAATTCGAATTTTCATATGTATAAATGTATAATTCTTGTTAGTTGTACTTTTCATTTGAAGTTAGCTTTTTTCTTATTTATAGCTTATTTTAGCTTTTTCTTTTCAAAAATCTACCTTATACCGGCGCTCATCTCTTGTTTTCATCGGGTCGGACGCGCGTCGCGGGTGCTCTCTAAATAAATCAGATTATGAATTAAACCATCACGGAAACACAATCTAGTAGAAGTTAGTAACAGTTTGCAACCGAGCACGCGATCAGCGAGACCGAACAATCGAAATGGCAGAGCCAGCAGCAGCCGAGCCGAAGGCTTTTGGCAACGGAAGTGCGGGTGGCGCGGTGGGAATCGCTGAGTCCGCCAGTGCGGTGTTCGAGGAGAAGATGAAGCTCCAGCTGGAGGAAGTCAACGAGGTGACGGCGGTGCCGCGCTATGGCCTAAAGCTGAAGTTCGGTCATGTGTGGCCGGAGCGGAGGATACAGAACGTCAGGGCCTCCTTAAAGCAAACGCTGCCTATGGTGCCGCTTGTGTGCAGGTGCGATAAAACTTTGTTATCATGAACTCTACATCTCTTCGTAAAACAAAGTTAATTGTTTTCACAGTCGCCTAAAACGTAGTTTAATTCGTGACATTTATAAATAATACTTTGGGGTTAAACATTTTTAATACGGCTTGCTAGATCCATATTAACTTCCAAATATAGGTATAAAAATATATATTTTTCCAAATAGATAAGCCAGGGAAATACACTCATTAAATATTTCTGTGAGGTGAAATGTAACCTGGTTTTTAGTAATTATATTTATAATTAGAGTGTAATCAAGCAGCCAATTAAAAACAGATACCTTTAAACGTATTATTAACCGAGACAGATGCTGGAGTAGGGACACTTTATACATAATTAATCAAGGCACAATAATGCGAAATCGATAACTGGGCCTAATAATACCCCAACAGGAATGACATCGAGCCCTTCTTCCTCTACCTCTTTGTATATCTCTCGTGCGTGCCAAATATAGCACCAGGTCCTGGCCAATACACACATGAGAAGGTAGGCCCGACTCATAAATTGAATTCTTTTGTGGTCTCCGTTGCCAGTTAAATGACATTAAAAACGACAGCGATTAAAGGCTCAGAGGACACTTACACGCTAGGGATTATCCTAAGAGGAGAACGAGCAGGGAGTGTTTGGTTCTCAGGGCAAGGAGACATTCTGTCGGTAATTAATGAATAATTCAAAGAAAATAGAAAACGCAATTTTTAGCTTTTTTAATGTTCTTTAAGAGATAAAGGATAATGCAGAACATTCATTAAAGAATATTAAAAAACAATTTGTAGCAATCGCTAATTAGCACTTCAATCCATTTTTTAAGACCCAGCAGACCATTTCCTATACAAGATGTAGTCCGTCATAACTGAAATTTATGCTGAACCGCTTTGTGCGAGTCCCTACAAAAAATAATCCCGCACAGCTCGGCGCCACAATGTTTCTGTTTTTTGTCGGTTAGCTCCACCATTCGCAGTCCTACTCCACCGATGTCTGCCCGCAATGGCGCCGTGTTGGGCGTTCTGTTTGCGTGTCCTGGCCACATTTTCGGAGCTCCAAAAGAAGAGAACAAGTACACATATGTACATACATACGTACTGATGGTAATTTTTTGTAGCTCCCCTTTCATAGTTACTGACTGACATTCTTTGACTGGATTTGAGCTGTGCCCGTGTATTTCGCATAGAATCACAGCATTAACTGACCCAACAATCGACCCACATTGATAAAAAGTCTGTGAACTTGTGACCCCAACCATTGCTCTAATTTCACAAAATAAGTCACTATTTATTCAGCTTTTAAAAGCACAAGATCAATAAATTCATGGAATCAACCATGTCCAAGCGATGACTAACTGTGGCAGGAATTTATCTGACGTGTTTCGGTAAAATTGTCCCACGCTTTGCTGATATTGCCAATAGATATATTAAAAAAATTAAGTTTATCAACAACACCTCTTTATCATTTCAAATATTTATTTATCAAACACTATCGAACCGTTTATATGATTTAAAAAAATAGTATAAGTGTGCACTATAGTGTAACAATATTTCTATAATCTCATATTAGTTTGATTGCCTTGAAACTCATTTTTATTTAAAAACTCGTAGTTGAATGGCATACTAACCGCTTTAGAGAGTGATTATGTGCTGTGAATCATTACTATATACCCGACTCTTTCTTATCAAGAAGCATTTTTAAATTTTTTAATATTCACCTATGATTTCTGTGACGTTGCACAATATTTATATTTACCCCTAAGGGAGATAAGAAGGCTACCTAGAAAAGAGTCATAAAATATTTCAGCTGTTAGTTACTACCGACATAGACATTGACCAAAGCTGATATGGCTTTATCACAGCATTAAAGGTGATAAGTCATGGTGCTCATGAAAACTTTGGCTAGCTATATGTTTTTTATCACGCTTGTTCCATGGCGTGATTTACCGGTGGTGGGTAAACCTGTCCGACAAAAACCGCCAAAACCATGTACTAAACTGACCTATGGCAAGAATGTTTCTTTTGAGAGCGGTCTGTTTAAAATTATTTATTCAGTTCTCTATTTACTATACGTATAAGGGAATGTTCGATTAAAAACTTATCGTCAGTCAATCTCCCAATCTTAGTTTTAAACATGATAAGCCAATATCAAAATGCTTATAAATAAATGTTTTATTTTAAACGTGTTTTTGTAAGTTTATAAGTTTTTATTAAAATGCTTAAAACATTTTAATTTAGGATAAATTAGCTTTATTATGTTTTATTTTAAAGGTGTTTTTGTATGTTTGTTAAGTTGAAGATGAATATAATTTTTGATCTATTTTTAAGATGTTTTTGTGATTAATGTTAAAATTAATAAAATGTTTTGAATACAATAAAATAAGTACAAAAAACGCAATTTTAAGGCATTCTAATCGTATGAAAGGTTAAAAAATTCGTTCTGTTGAGTCCAGAAGACATCGAAAAAATCGGCATAAAATTTGTTTGAGTTATTATGAATATATCAATTTTTTGAGTCCTTTTGACTTCAAAATATTATATTTAATGTGAACATATATTATATAGTTTGTTTAATTTTGGTCCTAGAAGTGGTATAAAGCTATTTATATAAGCGTTGCAGATTTATATAAAGAGAAGATAAAACATATACAAATATCGATGTATTGGTTATTTCACTTTTTTAACCGGCGTTGATCAGCAATTTTCTCTTTTCTCCACTTTAACCTCATGCTTGAGTTCAATGGACGACACAGTTTCACCTATTTCCTCATTCCTTATTGCCAGCCATTTTCACACAATTGGAGTCCAAGCCAACAGCATCTTACCCCCGTATCAAGTTGTGTGCGCTCAAGGGAGAGACTGGCATGTAACGAACCACCATCCAGTGCCAACTCTGGAGCCACCTCCCAGCGCCTGTCTGTCAAATATCAAATATTTTTGGCAAGCTCCCAAGGAGACTTGTACAATGTACACACACTCCCGACATATATGTATCTATATGGAGCATCTTCAGTCAGTTTTCAGTGCATTTAAAAACAAATCTGCGAATAGCCCTGGACCCCACCGAGTCCTAGCACATTTCATTTTCTTCTTTCTTCTTTCTCTTAACAAATAATAATACATATGTACATATATGCCCAGCCAGGCAGAGCACTTTTCGTTATTGGTTTTTATGTACAAACTGCAACTTTTGTGAAAAGATGAAAATCTTGTATATGTCGTTATAAAAAATGAATTCCCTCCAGGGAAAGTGTCTACTGTCTCTCTTTTTGGTCTTTTATTTGTGCTTTGTTTTTGAATCGACAACGAAAATTGCAGTTCGTTTTATTTTTGTTGACAATTTGTGACTTTAAATTGGATGTGTGAAACTCAGGATTTTATATTTTTAGACAGTTGCAATGGACTTAGTCACACAAATACCATATTGTGTGGGTATTTCTTAATATGGTATTGCCTAATATGGGAGTAAAATATGTATAGTTTCATTTTCAATACAAACTTTTGCTATAAACTTGCAGCGCTCTGACAGCATATGGAAAAATATATTTATAAAAGTTCTGTAACTTAATCCAATTCCGGAGAATGTCACCCTACCGCAAACAAACTTCTGACTAATATATATACAGGTACACAAATATATATATTCGACGTGTCAGCCAACTTCCTTTACACAAGTAATTTGTGGCCTCGCCCTATCCCAATCTTCTCCTTCTGGAGCGCCTTCACTTGACCCACACTGACCCAAGCAAACTTTCCTTTAACAATTTCACAGTTGGTGGGAAACATAAAAGTTTGAGCAACGGCTTTTGGATACAACTTTTAAAGGGCGACTAGAACAGAAAATATTATGGTTAACATGGGTATTTTTAAGAGATCAAAAGTCACTTTATTATTTGTTCCTTTTTGGTGAGACAACTTCAAAGCGCGCCGTTTTTTTTTGCGAAAGCAACATAATAACATTATTGAAATTCTAATAACAAGATGAATAACGCCATACAATTTGATTGCACTATAGAGCTGACTTCTAATGCGTTATAGTTCAAGTTGCCTGAATACGGCAACTTATGCATTTTCATATTATAAATTAAATTACTTGTTTGGAAAAATAAACATTAGTTTTCCAAATGATTCGACTGTTAGCCCTTACCTTACCTGTCAGTTTCTAAAACTCAGTCGAGCGCACAATGCTCCGGGGAGTTTCAAGTCTCCACTCGTTTCAGTTGATAAAATCATTCAAATATCGTTGTGTGCGCATTTGTTGACTTGAAGTTAACCCGACTGCCCGCTGAGCGCTAATCCTGTCCACGCAGACGCTATTGAGAAATAATGAACCGCCACGAGGGCGTCGTCTGCAGCGGATGCGGAAAGGTGGACTTCACGGGCAGGTGCTACCGTTGCCTGAGCTGCCGTGACCTGGCCATCTGCGCGGACTGCTACGACGTCGACTTCACCACCGCCGACCATCCCTTCGACCATCCGGTGAAGTGCGTCTACATGCCGTCGGACGTGGAGCTATATTTTGGCGGGGAGTACATTAGCAGCGATCCGCCGCAGAGCTACCGCTGTCCGTACTGCAAGCAGTGGGGCTTCAATGAGTCGACCTTTCTGGAGCATGTTTCGGCGCAGCATCCGGAGGCCAGTCCACTGCTGGTGTCCACAATGATCACGCTCTTTGAGCAGCAGCAGGCGGCCCGCCTGTTCCTGGAGGACGAGCAGCTGGCCTCCATCTCGGCGGCGGCCGTCTCGCGCAACGAGCAGATGCGTCGCTCAGTAGGCTCTCTCGACCTCTTCTTGGAACAGCTAAATCCAGATGGCAGTTACCTTCGAGCGGGACAGTCGGTGGGTACTCAGGCGATCAGGGGCAATGAGGTGGCCAGAGAACGGGCCCACCGCCCGAGACGCTCGGGTGGTGCCGGAGCAAACAGAGCCAGACCACCCAGTAGCCCCTTCATAAGGGCGCCTCTCCCGCCCCAGGCATCAGGAGCAAGTCCCCCCATTCCACCCGCCATCAGCATCAGTAGCCCCAACTCCAGTTCGCTTGGCTCCGAAACATCCAACCGTCGCCAGGAGGTGATGGCACCGCGCTACATTATCACAGAGTCGGGACACTCCCGGCTGAATTTCGTGGTGGCAGGGCTGGAGGTTCCCACTACACTGCGTGCAGCTGCCCAGCAGGTCGTTACATCCTCCGCGCAACCTCCACCTTCGACAGGGAGCCCACCGCTCATTTCCCATCCCACGATGACAGAGATGATGCGCTTCTACGGCGGAACGCTATCTATGCCACACGAAATAATTCCCGCAGTCAGCCGATCTCACCGCTCCAGGCAGAGAACAGTGCCCTGGCTGCAGCCCCCAGGTGTAGATCCCTCAGCAGCCACAGCGGGAAGTGGGCGAAGCGTGAATGTTTACGGCCCTATTTCCACATTGAACCAGTCCCCGAACATGCCCAATAGTATTCACATGGCCGCGAATTCGCGCCCGCGAGAACCACGACACCGGACATCTAGAATGCCACCGAACGTCCCTGGTATGGCTAGTAGCGGAGTAAACCTGCAACTGCTAGCACCCTCCGTCCATGCCCGGACAATAGGAGTTCGCTCAGTCAACTTCAGTGACCAACGCATGGAGGACAGCGAGATGCTCAGCCTGAACCCGATTTCCGCCGAGACAGCGCTTCGCTCTTTGCAAGACAAGTCGGCAACGGAGGCCAAGGAAAGGAACCAGGAGCGCGAGCGGTTCCTGTGCTACCGCTTTCTGAAGCCCAGCCCGTCGCATCCGCCCGACGAGCGGGCTGCCTTCCTCAAGCAACGCGCTGAGTTTGTCGCCCAGCTACTCTCCTCGGCCTTGTGTGATGATGAGCTCCAGATATCCCTTTTTTCTGACGTGACCCTAAAGCAACAGACACAATCGAGCAACGACAACGCAGGCGCCGGGGATGCCGAGAAGATCCCTCCGCTGTGATCGACGCTAACTGTTTTGTGTACCCTTCTTATACTTTTTTTTATGGTTTAAATTATCTGTTTAAATTGAGAGATATTTGGAAGCCAGTAAATTGATGGCGTTTTTGATTAAGAAAGCGTAACTTTTGAGCAGTAATAGATTTCAGAAAGATAAGTTGTTATCAAAGTCTGTCCATGTTCGTGTGCCTCTTTGTTTTGGTTCAATGCCTTGGTTAGAATGAGTAAGCTCCTGAAAGACGCCTACATTATAAAGGAAATAAATGTACAAAGAAAATTAGGGTGTTAAATGTCAGCCACATCTTGAGACATATATTTATACATTTAAATATTTATTTACATATACTTAGTATAAGTCTAGTTTTGTTTAGGCTTTCAAAGCACTTCCGTATAAATGGCAACGTCTGGTCTCATCCCCGTCTTGAGCATTGCTGTTTTGCACTTGACTTTGGCAACTGAGACACTCGCTGACCTTCAAAGAGGGCCCATCATCACCCCACTAGAGGGAATACGAAACGCTGAGCTAAGTCAGACGACCCCACAAAATGCTCTGTGCGTGTACAAGTCAGGCCCGAGCAGAAAACTAGGGGTGCTTGACATGACATCATCGGGGTCAGGCCAAGGGGCGGGCGGTTGGGCAATTGGATGGGAGGAAAATGGGAAAGGAAACGTGAAATGGGGAAAACATTAGCCACTAAAATCTGATTTTTCATTCCCTTGCTCTTGGTCTCTCTTTCTTTTCCGACAGATATGCGGCCTACTACTGGAAAGTGTCGCGTGAAGGTCGCCGGGTGTACATGGACTACTACTACATGGAAAACGGCAAGCAGATCTATGGAGTACCCATCGGCGGGATTGGTGGTGGAACCATCGGTCGGGGCTATGCCGGCGAATTCTGTCGCTTCCAGATGCGTCCCGGCATCTACGAGTACAATGTCGTCCAGGCCAATCAGTTCATTGTGACCATCAAGGACCACAAGGGATGCACCATCTTTCAGAGTCTGCTCTCCAAGTGCAGGTGAGTCAACTAAATCGTCTGTCTTTCCAAATCTTTTCCATTCCAACGCCTTTCTATTACCTACCAAAGCAACTTTTAGATTTGTGTTGTTTGCATGTTTTCAAATCATATTTTTTAAATGTATTTTTATGGTTTAATTTTATTTCGCAACATCACCCTTTCGCCTTATTTATGAGTAGCTTTGTGACAGCAAGGATTCAAGATTTATTTGCCATTTTTGTATATTGATGATGAGGATATGGATCAACGAACTCTAAGCTTATCGCGTGCAAATTATTCGGCCCATTTAACTCTAGGTTCATTTAAGTTTATGCCATAGTTGATGGCTGTCTCATTAGGTGGAAATAATAATGGTAGGTTAGGTCAGACATAAGCATAGATCTGTATTTATAACAAAGAAAGTGACATTGGGCAGTGACATTGAGCAATCAAAATAGAGGCAGTCATGAACCAGACAGAATTTTTTGGACAAATTTTCCTTTCCTTACTGAAAGTATTACGAACGTTTCCGTTATCAGTAGCTAAGAGATCGTTGTTAGGAAATAGATTTAAGTTGTGTGAGGAAAGGTTAGAGATGAGAAAGAATAACTATAATGTCCTGCTTTATGGCAAACAAAAGTATAAGTCTAGGGAAAAAGTCATTTAGTTATTTAGTCAAGAATTAAGCTACATTAAAAAAATACACAGATTCTATATTTCTGTCTTGTTTATATTGTGTTTGTTATGGGAGAAACTTCACAGAGAAGTAAGCGTGGACCACTTTTATAAATGTTTGCATACATTTATCTGTATACATTCTGTACTTTATAAAGGGTCTTAGGCATTAGTCTGAAACTTCATCGTTGTCCCTGTACTGTCCAAAAACGTATTTTGTAAATACTTTAAACATTTTCCTTCTTAACTCCGTGACAAATCCCATTTTTGGGAATCATTTTCTACCCATTTGTGAATATCCGTATCTCTACTTCACCCTACGAACTTAATACTCCATAGAACACTTCGACACCTAACAATCCGAAAACCTCCCAAAACAGAGCGATTCCAAGAGCACTATAAAATAAAAACTGAAATAAAAACGGATCATATTTTTCAAAATCGAATATTTTTCTCTCATTTTCGATGCACACACCAATTGAATTATTAAACACGCAACTCTTATCGACAAAACACCGATACCACTTGGACATGTTTGCATACGAACCACCGATTCCGATTCGGGGTTATTTTGGGTTATGTGCCGCCACGACGATCGTTTGGTATGGTATGGTCTTTCTTTGGCTTTCTTGGGCTTGCACTTTGGTTCCGATTTGGTTTTGCTTTCTTGCTTTGCCACACCTGCCATCACACACCACACCAATCTAGCAGGGGCACCAGCAACGGCAGCGATCCGGATGGATCCGATGGTGAGAAAACTAAATGTCAACTGCCCAATTGCAGCAGTCGCACCAAGCAGCCGCTGAATGCCTGGCACTCCAACATCGAGGACTCCCGTTGCAGCTACACGGGACTCTACCCGCGCTCCTGGACCGAGTACGATCTCTCCCACTACGGGGTGCGTCTGACCTGTCGGCAAGTGTCGCCCGTCATTCCGCACGAGTACCGGGAGTCTAGTTTGCCCTGCGCCGTTTTTGTCTGGAGCGTAGAGAACGTGGGCGATCAGGAGCGGAAGGTTTCAATTACGTTTACTTTTAAGAACGGAACCGGAAACAAGAAACAGGATGCCGAAGGCGGAGCCGAGTCTGAACTAATCAGCGAGGGTAACGCCAAGGGGGTCGCCATCAGACAAAAGATCGCCGACATGCCCTGCAGCTATAACCTAGCTTGTCGAGTCCTTCCCGAGATAAGCATCACTCGTTGTCCCCAGTTCGATCCAGCAGGCAACGGAGAGCCGCTGTGGGCCCAGCTCAAGGAGCACGGACAGCTCAGCGAGCAGCCCACCATGGAGACCCTGAAGAGTTAGTTCTGACATTAGTACGATGCCTAAAGTTCATTTTTAATTAACATTTCCTTTACTACAGCCAAAGATATTGGTGTGGCTGTCTGCGGTCAGGTGGCCCTAAAGTCAAAGGCCTCGCACGAGTTGGAGTTTGTGCTGGCCTGGGATATGCCGAAGATTCAGTTCCCCAGAAAGATGCAGACGCACACTCGGTACTACACGAAGTACTTTGATGACAGCGGCGAGTCTGGACCAAAGATCTGCGACCACGCCCTCAAGAACTATGCCAGTTGGGAGCGATTAATAGACGCCTGGCAGCGACCCATTCTCAACGATGAGTGCGTCTTAACCATGGCTGATTTTCAATGAGTAATTTTAAGTCTAAATTATAATCTTATTCCAGGACCCTGCCCGACTGGTACAAATGCGCCATTTTCAACCAATTGTATTTCATTTCGGATGGCGGCACCATCTGGTTAAAGTGCGACTCTTCGCTGGGCAAGGAGTTGGCCTACGATGATCCCCGTCTGGCCTACGGCCGATTTGGATATCTCGAGGGCCATGAGTACCGCATGTACAACACCTACGATGTCCACTTTTACGCTTCGCCAGCGCTGGCCCATCTCTGGCCGAATTTGCAGGTCAGTTTGCAGTACGATTTCAAGGATGCCATAGCCGCAGAGTTGAGGGACACCCGAAAGATGCTGTACGACGGCAAAGTGATGCCGCGAAAGGTTAAGAACTGTGTGCCCCACGATCTGGGCGATCCCGATGAGGGTGAGGACTTACTTATGCCTGTCTGCCAAGAATTTTAAGTTTTACTTTTTTGCATTGCAGAGCCCTTCACACTCATCAACTGCTACAACATTCACGATGTGAACGATTGGAAGGATCTCAATACAAAGTTCGTTTTACAAGTCTACCGTGACTACTATGTTCTCAATGAACTGGCCCAGGCCCAGGCGGACAATGCCAGCAAGTTCAGCTCCATCGAGTTTATAGACAAGGAGAGCTTGTATGAGATGTACACCCAGGACAACAAGCGCAAGAATTCGGCGGATGAAAAGCAGCGTAAGTATTGATATGAGCTCTGCTAATAAGTATTACGCGTAAAACCAATTTATCTATGTTAATTTTAGAAAACCGTAAATCTGCATCCATGTACATCAACGAAACTAATGGGAAGGTCTACCTAATGGACGCAATGGGCTATTTAAAAGCCATGTACGGTCCGTGCAAAGCCATAATGGAGCGAACCATTGAGTACGACAAGGACAACGACGGCCTAATAGAGAACACCAAGATGCCGGACCAGACCTACGACTCGTGGGTAATGGACGGTCCTAGTGCTTATTGCTCGGGTCTCTGGCTAGCCGCTCTGCAGGCCATGTCGGCCATGGCCACCATTCTTGATCAGCCGAACGATTGCCTGCGGTATCAGGATATTCTCGAGAAGGGCAAGCGATCGATGGAGGAGAAGCTCTGGAATGGCAGCTACTATCGCTTCGATCTGTCGCACGGCCATCGGGACACCATTATGGCGGATCAGTTGTGCGGCCACTGGTATCTGAAGTCCTGCGGATTCGACTACGAGATCTATCCAAAGGAGAATGTGCGCACGGCCCTCAAGAGGATCTACGACAACAATGTCATGGGATTCCACGATGGCAATATTGGGGCGGCCAATGGCTTCATAGCCAACTCCGCTGAGCCCACCAAGCCTGGCCATGTGGACGGCAGCAACATCCAGGCCGAGGAGGTGTGGCCAGGCGTGGTTTATGCTCTGGCAGCCACCATGATCCAGGAGGGCATGTTCGAGGAGGCCTTTCAAACAGCCGGCGGCATGTACAAGACCATTTCCGAGCGCATCGGCATGAACTTTGAGACCCCGGAAGCCCTCTATGGCGAGAAGCGCTATCGTTCCATCGGTTACATGCGACCCTTAAGCATCTGGTCGATGCAGGTGGCATTGGAGAGACGGCGCTCCCAGCGCGACTAAGTCGAAAGTACAATCAATCTAATCCAAAGTCTATTCATTGTGTGCTATACATACAACCAAAGATATTTCTAAGCGAGCACAAAGATGTTTTTAGCTTTTAGTTTAGGGTCCCTCTGTCGAGGTGGAAGGAGTATTCGAGCTTATTGGAGAAGAGGTGCGAGTGTTGGATATGAGGATTATATTTAATAGCTTTATGTTTACGTTCTCCAAGTCTTCGCTGCCTTCAAAGACAGTCACAAATCGAACAGCTTTTTCTCTGTTAAAGTACAACTACGCAATGGTATTCGAAACGGAGCACAATTCGTATTTAAATGTTAGCTAAGCAAAATATTTAAATCAATTATATCTATATAAATTAATTATTTATGTCTAATAAATGTATTCCAATGTGTGTAAGCAGTTGCTTCTGTAATAAATGTGACCAAAGAGTCGTAAAATCAAAAAATCAGTCATCTTTTTAGATCCTTGTGAATGGATCCATATGGATATAATCCATATGTTAACGATAAATGTGATATTTCCACATATTATAAAATTTGATATATGACACTACGATATTTTCAATATTATATTGAGCACAATATGTTTAAAAATATTTTGAGAAAAAAAAAAGATTTTTGTAAAATTCCAGAAGATTTAGAAACGAAATGCTTTCAGGGGGATATTCCCTTTTTCATTTATTTGGTATACATTTTGTTCAATGCAAACGCTTAAATATAACATCAACAGGCTTCTAGTAGGGATCTATATATCTCATGGACCAGAAACAACTTCAGGATCTCTGGCATGGCTCACCCAATGCTGTAGGAACTTATCATACTCCCTCCTGCTGCGACATATTATTACAAGGGAGGAGGGTCTACAGCCGTGGGATTTCAGCTCTTCTATTCGCTTCTTGGTGGTTTTCAGGCTGTGACACAGAATTCGAGGCACTTGGGCCACCTCGAATCTCGTAAATTTCGCCTCATCGAGTAGATAGTCGATGACCTCCTTGATCTAAGGGACACAATCAACATTTGTGATTTTATGGAAGTTATGCACTCACCTTCGTCACTCGCACTGTATGCACCTGTGGATGCCTGTCCATAATCCCCTTAGCTTCGCTTACACTAAAGTCCAGCCGATGCGCAAGATACTCCACCACAGAGGAGAATTTGCCCAGCACTTGCAGCTCGTCCAGGGATAGCTTCAGCGAACGCTGTAATATCGGCTCCGGGCAGCGCACCATCCATGGCATAATCTTATCCTTCTTTGCTTTCTTCGCGCGCTCCAATCGCAACTGGACTGCCTTGGGAGTGTAGCGAAAGGCCCAAAGGTCTTTGAGGATGTTAATCGGCGAGACATTGTAATCGATCATGTGATGTAGGTTCTTCTCAAACATCTCATAGGGCATTTCTAGTATAAAGAGTCGCTTTGATAGGTATTTGGCAACGAGATCGGGGCTGACCTCTAGCTTCTCGCTGATGTAGTAAACGCGGTTCCGCTGCGGCATCGCGTTCCTCTCCGAGTTGAGGGCGCTGACCAGCTTGCGGAGGCGTGGCACAGTGAGGCGCAGGAAAGGCACGAAGTGGTTGATATCCGTGATATCCATTGACTTGATCAGCTGCAACTTCAGCTCCAGACGTTCTGTAAAGGCATTGGTTAATCGGCCGAAATATATATATACGTAAAAAGAACACTCACTGCTGTCCTGCCCCAATATCCAGGGGTATTCAACCAAGCTGCGCCTGCTAACCCCTTCCATCAGAAGCGTGTCCAGGGTCGAGGCCAGAGAACGTCCGCGGTAGTTTCGATGCACCACATCGTCGGTCATGATTCGCTGCAGCTCTGCCTCGGAGAAGCGAAAGCGTTCCCGCAGCAATTCGACCAGGACGCTGGCCTTGGTGCCCTTCTCCAGTTCTGGCCGATACGGCACATATTCGTTTTCTGCCTCGCTGCCACCGGGCGTCGTCGTCCCATTTGTGGTCCACGCCGCAGCGGTCAGCAAAGACTTCCTTGGAACTGCATGGCCTTCGAACTGCGAAAAGAGCGAGCGTCTGATGCAGAGACGCGTGTTTGCATTTAACGGCCTATTCAACTGGAAAGCCGATTCCAAGCTGCGCACGAGACCCCGCAGCATTTCAAGCGGTTAAAACATTAATTTATTCTTTCTTATAAAACAATTTTGTCGTTGTGATAAAACCGGCGTATGGTGGCGCTGCCAACTTGTTGCACTCGAAAAATCAGCTGACTGGCCATGACCAAAATCTAGGCAGCACTGGATGCTAGCGTTGCCAGACATTTCGTTGATAGGCAATTAACTGTTGAATAATGCTTAAGTTGGCAACGCTGGTTACCGTTCTGCAAATAAAGAAAAAAGAAACTAATTCTTCATGTGGAATATTACAAGAATTTCTATTCTATTTCTATTTCTATTGTAAATTCCTTTGAAAGCCCTGGGATTTTAATCAAGATAAATTTAGATAAAATTAGCCAAATACGTACTTAGTTACTTCTTAGTTTGACCACTTTTTGAGTCACATTTCTTAAATCAAATTATTTCCGAAATTATCGCTATTTCAATTTTTTCAATATTTTAAAATGAAATTAACCCCACGCTTTTAATAACAGTTTCTATATAAAAATACCCACAAAATATAGTAAGTCTCAGTTTATTTTCTCTCTAACGTTGACTTTATTCTTCAAAAATACTTTGCTCCAATTGTAATTGGAACATTTAGGGCAAACTTCCCTGTTTCTATCACATGTACAGAGAAAAGATCCTATGGCTCCTCGACATCGATGTCTTTGGTAACGCGACCTACCCAGTAAACGAAGCTGCTCTGGACTACGGTGGCCATGAACTTGACGTTTCCCTTATAACCTGCTGGTGGCAGCCACTCGAAAGTCAGTTGTGTCAAGGGGCTCTCCTTATTGACCTTCCGATGGGTAAGGGTGTTGTCCTTGCCTGAGCAGCTCAGGGTCTGCGAGTGGTCGGCGTCCACCACTTGGAACTGGCCGACAACGCGATTCTGGCCGTCGCGCGCTTGGATCATGAAGCCCAGGAATTCATCACCGCCCAGGGTCAGCTTCAGCTTCTCGCCCGAGCGCACATGAGATGGTCCGGACAAGCTGTAAGGGGGCTTGATCGTCTGCAGTTTGGCGCCGTGCTGGGGCGTCAAATCCGGGCAAGCGGTCTTGGGGGCACCGTCCGAGTAGGCGTGGACACTGATGGCCAGGCATACGGCAATTACCAGAAAACGGAACATTGCTGCTGAAATTTTAAAGCAAATAACTAGTTTTTAATCAAATCCGTTCCAGCAAGAAGTTCGTTTTGGAAATGGGTTTTACATGTGTTTTATTTAAGTTATATAAGTAAAAAAAAATAATTAAAAAATTCTATGTAATGTTTAAGAATTTTCTTTATTCCTGAATTCGTAATCACAATTTATTAATCAATTAATATCATTAATTCAGTTAATATCATTGAAATTATGGCGTGCAAGTCTGAAAAGCTTTTTCTCAACCTTTTTGTGTGATTTTTTAATTGATATTACTAGTTTTCCATAAATTAATTAATTAGCATTTGCAGTGAAGTGAGACGAATTCACTGTCCTTGACTTGCTCGGCTGTGTTAAAGTTTTTTCTTCACAAATTAACATTTACGTAGGTAGTTACACTTTTAAAACCGGCCCCTAATTATGCAGTTTGTCAACGCCAGCTTAAATATACCCACATTGTGTTAAGTATCTATGGCAGTACATAGCAGTTTCTGTTTGCATCTCAGGAGATTTAAGATTAGACCTTAGTTTTTAACTTCAAGGTCAGATGCTACCTAAAGGTGCCTTCAAAAGTTAAGATAAAAATGTTCAAATTAGCGCGGGCTAAATCAACATTTGAATCACGCTTGGCTCGTAAATCTTCAGGTTCTTCGAAATAAAATAAAACCCATCACAAACAAACAAACTCCTTGCAATTATAAAATGGCCAAGTTGCATATTGATTAAATCCAATTTTTTCCGAAATCATCAAACTGGTTTTTGGCCATGAACGAAAACCGTAAAAGGCCGAAACGAGTTTTCAGTATACTTTCCTAGAAGTTTATTATTATTATTTTGTATATTGTCATTAGCCATTTGATTAGGATCGAATGTAATGATGTGTGTGACAATTAAAACGAAAACGTGCACTACAAAGAGGGCTAAGTACTTCCGTACGCACTTCAGGTTCAAGGTGGATGGGGGTTGAGTACCGATCGGATTGATCATCGACCTCCTCCAGTTTTTGTCGCAGGCGCCGCGAAGAGACCTTGTCCAAGCCTCAAGACAAGCCCCGCGTTGTCTTGCAATATGCTAAAGTTCAGACGTTTGACAGGCCGGGTGTCTGCGCCAAGTCGCGGTTCATTATTTTTCTTTTTTTGCCTCTTTTATCTGTGTATTTATGGGCCTGTGTACAACCGGTTGTCAGACTCTTTAGATATAATCTCAATAGTTTTTAAATCTCTTTGTGTATTTCTGTGTATGTCATTACGCCGAGCTGTAGGCCTCAATTAGCCTGCTTTTGTAATGGCATGGAAAATATTATTATTATCAAGTCGATGAGTACGAGTCGCTGAAGCTTGAAGTCCCCATTCTATTCAAAGATGTTTTGTTAATGTCATGCAAGACTTTAAAAAATAGTTAACAGTTAATTAACTTTAGTTTATAAAGTCAAATTTGAAAAGGTTCTCCACAGATATAGATATGTGAAATCCTCTGTATAGTTTTATTAGCTGTTTAAAAAAATACTTTACAAAACCTCCTGTTTATTCCAAACAAGGAAACCCTCTTATTTTAAACCTTTTCACTAAATAGGATTGTTCCACTATTTTTTTTTTAATATTATACCTTCTTTACAAAAACAGACACCAACTGCACAAAGAAATCACTTAAAATGAGCTGAAAATTCTGCCGCAGCTTCCTATTTATACCAGCCGTGGATCTAAACTAAAAAATATAGCTTTGCAAAGTAAACTTGGTGAGAAAAAGATCGGTCGAATCCGAACCTGAGCTTTAGCTGTGAGCCCGGCGAGTTGGCCAACAGCAAAGCTGTGAAAGCTCGACTTACAAATTAAAAGATACAACTTTTCAGTTATAAAGAGAGGTTTTGTAGAACTCTGACTAAGTGTTTACTTTGAACTAGATTCGAAATGGCATGTCAATTAGCAATTGGTATTTACTTAATAAATAAAGTTGCTTGAAAATTATAATTTGCTAATAAAAGTCAGATCTATAGTGAAGGAATTGGGTTACAGTCTGATTCCGGTTGTTTGATTATACAGGTTTATAACAAAAATGGCTCTACGGCATTATAATGATTGAACTAGAGGCAGGAAGTCATTTACTCTTCTTAAAAATTGACCAGAACTGCTGTACGTTTGAAATTATGCAAATAATATATTATATAATTACCCAATTTCAGCCTATATATCGGTTTTATTTGGTAAAATGTAAAATTTTTTTAATACTTGAACCCAATTAATTTAAGTCATAAACGGTTTCCATGTCTTATGTTTTTAAAACCAAGGAAGTGCTACTCTAAAAATGTAAATTTAAATGGTTGAACCCTGCATGCAACTCTTATAGTTTAGACGGTTTGATAATGCTAATGGCATACTTTTTTACCTTTCGTTCCAGCGAAATATGAACGGTTTTGAAATCTTTTAAAAAGGTATTTAAAACTATGCTACAAAATATTTTATGTGAATGTGGTAAGGTTTAATGCGTTTCTTTGCATACTTTTGGATGCCATTTTAAGTCTCAAAGAGATTTCTTTGTCACCCCTGGTTAGCATGACTTTCAAAATCGAGTATAACAAAAGTATGACTGAACAAACTTTTTTAATTCTTTTAGATCCTTAAAATGTTAGTACATGGAGTATATTTAATTCATGAGGAGTGAATAAAATAA
The DNA here is from genome assembly GCA_018152175.1 of Drosophila jambulina. Taxonomy (NCBI): domain Eukaryota; kingdom Metazoa; phylum Arthropoda; class Insecta; order Diptera; family Drosophilidae; genus Drosophila; species Drosophila jambulina. The sequence continues at coordinate 22,774,803 of JAECXH010000114.1, read as the reverse complement.
ACCCGAATCAAAAACAAAAAAATATATACAATTGTTTGTAGTACAATTTAGACGGATCGATATATCGGAAACCAAAATCTTCCTATCATGTCAAATAATAATTTGGATGTGACAAGTGACAGTCATTTGAGAAAATGGGAGCGGAGCAGTCAGCCTTGTTGGTCTGTACTCAGACCAGAGAGCCTGAAAAATTTCTGGAACTGACCAATGCGGAGCAATTCTTTCGCTTGCATTTTGAAAAGATGCCAAAGCCGGAGACAGGCCCGGTTACTGAAGCTCTTCTCTACTTGGTAGAGAATATTCAGCGCATGAAGGGTAGTAAGTTATTCAGCGAACAAAAACGTTTTATTTCAATCAACATTCGACAGGAACCGCTGAAAACGCTGAACAAGATTTGCATTCAATCTCAGATGAAGATGAGGAAATAGAGTTTAGCGATGGTGGGGACAGCGGCATCCACTCGGACTTTACCTCAACAGAGTGAGTCGAGGCCTCTTCCAAAAATTTCACCCTCAGCACTTGCCCAGAGATACCATCTTTCCACAAACAATAAATAAAATAATTTAACATTTATGATTTTATGTACACGAGACTATTGCAATATTTGTTTTGGTTCTACTTAAAGTTTACCTTCTTCAGACGAAGGGATTTAATGGGTCTAACGATGCTCCTCCGCTCTTCGCGATGCCTTTTCAGCTCAGCCTCGCGCTTTTTGGCATGGAACTGCGACTTCTTGTTCTTGTTAACCTCAAATGTCATTTGACGATTGCCAAGCGACCGTCCAACATTGGTCACCTGCCCCTCTAGCTGAGACATCACGCGTACTCGATCCTGAAGGCTGGCCTGCTTGATGCGCTGCTGCATCGCACTGCCGCTTTGATGCTTGTCCAGGGCCGTCATGGTGAAGCGGTTTATCGTTCCATTTGTTGGATGAGGAATCCTACTGTGTCCATTGTTCAGAGTTCTTGTCTCAATTCCAGGAGTCTCTTCATGATGCTCATGGTCTCCATTCTCTTCCACTTCCTCATCTTCTTCTTCCTCGCGAGTTCGCTTTACCTGCTTGTAGGCCTGCTTCATTTCCCTGACGTACTCTCTTCTGTCATCGTCGTCGGAGGAGGCATCGTCACCGCTGTCATCGCTCTTCTCGCCGTCGCTCTTCTCGAAACCGAACAGATCCTCATCATTGTCGCTTTCCTCTCTCGGTTGGGCCTCGTCGGCGTGCAGTTCGGCCACGCGAGCCACCTCCACACGCTTCTTCAGCTCCTTTGCCTTCGATTTATCGAGACGATTGAGCACTGGAGCCAGAAGACGGTACTCCTCGGCCTCTTTATTGACTGCAAAGTCGGCGTTCTCGAACATGGCCTTGAAACGCGTATCCTCCAGCAGATTAGGAACATTGCGTTGCTTGGCACTGTTGGAGGGATTGGCTTGTTCGTCCATGATTTTGAGGGCCAATTCCTTGTTGACCTTAGGCAGCTTGGACTCGATTTGTAATCGTGACTTGCGCTCACTCTCGATCTCCTGTCGGATCTTATCCTTGCGGAAACGATCAAAGGCGAAGGGTTCCACCACGGCCTTGGCTTTGTTGTATAACCGAGCGTCCATAAAGTACCCGTGCATGTAACCCTTAAGCAGATTGGTGCCAACGAGATGCTCCATTCCTAGTTCTGCTAGCTCCTTAGCCGTAACGAATTGGTAGTCATCGTAGACATTCTCCACTACCTCCGACTCGATCTCCTCGGTGAGATTATCTAGGAAAGAGCACCAGCGCGGTGCTGGGCCCATGGCTGGCACGTAGTAGGTCAGCATCTTCACGTCTTCCTGAGCCAAGAAGAACATACCCGTGTCGGGGATGGTGCAGAAGTCGTTAAAAGACGTCGTGGACTCAACATAGGCAATCTGCTTGCCCGTCTGCTCATCCCACAGCTTTAATGTTGCTTCATCCAAGCTGTAGACGGTATTCTGGGAGGGATTGAAGGCCAGTCGCTTGATTGGCAGTCGATTTAGATGATTCTTCACCAGCAGCGGCTGCTTTGCACGGATGTCGTAGATCAGCACATGACCCGATGCCGTTCCTACGCCCATATGCAAACCATTACGACATTTCAGAGCGGTAACAGAGGGAAACTCCTTGACACCCGGCAGCTTTATCGCAACATCTAGCGTAGAGCAGCGTTGCTTAGTTCGCGGATCCCATGCTTCCACTGTGCCCTCCTTAGTGCCGGCCAGCAAAAGATGATGCTCTGGGTTAACTTCACAGGCGTTTAGGCAGCTGGCGTCCGTTTCGAATGGCTGAAGAAATTGGCCCCTCTCCAAATTAAGCCGGTAAATGTCCTGAAAGTTTAATAGTTTAGCCTTTGGTCTAAATAAAATCGGTTTAATCTTACCCTCCCCACTCCTACGATGAACATGTCGCAGCTGGGTTTGTGGTATTTCATGTCGCGTCCGAAGCGTGGTATTCTCAGTCTATAGTGGCGACCGTGGGCGGCATGTATCTCCACGTAGCGATCGCACTGTAGAAACACCATCTTGCTGTAGTCGTCACTAATCACCTCGAACGTGGTCACCTCAGAGTCGAAGCAGCGTTCAAACTTGATGGACAGATTGGACACCTCAAAGCACTTGACGCGTGGTTTGTACGTTCCCGTGGCCAGGATGTACTGGTGGTCGGGGCTCATGCGGATGCTAGTGCATACGCCGGGCATATCAAAGTCCTGAATGAGCTCGATCTGGCGCCGCGAGTCGACCTTTTTCTTCAGCTGCGACCGCTTTCGTCGATCAGTGAGCCACTGGGGGGAAACGGATCTTGGTTAAGAGGGCTCTACGGGAGGACTTCAGCTGCTGCTACTTACATCCGGCACCGACTTGCCGGCGCTCAGGTTGTAGATCTTCACATCGTTGACCTCGTTAACAAACATGATGGCCGCAATAAGTTAAATATTACAGCATAAACAAAAACGAAGACGCGCACGTGCGCCTAGAGGGAAAATTACGGTCACACTATTTCACAGCTGTTTCTTTGACAGTGCTGGCACCTGCTAAAAAAGCCAATTTTTAGCTTGATCGATCGTAATAAAATTAGTTTGCAATTTTATGCTACAATTTACAATTTGTATCACTCATATAATTATTTAATATTTGTCAATCACTTTCTTATAGAAAATATGTTAACTTTAGGGGATGCAAGTCATTTTAATTTTATTTTTATAAATATACGTCAAATAAACATATTTATAAAAAAAAATGATTAAAAAATATATATATTTAATTATGGCATAAATGCATAAAGAAATTCAATTTTGCTTGGGAATATCTATAATTCCTGATAGACGTAAATTTAAATCTACAAAAAAATAGCTACTGCCCTAGCTTTCTCTATCTTGGCAATTGAAAATATCGATGTATCGATGCATCGCCTTAAAAAAACATTGGTTATATCGATAGGAACATCGGTGTGTTTGCATCTCTGAGAAATATCAACAAAGTCGCAATTTTTTGCCAATTACAAATATTTGCAATAATACTGTCTTGTTGGTGTCCTTCCCACAACTCCAGTGCGTGTGACTGCACAGGATTAGGCCGCTGCTATCCAGATTTCAAGCTTTTCGCAGGCCCGCCCCTCGTCAAACAACAATAACCACACACACAGAGCCAAAGACAGCCAACACACACACCCCCGCTCTTCGTAACAGCCCTACATTCCATTCCTCCGCTCCGCTCCCCGAGGAACCAAAACGGTGAGTAATATTCGCCGTTTGCTGCTGCGTCTAAGCCAATTAAAGGCGCTGCGCTTATGATTAAATTATACGAAACGGAAGACTATCTGCAAGGGCGACACTCTGCAGCCCCACACAAACTTTCCCTTGCGTTGAAAGTGTACATACTCTCTTTCGATGTTGTTGCTCTATTTGTTTTTGTTGGTGTACTTCCTCTTTCCATTGTTGTTGTTTACACCCCTTAAATATTTTTTCGCCCAGGGTGCGTTTGTCTTATTATAACGCTATGAAAGCACTTCAGCACATTCAGCGCAATTTGCAAATAATTGTATTTATGCATGGCTCGAAGATTCCGCCTCCAATGATTACTGCAATGATGTGCGGCCTTTGGCGCTTGACTGATAAGAGTCGAAACCGAGACCTCCGACGATTTAGATTGCAAGTGGGGGTGCCAGAAAGTCTACATATTGAAAATTGATAATTACCTGTCATTGTTAATCAAAATGAAAACGACAGATGCCTTAGAAGAGATTTAGGATTAGAGGAGTGCGAGATCAATAAATTTAAAATTCTTTTTTTTTTTATTTTTATATTTCACTCATTAAGTGCAAAAAACATAATACAGTAGGGCCACAAAAGTTACTTTCAATTTGAAATCTATTACATTTTTTTCTGCAAAACATTACACAAATAAGGAAGGTCATAATATATGTATGTATATATTTACATATATATATTTTTTCTAAGCATACTCTCGGGAAACATTTAAATTTACTGATTTCAGTGGTCAAACCGTGTTATTGTATTTCACTGTGAATATAATTACGTTTTAACAAAATATTTGGATAACTCCATAAAAAATGTATACGGCTTCTACAAAATTCGTAAAAATAAATAAAGATTTTAGATCTACGAAAATAACTTAACAAACCAGATCCTGGATATTTTTTAGGACCAGAACCTTCAAAACGCTTATTATAAGCTCACAATTAATGAAGTTGCAAGGATTAATTAAAAAGAAATTTGATTCAAAATATAACATTTAAAGTTTTTCTTATTAGGCAACACACTCTTAATTTATATTATGAATAATTGATGACACGAATGAGTTTATTTAAATGCAATATCCGAGAAGCCACTCGCCCTACGTTTTTTAGTTCCCACAATAACGAGACGACGGCCTTGAGAATACTTCGATTTGACTTTCTTGATGTGTTCACTTGAGCTCTCGCCGAATGCGGCCCGATGTATCGAAGGCTTCAAGACGATACTGACACTCCGAAAGACTCAAAATCAAGTGGCATCTGGAAGTTCCAGCCTGGAGGGTTTTTACAGCCACTTTTGAAGCTTAAGTTGGCTCTCTTTTGTGAGTTTTGTGAGTGAGCAAATAAATAAAACCCGGTCGGCTGTTCAAATACGAGCATGCCTTAAAACGAAATATCGGGGGCAACCGAAAGAAAGGGGAACAAAATGTTGTGTTGCCGTCGCAGAACAAATTAATGCAGCGCCACAGTTTGTTGATAAGCGAGCAGCGCCGTTTGGGTGCCCACCTGAAACACAGTGATAGGAAACTACTTGCTTGGGTCGGAGTTCGTACTCGTGAAGGCCCAGAGCCGAGAGTCAAGATGAGCAAAGTGCGGAGTTTGGTGAACAGGATGCACGAACGCATCGACTATCTCGTAGAAAAATGTGGATCGATAGGAATGCTACCAATTGCAATTTTCTAATGTTTCGTTTGCTTTTAAAGGTCCCAGCATGACTGCAGCGCCGTACAACTACAACTATATCTTCAAATACATCATCATTGGTGACATGGGCGTGGGAAAGTCCTGCCTTTTGCATCAGTTCACCGAAAAGAAATGTGAGTATATCCATATGCTGTGCAATAATTTACATTAACTTGTCTTTTCTCTTCTGCAAAAGTCATGGCAAATTGCCCGCACACGATCGGCGTGGAGTTTGGCACTCGCATCATCGAGGTGGACGACAAAAAGATCAAGCTACAGATCTGGGACACAGCGGGCCAGGAAAGATTCCGGGCCGTCACACGGTCATATTACAGAGGAGCAGCCGGTGCCCTCATGGTCTATGACATCACCAGACGGTAGGCTGTATGAAACTACATATACTTCAAACCCTAAATGGTATTCTTAATAACCAATCCAGCTCGACGTACAATCACCTGAGCAGCTGGCTCACCGACACGCGCAATCTCACTAACCCCAGCACTGTGATCTTTCTCATTGGCAACAAGTCGGATTTGGAAAGCACTCGCGAGGTTACCTACGAGGAGGCCAAGGAGTTTGCCGACGAGAACGGTCTCATGTTTCTCGAAGCGAGTGCAATGACGTGAGTAATAATCAAAGAACACCCCTCCAACAATAATGCAATATTTCGATAACAGTTAAAGTATAGTTGCGTTTCCCACAATGTTTAACGTTTACTGATTGCGCTGCGGAGATAGCCCGTAACACAAGCACTTTTAACCATTAACTTAACTTTTTATATTTCACATATTTTTAAAAAGCAAATATATTTTAATTCATTAATCAAAATGTGTCCAAAACAGTGGCCAGAACGTGGAGGAAGCATTTCTCGAGACAGCACGAAAGATCTATCAGAACATCCAGGAGGGACGACTCGATCTGAATGCCTCCGAGTCCGGTGTGCAGCACCGACCTTCGCAGCCGTCGCGAACTTCGCTGAGCAGCGAGGCCACGGGCGCCAAGGATCAGTGCTCGTGCTAAATGGATGCGTTGCACCTTACCTTTACAAACAGCCCTAGTTATAGAAATCTATTTTTATTTTTTAGCCGACTCGTAATTTACTGGCCCAAAAGCCCAAAGCAAAAACCAATGTATGTAGTTGAATGATTCGATTAAGCATAAAAGTGTGAGCGAGCAACAGCAAAAACAAAAAAACCAAAATATAAAAAGCCCTCCCCGATAATAAGAAAATAACTAAATACTAAACCACTTCAACATTTCTAACGAGTAAGCAAAAATATTAGAAAATTGAAAACGTTTGTTGGTTATCGCGAGTCTTTTTTACGCATCGTTAAAGGAGCCACCAAAGTTTTGACTATGAAATTTCGAAAAGTTTATCGCTCTATTCGCCCACAACTCACTTGACCCAAACTTAACATTCGACAGATCGCGGATTCTGTTAGTTATATCTCTGTATATATATATACACGTATGCATATAAATATATACTTATATATGAATGAATATTTGACTCTCCTTTTATTAATTATGAATATTTTTTGTTGAGTATTTGTTGTAGACGCGTGCGAAAAGGCGAGAAATCGATCAATGTTATATGAATATAAACGATGTATTAATGGCATAATGCAATAGGAAATAAATAAAAACGGTATTTATAAAGCCCCTAACGCGAGATATGTATGTTTTTATTTAAAATTTAGATTGGGACAGTAAGTAAATTAATTTGAATAAAAATCTCATAAACCAATTTGATGAAAGTATACCACAAATTGTAAACATTGATCATGTTTAAGGGATTTATTATTTAATTTTATTTATTTAATTTCGAAACCTTTTGTGCTCAACAAAGGCGATTTTTTTTTCGTTTCGATTTTCTAGGAAATGGTCACAGTTTTCTAAAACCAATTAAAAATCGGACATATTAATATTTCCTTTAGAAATTTGACGACTTAACGTGTATAACTTTTTGTGACAATAAAATAAAATTTTATAAAAACGCTTAACAGGGAATATTTTTTAGGAATAATTAAATATTTCTCTTTTTTTTTTTATTTACATTATATACTATACACAAGACTTTAAAACAAGTTAAGGTTACTTTCCTATTGTTTCAAAATACTTAATGTAAAAAAATTATAAAATATATAGCAAACATAATTATTTGTTCGATCGTTTTGCCACAAAATTTTTACACAAGTTTTCTGTTTAATATTTGTGGACTCTCGGATTCACAACACATAAAAATTCAACAAGACACCAATTAAATAACTTTAACAACAATTACTAAAACATCATTTTTAAAAGTCTTAAACAATACACACCCTGTTGTCATTCGATTGTGTATTTTATCGCCCAAATTAACGGTCACTCTTTCTGTATTTTTTTCTGTGCTAAATACGGCCTCTTTCAGTGTTGCAAGCTAATGGACCTCAAATTAGCTAGAAAATGAGGTGAACATGAACAAACAATTACTAAAAACAAAATTTATGAAAACGATATGTGAATATAGGATTTTTCTCATAATATATATTTTAGGCTATTTTTCTTATACAATCAATCGATGATGTCACAAATCCAATTATTGCTGAATATGCTAGATAAAGATTTAAATAAACTTTAGGCTCAAAGATAGTTTCTGGATCTAGCCTCAGATAAGCTAAGCTGGCAGCACTCTTGGTATGCAAATTGAAATTAATTTATTCGCTCATCATGAAAGTGACGAAATAGCAACTAAAAGCGCAACGTAAGCGAATCTCGGACCCATGATGCAAATCAAGCGCCTCCTGTGCAAGTCCTGCGGTCTGGGCACGCTGTTGGTGGCCGTCGTCTGGCTGCTGGCGCTGCTCTTTTATTCGCACAGCCTGGGGAGTTCCATCCATTCGGCGGGCTGGCGAATTGAACGGAACGCCACGCCACGGGCGGAGCTGAGTTACCAGGCCAGAGTCACGACCAGATGTTCGCCAATCGTCGCCAAGAACTCCTCGGCGCCCAAGGATGCCCCGGGCGAGAGCGATCCCGAGCAACTGGAGCTGTTGGGAGTGGTCCGCAACAAGCAGGACAAGTATATCAGAGACATTGGCTACAAGCATCACGCCTTTAACGCTTTGGTGTCAAATAACATTGGGCTCTATCGAGAGATTCCTGACACCCGCCACAAGGTGTGCCAACGCGAGGAGACCTCTGAATCAGAACAACTGCCGCAGGCCTCGGTAGTCATGTGTTTTTACAACGAGCACAAAATGACTCTAATGCGGTCCATAAAAACTGTTCTGGAGCGCACGCCCAGCCATCTGTTGAGGGAGATCATCCTGGTGGATGATCACAGCGATCTTCCAGAGCTGGAGTTCCATTTGCATGGAGATCTGCGTGCCCGTTTGAAGTACGACAACCTGCGCTATATAAAGAACGAGCAACGCGAGGGACTCATCCGCTCTCGGGTAATCGGAGCCCGCGAAGCCGTCGGGGATGTCCTTGTATTCCTAGACTCGCACATCGAGGTGAACCAGCAGTGGCTGGAGCCCCTGCTACGCCTCATACAGGCAGAGAATGCTACGCTGGCCGTCCCAGTCATCGACCTGATCAATGCGGACACCTTTGAATACACGCCCAGTCCCCTGGTGCGGGGAGGATTCAACTGGGGCCTGCACTTCCGATGGGAGAACCTGCCGGAGGGAACCCTCAAGGTGCCGGAGGACTTTCGAGGTCCCTTTCGTTCCCCCACCATGGCTGGCGGACTGTTTGCGGTAAACAGGAAATACTTCCAGCACCTCGGAGAGTACGATATGGCCATGGACATCTGGGGTGGCGAGAACATAGAAATCTCTTTCAGGGCATGGCAGTGTGGCGGCGCCATAAAGATCGTTCCCTGCTCCCGCGTGGGTCACATATTCCGGAAACGCCGCCCGTACACCTCTCCCGACGGAGCCAACACCATGTTGAAAAACTCGCTTCGCCTCTCGCACGTCTGGATGGATCAGTATAAGGAGTACTACATCAAGCACGAAAAGGTGCCCAAGGACTTCGATTACGGGGACATTAGCGACCGTGTTAATCTGCGAAAGCGTCTGCAATGCAGGGACTTTGCTTGGTACTTGAAGAACGTCTACCCTGAGCTACATGTGCCGGGTGAGGGGCCAGCGAAGAAGTCAGCGCCAGCGCCTGTCTTTCAGCCATGGCACTCGCGGAAGCGCAACTACGTCGACTCCTACCAAATGCGTCTGGCAGAAACGGAACTGTGCGCCGCCGTAGTGGCACCTAAGGTGAAGGGCTTCTGGAAGAAGGGCAGCTCCCTGCAGCTTCAGCCGTGCCGGAAAACCCCTAATCAGTTGTGGTACGAGACGGAGAAAGCTGAGATCGTATTGGACAAACTGCTCTGCCTGGAGGCTTCTGGCGATGCCCAAGTAACGGTCAACAAGTGCCACGAGATGCTCGGGGATCAGCAGTGGAAGCACACCCGCAACTCCAACAGTCCCATCTACAACATGGCCAAAGGAACCTGTCTCAGAGCCGCGGCTCCGGCTGTGGGCGCCCTCATCAGTCTCGATCTGTGCTCCAAGGCCACTGGAGTGGGCGGCGCCTGGGACATTGTGCAGCTCAAGAAGATGGAGGAAGAGAAGGCGGACAAAGTGAACAAAGCGGACAAGGCGCTGTGACTGGAGGACTGCCCTGCGAGCATATTGCAATATTAGACTGATAACTTTTTAGGTGCAAAGCGTATTATGTTTAAATAGCCAGTATTTTTTGCATGAACTCTAATAATAAAGTGTGGTAAAAACTTTTAAAATCTGCTGAAAAGTGGAATTATATTTTTTGAGTTTGGTTTGGATGAGCATTTGACTCAACTACCCAAATTCTCTGCAAAGCCTTGCTAGAAAAGGTCAGAGAACGTCTCTGCATCAATGCTTATTTTACATTTTCAGTCATTTTTTTACTTGGCGCTTTAGTAATTTTTGTAGTCTTGAAAGTATATTTAACGGAATTCGCATAAATACTATATATTGAGTATATTATAGTATATCTTCAAGTCAACTGGTAATTTGTGCAACTCCCAAAGCAGCCACACTAAGTTCTGTAGCAAAAACAGGCGCGAAATCGTGTGATTTTTATAAAAAAAATTCGTAAATCCATTAACCATGCAGGCCAAAGCAACTGACAGTCGGCAGGAGCCGAGGCTAAACATGGGTGAGCTACTTATAATGCAATAGTTTCCTACCTGCCACTAATTGCAATGCATTTTTCGTAGATACAAATGCGCGTCGCAATTTCATTAAGTTCCATGCCAGGCTTGGCGAGGTAAGTGAGCGACTTTATAAATATCTGGTTCAACCGCATCTCATTATTATCGTCACCCTTCCAGAAACCGAGCACCACAGTGCGATTCTTCGACCACTCCGACTGCTACACGGTCCATGGCAGTGATGACTGCGAGCTGGTGGCCAAGATTGTGTACAAATCGACGGCGTTTATCGGCGTCCTTTTGCCGGACGATAAGAAGGAGACGCTCCAGTTCGTTTCGATGTCCAAGGGCAATTTTGAGGTGGCGGTGCGTGAGCTGCTCCTTGTGCGGAATCTGCGCGTCGAGGTCTACGTGAAAAGGTCGAGCGACTGGGAGCTGGAGTATCGCGGCTCGCCCGGCAACCTGTTGCAGTTCGAGGACATTCTGTTCGCCAACAAGGAGGTCTTGGTGGGCAATAGCATCATCTCGTTGCTCGTCAAGCTGGAGGGCGGAGCCCAGCGTCGCGTTGGCGTGGCCAGCGTGGAGCAGAATGATTGCAAGTTCCAGCTACTCGAGTTCCTCGACGATGACTTCTTTACGGAGCTAGAGGCCACTGTGGTGCTGCTGGGACCAAAGGAGTGCCTGCTGCCCAGCTTGGAGGGTGAATACGCCGCTGTAAAGACCCTGTTGGAGCGGAGTGGTGTTATGATTACTGTGCCTAAGAAGAGCAGCGCCAACGATCTGTTGCAGGACTTGAACCGTCTTTTGCGCTTTGCCAAGGGTCAGCAAGAGGACGCCTCGGGTCTGAAGGAACTTCAGTTGCAGTTGGCCTCGGATGCCCTTAAGGCGGCCATCAAGTACCTCGATCTGGTCAACGATGCTGGCAATCTGGGGCACTACGAGATCAAGAAACTCGATCTCAATCGGTAAGTTCAGGGCTTGAACATATAAAGTGTTTGTTAACTACATTTATCTATAAACTGCGTTCTTTTTTATTTTAGATTTCTCCACTTGGACTCTGCTGCCGTGGCTGCGCTGAACATTATGCCAAAACCGGGCACACATCCATCCATGCCCTCATATCGCTGGCAGAGCATTATGGGCGTACTCGACCATTGTCGCACGCCCCAAGGTCACCGTTTGATGGGCCAGTGGGTGAAGCAGCCGCTGCGTAACCGAGATATCCTCAACGATCGCCACAATATTGTCGCATGTCTGCTCGAATCACCGGATACGCTGGAGACGCTCAGTCTGGACTATCTGAAGCGCATCCCGGATATTTTGATGCTGACCAAGAAGCTAATGCGACGCAAGGCAACGCTTCACGATCTTTTTCGCATCTACCAGGTTATTCTGCGAACGCCAAAGATTTTAAAACTGTTGCTCGAACTGGAAAACTCCACTATAGAGAGCATGATCTGTGCTCCTTTTAAGAGCTTCCTGGAGGACCTAACTGGTCTCAAGCAGATGGTTGAGCAGGTGGTCGATTTTGAAGCCATCGATAGAGGCGAGTACCTGGTGAAGGCATCCTTTGACAATCGACTGATGGAGCTGCAGCAGACGATGACGGAGCTGTACGCCAAAATGGAGCGCTTGCAGACCAAATGTAGTGAGGAACTAGATCTGGATGGCAAGCAGCAGGTGAAGCTAGAAAACGTGGCGAAGCTGGGCCACCATTTCCGCATCACCTTGAAAGATGATTCCGTGCTGCGCAAAAACAAGAATTATCGCATTGTGGATGTCATCAAGGGAGGTGTGCGCTTCACCTCCGATAAGTTGGAGGGCTATGCCGAGGAATTCGCCAGCTGTCGGAGTCGGTACGAGGAACAGCAGCTGTCTATTGTGGAGGAGATCATTCAGGTGGCCGTTGGATATGCAGCTCCACTCACATCACTGAACAATGAATTGGCCCAACTGGATTGTTTGGTTAGCTTTGCCATCGCCGCACGCAGCGCACCCACTCCTTATGTGAGACCAAAGATGTTAGATGAGGGTGCGGGTGAGTTGGTTCTCCAGGATGTGCGTCATCCTTGCTTGGAGCTGCAAGAGCACGTCAGTTTCATAGCCAACAGTGTGGACTTTAAAAAGGGTAAGCTTCAGATAAGAAATAAGGATAACTTTCAAAATCATATAAATTATTTTTCCTGATTCAGACAAGTGCAACATGTTCATCATTACGGGTCCGAACATGGGTGGCAAAAGCACTTACATTCGTTCAGTGGGCACGGCTGTCCTTATGGCCCACGTCGGGGCTTTTGTGCCCTGCAGTATGGCTTGCATCAGCATGGTAGATTCGATACTCGGCCGAGTGGGAGCCAGCGATAACATTATCAAGGGTCTCAGCACGTTCATGGTTGAGATGATTGAAACATCCGGTATAATTAGGGTAGGTACTGGAAGTTTGATCAGGAATGATCTGACTGCAAAAAATAAAAAGTAATTTAACCATTGTTATCTTTATTGCAGACTGCTACAGAAAAATCCTTGGTGATTATCGATGAATTGGGCCGTGGTACTTCCACATACGAGGGTTGTGGCATTGCCTGGTCCATTGCCGAACATTTGGCCAAGGAGACCAAGTGCTTTACTTTGTTCGCTACCCATTTCCATGAGATTACTAAACTGGCAGAGTCGCTGGCTACAGTTAAGAACTGTCATATGGCCGCGGTCGCGGACTCAGACAACTTCACATTGCTGTATCAGGTGCGCCCAGGGGTCATGGAGAAGAGCTTTGGCATTCAGGTAGCCCGATTAGCCAGCTTTCCCGATCATGTGGTCCAAAACGCCCAGGAGGTGTACAACGAGTTTGAAGACGAGCACGTGGACAAGCAGAAGCAGGAGGACAAGGCTCTCCTGGAGAAGATCCAAGTGGCTATTGAACAGCTATCGACCGCCGGCAACAATACGGATATCAACGTGGAGGACTTGACCCAGCTGGTCACACAGTTTACGAATGACATCAAGAAACTTGATAGCGATTACTTTAAATCTGTGCTGGCTACCAGCGAGGCATAAACAGGATGGATAATATTTTTGCGTTTATCAAACAGTATTACGCTAGGAGGCAAGTAAGATACATTTCAGTGGTAATAGCTGTTCAAATGAAATAATTTTTTTTATTTTTGTTCATTGTTTCATTCCTTTGCATTTTTAAGTTAATAAACTATTTAAAATATGTGAAATGTAACGTTAAAATAACCTAACCTAACTTTGCATGAATCTTTAATATTCAAAAGAGGGTGCAGGGAGTATTATTAAATCTGTTAAATAACTTCAATATAAAGTTATCTTAATATACCTTACACAGGGCTGAGCTTAAAATACATCAAATTCATATCATAAATTTAAAAAAAAAACCGTCTTTTAAAAACTATATTTTGAACGTTTTGTCGTTTTCTTAAGAATATTTTTATATTATTGCAGGAAAATTATGTTTTTCCCCCTAAAATACATATAAAAAGATACTTTACATAGCGATTGTAGTTTTCTACGTGTCTTGATATTTCATGCGATGGGCGTTATTAAAATCAAGATTTTAGCAATGCTTCATATGTTTGATTAATCGATTTAAACATTTCCAACTAAATGTAATTTGTTTGGTCTATTATAATCAAAAATCTAAAGAATGTTTTTTTATATTTCAAGTTACGATAATAATGTAAGATATTTTCGATATAATACTGAGCGCGTTTTTTTTGTCTATGTATCATATTTTATTTTTTTTTTTATATACGGACACCGTTAATCTTAATTAATAATATAAAAAAACAAGGGATGTTGGGAAATATATTTTCTATTCTATATTGAAATTATTCATACGGAAAATATAATTTTAAATAATCCTTAATTATGAAGAATCCAATAAATAGCCAGAATACTTAATAAAGTGTTAAGTTTGCGCTGGTATACAATTTTAAAAGCTAATTGAAAAACATAACGAAATGTGTGTCACTAATAGAATTATTTATTGGGCTCCATGTCCAACTCAGACCAGACCGAACGTGCTTTTAAAGACAGCGTGAAAAACAAAATACTGCCCTGACACGCTGTCAGTTTAATCGGTCTGGTTTTAACCTCAGCTGTCATGTGCGCTAAAGCGCCGCTTTTATCGTCCCGTTGGCCCGATCTTTAGCTTCGACTGTCATTGCCAAATTCAACTTAAGTGCTGTCAAAAGATAATTACCGTTTCGGCTTTGGTTTTTCTTATTTTTTTTTTAAGTTTCAGACAAGCGCTGTGAAATGCCTAAACCAGTTTTATGAGGCTGCCTTGTCTGGTGCAATTCCATTATATGGCTTAAATTGGCGATTATTTGACATTACTTTTTTCGAATTAACAATCAAGAAATTAATTAAATTTCTTAATTTAATGTTATTAAGTTCATGTTTAAATTAATATTATTTCCCCATGCTCTATGCCAAGATAATATTCGAGATCTAGATTCAAGTTCGAGTTCGAGATTTAAGAACAAGATTATTAGCCTATAAAATTTGATTAATAGTACGAAATAATGAAATTAAATAATTTGTATAATTTTAATTATGCTCTAGAAACTTAAAAACTCTACAAACTGAAAGATTAAACTTCCTTAAGAGGTTCCAACACTGTAAAATGCAATTTCAAGTGTTGTTTTTCGATTTCGAGTTCGATTTTTTAAGAAATAGTAATGACATTTGTTTTAATCGCTTAATTGCATGAACATTTTCTACATGATTCACTGGCTAATAATTATTTTATTATATTCCTTAGACGAATTAAAAATTTTTTAGAGTTTTGCTGAGGTTCGATAGAAAAATCATTTTTAAGAAAAGCGCAGCAGAAGAAAACATTGTAACTTATACCCGGTGCAATTTGGTAAATATTCGAAATAAAAAAAAGGTAAACGGTTAAACCGTTAACACATTTTTAACAGCTAGACATAATTTTAGATAACGAAAGATAAACATTTAAAAAATCCGTCTCTTATTTATTTTACATTTCCTAGTAAAATGTATAATTAAACAAAAAGCATTTAAGCAAAATGAAGAGATTTTACTTGTCAAAAGTTTAAATTTATGTTAATTTTATTCTACAAACAGAATATACACGAATAACAGCATTCTTGTATAATAATAATAATATAGAAATTTAGTCAATCCTTAAATCTGTGCAAGTTTAATTTGATATCACATTCTCAACAAACATGGCATGTTAGCAGCGTTTAACAGCCTCCAAAATTGACAGGCAACTTTAAATTATTGCATTTGCCGACAGTTCGGCATGCTTGTCTGCCACGATTAGTGGCAACCAGGCAACCCAAAGAGCCTGGCTCCCGTCCAGCACCCAGCTCACAGCTCGGACCCCAGCCTAAGCTCCTTTAAAGCCAACTTCATTTGGGTGAATGGGGCGAAGACGTCCGATGCGCCGCAACGCGACGTGTACAATTAATAATTTGATACGATATAATTGACATGTTGGCGATGCCAAAAAGGAAGCACTAACATGCAGACAACAGCATGCAGCAGCAGCAGCATCGGCAGCAGCGGCGGCACCGACAAGGTGAAGCCTCGTAACGTGGCTAACCAGCTAAGCCATTGCGACGCATATTAACGCCGTGCCTTACAGCCAAGGACTGATCCGGGTTAGATATGGCACTAGGATAAGCACGAACTTTTGCATTTCCCTAAACAAAAATTTTATACGGTATATTATATATATAATATTTGCCCATTTAAAGTTAAGAATATATATTATTAATATTAAAAAATATATAATATTTAATTATTTTATTTCTAGGCCCGGACTCGATAGAAAATATATAATATTTATTTATTTTACTTCTATAGCCCGACTCGATAGTCTGTCTTTGGCAAATATTTTTCCGACTCCATAATATTCAATAATTATTGATCAGCACTCTAACTGAGCTCATTAACTTACTAAATAGTAAGTTTAAAATTAATCGACTAGAAATTTTGCCAGTGGTCATTGAATGTATGTACATATGGTTCATGAGATTAACTTACTATGTATGTTAGCTTCCGTAGAAACAATCTTAGCCAATGAGCACAATTTCATTGTTCTTAAAGCCGACTAACTATAATCAAAATTGTGATTGTTATTAAATATTTTTTATTTTTAAAGATCCAAATTTTTGTTATAATTTTTTTTAAGATTTCCTTTTAAATCTTATACTAATATTTCTAAACTCTTCATTCATCCTTTACAGGCACGCATCACCGCGTCTCATCTCTATGGTTATATTTTCACGTTTCCACCTTTTCACCGCCGTCTCCTGGCTTTCTGGCAGGCCGGCGTGTAAATTGTTTTTACTTAATCGTTGCGGACACAAACACACATGTTGCTTACCACAGCCGCAACAACAACACTAACAAAAACAGCGCCACAAACTGGCCAACACTCTTGCTTGCCTCTTTGGCCGATCTCCTTCGAGATCGCCTCTGCTTGGCTCTCTGGCGCGCTTTTGGTAATTGCACTTGGTCTGTTGCTTCTGTGTTACCAGTTCCTATGGCCACACCCATGGCCAAGAAAATACGACATTAACCTATTTTGTAAAATGAACAAATACAAAGTCGAATTTAAAGCCAACTTTAATAGACGTCTACAGCTTACACAGTTTTCTCTAAGGGACAGGAGCATATACAGCCATATATTTTTCATTAGCATGCTATTTTTTAAACAAGAAGGGTTTAACATTTACCACGAAACGTTTTTTTTTAGGATTTAATTTAAGAAATAATTTTACGAAAATGTATGATGATTAAACTGTTAAAATCAAAGTTATTAGAGTTATGCCTCAACTGCTTAAGAAAGAAACTTGTACCTTTCAAAGCGATTATTTATTGTTTCTGAAATCTTAAAACTTAGAGAATGGTAACTTGTTGTTTATACCATAGCCATTTTCGTTGTGCTCAAAATTTTGAAAAGGCATTTGATTAGGTATTATAAATATGTTTATATATATTTTATTTTTTTGATATTTGATAATATATGAATATAATTTGTTTAAAAAAGGAATCCTTACATTAATTTTAAATAATAATAAAAAGGATAATTTTTGAGGTACTTGTGTTTATAAAGCTTTGAAATTTACACTTAGCAAATAAAGGCATTTTTTAAACTTTTCCCAATGGATTAGGTATTTTTAAGTACATTATTGTCTGTGATTATTCGTTTAAATATTTTCATAAAATGAAATGCATAAATATTTAAAAATACGTCCATGGCTGTAAGACCAGGGGCCAGTTTGGCCTGCGGAAAATTGTTATTTGTTGCTGGTAGCTTGTTGGTTGTTGCCTTAGCTGAATCGTTGACCAACTTCAGTCGGTCAGACATGCAAATTTTTTGGTGTGTCTAATGTTAGTTGTTTGTTAGTTTTTATGCAAATTTTCTTGTTTCACTTGACAAATTGTCTGTTCGACTTAATGATGGAACGTAGGTTGGCCATAGTTGCGGTTTCGTCGGTGCAAAGTAATCAAGTGCATAGTAGTTTGGGTTTGTGATTACCGTCGATTTCATACGATTACATACCTTAGCTACAGGTTTTCGAGAAAGTTTTTTAAGTTAATTTTAAATTGATTGGAAAAATATACAAAATATGCTGAATTAGGAGTTCAAAAGGAATCGCTGCCGCTTTGAAATAAACTGAAGAGTAGTCTAAAAGTATTTAAAACTATTCTTACTTTTGAAATGTACTTTTTGGTTTAAAACACTTTCTAGTCAGTTTGCTATAATCCTTTTTTTGCTATTAACAAAAGTAAAACGTAATATCGCAAAATGTTCGTAAACGCAATTGCAAAAGTTGACTTAGCTCTCGCTTAATGTTCGCAAACGGTCTAGGAAAAAGGCTTTTAGTGAAAAAAATGTCCATTTACTCATTTCCATTTATAAATTTTTGAGCTTGTTCGCGATAATTTTCCGATAATTATATATAAATTGATTCGAAGAAGATATCAGCGAGGGCTCGATAAACAGTCCGTTTTTGAAACATTCACTGCCACAAAGTGAGAACCCAGTGTCCTTTTTATATCGTTTTTTTTTTTTTTATCCAAAACGATAGCAGTTTCTTGTAACACTCGTTTGGTCCGATGGGTAATCTTCAACGCCGCACATCTTTAATATACGTATTTATATAGGCTAAGATCTAAGCTTCCAACAATCACATTTTGTTTTTTGATGTAGTATTCATTTATTACCAAAAACACATTTTTTGCCTCAAGATTACGTTCCATTTATTCACGCTTACACAATGCACAAACGAAATTTCGTTGCAGGGCAGCCAATCAATTATGGCTATAACTGGCAGTGAAAAGGGAAAATCGTAAAAACCTTATCTCCCAACCAATAACGTGGCAGATGGATGGATGGATGGATGCCCCAAACGAGTGGGACAAACCGCATGCATCGAAATCTGTTATTAGCGGCCATATCAAAAAATGATTAGCGGAGCCGCCGAGCCAAAGCGCTGGCCGTCGATGGTGTTGGCCCGAATGGAGGAGAAACATAACAAATGATGAAGACGGACGGGCTTGGATGGCTGCATCCAGAGGACGGGGACTGATTATAGACTTTAAGGTGTAACCGGGGAGAGAAAACTACATAACACTAATTTCATTTTAAACGAACAGTAACGTTGCCGTGCATATAATTTAAATAATTGCATAGGCGCTGCGAATGGCCGGCTATTGATGATGTTATCATGTTGTGTTCGCATACGGTGCACACTTATACTTAGTCGCTGTCTTACAATCTTATCTACAATTTCCGTTGGCAGCTGCTGCTGGTGGTAGTCGACGCGGCTGGTTCCCCTTAATTACAATGTATCGCTTAATGGGCCACACTTTGCTGCCGGCAGGCTCTTTTCTCCCCCCAACATTGTCTTCGTGCGAGTGCTTTTCTGATTATTGGGTATTCGAGGAAACGGGTGTGTGGGGCAAGTTCATTTTAATCCATTGATAAAACAATTTACTCTTCCATCGGGCCAGTACTCTCCGTTTCTCTTCTTAAATTATGGTTACAAAATTTTATGAAGCCATTTATATCACTCACAAGATGCACCGCCTATAGCATGCAACATAATCGATTCGCCGCACCATATACTCAGCTCCTTCGCCCTGTTTTCATACCTCCATTGTAGTACTTGTTTTCAATTTGTGCCAGAACACTAAAAACGCAATCGCAGATGAGGGCAACCACTAAGTTATGTAATTACTGTTTACTTGTCCATACTGAGGAATTAAATAATTATAAAAATTATCCGGTTCCCTTACATTTTCCAACGCCATAAAGTTAAGTTATTTTTATGGAATTATGTTAAAATAAATGCAAGTTTCTGGGTAATTATACCACAACAACATATAGACAACACATTTTATGATTGCATTTTATTTTATATTCATCCAGATACTGTTTTTAAAAATACAGGACAGAAGCCCAGGAGCTATCGAAAGGAGCACATTATATTTTGTGGCTCGATGCAGATCTTTCAATAAAAAAGTAAGACCCCAGAAAAGGCCGTTAAAATAAATTGTAATTAGTTTTTAATAAATATATAAATATACAGTCAATATTATTATTATTACCAATTGAAAAACACCGTTTTATGATCCAAATGTTCTAGACATTAAGTCAAATTTAAAATTATCTTTTGGAACTCTGGACACTGTCTGATTATTATTCATTAATAAAAAAAAGAAGAAATTTCACTTTCTATTTTCTGTTTTTTGTTTAAATATTCTCAAATTCAAACATTTTCATTACGGATCATCTAAGCTTGAATCAAATATCGTGTGTTGGCCTTATAAAGTTTTTTTTTGTTATTAATACTTTTTTATGCACCAGCATTCAACTTGCACTGGGACCCCCACTTCCCTAAATGACTCTCCTGTATTATGGTAAGTGATTAGCTCGAAAGAAAAATTACGGGGGAAACAAAAAAGAACAACAAAAAATGTGGTGAAAAAACGAGACGTGTGCAATTTTTATTTACCAACACTTGAGCGCGGCTAACACAAATTTAACACTGGCCGCCGCCAATGTAGCCATCAGGCGGCATGCAATGCTCGACTAACGAGCAAAAACAACGGCAAGAGCGGCCTGAGTAACTGCAACATGGAAACTACCAAACTGCCTTCTCGTGGTAATCAATTTTAAAATTTATGACAAAATTTGCAGCTTTAAATTATGCCATTAAGCACGGCATGTAACTCATATCGTCAGGCAGTCAGGCAGGCAGGCAGTCGGGCTGGCCGGCAGGCTGTTGGCGGCTTAAAACAAGAAAAAGCCAAAGGAGAAACATGTTAACTGCTTTCCTTCGAACGCGTGTGGTGTGTGTGTGTGGGGTGTTGTGTGCTGTGTGTGTGCATGCAATGGCGTTTGCATTATACGCTCGTATTTCGCCACATTCAACAACGAGCTACAGAATGACGGGTGGCCATAACTCATGCCCGATGCCCCAGCTCCAACCCGATCCCCAATCCCCCAGCAGCTATCCGCCATGCACCAGCACAGATCCCCAACTGGAGTCGCCGCCTAAGACCTGGGCAGCAGTTGTTGCAATTACAACTGGACACCACATGCTACAGCTGCCTCCTGTGTGTGCCCGAGTGTGTGTGTGTTAAATATTGCAATTTATCACGCAAATGCGTTTTTCAATTTTAACATGCCGCCAGGCATCATAAAAACGTTACAAACCAACAATATGAGCCAAGAGCCCAAGGTAGAAAAGTAGAAAAGCGGCCTGGGCATGAGGGTAAGCTGAGCCCACAGACGAGGAGGCATCAAGTTGGCACAGCCGGGCTTTCTGTCCCCCCGAAGAGTGCAGGAAATAAGGTGCAAAACACCCAAGCCACTGACACCACATATGGAGTCAGGGCCCCGCCAGGTTGCTGATGGCTCTGGACAAGCTGCGGCTCACCTCATCGATTGAATTGAACGCCACGCGAAATATGAGCCTGAATGGAAATGGGAAAAATTGTGGAAGCGGCACTGAGAGAGTTGGAGTCTATTTGAGTCGGAAAACAATTTTCGACAAATAATAAAATAATTAATGTATAATTTATGAATACATATTTCAGACATGTCGATTTAGTTTGATTATCCGGGTTTAACACCTTTATAAAGGCATACAAATGTAATTGTTTAAATGAAAGCAATGAACCCTAGTTTAACGAATAAAATATATTTATATAGAGCTAATAGAGTATATTCAATTATATTATAGAAATCCTTTAATTCTCTGGAAAAAAAATGAAGAAAATCATTCACTACAAACATGTAAAGTTCCTTTTTAAAAGGAAAACCTTATTTGTCCAAACTTATTCGAGTCACTCTTCAAATTGAACAAAAGACAAGCCTTCAGCTCGATTGTTACCTTGCCCACAGTCCAATTAGGTGGACAGCCTCTGTCATCTGCATATCAGTCCATTTTGCCGGCTCTTGGCATTCGGAAAATGTTAATAAAACGGTCTTGGCCATGACAGTGACCACCACGGCAACGGCACGGCGTTGTCAACGATTTTCAATTCGCAACATTCGTTAGCTCGGAGGGATGACAGTTGGCTGAGAGTTGGCCAAGAGAGACGGGAGGGACACTGATATAGAGATTGTAATCGGAGTCCCGGTCGGATCTAGTTTGTGCCGTGCGTGTTGGCCTTTTTAATCATTGCTCTAAAACGCCCCTGGGCGAGTCTGTAATTGCAATTAATTCTTTTTTTTGCAATATCAATTTGCATGACATTCGGTTATGGCGCTTTCGGGGATTCCTTTTCCCAGACCCACTTAGGAAGTCTCTTAGTATTTGGGTGGAAAGTTACAAAGTTATTACCAATGGAGAGCAGAGATACATTTGAGGAATAAGAGATAAACAAATAAAGATAAAGATCAAATTCATACGGGGTGTGTCACCTTTAATGAAATTCCCATTTTGCATTTTAAATGTGTTTTATGCATCATAGTCCACTAATGAAGTTTATTATACATTTTTATTACGGTCCTAAAATATAGTATTTTAATGATTTCGGTCATCTATTCAATTTTCGTTATATGTTACCCTCAATCCAAAAGTGGTCGATGATGTTTCTTATAAAGATAGAAACTTAAATGGTTGAGGCATTCAGGGTATAATGATTTCCTAATTTAAAAGCCAAAAACAGTTTTAAATATCTATTACATTGATTATTTATTATTGCCAAAAGGGGCAATATGTAAATACTTTGTAAGAAATATATAAATATAGCTTATAATCCTCATCCTCGTAGTAAGTTTATGGATATTTTATTATATATTTATGTTGTGTTTAAAAAGTATATACATATATAAATATTTAATGTTATATTTTGTATTGTTTTCAAAAGGTTTTAAATAAGATAATACGCAATAAAATTGTATTATTTTAACTGAAAAATTAACCCCATATTTTGAAAGAGTATAAGACAGACACCCTAATATTTATAGAGTCGCTGGCCGTCCGTATTCACGCTTTTGTCATTTCATTGAACAAAATTTGAATATTAAATTAACACAATATTTAATGTCAACAGAAATCGTACGCATCGTAAAATCCACAAAAATATATTTATGTGAAATTGTATGGATTAACCTTTTGCACATATATTAAGCTTATATTTTTCGTTTAGTTTGAGTATTTTGGTGACAATTTATGACTAAATGAAACGTGGCGGCGGCATTTTTGTCTGAATTGTTTTCGGACAAATTGAAATGTATTAATATTAAATGTTATAAATAATTTATAAGAGCTTACGCAACAGTCTTTCTCAGTAAATACACACACACACAATCAATTTGCGCGGGATTTTTTACTTTAGAGTATCAATGTTATTATCGAAGTTCAAGCTGTCAGAAGTCATTAATATCCATGGAAAATTATCACAAATTTATTGCTCTTATTGCTGTATAGTTTTCGTTTTCGCTTAATAATTTATGTTAATCATTCGCAAAATGCAAAGTGACGACGTAACTCACGAGGTGTCAGCGCAAAACAAAAGCAACACAATTGTGTTTTATAGATATTTTGAATATAGTTTTGAGTGGGGATTTCGACAGCCACCTGTGACCGTCATGCCGCTCAGCCAGTGTAATTCCCTATTAAATCTATACTTTATTGCCTTAGATTCAATCAAAGGAGACAACAGAAGCGCCGACGATACATCAGACACAGATGCTATGCAAATGAATAAGGAAGTTCAAAAGGTTTAATGATATAATTTATCTAACAGCAGAGGCTTACTTCGATTTGTGATGTCAGGCATATGGGGCTGTGGCAAATAAAGCTTTTATAAAACTGCTTTGTGTATTCACATAATGGACTGCCACCTCTTTAGTTTATTGATATGTTAATAATATATCTCGGTGATTTCCTTACCCTTTGTGACTTTCATTTTGTAATTTGTGAATTTTCTTTCGGGATTTTTATTTGCCACTCTATTTTAATTAGGGATTTATTTTAGGTTTAGTGATAACCGAAGCGAAATAAAATGTATATTTTAAATGTACTACATAAATTGTATATTGTTAATATTGTAATATATGTAATATGTATTGAATAATCCACTTGACTTTTTATTGTATATTTTCATTCGCCTATTCAAATACACCTGAATCACTTAACCCAAATTGGCCATTTATCGATGTAAACTTATTTGCTAGCCACTTGAACCGTGAGGCAAACTTCACCTCTAATTGACTTTATGCTAATTATGTTGATGCTTCCGATAAGACAAACTGACAACAGTTTAAACTTTACCTGTTCCTCGGGCCAATTAATTTATTTTCTTATTCGATTGCTTGAGAATTTCCTCGCCCGACGCCTGGGTCCGGAAATTATCTTTGCTGGCCATCGCCATATTTAAGTTAATTGCTTTGCATAAATTTTTAATACGGTCTAATTAATTAGCTGGGACCTTAATCAGCCGACATTTGTTCTGGTTGCCGTTCCCGTTCGCCGAGACTGCCCCGGTTGTAGCCATGTGTCAACGGTTATTTATGCACGAATGCAAGAGTTGTGGCTTATAAATGTAGCTGTCAGTTGTCATAATTTATAGAATAACTGTCAGAGCTGTAACACCTCTGCGCACGATTTTGTTTCTGGGCTGCGGCTGTTCCCTCGGCGGCCTCTAAAAACCTATCGCTCGCAATGCTGCCATAATCATAGCGTCAACGCTTTTGATTTATGTGCACAGCTCTCCATTTCTGAATTTTGTCTTTATTTTTGTGTGTTTTTTTCTTGTTTTGTTTTCATCTTTTTGGCTCACGGGAGTCCAACGGAGTCGCACAGCAAGCTGGGCCGCCGCGTCGGAAGAAACTGTTAGAGGCGAGGGGCAGGTATGCCTACCAGGTCGCTAGATTGGTAGGCTTGGAAGTCTCGCGACAGTTGATTATGATTAAGTGCTAAGCCCGAAGCCAAAGCCGAATAATTTTCGAGATTTGCGCTATAAATTTTGAATACTCTTTGCAATGCACTGTCAAAAAATGCCACTGAAATTTGGCTTCTAAGAGGCGGTAAAAATGGTTTGCCGCCGCTTAATAGAAAATACACAAACAAATCTTGTGTGTAGGGCGACGCACATTAAATTTATTTGCCTTTCGCATTATATATTGTGTAATAGGAATGACGCAAAACAATGTTAAAAACCTAAAGTATTTTGAAAGCTGTGAGCTTTAACCAATGTAAGAAAACGTTTACATAATTGCTCTTTTTAGAAACCATTATACATTTACTAAGAACTAAGCCATACTTAACCACTATCTTTTTCCGTTTATAAATTATATCCTGTCTGATTTTTGTGCATATTTACACTTGTACGTTATCTGTGGAGTGCTCAACGACAAACATCTTAAAAACAAGTTTAAATGGATGCATAAATCAATCAATAGCAGCAATTGACAGACAGTCTCGAGTGCCGAGGGTCGAGAGTTGAGGGTATGAATGACGGACGGTTACTTTGCACAGATATTGTTTGCAAAGTTGCTAACGATTCAAAATAATAAACAAATTAATGATACCCTCTGTTTAACATTTATTGATAATTATTGAATGTCATAATATTAATCCTAACTTAATTATTTTTATGTAGAACTACTTGTGAAAACTAATTAGAATGCCTCAAAATTGATTATTATCCACTCAGTTGCTCTCCTCTATGCGGCAGCGTTAAGCTGTCAAAAAGATTTATTCACAAGTTTGACATATATTAATGGTTGGCTGTGTAATATAATGCGCATTATATTATTTAAATGTGCAGTTTACTTTATTTAAAGTTTTATAGTCTTTAATACCTGAACTTTGTGTTTAATGAGCAGAGCTTTGTCAATAGCATGTCAATTAAGAATTGATGGTTGAATTGAAACCAATGGATTGTTCTAAGCTAAACGGCGTTTTGGTTGATTTAAATTATTTATACAACAACTCTCAGAGAATCCGATAACATTAATTTTATTCGGACTTTAATTTCTGTGGCTTACTATTGATTAATGTGGCTTACTATTGATTAATGTGACGTAACCTGAGCATTACAAGAGCCAATATACAAACATATGTAAATATATGGTGTGTGTAGGAAGCATTTGTTTAATAAAATAAAAAAAGCACAGCCAACGTACAAAAAATATTTGCAAATAAACATAAATCTGTCAACAGGCAATGCCATATAAAATTGTGTCACAATTAATTATGCATTTTTTTATTATTATTTTGCGTTGGTTGTGGGTTGTGTATATCGTAATTACATTACTGGCATCGATTAATGAAAATTGCTTAATAATTTTGTGTTATTTTATCTCCTTGTTTTTTATTGGCAGTTGATTTGGTTTGCAACTGATTGCATTTATAAATAACACGAATCTGAGCCATTTATTTTGTTAATTTGCGAAATAAAATAAATGCAATTAATTTTGAAAAGCTTGTTGCAATAATTTTACGTTTTCAGAACTCGGCTTTACTTTTGGCCAATTAAATTTACTTATTTAAATTTGCAAACAAAATAGAATTGTCCCTGGCATAGATTCCTAAATTGTACAAATTAAGTCCCCTGTACTATGAATCACAATCTTAATGCTTATTCACCTCTGTTCATTAAGTAATCCACATAGGAAAAAAGGAAAATGAATTTCTAAACCATTTCGTATTTTTAGACGACAGATCTGAAATGAGCCAAGACGTTGCCGTGGCCATTACCCGCCCACAAATGTAGTGCGGATGAACACGCACGATTAATAAATTAAATTGAAAGACACACAAAGTGTGAGGAGGCGGGAAATACAAATTTTCCAAATGAAATTGTTAAACACTGACGACTGGCTGGCTGCATTATTCTAAGCATGTGCCTTGAAATATGTCGCGACATGCTAATAAAAATATTTGTTTCCCCGCTCTCTCTGGTAGATTTATATTTGCTCTTAAGGCAGGAGGATCCGGGGGCGATGGCGCGCCCGAGTTGTTTTTATTTTTGTTTATTAGCCGCCTGCTAATAAAAATTAATTTGAAAATACTTTTTAAAATGCCTTCGACTTCAGCCGGCTCGCTAGCTTGCATAGCTTAAGATTTTTATTTATTTGTTTTTCTAATTTGTTTTTTTCGTTTCACATTCATTTTGCTAGGCTCCCAGTACGGTGGAGGTTTGTGCGATTTATTTATGAGCTCTATGAATGTATTCTGTGTTATTGTTCCCCGGTCTATAAGATTTTTTATTGTGCTGGTTTTTAAAGATCTGTTTGCCAGAGACTAACTTGATGAAACGCTGTGTTTATTGTACTTGATTTATGTTTCTGTGGGGGAATTATTTTTCTATGTATTTGTCATGTTAAAAGCCGATTTTAAATTCTTTCAATGGAATTTTTGGTAGATAATTATATTTTAGTTTATATATAACAAATATTACTTGTTTTGGCTGTTATATAAATATTTACTCTGAATACGATGAATAATTAAATATGAAATATCCACATTGTACAAATATTTATTCTGGCATTGTATCAGCATTTTCTAAACAAGTTCTTGATTTATCCAACATAGGCTTTTTAATGCCATTGATTTATGTCAAAAACTGTGTTTCTGTATGTACAAATATTCGTATTTCGGAATTTATTTTCGTCACATATACAGAAAGTCATAAACAACTTAAGCGAATTGGTTTGGGGGTCATTAACTAAAATCCATCTGCTTATTTAAAACACAAACAGCTGCGCCAGCGATTTGTCAACCGCACATCTAGAAATAATTTTTATAAATTATTATTATAGGTGGAATTTTTACAATGATCATAAAATACGAGAAAATGAAGCTTGCATATTTCTTAAACGTAAACAAATTGTGACAAAAGCCTGAATTTATAGACTTAACCTATATGGTTAATGCAGATTCTTTAGTGACTTTTCTGAAGGCAAAATATTTTCCTGCGATAAATCTCTATCGTATCCCCTTCATTTTTTGTGACAGCCACACGACCTAACGAAAAGATCAAAGCGAACATATTTCGTATTGTCGTGCCTTATTAATAATGCCGAAAGTGTTGAATTTTTTAATATTCCTTTATGATTTGTTGCCAGTGACAAAAGCCATTAGAACTGACATTTGGTGCGAACAGATTAAATTTAAATATATTTTTATTTGGGTCTCGACATTTTGTCTTTTGTGCGTGAGTTTATGAAATATGGTTGAAAAATAAAATATCACACAAACGGAATGTGAGTTGGTAGAAGGTGAATGTGTTTTTAATCTTTTTAATTAGTTTCAGCGTGGCAATCATTCGATTAGAGCAAATTAATTGCACTCAAAGGCTTGCTGTTCGAATGCATTTGTAATTTGTAATCAATTAAAGTGCCTTATATCGTATGTTTTGTGGCTGAGTTCTTTATAAGATTAATTATTTTCGACCTTACTAATTACCTTACATACCTTACCTTGCTGTTTCTATGTTTTTGTCATTGACAGTGTGAAATATCTTTAGGTAACTTGATGAAGTCATTTACGACCTTACAAGATAATAAAAAAGACAAATATTAAAGGGAAACAATTTATTTCAAAAGTACGCATTTAGTTCCACTATTTCGGCGTTAGATTCAACTGTTATGAAATATTTTTAAAATCATTAACTACTTCGTTGACTTATTATCCTCCGAATTCTCCTCCTGCTGATCATCGGGGCACATTTGGTGGATTTTGTGCTTGCGACGGTCCCGGCAACTGCCACAGATCCGCATGCAGAAGAAGTAAAGCAGCTCCAGGAAGCTGAGACAGGAGATGCCCATGAACAGGCCACAGATGCCGCCGCAGTTGGAAATCAAGGTGGACACTCCGAACAGAATCGTGCGTTTGATGGCCGTAAATTGATGCTCCTTGAAGTAAACGGAGAGCCGGGACCCAATGGCACTGGAAAATATTCATATTAAATATTACAGTTTGAGCAATCCATTAACCCTAAATGATAGTAAATCAAAAAAGGGCTAATAACTAGCGCTAAAGATGAATTAATGATAATAATCCATCAACCTAAAGCGTTAGTAACTTAAAGAGGGGCTAATAAGTAAGTTAAAATATGAAGTATAGCTCATATATTTTAGGTAGCTTACTTAAATCACAGCTTTAAAAAATACCTCCTAGAATTAAAATGGAAATTACACAATGTGTGTTTATTTCGCTTTAAGATTGTGCTATAAAGGTCATGACTTCTATAACGTTACCATCACCATTATACTGTTTAGCTTTACTGTTAATTTATTTTATATCGGATTAGTACATTTTGAAACTAGCTTCTTAACTGAATTAATTTTGAAACCAACATATATTATAAATATTTTGTTCTTTATCAACGCTTGTTGGTGTTGATTCAATGCATTATTTAAACCGGTATAAATTAAAAACACCGATATATAAATAATAGGGTAGGCATCGTAATAGATGTGTTCTTATTTTTTTTTTTTTGTAATGGTAAATGGAAACATAATTTCTTGAATAGTTTATTATCTAAAAAAAATACTAAAACACCTCGAGAAGTATTCGTTTTCCTTTAGTTTGTATGAGCTTTAAGCATTTTGCTATTAGAGAGTCTTTGGTTGGGATACCCACTAAATATTTAAGACTAAACCCTAGTTTCTTTCCTTTTAATACTTACTCTGTGTGTTCATATTCCTCGCGGAAGGCTCGAATGGTCTTAGCAATGTCGTATTTGGCCCTCGATATCTCAAAGTTGTACTCGAGTGATGTACAGGCTGGCATGCAGTTGCAAGTGATTTCTACGCTGTCATCGATGCTCTTAGCCATTGTTTCATTTTGAAGCAAGGCATACAGCTCGTCCTGGGCAGCCGTGTAGCAGGTGATATCATTCAGTCCACAGACGGGAGTGCCCACAGGTTCTTAAGAAAACAAATGGAAAAAAGGGACATAAAATGAAAAATTAAAAAATGTATTTGGTTTACTAGTTTGCAGTTTCTATGGCTTAAAACCGATCCAACTCACTTGGCATCCAAAACTTGGCACAACCGCACTTGGCAACAGTAAAGTTAGCCAGGCATTCTGTTTGGCAATTGCTCTGCGAATAGGACTTGAAGAAGCGTAGCGATCGCTCATCGTCGAAGAGACACTGGCGCCTGAACATAAATATTTGCATTGGAAAGGCCATTTTCATGGAGCACCTCATTTCTCAACTCACTTCTCGGGGGTAATTTCGTGTAAATTGTCGGTTGACACGACATAAGCTGGCAGGACGCTGACGAGGACCTCATCGCCGTGGGGCACAAGGATGTAATTGCCCGAGGTGAGCGGCACACTCTCCGGGGAGTTGAGAAAGACCTGTCAAATTACACATTAGCCGCACCCAGTTTTGGGGCTCCCATATATTACGCATATATATATTAGAAATACCTTATAGCCCTGCTTGAAACTGCGACAGTCGTAGTCAAAGTTGTGCTGCAAACCCTGCAGAAAGGCGAAGAACCCATTCTTTGCCGATGAGAACACCGTCCTCTGGGGATACGCATTCTGACCCTGATCCACGAAGCCGGTGTCCAGTGACCAGTTGCCAGTTATGTTGTTCCAGCGCGGCAGATCCACATCGAAGTAGTTGTTGAAGTTCACCACATCCGGGTCAACATAACTAATGAATTTCTCGTCGCGATAAATGTCCTTGGGTCGAAGGCCGTTGAACTGATAGCAGATACCCTCATCAGTTGCCACAAAGTCAAATATCTTGTCGCAGAAGTAGAACCTTCCGTTCCATTTGCAGAACGGTCCCGTCTCGTTCTTCGATATGCTCAAGTCGATCAGGGTTTGGGTTACGTCCACATAAGGCGGATGCATTTGCGACAGCAAAGGAGAGAAGCGCTGCACCACATCCGGGTCGCAGATGTGCATGGCGGCTGCCATGCGGGTCAATCTGTGTTATAAAAGAAATAAAAAAAGAGAGTATTGTTTAATTTATTAATTAAAATATGAATAAAATTCTAGCTGATACAAAACTCCTTAAAATATAAGATAAATAGAGAATATTACTTGTAAAGTTTACTATGAATTCTTCTAATTACTTCCATCTAGAAGCTCTTAAAGTCATTCTGTTAAATTAAGAATTTGGAAAGCTTGAACATCTTAAGTAGTTAATACTCAACTCTTCTTCATCCAAATCGCTGACGGTTCCATTTTGCTTATACTCCTCCCAAAGCAGACGCGACACATTTGTGTAGTCAAACAGATTCCTTTCCATTTTTATTTCCGGGCAGATGGTGATTGTGGGAAATGGTATCTTATGCACGGGAACCAAGGTCTCGTCGAAGCCTAGGATAACCGGAGAGTCCTGCCATTTAAGATAGGTATCCCAAATGAGGGACACGGCAAAGTATACGGAAATGCAAGTGAAGAACAGCCAATAGAGTCTGAAAATTGAGAAACGATTATTACTAAGAGTCTTGAAGTCAGGCAAGTCAAACCCACTTCTCGTAGATGGGCCTGTGGACTTCAAATATGTAGCGAATGCCGTGAATGGTGGTGCTCTTGGAGTACTCCAGGAGTAAGCCCTTGCAGGCTGACAGAGTACTTCCATATCGAATCCTTGACTTGATGATCACATCACTGGGCACATCGCTCAAGGCAGCCGAGGCTATGCTCGCTCGCGTATCAAAACCTGGCAGTGCCAGGAGCTCCGGGCCTGGGAGAATGCTAATTCCCGGCTTTTGGTCCTCGTCCTCCCTGATCTCGGCCATTGTCCACGGAACAGGACGCTTGGAACACGACTAAGCTGTGCCAGGACAAGCCGCCTTCCTTTTATAGCTGCTCCTAGTGGAAACACATGAAAAATGGGTGCGTTCTCTGGCTCCAGTGGGTTTTGGCTCGGGGACTTCAATTCGCACGCACCAGCGACGCATTCATGTACTTAAGCTTAATTACAGACCCACTTGGCATATAGTTTTTTTTGTCACTATACATATTAAGTTTGCTATTTGCATCCTGAAATTATATGAAGTCGTTCTATGAATTTGAATTTTCTTTAACGCGTTGGATGGTTGAATCAGAATTAAAAAACTTTATTTGACATCCGAATGATTTCCCTATTCAATGGTTTCAGAAGGTATAAAAATGAAAAGGAACTCCAATTTAAACCATCCCACAAATAAATATATTAATATTGGTTCGAAATAGGGATTTTGAACGGAAAAGACCCATATTATATCGAAAATATGGTAAAGTTCAATATATCTTATCTAACATAAAGTCAAACTTCTACTTAAAAATGTTACTACTTTTATGACAACACCTTTTATATTTTCTACAATTACCAATTAAAGACTTCCCTTTGAACAGTTTGATATAGCTCACAGAATATCGATTTATCGGCTTCCGTGTCAAAATATCGATATAGTATCGATAAATCTAACATTTTTGTCGATTTATTTCGAACATCCTAAGAACCAGGATGACATGTTGTCAGATAACCTTTACGAAATCTGATTTTACAAATTTGAGTGTATTTTTTAACTTTTGTCGAGTGGCTTTAGGCGATTTATAATTTAATTAACTGTATTAAATGTGACTAAAATATATCAATATTCAATATATACATATGTATGTAATTATATGTCGAGTACAGATTTTATTTATATATCTTAAAGCAAACACTTCAGGCTGGTAAATATCTACTATTTATAAGACCGATTTTATATTTTACCTAGTATTCTATGGAATATTTGAGGGTCCCCACCTTTCAGCAGATTGACTACTTATCAAATCATCTCGACCACGAGTAACCGACTTGGCCAGCTCCAGTGATTTTATGCCAAGAAGATTGTCCCCAATGGCCGGGATTCCAGCGTACATTACTCTTTTTTCCGAATGCTCGACATCGCTTAAACATGTTCCTGGAATTTAGTGGGATACTCGCCTTATATGTATGTCGGACTGTGCCCAAAGGTGGCATCGGTGGCCGTCGAGTGCCTGCACTCGTGCGTGGCTTGATTTTGTCTGCGTAGCGATTCGGTGGCCTCCTCCTCCTCTCCTGCTCCCAGCTCTTGAATTTGGCTCAGTTGTTGGCACTTATTTTCGGGACATTGTCATCGATATAAAACGGGCTTTTTGTTGTCC
This sequence comes from Drosophila jambulina, assembly GCA_018152175.1. Classification (NCBI taxonomy): domain Eukaryota; kingdom Metazoa; phylum Arthropoda; class Insecta; order Diptera; family Drosophilidae; genus Drosophila; species Drosophila jambulina. The sequence continues at coordinate 22,741,565 of JAECXH010000114.1, read as the reverse complement.
AATGCATTGGTCAAGAGGCATCCGTTGCGCATTTTTCGAATATTCGGCCAGCTCTTCGAGTCGCCTGTGTGGGTCTCGTTGCTCTCTGCCGCCTTTTTGGTGCTTTATCGGAGTGTGTGCATCAGCATTTGGTTTCGCGTGAAATTCACTCACGACTTGTAATTATTTAATTTTATTGTTTGTTTTTGTGACCGGCCGACAGGGAAGGACGCCCTGCGAGAGCCTACTGTTTAACAAGATCTCTGCATCAGATCAATTGCTAAAGAGCTCTTAAAACCACACTAAATTATTATGTAGATAGGAACTGCCTAGCCCCGCCGCCTACAGTGGTTGGATTAGGTAAGACTGCTTTTACCTGAGTGCAATTGTAACGTATGTGCTTTGAATTCCATTTTCGACTTGCTCGAATATGGTTATTAGTCATTAGGCTTATAGAGATAATTATTATTGGTAAGTGGTGGGCTTAACATGCTCTTAACTGAATTGATAAATGGTCTTAATGAGCGTTGCCTATTGAATCACGATTCTATACAGAACACAAATTAGCGAAAGCTTCAGTTTGCGTAAGCAAAAGTCATCATTGATTCTTTTTTATTTCAGAAAATATGTATGAACATGTGGGATCGGAATTCGCAATGTTTCAGCTATAAAGAAGGCTTTAAAGTTATCAAAAAAATATGTTTTAAATAGTATTATTATGGGGAGATTCAAGAAATAAAAGAAGTCAAAGGGGTAAACTCTACATACTTTCAAAGTCTGGATAAGACCTTAAGTTGTATTAAAATAACCAGAAAAATTATTTAAATTCAATGTTTTTGCTGCTTTATGCGGATTTTTAAGCACACGTTAACATTTAAAGATAAAACAAGTTTATGAAGTCAACGGTAAAATCATGGATCTTTACTTCAAAAAGATCTATTTGTTGTTTATATTTTTATATATATTATAAGAACAAATTAAATTCCTTAATACAATGGTCAAGCCACGGCGACTAAGGCCTTCAGGCTAAAGTTTTTTCTTTTATTATTATATATATTTCTTTATTAAGATATATGGTAGAACATTTTTTAATTATTGAGGATAGCTTATCGATATTGTTGCATAAATTGGGAATCAAAAAAGCAAGTACTCTTGAACTTAAATAATTCATATTTGAAAGTGTACCCTCCCACCCACAAAAATCTCACAGAACAGGGCAGGGCGCCCCCAAAAACGACACAAAAACTCAATTGCCTGTCTGAATTCGTAAATATTTTTTGCTTTCAGCTCTTGTGTGAGTGCATTTGATGAAAGTGTAATTAAATTGGCGAGTGCTTCGCAACGTCACAACAGTCTATACATTTTAGCAATTCTATCTGAATAATTGACGCTTGACTTGTGGATGGCCCGAAAATTGTCAGAATCGCCCTTTGAAGGTCCCACAAAAAATCGTATATTGGTAAGCAGAATTCTTTTTATGGCAGATATATTCATTAAATATTTACCATATGCAGACTGAATAAAATGAAACATGAAAATATTTCGATGAAAGCTGGCAAAATATTCTGTTGGAATTTGTGTACATTTCTAGTGTGGACTTTAAAAGTGTAATGCCTTTGAAAAATAATTAATGGAACTGCTGAATAGCAAATTAGTGCTTTGACTTTTTGAATTTTTTTCAACCAATTATATTAAATTTTTAATGACGATATTATTCGTACATTGCTTATGTGTAATTTAATATTTTTAAAAATCTTAATACTTTTCTAAGAATTTTCTTCGCTAATTACGCTTAGTCTGAGCCGATGTTTAAAAGACTTCATTCAATTTGCGGGATATGCAGATGTTTTTGGGTTGACTTTCCCAATTCCACTTCTGTCAGTCGAATAAGGAAGGCTTGGAATTATATATGGCATCATAACACACGTTATGATCTCATCAATTCAGCCAGGCTGCCATCGAGGGCATAACTGCGTACATTTGTAACCAGGACTCTCCCAGCTCGACCACAGATGGACGACTGTTATTCCCTGGCGACCGGGGCCGGCCCCAGCCCAGCTCATAGCTCCCAACTCTCTCCCAACTTGGCCCATACGCATTTGTTTATAAATTATGAGCCAGAGACAAAGCCGACTGCAGCTGCTGATGAGTTGGCTGCCAGGAAAGGCTGCTCCTGCTGCTGCTCCTGCACCTTCGACCCGCTTTCTGCAATAAATCAAAGGCAGCCAGCTCCGCCTCACAGTCCTCATCCTCTGCCTTGGCCGGGAGCCTGTCTGCTTGATGTCTACCTGTCTCGTGTGTGCAGTTCCAGTTGCAGTCTGTGGCACTTGTGAGCTTGGGAAATTTATGCATGGCTTCACATTTCTTCGAGTTATCATTTGTTACGCAAATTATGCATGTTGAGTTGGGTTTTTGTTGTGGAATTACTTCAGACGATTAGCCAGCCCAGGGCTAAATGGTCAAGAGATGGATGTGGCCCCGAGTGCGTGTGAGCCAAATCTTGGCCACTGTCAGTTGCCAAAATTACAAGTTTCATTTTACTTTGCCAAATGCATTAAAATTATGCTGAAACTTGAAACACTTCAAAATAAAGTTTTCCTTAAATAAATATGGTTGGAATATTCAAGTAAAAAATAACATTTTCAGGCTTACATAAGTAATACTGTGCATTTTAAAATATTACACTTAATTAAATATAATTTTTGATGCTTTAAATATGAACTGGCTTTTACAATATTTTCAGGGTTAGCTATAATTTTACAAGTATTATTAATAACCAAAATATATATATTACACAACATTTTTTGTATTTGTCTCTAAGATTTCTTCCTTTAAAAGGTTTTTGCTTAACATTTGTTTTGGATATAATAAGTTTACTCTTATGAAGAATATTTTAAGGAAAAACATTTATGCAAAGTTGAACACTTTTGAATTGTTCTTACAAATATATGTTTTAATTATTCCTAGAAATGTATTTGTCGTAGATAATAAAATTTGTTTGATGTAAGTTTAAAAATAAAGCAAATGCATTTAGTAAATAAAATATTGTTCATAACTTCACCAAGAAATTTCTTCTAAAATTCAGATAAATTTAATTTTAATTCCAGGTTAGTTTTTGTTTCAAGTGAGCGAGAATACTAATCAAATGTATTACTTGGGCTCGATTAAACTAAATTTCAATTATGAAAATGGTCCAAACAAGTCATGTAGTTGACTGCCCTTGGGAAATCACTTGCTTAGAGTAAAGGTCCTAAATTGCAACAAAAATCCGAAGCTGGCATTGAAAATAATTAAATGTTTAATTTAGGAAGCGATTATGGCCCAGGCTGCAAGCCAAGCGCAACCACAACAAATTGTTTACAAATTGTCCACGTTTAATGTAAATTGTTACTCGCATTAGTTGCCGCAGATTTTTGTTCATGATTACCCTAATTAAGAGCGTAATTTCCAAATGCATGTTGCTCATTTACCACAAATGGATGTTCATGCACATATTTAAATACGTTGCTTTAGGTGCTAAATTTTAAAGTCCTTGGTTTCACTGGTTTTAAATTCTGTTTTATGGAGTTTAAAAAATATTATGTGTTTATATTTAATCTAGTATATAATTAAAATTAGTAGGGTAACTGAGATAAGTTTAAACGCCTAAATAGTGTAATTTTTAAGGAAAATAGAGTGTCTAAGTAAGTACTTCATATTTCTCACAAATCATATATTTACTTATACTGTTTTTCTTTAAAGAAAGAATATTATACATTTTGAGCTTTACGACTAAAATTAAATATTTAAAATCCTAATAAATTTGTATTAATGCATTATGTTTACATTCATAAATTGTATTTAAAATATTGTATTTAAAATTATATAGGAAAGCTTGAATAGACCTTTTTAAAAAACACATAGAGATTCTAACTTACGGCTTAATAGTAATTAAGGGATAGCTACACTCTGTAGAACAAATTTCCAACGATTTCATTAGGAAACCGATCGACAGCTATTTATTAGGCCACCAATCCTCAGCTCGACATTTATGACTGGCACACAGGCCGGAATTGGCGAATTAGCATTCAACTACTACTTAGTTGGAGGTAATGTCGGGCCATATAAACAAGTGCATAAGTATACGGCTCAGAACGACTGTGTCAACGATATTTATCATGGGCTTACATTGTCATTAATAATGCCGGCGTTGCCTGGGCGAGAGAATTGTGAATTGTTGTGCCCGAGCGGATCGGGAACGAGGAGTGAAGTGCACAAATTGCAATTTCTATGCAAATTTATAACAAATAATTACTGACAGCCATAATTCATTAATAATTGCAGGTACTGCTCGCAGCCCTCTCTCAATCACTAACGTGTGTGTCTTTTAAAGATAAATTTGCAAGTGCAACACGACCAAGTCAAGTGAACTCGGCTCGTAACAGGCCACTTCGCACAGTGAGGCAATTAAGCTGATGACGTTGATAAAAATCAGCATCAGCAGCAGCAGCAGCAGTCGGGCAGCCGTGGCCCATAATTTATAGCCCAGAGCAGCAGCCGCGGCGAGTATCGTATCGGACAGTGAGGAAATTATCTACATTCGAATATGTGGCGACACATTATTAAAAGGTTGAGAGTCCGTCGCATAACGTGTCTCATATGGGCATCCATATATCTGCAAGTGCTCTGCGTGGATGACATATAGATGGTTAACAAGTGCGACCAAGTTTGTAACTATTTATCAATAATTACAGTTAAGAACATTAATAACAGCGTTGGATTTATAAGCCGATAACGGCCTCGGGCGGGTTCTGACCTAGTCTTCTGCATAGCTGGGTTTGGCTCTTAGAATCCTAAATGGGTGAATATATAGCATTAGATAAATATTTCTTTTAAATGAATAAAATAAAGTTTAAGAATATGTTACCTTCCAGCAAAGTAATTTTTAACTATTTTCATTTGATTATATACATACACAAGAAGTTATCATAACATAAAATATTTGAAGGATTTTGTATACATTATCTTAATACTTAGCAGAGTCGCAGTCAGCTTCACTAGATATTAGGATAGACACCGCTGACAGAACTAACCATGGAGTGGCATGGATTCGATAGCAAAATTATATTACTTTTAGAGTCTGGTTGTCAGAGGAAATTCGTAATAAAAAGGACACGAATCAGTGACCCGTAACAGTATGTAGGTATTAAAAGTATTACTTCAAATTACTGAAAAAATAAATAAACCCAATACGGATTTGTTTGCGTGCAGGGCTTCTTTGAAGGCGTGTCCAATGAATCGGTTTCGCGGCGGTCCCCAGGTCCCAGTCGATGTCCGAATGCCAGGTATTGCGTGAGCATCGTGCCCGCCAACTTCAACACCTTCGAAGGGGGCATCATCATTATCAACATTATCGATAAATGCATTTCCAAGCGCATTGCATACAAACTGCTTGCTAAATTTATTTATATGTAATGTTCTGTCTCATGCATATTTAATGTCCACGCATTTTCGACTTGGTCCCGGTCCCGGAGCGAGGAGGTCTCTGGAAGAAAAGAAGAGAAACGATAAAATGCAGTTGCCGTTGGCTTGCGACCTCGACACCGGGATCTCTCCAGCTTCTGCTGCTGCAGCTCAGCAAACAAGTAGCTGTTGCCGTTCCTGTAGTATCTGCATTTGAGCTTCTGGTCCGCGGTGTTTGCATGCCGTCGAGAAAACGGTTAGCTGTTTCTGCCTTGTTCTTTCCTCGTGTTCTTTCTCTCTTAGCGGTTGTCAGGAGGCATCAACTTGGCCAACATCGATTTCAGGCTCTGATTTTACGCTACTTGGCTTGTACGGTTGACGGCCTTACAAACTGTTTATACTTTACAAATTGGATTACTAAGCGGGACATATATAGGGGTGCCAAGGAAATTGCTATGGGTTTGAAATACTCTAAAAAGGCAGCCAACGGTGTGTGAATTATTACATTTAAATAGAGTCAATGTCACAGAAATTGTCTAAAATATTAGTTTTCACCTTCTCATTGAATCTTAACCCACAATAATTCCTAAGGAATTCCTTGCCAATTAGCTTAGTTAAACTAAATAAATCAATGGGATATAAAAGATATAATCCCCAGAGCAAAAATATAGGTAATAAAAGGTTTTCTGATGACATAAATCGTAGATATATTTCCCTAAAAACGATGTATAGATCAACAAAAATATCGAGCTAAATATAATATTAAAAATAATATAATCTGTGCTCTAACCAGCTTTGAAATGTCGAACATTATCAATTTTTACGTTGAATTATTAACGGAAAATAATCGATAAGTCTTCTTTGCTTTTCGATTACACTGGGGAGATATATCTAACAAAATATTGATTTATTGCACATATTTTATTTGTCTCTTTTTTCAATTATATTGATTCCATAGATCAAATAGAAGATATGGATATTTATCTACTATATGACAACGGTAAAATATCGATATAATTACCCATATTCACTTTCTCCCATCCCTACTTCCTGTGGAAGTAATTTACTTGAAAACGACATAGTCTCTCGAAAAGCATAATTCGAAACTAGAATTAGAATAGATTTCGATTAAGATTTCCAGCTTATATGTTACTCGATATCTGTCTGTCACTTGGTTCCCTTTTTCGTACATTCGTGAAGCATAACGAATTGTTTTTGCAACATCTCAATGCTCGCAATTCATAACTCAAACTTCAAGGAACGTATCTGCCCCGCACGAATCCGAGAGAACGTACATAGCACATATAGGAAAGTGTTCCAGGGACTCATAAATCAAAGTGACATGACCAACTCTCGGCATTAATATTTCAACACCATAAATGCGGCGTCAATTCGCACGGGGGAGATGGAACGGCCAGGGGAGGCGCGTTGACAGTGGCATGCACAGCGATGTCTGCAAAATTGTGTGCATAATAAATAAATATGAAAGGCCTTCGTCGTCATTGCTTAGTGCTCCCAGTCCAGAGCCCAGAGACCAGAGCCAGAGCCAAGTCGATTCCAAAGTGCAGCTCACTGCAGGCATCAGATCAAATCAAGGCAAGCGTCCAAACATGAAGCATTATGGGCACGGAACCGACCCGAAACCGAGCAGACGAGCCGGGCCACGCTCGACTAATTATGGAAATGTCATCAGACGCTGATGGTTCCCCCTGTGAGGTCCCCGCCGCGGCGGCTAAAAGGAAAAATGCACACGTTTAGTGCGCGCAATTTGCTTGCAATGCGTCAACACATGCGACAATTTCGAGCACTCGCGAGCACTTGCATGGCAATTATTTAAACTCCTGCGATTTTTTCCGCTCCTTTTTTAAAGAAATTACAATTTTCAAGCCGTGTCGGGATCGGGCTGAGGTTGGGGGCGAAGGCGAGGACAGACATCGGTTAAGACAGCCAGCGACGCCTCTGAAGTGACAAAAGTTCAGCTCGTGGGTGGCAAAGTCAGACAAGACGGTGGCGTTGCCTCCATGCACAATGATATATGGTTTTGTCGGCTGTCATTTGGTTTTGAAAATTATTGTTGTGGCCTGCACTTTGGGTTTGGGTGTCTTTTGTTTATACCCTAACCGAGCGGTGGGTAAAGTGAATTACTCCTTGCAGATAATAATAATACCGAATATTGGTTATCTGCAGTTGAATTTAAACTTATTATAAACTTTAATTTTCTGAAAAATCTATAAAATCATTTAAAATGTATTTCTTTTGAGAAATTGTAATGCATAAATTAAGATAGAATACAAAGAAATTTCAGAATTAAATCAAATTAAAACATCACAGCAAATAAAGTTAAAAGAAACTTAAATATAAAATTATAAGTCTAAGGAATAGTAAATGTATTTTTTTCAAGATTTATATTTTTAATGTTTCTGAGATTTAAATTGTTATGTAAGGAATAAAAATAAATAAATAAATAAATAAATAAGTAAATAAATACGTAAATAAATAAATAAATAAATAAATAAATAAATAAATAAATAAATAAATAAATAAATAAATAAATAAATAAATAAATAAATAAATAAATAAATAAATAAATAAATAAATAAATAAATAAATAAATAAATAAATAAATAAATAAATAAATAAATAAATAAATAAATAAATAAATAAATAAATAAATAAATAAATAAATAAATAAATAAATAAATAAATAAATAAATAAATAAATAAATAAATAAATAAATAAATAAATAAATAAATAAATAAATAAATAAATAAATAATTAAATAAATATATAAATAAATAAGTAAAAAAATAAAAAGAAAATTAATCTTATTTAAACCAAGTAAAACAGTAAGTAACAAGATATTGCTTAAGTATTATAATATATAGGATTAACGTTTAAGAAATAATTAAGTAATAAAAAGAAAACGGTTGCCAATACATCTTAATTTGTGCCTATAAGGAAAAATGTTTTCTATTTTAAGTTTAAAATTACATCTTATTTAGATCAAATTGTCAGTTAAAAGTTTAAATATTATTTACAGGATTGTTTAACAGAAGCGCAAGATTGGGAAAACATAATTTAGATAATATTGAGCCAAAGAACATTTGACTATAAGCAAAAAGTATGCTGAAACGAGTATACTTTACATATGTGAGATCATACGAAATTTCCAACTCGATTGGCTTTTAAAAGCAAATATATATTTTGTTTTGGTTTTAACCCCCTATAACACAACTAGTTATACTTTTGTATAGGTTAAATCCATCAACAAATTAATAACTTTGAATGACTCCCGGATCTGAATAAAATGAACGGTATTCCGAGTTCGTTTTTCTCCTCTTCCGCTGAAGTGTTTAGCATTTTCACGTCTTTTTCTCTTATTTGCCTTGCTGCCTGTTGCTGTTGCAATCGTAAATTTCAGTGAATTACGATTTTACCTGCTTTCGCACAGTGCCTGCATGTCTGCATTTTAAACACAGAGTCAACACTTATCACGAGCGGGCTACAACCAGCCGGCTGTTTAATGGCCGCCAAGATGGTGGCAGTGACTAAGTAGGATCAGAAGGCCCCCGGTACAGAGTGTACTCACATCGGGACATCGGGTGTAGCTTACGCAAGACTTTCTTTTCCAATTGGCCATACCCTAACAATTTACATGCTGACCCCGAAACTACGATATACCCACCCCAGAGCCATATTTTATTCGGGCTGCTCTTCGCTTTTCGGTTATTATGGTTTTATTGTTGCCTCGCGTGGTAATATTTTTGTATCTTTTGGCGATTTTTCATCTCCATTATTTTGCAGGAAAAATAAATTTGCAAACGGTAGAAGAAATATTTTCACGAAATCCCCAACCAATAAATTTTATCCACCCACCCGCCATATTTCCTTTTATTTTCTCTCTCTGCGAGCTCGGGTGACAAGTCCAGCCTGGCCGAATGGGTTGGGGTGGCCGTGGTGGCCGGGTTTGCTGCCTCCAATGATAAATGGTCGCGGCTAGAGGGAACTATAATGGCCAGCGCGATGGCGGTGGCTTTCACCTGCGATGTGCTATGAAAAATAAAAATGAAACAAGAATGGTAAAGGTATTGCCCAGGGAGGGGGCGCCGCCGCCGAGATCTTCATCCTCGGCTTGTCAAAAGCACTGAACGTGAACATCACTTATATATAAGCCCCGTGCCCCTGCCCGGACTCCAATCTCCTCCTCGGCCCCGCCTGCCCAGAACGATTCTCGGCTATATGTGGCGAAATGGACATTTATGAAAGAATTATTGATGCCAACGCCAATATGTGTGTGTGTGGGCGGTCGGGGGTCGGGCGGTTGGTAGGTTTATGGCATATTTTTTATGACTCCCGTTCGGGGACAGGGACGGTGACCGGAGTCTGAACCGTAGTCCCGGCCAGGTCAGAGGGCGCTGCTGCCTTCCCCTCTCTCCCGAATAATACAATAAATTGTCAGGTGGGGCGGCTAGCTGTCAAAATGCAAGGGCATAACTCTCTCCGCCCCCTTCGACCCTCTCCGCTGCCCATTTGGCTGCCATCTATGGCAAAAACGAAAATTTTAATTTATCGACGCCATATGTGGGCACTGAGCAGCGAGCAGCGAGCAGCGAACGGAGGAACTATTGCCAGTCAACTGTTCCACCTCCTCGAACAACTTCTTTTTGGGGAAATATAAAATTTGATTTACTGCCATTCCGTGTCCATGTCCGCCTGTGTGTGTAGTAGCCGTTCCAGTAGCCCGGCTGGTATAATTTAGCGGCAAACGTAACCGAAATGTTATGATTTGTGAGCCAATGGATAGGTATACCTATATTTTTTGTTTCTGGTTGGCTTTAGCCTGCCCTCGGCTATGACTTTAAGTTTTAGGCATCTGGTTTGGTCGCCTGCCAGCATTTTTGTGACAGTTTTGCTGAGATAGGTTCGGAAAGTCGAGAGTGAGTGCGAGTACAAATACAAGATAATTAATAGATTAAGTGCTGAGCCTTCCATTGTGAGTTTAGCTCTGGATATGAAGTTTTTAAGCAGTACAACGAAATATATATTTGATAGTTTAACATTAATTATCGATAAAATGTGGAGCTGAATATAATATCATAAGCTGTGATATATCGAAATTTCAAATAATGTAAAGGAAAAAATATCAAACATTCTTATTTATTTTGATTGTATACACATTTTCCGATTTTATTGTTGTTATATATCAATTTATCGCGTTCATTAGCATATGGAAAATGTCATAAATTTCAATAGATCGGAATTTAAAATATCGAAAAAATCGCATTTTAACGCAATTTAAAATAATGGGATTAAAAATATCAAAAACTTTACATTTTTTAATATAAATCTAAAATACAGTATATATTCTTTATCTATATCGATTTATCGTATATATATCGAGACTTTAAGTGATAGATTTATAAATTTAATGAACTAAGCGTAAAACATCAATAAGGCATCAATAGATCAGTTATTTCTGCAACTCCAAATCAAATTGAATGTATTTAGATAAAAATCTATTAAGGAAAAAACAAAAAATTATGCAAACTCTAATTATTTTAACATACAAATTCTTTGATTTTATATAGTTATGAGGCCACTTACTGCCAGTCCTCTTCATTGAGGATACTTTCTTCTGTTCCATACCTCAAGGTATATAATCCGATTTATGACGTTCATTTTCCCTGACACCTAAGGAATTATAGAACAAACAACGATTTGGTATTTAATTTTCTTTGATTTATTGATTTCTTTGTAGTGACTTAAGTGAACATTAAAATATTGTTCATAATTACACATTTATGTATAGTATGTATATATATAGATTTAATTATAAGCTGTTACTCATATATATATTTTACAAGAATTTTACAACTTTAAGTTTTTGGACAATCTTTTCATTTCGTTACTTCTGCAATCGCTTCACTTGAATATAATAAATAATATTAAAATTACCATATGCATTTAGTAGCAACCACGAAACGAACGAGCGATATGGAGCTGCCGCACTATATCCTTCGATCTCAGATATTAATAGCTAGACGCTAGACTCCTTAAGCTTAATTGTAAACACATTTGTATGTAGCTACAGTACATTAGATCACTAGCTTTTCGTTTCACGAGTGAGTCACATCATGCAGTAGGAGGCAGCCAAAGACACTACTTCCTCTGTCCGCTCTCAGGGATTTCTCTCCAAGGGTCGATCGATAGATAACTGGACCCCTGGGACGTACTTCCTGGGCCAGTAGTGGCGTCTCTAGTGGCTCCCTACTCCATGGTCATATACACCAAAACCACGCTCAAATACGACGACTCAAGAGAAGGGGGTTTGATGGGTTTGACTGAAAGCCGACCTCCTCGGCTGACCGGACCCGGATCCGGATCCGGATCCGGAGCCCACATCTTCGTCCTACTACGGATGCGACGACCCCATCCGGGGACCATATAACGAGTACGGTGCAAAGTACTGAGCCAGCGCCGGATGCGGGGGCAGACCCGACATCCCCTGCATCCCCGGCGGCGCCAGCGAGGGCGGCAGCATCGAAGGCTTTCCGTACGGATGGTAGCGGGCCGCCGACAGTGGACTCAGCGGCGGGGTGGGGTAGGTACGCTGGAACAACGGATGGTTGGGCGGAATGCCACCGGCGGCCGCTGCGCTCAGCACCGCATCCGGCACGGAGGCCGTGTGTGTGCGTAGGTGCTGGAACAGGTCGTCGGAGGTGCCGAATCGCTTGCCGCAGTAGGCGGCGTCGCTGCCGATCCAGGAGCACACGTACGGCATCTGGGAGGCGGCCGCCAGGGCAGCCAGCTGGGCGTGGTAGGATGCCGCCGCTGCTGCCGCTGCGCTGGACGAACCGGAGCTGCCTTGAGAATTGGACTTGCCGCCGCTTCCGCTTCCACCACCTCCGCTGGCGGACACCTCGCATTGGGGGCATCCCGCCGGACAGGGCTGCCCAGCAGCCTTGTTGATGTAATGCGGACTTGCCGGACAACCGGTGCAGTAGGGGTCGCGGCATACGTTCGGGGTGGCCGCCATCATTGACGGATCCGCCAGTCCCTTCATCCGGGCGTAATTCAGATATGGATTCATGGCCGACGCCTTGAACATGGCGTGGTGGGGCGACATCAGCGAGCTGGCGGCCATTAGGTCCATGGAATAGGGGCTGCCGTAACCTGAAAGGAAATAAATATGAAATTGAGATATATATATATATGAATTATATTACCAATTTTGGATATCTATTAAGCAAGTAGAAAAACTTAAATGGAATGAGACCAACTGTGAGATACCCTGTAGTCAAACCATTGTTAGGGAAATGCTTTTAATGTTTATTAGTTGCTTTTACTTAAAACGACTTAAAACGAGATCCCTGAGATCTGTGGTTTCAGACGGATAGATTTACAGAAGGACAAGGTTGAATCGACTCAGCTGATGATACCGATAAGGAATATATTTTATTCCTTATTACATATGTTTTCTGTTGACATAAGAATTTAAAACCCTTGTACCCTTTGGGTTCCGGGTAAAAAAAGCACGTTTACTTTGGCTTATAGTATATATAAAAAACTCAAGTAAACAGGCTTCTTACAGTGCGAATTATGGCATACTTCCAGCTCAGATAGTACCGACCCAGATAATACTTGTTTTTCCCTTTCTTAAATAAAATTCCCATATTTTCTTTTGCTGTTCTCCTGAGCTCCTTGCTACTTTGTTATATCCTTCCACAAAAGCTGTTTTCTGCTTTTCAGAAAACTCGTGCTTATGAGGCACTCACCTGCCGGATAATAGGATGCAGCTGCTGCCGCCGCCGAGGCGGATCCTTGCTGGCTGGCCGCATGCAGAGCCTTCACGTAGCTGGCCTCCTTGGCGGCGGCCAGGGCTGCTTCCTGCAGACGATTGGAGCTGGCCGCCGCCGCTGCAGCTGCTGCTGCCGCTGCTGCGCTGGGACTGTGCATGGCTGCCGATTCCTTGGAGCTGCTGCGTCCTGGCGTGGAGGAGGCGGGAGGCAGGCCGGGGCTGCCGTTAAGCTGGGCGGCACCGCCACCCATCCCGGAGGTGGGTGTGCGTCTGAGGGATCCGGAACCAGCTGCCGTGGGCGACTCTCGCTGGGAGCTGGCACTTTGGTTTGAGTCGCAGCGCTGGCCGCCGTTTGAAGTGGACTTCGGCGTCTTCACCCGCTGGCCACTGCTGGTGAGATTTGTGGCGCCACAGTCTGAGGCGGACGCGGCTGTGGTGATGTTATTATTGGGCTCGTAGGGCTTAAAGGTGCTCGGGGTCGGTTTGCTGCTGTGGGCGGGCGGCAGCTGCTGCTGCTCCACGGAGCCGGTGCTGACGCTGGATGAATGACTGCTAACCGGCGAGGATTTATCGCGTGCTCCGCCATCCGAGGATCCCCCCATCTGGCCGAGGCCGAAGCCGGACGCCTTCGGCTGGTGCTGCAGCTGCTTTGTGGACTTCTCGATGTTCGCCGCCAGCAGCTTGGGGTTCGTGGTGTCCGCTCCGATGGCGCTGCATGTTTGCGCCAAAAGCGCCAACGGACTGCTTTTGTTGTCCAGCTGTGAGGCGAAAGGAGAAGGGAAATTAGGGATGAGTAGGGATAAATATAGAGAGGGAAAATCAGATGTGATTTCCCAGAATAACATATAAACATATCTAAAATATATATTAACACAATTTTTGGACATAAATTCTTAAAAACTAAACTAATATTTTGTTAAACTTCTCATTAATTCATTTATGTAAGAAAGAAAAACTTTTAAATTTGAATTTCTTTTATACCAAATAATGTGCAACGGAGCAGAATTTTCTTAAGGACAAGTTTTCTGATTTATTTTATATTGATTTAGAACGTGTTAGTGGAAATCTCTATTGGACAATATTTACCCATATCACACATTAAATTATTTAAAATAATAAATCCCAAAAATATCGTTATTGATACCCAATACCATTGAGTATTTCTACCATCTCTAGGCCTGCGTGCGATGCGTTTGTCAGCCATATCGTGCGTTTTGCATCGCCGATAAGATCTTGTCCTTATTGTCTTCGGCTCGACTTTACTTTGTTCGGCAAACACTTCTTTGCTGGCCCAGATCTTAATCTTTCCCAACAAACTGGTTCGATCTAAAGGTACTCGTGCTGCCCAGTAACCACATCCTTTCACAGCGGCACACATAACAGGCCTTTATTCGCAAATATATTTACAGTCCCACAAAACAAAAAAAAAAGATAAATAAAAAATTGATTGCCCATTAAAATCTTTGAAAAAAAAAGAATAAGAAGGTATAGCACATACGTTTATTTATATATATATACAAATAAATATGTACACTTTAGTCCACAAAAAAAAATATTTAATGCCATTGGGAGTTGAAAAAAAGGTTATCAAACCCTTGAGGGACCCGAACTACAAACGCAATCTTTCATATTTAGCGTTTTTTATTTACTTTTATATTTATTTATAATTAACCCTGTACAATATTTGCCTTAATTTATTACCAACTCCATTGCAATCCTCAGGTTTGACACAAATTGCTTTATGCTATCAACTGTTTGATAAGCTCTTGGCCAAGACTGTAATCCATCCTACATGTTTCGTATATTTATAGCCCCAACTAATGCTCATATTATTTAATCAGCGTTCATCGGGTTTTATGGACATTTATAAATGAGCAATTAGGCTAATGAAATTATTAGGCATTTGTGATATGCAATAAAGGAGTACTAGAGCCATGTGAAGTAGGGTGGCGTATTCGGGGATAATATAAAGCACTAAAAAATTTAGTGACAGAATATGAAATTAACATAGTTGAAATATATAATTAAAATGATATCAGTGATCGACGATCCTTTATAACATTTTGTTTCAATTGAGAAGAAGGTACAAAACCCCACATATAAAAAAGAGACGGAAAGAGACGGTTTTGAAAAAACATCTTATCTTTAGAATTTCTTATAGATAATATGGGTGTCGATATTATCGACCAAACTTTATGCAAGCTCGTAGGACTTGTATAATGAGATCAGGGTAAATAAAACATCAATGTTCATAGGTGACTGTTAAAATATATTTAATTTTGTTGCTATAGTAAGGAGGGTTCAGTACTATTGATCGATAGGGTATAAAATCGATTGTACGATTAATACGTTTTAATATATATATTTTCTTAATTTATAGCTTTATGATCATTGCTTTGCAGTTGAAGACTTCGCCTTGTAGGTGTGTTGGCAATCTTTCTGTATATAAGTAGTTGGCCCATAAAAACGATCGTATATATCAGCATTTAGAGCTGTAAGAGTGAAAATTACCGATTGAGTAGTACAAAGGGAGACCGTCGCAGCTATAAGTGTACATAAATGAAATGAATATTGCCCACTCACAGTTTGTGCCATAAACACGAAACACGGTTTTTGCAATAAAATCCATTTCGCCGCATGCCATAAATTATGGCGCACACGGAGGAGCAGGCTCTGCGGAGCGGGGAAGGAGGAAGCGGAAAGGGAAAACCCGAAACTGAGGCAGAGCTGAGCGTCCATAACTCATCGCACAACTACACACACACAGCGAAAATAATGACGTACGCTCTGCATGGATGTATGGGAGCGTAATTACGCTTATGCCCAACTGGCGCAAGTCATAAACTACAAAATATTGAAGCTTTTATAACACTCAATGGGCCGCCATAAATTATTATGATACTATTGTAAAAATGGCAGAAATTCTTATCGGTACTTAAGAGTACTTTGGATGCCCTATAATCAGAGGGCCAATGAGTGCTCTCATGAAAGAGGACCGGGATAAGTAGCCCAGGATGTATAAAGAAGTATATTATTGTACTAAGGGAAATAATAAGGGTTTTGCAATTTACTTAATAAATATTTTCAAAGTTTCTTATGTGTTTTAAAGGTTGCTAATTAATGTATGAATCATTAATATATTAAGGAAACATAATAAGTAATAAATAATAAATAACGTGGTGTTTTATATTATTATAAAGTCCATTTAACAAATGAATTTGGAATTCAGTATTGATAAAAGTCGAATGATATTAAAATAAACTAAATAACAATAAACAAATATATATTATAATATAGGCCTATTTCAGATACAAATTAAGTTCATTTAACAAAGTCTCTCTTTATTAATCTAATCAATATCATTAAATTTTGCCTTTTAGGTGTAAATAATTTAGTTAATTATATAATCAAAGTAAACGTATCAGAATTTACCACAAAATGTTTTGCTAATTTTTGTTACAAGAGAGTATAAATAATATATTCCCTCTTACAAATTTAAATCACTAAAATAACACCCATCGAAAATGAAAGTGTATAGCATAGGTCACCGGGCCAAACACACCCCAAATTATTTGATTTGAATTTATGTGGGGATATACCCGGGCTGTGAGCAGGGCTCCCCTCAAGCCGACCACTCCGCACCGACACTTTATTAATTATTGGCGCAAACAGAGGGGCGGAGGACCCCGCCCCAGTTCGTCTCGATTTTAGCACAATTAGTCATAATTTATTATCATGTTGATAAAGTTTCCGTATTGATTTTCGGTATTACGCATATTCGTGTCGCACATTTGCTGTTTTGTTTGTGATTTAGTTTATAAATATTTCCCGTAGATAAAATGAGCCATATGGGACTTGTTAAATTTACGATTGGCCAATAGCCCCATAAAGCGTAGATATATTTTATTTATATGAAAACGTCAATTGGCTTGAATGAAGCAAAGTGGAATTATTACCCTGTCTCTGACCTGCGACTATGTTCGTACAGTAATTGAGGCCACGTTGGGGGTAATTACGGCCATCGACTATAGTAACCCAAGCTGTGAAAACTATTTGTAATGATGCCTTAAATATTTTTTTATGAACACGCTAAAATTTGAAAATATATCTAACTGTGGAAATACGTATTATTAGCACTTAATTAGCACATAAAGTGGAATGGAGAACGCGAGAGGAACAAAAACGTAATATGTATAAATTATGAATAATGTGATAATTAAAATGTTACACCTTGTGAAAAATGTATATACAAAACACCAGCTCTAACAAGGTAAACAAACAACGACCGGGCACAACAATAAAAACGGGTGACTACGACAACAGTAGCCCTGGCTGAGCTCCGAGCGGCTGAGCAAGTTGAAAATAAAACCCCAACTTAAATGCATTTAGTTATGGCTTTTGCACAATCAAGTCACAGCTGCTTGTTAAATGCGTATAATTTAATTAGACACTTGAAACTAAACACACTCAGCTGTCATGATTTAATTTTATTATCGACTTTAAATGTGTATTTTAAAGGCTAACTAAGGTTCCTGAAGTTGGTTGTGCAATGATATATGTAATATATAATGAATTTACTCCCCAATTTTATTAAGAATTTAAGAGTTACTTTACTAGAAACCATACAATACAAACAATCTAAAAAGTGTTAAACTTTATTATATGCCTCCAAGCCCCTCCTCTCGTTGCCGCATTTGAAAAGTATGACACTTTGACATACTTTACCCATAAACACACGTAGACTTGAAACAATAAAAGAGTCTCTGGCTCACAAAAGTAAATAGAAGTAACGTAAATTATAAACAAATAAATGCGGCACGCGAAGCTTTCTGGGTGTCGAACGACGAAGTGTAGCCCATCAGACACGCACTTGAAGGGCCCTTGAAAAATTATACTTTATGTTAATATGACAAACAAAATGTTGAAACTTGTGGCACTTTTTTGTGGAACAGCTCCCCAATCGAACTTGAAACTGACTTCGATTTGAGGGGGAACGCGTCATGATCAATTGTTTGCTCTCTGCTATTGTTTCTTAAAACGCGATGCTTTTGTGTTTCTTTATTGATTGAAAATGGGAGAATAAAGTGTGTGACGGATGGCACTTCAGTTTATTTCTGGGAAATTAAAGTAGAGTAGCCATAATGTGTTTACTTGTGAGCTTTTTACGATATCTGATTTATTTGCCAGCTTACAGCAATAAAAGTTCATCCTAAATGGATTTCAGGACCCTTCTCGCTTTGCTTTTTTATCACATTTTCGTGGTAATATTTTGTAAAATGCAATTTTCAAAGATTCTGCGGCTCAGGAAATTCCGTCCCCTTTCCTACACTCGCTCACATTACGATACAGAAATAGCTGCTATAAATATGAATTACAGGATAAGCATAAAAAGCGGAAATTGTGTGCCGCCGCCATCGTCGACGACGCTTTGCATAAGCCAACGGCAACGTCTTTAGCAGACCTTTCCCCAGACCAGGTCCCGAGCCCCACACAACCTCACAGCCCAGCCCAGCGCCTGACTCAGTTTTTAAGACGCCCTTGCAGTTTTGCTGGGAATTATAAAATAAGCGATAAAAATGGTATAAAACTTTATGCAGACTTTGTATTTTCCCTCCTTTCTTATTTTCCTTGCCTTCCCCTCTCTCCCACATCAGACACTGGGAGTGGGTCCTCAGTCGTTATACATATTATGCATGTATATTATATCATTTTGCCTGTTAACACCTTTTTGTATACGCTTACTTATATACTTTTTTTTTCGTTGGGGTGATAATAAATTTGGCTTGCCTGGGTGAGAAAAAGGGAACCAAAATAAATGTATATGAAAAATTTGCATAAATGGCTATAAAAATATTAAGAGCTTTGAGGCCAAGTTGAATTAAATGATGAATCATGTAAGGGAAAGGACAGAAGGCAGTGTGAACCGGATTTAGGTCCGGCTCGAAGGACCAATTATAGTATTTAGTATTTAGCTTAATTGGTTTATGAATAATGATAGGTACTGTAATTAGGTCAGCAGGAGTTCAATAATTAAAACTTACTAAATGAAACTAATCCGCAGTTGACTAAGTATAAGTTTTTGGAAAGTAAATAAATTAATCAGTGCCTTGTAGTAAAAACACTTTACTAATTATTTATTTTTGTACGCAAATATAGTAAATAAGTTTCTTTTAACAAAAATTGTTACTGATACATCAATTAAAATGTATTTGATGATGAAAATAAATCAAGAATATGGGAAACCCGCCAGTTGTTACCTTCTTCACGAAACCATAACCCCCAAGGCAGGCCACCATTAGATTTCACCCTATATAAACTAGTATATACCCTCCTCCTCGGACAGACCGACCGACCGCAAATGCAATTCAATATGTCTGTTGGTTTATTTTCAGCCGACACGGCAATAGGAGAAACACAAAACGCTGTCACATTAACTGTCAACTGCCGCAAAACTGGCACTTGTCATATTGACAACTGACAGCGTCATTTGACTGTCAGACTCGGTCGGGCAGGGAGCGGGTGAGGTAGGAGGACACAGGAGATGCAAACAAATAGCAAGTAGCACAGAGCACAAGGCAAATAAAACCGAGAGATCCGACGAGGCCATCCCTGGCTGGCACTCGACTCATGGCATGTGGCAATGCCTGGCATGGAGTTGCCACTTAATTTGACACGCACACACCGAAGCGCAGCAGTTGAAGTGCACTTGGCGTTAGACAATGTTGCAATTTCAGACGTTGCATGAGTCCCCAACTGTCAGCCATATCATTGCAATTGTCACAGTTGCCGTTGTGCTGCCGTTGCACTCGGAGCAGTGGCTGTGTGCACTTTGAGTGACACATTAATGCCATTTTCATGTGTCACTCTTTCTTTCATTTGAAGTCTGGCTCCCTGGCGGGGGGTAGCTGGGGGCTGTGGGCTGTGGGCTGCGGCTCTGGCTTGGCTTTGGGGACTTTCGGAAAACTTGGCTGGGGTCGTGTCTTGTTTCTCTGTTAGATTTCATGTCAGACTTTTGTCAACATTACGTGTCTATTTAGTTGTCAGTTGGCAGTTGTTATAGCTTCGCCGCTGCAGTTTCTACAGCCGTTGGCCTTTTTTACTCGTATTGTTTCCAGCTTACAGAGCGGGCCATGCAAACATTTGTTTTTCGTCGCCGCATTCCTCGCTTTTTTCTAGCAGCATTTTTGTTTTGTTTACTTATCTTAGTTGTTTTTCGGTGTTACCGTGCAAATTACCTAGTTGTTGTTGGCTCTCCTATTTGCATGGCGAATATTTCCTCTATCTTTTGGCGGGTTGGATTTATTTAGTTGCTGTCGACTAGGTTGGTGAGTCAAATTAGGAAACCCAAGCGATTTGGGACATTCAAGGATTGCCTATTTCGTTTACTTTTGGAACAAATTCTGCCCAAGACAAATATTTATACCATTTTTTATAATAATGGAAGGTAATTAGATCTTAAATGCAAAGTGACAAATAAATATTTAGCTATATTAATGAATCATTTTATTTATTTCGAGAGTATCGTGTTTATTTTATGTTATGGCATATTCGCAGGTTCAATAAACTTTTTAGCAATAAGCCATTTGTTATTGCCACTTCTCAAAGCGTTCGATCAACGTCTGGGCCAACAGTGCGTATACGCGCTGCAATTAACCCAATGACTTCGCGGCAAATGAATTGCCAATGAATAAGACAACACACACTTCCCTCTAGCTGCCGAGTTGTAGTGTTTTCTCGCCATTGATGTCAACGCCAATTGGCATATTCCATTATCCCGCTCATCACTCATCCGGCAGCGGCGAAAACACACACACGATAAATCCAAATAAAATGCGATGTATTCGCTTCGACTCGAAGATGAGGCCTCTCAAGGTTGCTCTTAGATTAGCGCAGCTGTCTTGGCTTAATGCTGTTTATTTTTTCAATTCTCGCCATACCCAGTCTACAATTTGGACAACGTGTTTATCAATCATACGCAACGTGCGCCTGTCACCTGCCAGCCTCTGTCCAGCGCTGTGATGGAATGCGTCAACGTGGGCGTTACTTTATGACGGGCTGTACTTCCTCCCGCACCAAAAACACACTCCATATATGGCGTTCAGCGAAAATATATAAATACGTATGCGTAAATAAATAATAAACAGCTGCGAGGGTTATTTAAAGGCCGCAAAAAAACAATTATTTACTTTTGGAATTTTTGCGAAATGACTTGCTTACTTTAATTATGCGTGACTTTTAGTTTTGGCCTAATTAGAGAGCACACCTTATCCTTATCTATGTGGATTTTTAGCTATGTTAGCATTTTAAATAATAAATATATTATAATATAAATGGAATTCAGGAATTTTAATTTTCTAATTGTGATGAATTTATTTGACTCAATTTGTTTACAAATACTTTCGAAAAAAATACCCAAAACAAATTCAGCATTTCTTCTCCGAGCTGTCATCTCGTTAAACATGAGAACTGATGAGCTGAATGTATATATAATACTATATATACCCCAGCAAACTGGATCATGGGATGAAGGCTTCACGGAATTAAAATTTAGTGCTCTCTCAACGTCCACGTTCACACTCGCAGCCGATTATTTCGCCACAAATCGTTGTTGTTCATCAAGAACAATAATTTCGATATTTTATTCCCCCATTTAGCTGAATTCGTATCTACGTGCGGCAGCTGTTGGCCTGGCAAATTAGCATAAAGCCAAGCAAAAGGTGTCTGTCATTGCTGTCAAGTGAATTGAATGCCTGTGCCCACATGCGGCATTCATTAATTCCTACTTTCCGACTTATCCGCGATGCGTTTGTCGCTCATTTTTTCTCGATTTTATTTTTATTAAGAAAAATCTTTAAGCTGACAGCTGACTAAATTAATTTGACAATAATTAGCATTTCAAGTTGTCAGCGTTAATGAAATTTTACCGGCTCCCGCTGCCGCTTCGGGTGCCGCTTAGGCCTCGCACCTGACCGCATAATGAATCCAACGACACTCTATAATTTTAGTCCGCTGCACATGCAGCATTATTGGTGTCTTCCCGGCATTGTTGGCTGTCAACTGGCGGCGTTGCCTTGGCTGGCCTGTCAAAATGCCAAACCACCGACGAGCGGCGGGGATTCTGGGACAGAGAAGATGCGGATCGGACCCGCCCAGGCCCCAGACCCACGAAGCGTTCGCTCGGAGGTGTCATTCGCATTTGGCATCGCGTTAATTACGTGTTATTTATAATTATGCCGCTTTACACTTGCGTTGACAAGTGTTGTCAGCATCCCTCCCGATTTTCCCCTCTTATCTGATTATGTTTTCTGCTGCAGTTGTGGCCCCTCATTTTGGCATAATTCATTTTCCCGAGTTCCTGTGCGTGCCAGAGTTTTCCATTTTTTATTTCGTTGTTGCCACCTATTTTTTGTGTGTGTTTGGGAGTTAATAATGTTTCCTGGCATTTGTTTTTAATTTCCGCAGTTAAATTGAACGATACTTTTACGGTTAGTTATGGGTAAAATGCACAAAGGGGAAAATATTTTATTTAATTTTGTAATAAATAAAACATTTTATAATACTAATTTTTCAAATCATATTATTTATTTTATTGGTTAATGGGTAATAATTTATAGTAGCATAATAAGTCCAGCATAATTTAAAACTTTCACCCTTAGCCATGGTCCACCGTACCTATCCAACAGATAGTGCTTCAGACACGACAAACTGAAAGCTTGGCTGGGGAAAACAAATTGTTGTTGCACTTCCGTTGCCAGTCAACTCTGACAGGAGGAGCGCGACGGGGCCAGAGCGGAATCCTCCACTATTTTAGCACTTCGCGTCGGCTCTGCCAAACTGACAGTTTTGTGTTGCACAGCTGTTAGCCCACTTACACGCCCTCAGCCCTCGATCCCTGACCAGCAGATACAGTTCGCGAATAAAAAATGCTTGTGGCCCTGTCTATTCAAAGCAAGGAAGAGTGGTGAGAGCTTGAAATACCCAGTGGTTGTGGATAATATTAATAGGAATATTAATGCAAGCTTAGTAAAAAGTACTTCATAAAAATGAAAATATTAAGGAAACAACTTAACTTATAAATATATCATTTACAAGGACTTGAAAATAGTTAAAAGTTATAGTTATGAACATGATTATTTTCAAGAACTATTTAATTCCCTTTTCGGCAACCTAATAATAACCATTATATACCCCTTGTACCTCCTAATTGCAGGGTATAAAAACCCAAACTGAAGCGGGGACTGAAAAGGGATTGGGGAGGCCGACTGAATGACGTGCTGACGCCTCTCTTTTGCTCCCGAAGCCAAAGCTTTCCGTCTGTCTGCATAATAAAATGCGAAAATATGCAAATAGAGCCAAATAACGCTGGCGATGCAACCCAACAAACACATGACGCGGCGGATGGTGGGGTATTCTCCCTTTTTTTCGTTAGATTTCCTCGCTGCGATAAGCCAGAGAAACAAAAAAAAAGCAGCACACATTTCGTTGCATTTTTTATTCGCAAAAGTACGCCGAAATGACAGCGCGACAAGCCAAAAAGACAGCGGAGACAGCTGAATAAATGAATTGCAGTAGGTAAATTTTATTCGCGGCACTCGCTGGGCTAATTTGAATAGGCAGCACCCCCGGCACCTCCCGCACCCCGATGAAGATGCTACCCACGCGAAAAGTGTGGAAAGCCTTTGTTCGGCGCAAGATATTTGACACGTGATAACGCACGCGGCCAGCCTGGGAAAATCGCAAGAAGGCGTGAGTTGTGCATCGCATTGTTCACTTATGGGAGGTCTATGCACTTCCTTAACCTTTTTGTATACAAATAAGATATAATGAAGACTAAAATCAAAGCTATTATCAGTTGCAGTAAAACTGAAATATATTCAGATGCCTGTTTCTGACTCATGGAGCTCTCTTGACTCTTAGGTTTCCTCGTTGAAAGTCCATTTTGAGCTCTTGCATATGGTTATCTCTCTTCGATATAAACGACTCCCGACCTGTCAGCAACATTTCCTGCGTAAGTCAAACGACTGTTATTCCGACTTGGCATTTGACATGACATTCATGTCATTGGAAAGTAAAAACTCTGACAGTCTTTAATTTATTTTTATTTTCTTCCTCTGTCTTTCTTTACATATTGTTTTGTATATTTCAACCTTGCCATTTTTGCCTTGAAGTGTCACAAGCACTGTCTATCGACGCGGATCGGAGGGTAGCTGAGGGGGCGGCGTTCAGAAAGTGTCAACGACAGTCAAAAGACAACAAAACGAAGGGAAAACGAAAGCAAAGAAGAGCTAGAAATTTGTAACCGAATAGCAATCAAAAAGTGTCACTTTGACACATGTCAGTTTGTATTTAAATGAACTTTTACTGCCTCTCTTCCAGATGGGGCATATTTCATTGTTTTTCTGACATAGAAAATTAAAGCAAGTGGGAATTGAATTTCTGGCAAGTGTCAGGCACTTTTAAATACCGGAATTATATATTACATACAAGAAATTGTTAAGTTGTCGTTATCTGGCCGCGAAACTAATACCTCACTGTTCAAATCGATGGGCGCAGCAGATTATGGATCAATTTATTTCGTTTTGTGTGGAGTTGACCATAATTTCTTCATCGCAATCAGTTGAAAGTGCCTTTGCCGGTCGGCCACTTTCACTTTTAATGCTTGCCATAAATCGAGTCTAGCTTGCAACACGAAAAGTAATTTGAAACGCTTTCAAATGACTGCCACAAAATTAATGGACACCAATCAGACACTCACACCGAGCGAGACTCGTTCAAGTGGCGCCAATTAAAATGATTAACATCGCGATAGAACAAACACAAAAAACATACAACCCGAAAGAGAGTCACCCGAAGTCCGACCCAAAATAAACGGAATGCCCGATGATAAGGCCGCTTTGATAGCTCACAAGTTGCTTCAGCGCATAATTGATGTGATTGAGTTTGATTGTTTATTTGTATTTCCCCTATTTAGGGGATTGATTTGATTGAAATTGTCACCCGGCGCCAGTTTGACCGCTTTGTGGGCTTATCAATATTACATTTGTAGCCCATTTCTTGATACTTCCATCCGTGTGTGTGCCTTGTGTCCAGTCCCCCAGTTTTTTGGCCGGACATCAAGCCGGTTGGGTTCCCCTTTGCCTACATATTCATTCTTGAATGCGGCTTTGTGGCTTCTTTTGAAATTCCCGTTCGGGCTTCAAAAGCAATTTGTGTGCATTTAGTGTCAAATGTTTTGTTGAGCCCTGAAAGCCCTATTTGCTCAATGATCTCTTTTGTGGGGCTTTTGTGAGGGCTTTGCCCTGCTCGCTGATTAATATTTATGCGCAACTTTATGGCAATCACTCATACGCCCCATGTTACCATGTGGTGGCCAACTTAATGATTGATACCATTTGAGATCCGTTAAACTTCCGATGGATTACCGGGCATTAGGAACGCCGCTGAAATGGTCAAGCGGTTTCGTGGGTGCCCTGGCTTTAAAATCAATTTGGAAAAATCTGGAAAAGAGCCACACGTATCGATTGTCACGTGGTGACGACATATGTTTTATATTTGCTTGTCGTTAATTAAATCAATCATCAAATTTAGAGTGAAAACCTGTCAAGACAATGGAATCGGAATATAGAAAGTTTTGGAGTGATTCAGTTTTTTATTCTTCATAAGAAACCTTTGGGGAATATCATCCATTCCTTATGTTTCAAAGTATATTAAATTTTTGGATAACCAAAGGAATCCATTAGGTCACTAACTTTAGGCTAAAATACATTTCAGTGTCTTTATTATTGCTTTATATTTATATTTGTTTCTATATTATTTGCTTAAGTACTAGTTTAACCCGTTCAGCCGAACAATTGAGTTTGCGACACGTCTCATGATGCTGTTAATGACGATGATGATATTGCAGTTGACAGTTATCAGCGGGAACATTAATTTGATTACTTCTATATGAATTTATAGGTTAATTTGTTGAACATTTTACGATTATTGACTTCGACTGTTTTATAACCCACGCTCTCGGCCCCATTCCACCAAATCGATTATCTGGGGCCATAATTTGTAATGCCGCGACTTTACTCTATAAAAAAGAAAAAACGACTGAAAAAACGGGTTATTATTTTGCGGTTTGAGCGGCGATTGCAATTCATTATCATAGCAGCCGCCTCGCGTGCATTTAAATGAATTCATTGAGTTTCACCCATTCAATTTGTACATACGCAACCATTTAGTTTTCAAAATGATTTGCCATGTCTAGTTATGACTCTAGTTGGAATGAGGGGCTCCGGAGGTGTTGGAGCCACGATTGACGGGGCTTAACTGACTGTGAGTGCGAGTGCCAGCTATAAATGCCGTTTGATTGTGCTCTGCGAACGGCACAACAATACGGATGGAGCTTTATTGTTGGGGGTTTCTTTCTCTCTATTTCTTACTTGATATTTATAGTCGCTTATTAATGAAATTGGATCGTTAAATTTATGATCTCACCATAAAGGCCATAAATTTCTTAATGACCAGCAGTAGATATCGCTCCAATGACTGTTTATTTTTAAGTCTGTTCTTAATCGGTTTCTTATCGCGCCGTAAGACCAAGTGCTTTCCAGATAAGTCGCTAAAAAAGTCACATCAATGAAATTCCGCTGATTTCGATGACGAATAATTTAACTATCTGTAAAATATTTATATTTTCAAGCACATATATATATATATATATATATATTCTGGAAAAGGGAAAATACTTGTAAATTGACTTAGCACAAACCAAACCCCATTAGAGTGCCACAATAATTCATCTGACTGTATGCATATCTTGTATCTCAGCTGCCTGTCTCGCTTTTCACATATTTAAAATGTTCCGAGAATTAATTAACACTTTGGACAAAAACTATTATTTGTGTGCGAGCAAAAAAAATTAACATGACAGCTCTAGACATGGCAATTTATCACCAACATAACATGCCGGGGCAACTCCACTCCACTCGGCCGCCGCGCCGCTGCCTGCTATTTGGTATTTCTGCTGTTGATGACACTTTAATTAGAGCCACACGCAAACACACAAGGCCCCGGCCCCTCGGAGGGGGAAATTCGCAGAGGAAAAGCAGCAGAAAAGCCTGAGACAGAGCCGTTATGTCAAGCGCACACTTTAACTGCCAGAGCAGTTGTTGCCGGGTTATTTGGTGGCTGAAGCTGGAGCTGGAGCTGGAACTGAAGCCGAAGCCGAAGCTGATGGCAACGTGTGGTTAACTGAAATGAATGTCCGACTGCATAAATGGCCGCTTGACTGACACATTTAATTATATTAATGATGTTTGCGGTCAGCTGACATTTGCACTTTATTTACCTTTTTCTGCTCTCGCTGCTCTGCGCAGCTCGGCCTGTCAGTTTAACTGACTGGTCTCGAGCTCGCTTTAAGCTCTGACATGAGCCGGCCGCACTGGAGCTGACTTTCACGTTCAGATTTTGAGTTATTGCCCAACAGATATGTGGCTCCACTCGGGCTTATTTCCATTTCGCAGCCCGCTTCCTTTTCTGGTCAAAAATGTTGTAATTTTTCAACATGTGACAGCGAATTATCAACAGTCATTTCGGCGAAGAGATCTCTCGGTATCTGTTTCTGTTGCCCCCCTGTGTCTCTGTCTTTGTGGTCTGGGCGCCACATAAAAGATATACAAATGATGACACTGACAGCTGTCAGGCTTAGTTTATTTGATTTTATTATAATTAATTATAAGCAGCTGCCATTAATCACTGAATAATTTATACATTCGCAGATAGTATCTCATATATATGTATACTTGTGGCCACCGCCGGGCACAAAAGAAGGAGGTTAGTCAGTCACGCAAAGGTAGATTAATTCAGCATATTCCACGTCAATTATAAGTCCCATAAAACAGATATAGCACGGAGTATTAAGTATTTAAAGTTGTGCGCTGAAAGACATGTGGATAGGAGGGGGTATGTGTTTCAACAAGTACTGAACCATTTTTATAGTTCGAAGAATATTGTGGATCCTAAAAACCATATGAGTAACTTACAAAAATACTTTATTGCAGAGCAAGAAAAAAAAACCATATGAGTAACTTACAAAAATACTTTATTGCAGAGCAAGAACAAATTTAAGAATAATTATTAATATGTCGTACGATATATGGGATATTCAGTTAAAGTTTCAGATTTCACTCAACTTTAAATTATAATTAAAATAAAGACCTTAAAATTTGGTTATATTCCCATAAATTTAAATTAAATTTGACTATACATATACTGTAGAATAAATTACAGTATATTTATTATAAATATAAATCAATATATGAGCAATTCGATAAATGTGCAACCTATCGATATTCTGATTTTAATATCGAAATGCACCAAAAATAAGATTTTTAAACAATCAAAGGCAAAATAAACTAGATATAATGTCAGATAGTTTTTTAGATAATATGATTTCATTAACGTTACGATATTTTTTATGACATTGAGAGTAATATTTTTGTCGATATTTCATATCGGGCTTTTACTCTTTATATACATCCCTAACTATAATCTATAGACTCTTTTGTGCCTGTCAGAACATAAAAACAGATAATAGATGTAAAATAATAACTAGTAAACAATACTAGGAATATTAAGGAAGCCCTATATCTGTTGCAAGAAAATGAAAATTTTACTTCTTTTGCGTTCTCAAATGCATACAAGAAAGATTTATGGAATCTGTCAGTCACATCGCCCCGGAACCAGTTTATTATGTGCCGAGTTTTGAGATACGATCCGGTGATATATAGGTTTTGCCTCATTGGCGCTGCTGAAAGCTTTCACACGACCAATATGGAAATCGCCAGAGCCCCCGGTCCCACCTAAATCGGTAAATCACGTAAGCTCCGAAAACGCTATTTCAAATTACCCAGTTAATGAATGTACTCATCGTGCTGGTGCCATAAACTGCTTCCGTTCTTTATGAACAAAATGCGCTCAACAAATTAAAATGAAAATTTATGACACTCACGGCAGTTCGAAAGGAGAGAGATAGTTCGAATGGGATACTGTGCGAGGGGGCCAGGGGGAAAGGAATGGGACCACAACAACTTTGACTCTGATTAACTGCCATAGTTCCTCGCTCTTACACCGGAGGAGCTCTGTGGCTGTGCCAGTGCACATTGGGCCAGCGAGCCGATATATCGACGAAAATTCAAATTTTTCATAGAAAGTGAACCTTTTTTAATAATAATATTTGAATAGTATATACTTTGACTAAAATGAATCAAATGATTTTAATAGTTTTGATGCATCCCTGAATTTTTGGCAGCCCTTCAAAGTCAGCTGTTTGATTGCATGCTTGCAAAACTAAAAAGCGCGGGTAAGATTTTGTTTACTTGCGAGCGTGCCAAAATTGTTGTGGTTTAACCAATTTTCACGAAAATTATGGAAAAGGAAGACAAAGGTATGTAGAATATTTGAATTAAAAAAAAATTTGTTCATGTTTGATAGTGTGTTCTTTGTGTGCGTTTATTGGTGTTGACCAAAAGTAGAAAAAAGCTAACCTGCTAAGCCATCTGTTGTAGATTATAACAAATTTTGTGCCAACTTGTGCCAAAAAGTAACTATGTGTCATTAAAGTTCAAAGTGTATATAATCTAATTTTATTAAGTTTTTTTGCTCCTTTTTGCCCCTTTACGTATAAATCCGACATATCGTAGCCGTGGTTGAGTTCGCCTATGAGCAACTGCTTGATGTCTATATAGCAAACAATCGTAGCGCATCTGCCGTAACGAGTTGGATTTATGCTCAACTGAAAGAATTCGACTTAAGCACGGAGAAAAAGGATGAAATCAACACCAAAGTGAGAAGCTTTCACCTATACATACATAAGAACGTGGCAAAATGTAACAGAAATATGACAAAATTTAAGATTGGGTCGGCAAAGTAAACTACCCCTACCAGCAGACGTAATCGAACTTTTAGAATCACCAAACTTGCCATATTCTTGTAACATGAACAATCTGAACAATGTTCCCGATTTTGATGATAGCAATAGTGATTCAGATTCTGACTCTGAAAATCCGTTTTCAATAGAAATTGATGTAGAAGACGACAGTTAGGAACATTTTTTAATGAAAAAATAATTATTTATAATAATTTTCAACGCATTTTTATTTTTTACTTATTAATAATAAGGTTAAGTGTTAATAAATGAATTAAAAACAATTGTTGAATTTAACGAGTGCTAGCCTTATTTATTATCGTACAAGTATCAATAAGAGGAAACCTATCTTATATGGGCGGCTAGCGAAGGCGTGGTCAGATCGGTCTGAAAGTTAGATATATTTTTATGTGAATCGACACTATTATATGTACCAAATTTGAGGAACCTAGCTTTAAAACTTTAATTTTCGTCGAAATATCGGTTCGCTGGCCCAATGTGCAGTGTGCGAAATTGCATTTGTTTTCTGTCATTATAAATTCAAATTTGGCGCGCCATAAATTTGAATACAATTTCCAGAGGTGCACTCGACTCTCTCTAAACACTTTCAGACCGAGGCAGACCCGGGCAACAGATTTACATAGTTTAATATGAACAAACATAAATAAGTTTTATGTGCAGATATTGGAAAATTTATTGTTCTACGATTGCGAATTCGCCAGTCGCCTTTTCCTCGCAGGAGGGGAACAGTTCCGTTCGCCGATTCCGGCCAGCATCCAGCACATGGCTCATAGTCTTAGTCTTACTCTTGGGAAAGTTCATGGGAGCTGCTTGGAGTGGTGGAGGATTTTCCGCACACTTCGCCTGTGGCGAGTGCTTTACAGTCGACATTTTTATTATTTATGAAATATGGCTAGACAATCCATTTCAGATGTCCGAAATGTCCATAGCTTTTTATTGGATTTTTTGTATAAATCTACCGCAACTGTGTCGTAATTTTGTATAACATCGAGTTTCTATTTT
This sequence comes from Drosophila jambulina, assembly GCA_018152175.1. Taxonomy (NCBI): domain Eukaryota; kingdom Metazoa; phylum Arthropoda; class Insecta; order Diptera; family Drosophilidae; genus Drosophila; species Drosophila jambulina. Next base: position 22,710,410 of record JAECXH010000114.1, on the reverse strand, counting down.
ATAGGTTAATATGATAGGTAAATATTTCAAATATTGTCGGCACGACCCTACTACGAAATACTTCGTAAACGTAAATATGATGGGTAAATATTTAAAATATTTGGCTAATCCGTTATCAATTCGCTAGGCTAGTTATAAATTTGTTTTGCTTTGATGGTACTTTCAAAGTTCCTTGTATGTGCCTATCTGATGCATAAACTTACAAAACTACGCATTTAGTTTTAACTCAAAACATACATAACTGACTTTTATGGATTGCTTCAAATTCATAAAAATATCCTTGTTTTTGGTGTCAGACGAAAGGATACACATTTAGTTCTAAGTGCAGAAACAAAAAAGGGCCTTGACCTTAGTTTCGAAAAATCCTAACCGCATTCTTTACAGTTGATCAAAGAGCTTACCAGCTATACTACCATATTTATTAACCCAAATAATGATATAATCCCCCCGGTTTTACACCCCAAATCCCATACATCGACAGGATGAGAGAAAGATGAGCTTACCGCTGTTGGGGCAGCTGCAGCTGTCATATAATCCGGCCTTAAATAATGATGATTGCTGGATTGCAGCATTTTATTATAATTTGTTAAATCCACTTTGACGGCTTTTCTTTGGTTGTTCGGTGGAGGTGTTGAGTTGTTGCTGTTGTTGCTGTTGTTCGTTCGACCGCAGCGCAGGGAACGGCAGCGCGCTTAACGGTAAATGCCAATTGATGTGGCGTGTGCTGCCAACTCGTGTGAAAAGCGAGAAGCGGCGCCTGCGCTTTGACTGCAATATGTTATTTTCCGCCGACTTTCCGCTGATTAAGCCGTCCACGTTCCGCGGCTCTTGTTGATGTATGTTTATTTGCTATGCTTTAATTTTATTAATTTTTTTGTGCAACCACAATTGTTATTTGCAATTTTATTTCATTAATAATTCAGTGGGGAGCGAACGAGTGGGTGGGGGGTTATCATGCGTCGAGTTGTGACTTTCACGCCAGCGGCGTATTTATTTGTTGTTGCTGTTAATGGTACGGTTGGCTCCGCTTTAATTGTGCAATAAATTCATTAAGTATTATAATTGCCCCAGCTGGCATTAATATTTATTTGTTGCTCACTAATCACGAATTTCACGAAATATACGATATACAAGAATTTACACTTTCCTTCGCTCTTGTTGGCGAATTTGTAATATGTATTTAGCGGTTTCCTTTGTTAGACATATATTTTATTTCTTTGGCCTGGCCGTTTTTGGTTTGTGGTTTCGCTCGGATGCCTCGTCGAGGGCGCGTTTTATGATGAGGCACGTACGTGGTGATATATATGGTTATGATATATGCATGGTATTCTTCCGGCACGGTCCGACAGATGGTTCCGGGATCCAGAAAGTCCTGACGATGTGCGCGATGCGGTTGAAACTCAGTCTATGGGTCAGTCACTCGAAAAACGATCAAAAAAATACGCGACCTCGGATGGATACGGCTATATCCGTCGTAATTCCGCTCGTCCGATTTTACGCACTCACAGCACAACACTACGGTCGTCGCACAGTCCGTCCGCTCGTACCAACTCTAAACGTGAAATAACGAGATTCGACTAAAAATCTATAAACAAAATGACGTGCTCCGCGCTCTCTCGCGGCGCCCACTCTCGCGCTCTCGCAAGTTGTAGTGCTCGCTAGTTCTCTCTCACTAAAAACCAGTTCACTCTTTGTTGTGGCGTTTTCGTTTTCGTTTTCAACAAGTGTGCTTTTGTTGTTGTCCGAGGCCATGCCAACGAGCGAACATGCTCCCCAAAAAGCCATGCGCTCCACGCCGAGAGCGGGAGCACTGGAGAGCTTTAATAGTTCTCACGAAATGGAGAGTGCGGCATGCCGCTCTTTGCTGAGCGCGCATGCCTTCTGCTGAGGCAGGAATTTGGTGTGGGAGCGGCGGGCGAAAAGAGTAGTAGCCTGAACTAATTGGTAGTAGATGGGAATATTGTTGGGGAGAAGTAGTAGTAGCACATTTAGGATTTTTTTTTTAATTTAAAAGAAAATGTTTAAAGAACTTTTTCTTTTTTAAACGTTACTTTACTTTTTGTTTACGAACACATAGAATTGTAGCATGGGAAATTAAGGGGGATTAAGGGAAATTTAAGTGGGATAGCCAACATAACTGTTTAATTAGGATAAAATAAAAACATTTAAAATTAAGTTTAGTTCATATTTAAATAGTTTTTATGTTTTTCTGTAGCGGTAAATACATTTTTTTGTTTTTCCTCCCTTAAGAATAAAAATTACGTATACGACTAGTTGGCCAAACTCGAAATCTCAGGTAACTGAGATACTGATAAATTCGCTTATAGATTTTAAGGGAAAATTATTATTGGTTTTCTCCCTTAAAAATGAAGTTACGTATACGACTAGTTCGTCAACCTTTAAAGTAAGTTTAGAAAATTCGTATATAGATTTTAAAAGTGAAACTTTTAAACTTAAAAATGTAAATTACGCATACGACTAGTTAAACCTCAGGAAATGGATAAACCTTGTAGTAACTAAATACCGATGTTATTACTAAATATTATTTATAAGCAAAACCAAATACATTACTTCCTTTATCTTCTTGCCAACAAGAAATCGTTAATAACTCACAAGCAAAGCTGGCCACACCGACGCCGCTCATTGGACGATCGACGCTTCTGTGTAGCCATTTTGGGTAATTTCGTTGTTGCTGTTTCACAGTGTTTTGTGGGGAATTCGTTGCCCCATGTGTGTGTGTGCTTGTGTGCGTTGAGAGCGCACAACGGCGTCGGCCATAATTGTTTACGAGCAGGTGGGCGTGAGGCGCTCGTTAGTGTGTGTGGCCGAGGGGCGGGGGATGTGTTAAAAGGCAGCCGCCGAACGAATATGATTTAGTTCAACACCGGAGAGAGCCAGTAGGCCGGAGAGAGAGAGACGCCACAGTCGCAATGGGAGAGCAAGTATCGCTAAGAGAAAGAGAGCCAAGACAATTCCCGCTGCATTTCCCTCGGCTCGTACAGAGTTTTCCCCACTGTAAACAGAAAACAGCTGGTGGGAAATCCAACTTGGGTCGGACTCGCAGACGGAAATGTCTGAACGTGAGCCTCGGACCCATTTCTCACTTTGATTGTGTGAGAAATGAGCTTCCAGGTTCAATTTGTCTTGCGGAAAACTCGAGTTTGTAATGGTACATTTTATTATTTACAATATAAACTTTTGTCCATCCCTTTTATTTATTTAATAAATTATTATATTTTCTTAATATTAATTTTAATGAATTTTCGTTTCAGAAAAGTTTAATTTATTTTAACCTGAAAACATTAATGATTTTCGATAAGTTTATATATAATACCCTTTCACCATATGGGTACCGAGTATAAAAATAATTTTTTCTCAATAGGAAAGTCGCAAAAAAATTCCTTATTTAAGAATTAAAGCCTTGTTTTTTTAGGGAAATGTACCACTTATTAATTATAATTCGAAATTCGGATAAAGATTGCAGTAAAATCAAACAAGAAAAAAGCTGGATTAGTTTATGTTTGTTCTTTCCATTATGAAAAATATAATAATACTATAATATTAATTACGAAAAAATAAACATTATATTACAGTTATGTTGAATAATATAGAATTTTTAGATATTTAGAAATAAGAAAATATCTTCTATATATTTGTTGTACTTTAATGACTTCAATATTTCTGCCCAAGAAGCATTCAGTTAATATTCAACACACTCAACGCTTGAATCATAACTCCCACCTGGAAATGGCATATAATGATAATAACCTCCAGGTAAATAGCTCTATTGGGGCCGCAACATCGATAAAAACACAAAAAATGATCGTAAAAACACAACGAAATCCACGCAATTGGTTAGTTATTCAAGAAACCAAATCTGGCTCCAGCTTTATGGCTTTAAAATGTTTAAGACTTAAAAGAGAAACACACAATTAAACTAATCGTGGCGCTTTGAATTAACAATCGATAATTTACATATTTCGGCCATATATTGACAGCTGTCGGTGCGGCTGCCGCTGCCGCCCCACGCCTTCTTTGAACATTTTTGGAGATGCTCTCATAAAATGCCCCCGTCGATTGTAGTATTTGTCATGTTCATTAAGAAGCTTTTGAAAGTTTCGCCTTTCAAAAACCATAAAATGTTTATTTAGATGCCACTTTAATGGGGCCGTTGGAGTCAAACGTTTTATGGCTTCCTTTGTTTCACAATATTGTTTTAGTTTCATTTTTCGACTTAATAGACTCATTTCTGGTTCAACACAAAACAATCGAGTTTCAATTAACCGCACAAAAAGTGTGGCATGTGTCCCTGCCGCTCTCGGGGCTAACCACGAAATTAAGTGGCTAACAGTATTTTGTGGCCACAACACATTACAAACCACGAAGGGGGAAAAAATATAATAGAGGACCGGGCCTGTCCATATCCTTTTCTGTGTCCGCTGCACCCAACCGAATGTCCCCCAATAGACACATAAGTAGGGGTGCGTTTTTCCCGGTGTGAGGTCCTTTCCTTTCCGGACTTTTGTTAGCATTTTAGCAGTTCATTTATGCGGTTCCCGGGACAAGGGTTGGGAGTGGGAAAGGATATGGGACATGTGACCGGAAAAGCCCTTTTAGCAGCTCAAAATGGTCACCAAAGTGCTTGAATGCTTGTTAGTTCGGGCAGTATTTTGGCAAGTATTTAGGCATCGGCACTGTATTTTTGAACCCATTAGGATAACCCTAATGTAACCCGTTATATTATATATATATTAAGGAACTTGCGTTTAATTTTTTAATTTTTCTTCTAACTGCGTTGGTAAGTACTGACTGAAATTATAACAACCTAATCTTTAAAGAAAACATAAATAATAAAATTACAAATTTAAAAAGACTTTTCAGGTTCAAAAGTTTATTGTTTTTTTTTTTAATTCTTTTGTCATGTTGTTTGACCCTTTATATTGTTGTTCAGTTCAAATAAATAATTTATTGTTAATAACTAGTACTAGAGATAATTAATAAGGTTTTTAATCATGATCTGTGTAAATTGCAATTAAATTGATGCTCTCAATAACAAAGTAGAAGGGAACTCTTTGTATTATAAACTTCTGATCAAAATCAATATGAATGTTATTAAAATCTTTAATCATAACAGATCAATTTCATATTTTTAAAAGAAAGAAATTTTTTGTTTTAAGATTTTATTTCCATAGTTATAATAGGCAACATTATTATATACGTATTAAAATTGTATGCGTAAGTAGGTAATTTATAATGTAAGTGAAACCAAATTTGTTTACAGTGTCTTCATTTGTATGTACATTCATAAGAGATTCCGGAGTCGTTGGATTCATCTCCTTACTCGTTGCTCGATTGCAGTTAAAACCCCTCGTTTACCCCGCTCCTGCCATCTCCTTACCCTTTGGTCGCATTTTCCAGGCGACTTTCGTGTTGTGTATGTGTATGAATTATACGCTGCACACTTTTTAACCCTTGGCATATTTTACAAGCTGCTTTACTTTCCTCCCACTTATGCTGGTACTCGCCAATAAACATACAAACGCACTTACCCAGTGCTCGTGTATGCATGTCATGGGTGTGTGTTTGTAGGTTTTCCTCTTTTTTCCTGCTTGTTTGTCGTGGCCTCAAGTGCGCCGAGCGAGTTCATAAATTTGCCCACTGGGGCGTATGAGTAATGTGCCAAAGGAGCTGCGCTTTCTTCGTGCATAAGTGTGGGGAAACTTCGCAACGAGAGTTATGAAAAACAAGAGAAAAAACCGAAAAGACACACCCAACATATGCTAGCATCGCTTTAATTTCTTTCCCTTGTCCAGGACATATTTGAATGTGGTTTAAGTTAAAGCTTTTAAAACAATGCGTTTCCTTTCTGTTGTTTCGCTCTCCATTACGATAATTGCACAATCTGGGCAAGGCGAGCCGTGCCTCGGTCTTGGGCCAGTTTTCCTTTAGTTGCTCACATCCGGTCAACTGTCGGCGTTTATAATAATTGCAGTTCATTTGCATGCCCGGGAAAATGCAGCTCCCTTCATCTTGGCCGTTGCTGCCTGTCGCCGCCTCTCATGCGGCAACAGCAACTGTCGCCGTTGCTGTCACTCGATGTCGCAGCGCATTAGAATATGTTGCATGCCCCGTCCCCTGCCCGCTCCCCTTCCTCGCCATGCATGCATATTGCAGTTGCAGTTGCATATGCAATGTGCAGGCGCGGGCAAATTTTTATCTTATGACAGCTGCTGCCACCGCTGTTGTTGCGATACCCTTGCTGGGGGTACTTAAGTTAGGCCCATGACTTGCAAGTCACAAGGGCATTATATTCCATTGGTATCTTATGGTTCTAATATTTTACTCTGTAATGACTTTTTAATGCCTTAATTTTCAGATCACATTTTATTGATGTGTTCTATGGAACCTTATTATTTACCTTTATTTAATATATATAGGGGAACAAATGCTTTGTATAATTAAATTTAAAAAACTAATAATTTTTTTAAAATTAATTTTAAAACTATTTATTATTATGCATGTTTCTGTAAATGAAAATAAATGAAATAAACAATAAAAGCGACATTTAACGATTTTTTTTGTATTATTACTTCGAACTTCTTGATTTCTACCCTGGATTAGATATGACAGAAAATGTTGATGCCCCAGTCCTGTATCGATATTTGACATCAAAGTCATATATATATTAATTCGTTCCAATTTATAAGTAATAAATCCATTTCTGGTTAGTATGTTAGATCAATATAGTGTAAGACTAAAAATTAACCTTAAATAATATTTTCTCATATTGATATTGGTTTTATATAATTAATAAACCATAAAATGCAAATTGTTCATATACTTAATGATAAAACAATACAATACTTTTCCGTCTGATGCACATCCAAAGACTGTTGTATAACCAATTTAGGTTAATTCTTAACTTAGTCAAAAACATATAACATTTTCATTTGAAGACTTCTTCAACAGAGTTTATTTATTTCGCTTTTGAATATAGTAAAAGTTGTATAAGATGAGAATTGAGGGGTGATCAGTGATCGCACATAAATTATATTTTTTATATTTCAGGGCATCCACAGATTCGTTGTGTACTGTAGCCGCTTCTGATTCAGTTGCAGTTGCTGCTCGCAAAAAATATGTTGCTGTCGCGTTGGGTGTTGCTGCCCTGCCACATTTGTTTGTGTGTGTTGGTGAGCTGCCCTTAGCACACTGCTGCTGCTGGCTGAGACACACACAGTCGCACTCACGAGTGCACTCATCGCTGCAAGAAGGAAAGGCGCCCGAAAACAAATGTCAGCTGTAAAAATCATAAATTTAATGCAAAATGCAAAAACGCTTTACGCTTCGTTGCGCTTTTACTCTCTGACAGGTGACCCTTGCACCTCGTCCACCCCATTGCATCGCATCCCGCCCTGCAGCGACCTTTACCTCTTGCAGCTGAAATATGATGAATGCGGAGCTTTGCCAGGAAACTGCTGCAATGCTGCTTCCCAGATGCCCTGCAAACAGGAAAGAATTTCCTAACACAGTCCTGTGTTGCTTGGGAAGCAACGTTTTGAGCCAAAAATAATTTCCAGCTTTTACATTATTTAATTGATTTATTGGTTGGGCTAAATCCATAACTTAATTTTGTGTACAATTGTCAAAAGATGTCTAATGGCATCAGACTAAGCTATGGTTATAATAAACACAATATAAATTTTAATAAAATACCGACCCCAACGCGTTGCCAAACCCAATCAAAGATCAAAGAAAAAAACAGAAATAACTTTGAAGATAAAGCCAATCAATGATGTCACGCCTTCTTGTCTTTGGCCATTAATGTGGGCTGATTGTGTTGAGGACTGAGCGGTAATACGACAGAGTCTTGACACTAAAAGCATTTTTCCGTTCGACAAAAAACCAACTTCGTTGTTTACATTTCGCCTTGAGCTTTCATTTAAGGCTAACAAAAAAATATTTCACCAAATGACAAACATATCAAACTAATTGCGGATTCATGCAAATGAGCAACGAAAATGCGGGGAAGAAGCAAAGAATCCGAAATGATGAAAATTAATTGCCAATATTAACGCGTTTTAACACAAAAAGTATGTTAGATATTGTATAGGCGATAACCAGCAGCCACATCAGCCACAATAACAATAAAGTAGCATTCAAGTAAATGTTTATCATTTCTTGTCCCCCTTTTTTGTGGCTCTCAAATTTGTTATTAATTAACAATCATTAATTATCATCAAAGTGACTCGGAAGAATATTGAAACTTAACGATGCCTGCCTTTGTGGCTTGTGTTTAATTTATATCCCATTAATATGCAGCAATTTATTTATCGCGACGCATGCATTCGACTTGTGCCAAAAGATCGAGTGAAATTTATTGGTGTATTTAGCATTGAAAAATATTCTAAATTAAGTTAATTTACATTTTAGTACCCACGCATCCATTTGGAATATACTTTTTGTTTAAATAAATGGTAGAAAAATAAGAAGAAAAAGCTATTCTTAAAAATATTACATATAATGTTTATATTTGTATTATAAACTTTTGAATTGTATCCAACATATACTGAAAATATTTATAATATTCATTTTATAATCATATTCATGCAAAATAATAAAGTTTAAAGTATAAGGTATATCCAAGTACATATGTATATCCGTTCACAAGATCTTAACGCGTTTTTTTTTTAAGAAAAGGATTTGTTAACATTTGTAACTCCAGAGGCGTTTACAAATATTTTTCCTCACTTAACTGAAGCTTTTGTCTTACGAAAATCACTCTATAGAGCACACCCATGAGGTGATCGGTTGGCGGTTTTCAGGTGAGCTAAATAAGTCATTCTAGAGGCGAAATTGCACTGTAATTGCTTGTGGAAACCCGTTCGTTTATAGACTGTATAATTTGATTACCCTAATGAAATGTTAAAAGTTTTCAGTGATCAGTGATGATCTGATCGGCGGTAGTTTCTGCCTTCTACTACGTGACTCCATCTCCATCCGGGATGCACATGTGCGGCAATGTGGCATATAAATATATAATTTATATTGTGTCGGCACGTTGCTGTTGATGGAGCCACTGACGCGCGATGCCACCCAGGAACCCCCTCGGAGCCGCGAACCTCGAACCCAGGGATATCCATCCCGCGAACTGAAAGAAGAGCGCTGAGAGATCGCCGGCCCGATGTTAATGGGCGTGTCAACTAAATTATGAGTTTCGCACACGAGAACGGGAGGCGGCAACAGGACCAGATCCCATCCAGCTGGGTAAGTATATGGCGAGCGGTGGAAAATGCTTAAGTAAATTACAGTGCGTGCAAATGTGCTTGTGAACATGGAATTATAATTTAGCCCCGAACCGAGCCAGCCGCTCCAATTTACAATTAGCCAGTGCTGGCACCGCTGATGAAGGGGTTTTAATAAATTCAGCTCGGTACTCGCATGCCTGGGTACAGAAAGGGAGATGGATGCAAGAAATAATGATAAAAATTAACAACCAGAGAGCGGTTTTCATCTTAAGTGCAGTTTACGCTTGATTATTATGTTTGCGGGACGAGTTTCCGGGTGGTTAACTGCCCAGCTCCGGTGCCAAAGTCCACTGCAAATATTGCAACTGCGAGTGCCAACGAAATGAGTTAATTTGGTGGCCACTGGCCAGGCTAAGTCGAAAAGCCAACATGCTCGCTGCCATTTCGGAAACCCAATCCCACTGATGTATTCCATTTTTGGGCGCAATCAATTGTTGGCCTCCAGTGATATGTCAAACATTTGCGGTTTCGGGATTGGATTGCATGTTTTTGGTAAATCAAACTTCATGCATACATGGAGTAACTGAGCTGCCCCGCAGGTATTTGCTTTAACTAGAGTTTCAATCAAACAGATGTTGGCCTCTGGGCTATGGAATATCAAAACTATGCGGTGTTATCAAGCGAAAAATATGTGAAATAAAGGAAACACAGCTACTTGCAGGCTGCTCACTTTGCTTTACCCCGGACGAAGTTCCCAGTTTGGTCTTGAAATAAGCAACGAACTTTTAGGAATTGCTCAAATACGTTTAAATTGAATTTACTGTGAAACGTTTAGATTTAATTACATTCGTTAATTAACGCGTAAAGTCGCCGCACTTGAAGCACTTGCATTCGGTGGGCTCCCGGAGGCGTATGTCCATGCTGCCCATTTCCGGAGAGGTGAGTCGGGTGCCATCCGGATCGTAGCAATGGGTCAGAGTGATGACTTTCTCCTTGAGGAAGCTTTCGCGGCAGCAGTAGCATTCCTGGAGAAAAGCAGGAGTTGGTTTTCATGCTACTATCAGAGAGTCCCAAGAGCCACTCACCTTCAGAAAGCCCGTTGGAGTTATCACCGAAGGCTGCACTTGACTGTTGCACAGTCCCTCGCACTTGTTCACTATGACATCGGCATTGCAGGTCCTCTGCATCCGTCCCAGCTCGTCGAACTCCTCTTTAATCAGATGGATCTCCGACTTCAGGGTCTCGCAGTTCTCGTCTCCGGTGCCCTGGCTGTAGCGCAGGGCCCTCAGACACTGGGGCATGAGCACTGCGGCGACGAAGAGGAGCTCCTGGACATGCATTCTGGCCCACACCCGGCTCAAAGTTCAACTGTTGGTGCCCGCCGAATCCGGTCCCGCTTTTATACAGGACTCAATCCTGGCCTGGTGATATATGTCAATGACTGGCTGATGGAATGTTTGTGTCCTGCCCAGCGGGTGCAGTTCTGTCGGTTGAATTGCGGTAGGACCAGGGGCTTTTCTCCATTAGGCTGCTCTGTTAATTGGTGATTAAATCCAAGTACAGGACCGCAAGTTGCGAATAAGTTTTAAGGAACATGGCGGATATTGAGTTTTAACGGTGCGAATCATGAAAAGAATACATAATATAATATATATTTTCTAATATTTCTATATTTATTGTATCCATTCTTAACTACCGGGATTAATGTTAATAATATTCATGTTGAATGAGGTAGGAAGTTTACCATATTACCTAGTTGATCATTTCGGGAAAGGGGCCAACCCTAATCAGTAGACAATCCATTATATCCGGGACTTCCCCCTGTCTTTTCCTGGAAACTAAACTAAGCAAAAATGAAATCGCAATCTGCCTGCCGCTCTTCACCTCTCGTGGGTCTATTGGGCCCTTCTTCCCCTGTTGGCATCGACATCGGCATCCTCTTTGTCTCGCCCAATTTCGCAGCAGCCACGTTCTCCTCTCCTCCGTATCTGTGGGCCTGCCTTTCCACCACTCACTCCTCTGTGGGCCATGGTCGATGGCTGCGCTTTAGAATCATCGACGCAAACGCAAAAAGTCTCAATGGCGCAGTAAATTATGTTTTATTATGCAATAAAGTCAACCATAAAAACGCTGCAATAAATTAAATTAACTACTAAAAATGCTGATTTTATTTTTACCCTCCGTTTGCAAAATTGTTGTTCAGTCAGTCCCGTTTCCACATATATACGAGTGAGTATTTGAATACATAAACAAGGATGTACGTTTGTATACGTACATATATATATGTATCTCCTGTATTGGGCCAAAGTTCTGTTCTGCTATTTGGCCATCAGCCTGGATTGTTGTGTGCTTTCAGTGAAATGCTGCTTTCAAATTGTAAAAGTCTGAAGTTGGCCCTATGCAGATTAAGTGCCACTTAAAAAAAAAACATTTTTAGCAAAGAAAAGTGAGCCTTAAAACATCTGAAATATATTTAGTTACCTTATAAAGACCCATGTTTTTAACCCAAAAAAATCAATAACTCAATGACAGTGTTTGTGTATAATAAATGAGATGAAATTTTAGATCAATTCGAAGTAAGTCTGTATTTAAAGTCAATTCAAGTTGAATCTAAATCAAAAATGTGTATATTAAGAAGTCAATAAAACATTAAGCAGTACGATTGTCAAATAGAAGAGAAATAAAGATAATTTTGGAAAATAAAGCTTTAAAGATACCCTCTATCCACTAGGCAATCATTATTTTCAAATTAGTAGGTTTTCGTTAGATCCATAAACATCAAAGGCCGAGCAAGGATAAAGAACTCCTCGTGCAGCCGAGTGCACATGAATGAAATGCAAAGGGACTCAGGGCTGGCGACAGTAAAAACAAAAGCGCAATGCTTTATACAAATAAATATGACACATAAATACCGTAACAACAATGGTTCGCCTGAGAGTATCTGCCAAAAAAAGGACAACAACAAAATCCAGCAAAATCTCAAAAGCGAAACGAAAACAAAATACAAAAAATTGCAAACATCGTAACAACAAAGCCAGCCGACCAAGCGACAGGGACCGACAGTTAATTCCGCGAAAGAGGAAATTACAATTCATGCCCTTTGGCGGGACTCCATGATTATCAGATCGAATTAGTGTCCGACCGAGCTTCCCCAGTGCTCCGCGTCCTGTGCATGTCCTGCGGCCACATACGCTACACTTTTTTATTGCTGCCCTCGACCGAACCATTTGAATGAACTTGGACCCGCCGCCGCCGATGTGGATGTGGCTGCTCCTTTGTCTTCTTCCTTTTAACAACAAAAACCCAACAGTTATGGGCGTGAGTGTGTGTGCCCCGGTCCGGCAGTGTCCCGGAACCTGTCATGACCAGAGAGATGCCCTCAATTGTTCGACTGGGTGTTCATTTTGCTGTGCGGAAAGAGTCTGCAAAAAAGCACTGAAAGTATAATTATATATTGAATCCTGACGGATTAACTTTCATCGAATAACTCAATCATTTGTACACTTTTTTTAATGTTTAAGAAGGTTTTAAAGAAATTAATTGGAATAGTTTTTATTTATTTATTTGTGAAAGTTTTATCGAACCGAATTTCGAACTTACAAGTAATATGAACCAGAAAGGAAGTTAAATTCGGTTACAGATTATTATAGCAAATACATAATAAATAATAAAATATCAATTAAAACATAATAATCTTATAAATGTAAAGTAAATTTAACGAAATTAACTTTGCCAGCCCGAAGGTTTCAATACCATGGCACTTTGATATATTTATTTTATATATGCTATGTCTATCACATACTTATTCTCTTGGCAAAATATTTTACAGAAATAATAAAATAAGTTTAAATGTTTTATGAGCTTCTTCGAAATTGTACTAATATACTACAAATATATATACATTTTTGTCTCTTTCAATACGATTAAACATACGATATCTTTGCTGAATTTTCCAAGAGATATCGATAACCTGATATTTTTCTTAATTGAATTTTAATGCTGCTCCCTCCACTGCCTTGTTGCCTCTTAATTGATTTAGAATTAATATCCGCTGTCTGTGTCTGACGATGCCAGCCGTAGAATCAACCTTAAAAGTAACAATCAGCAGACGCATTTATTGTATCGAAGCGGAATGGAGCGCCTGGGGGGCTGGCCGTCTTCGACTTGGCCAGACTCTTACTTAGCCAAATGGCTGGCTGTTGACTCATTATGGTAAAGACATGTGTTAATTTATGTAACTTTCCCGAGCTGCCATTGGGGGTTCATTAATCATTTTTTTCGTTTCGAGACTTTCAAGTTGGCCCCATGTCTCGGGAATCGCTGCCTACTCTTTTATGTTATTTTTAGTTAATTGTTTGTGCTGTAAAATGTTTATGCGTTTTGGCCAACAGCTCGGATTCGGCTGCCTTTGCCCTCTTTGACTAATGTGTGCCGCGTGTTCACGTTTTTGTCTCAATGATTTATTGATGTCCGCTGGACAAAGTCATTTTACTTTGAAAGCGGTTTCGTGTGTCTGCAAAACATATCAATCATATTGGAAATTAATTTTGATAGCCACATAAAGTTTATGATATAAAAAATACGGGGGAAAAAATAATAAAACGAAGCTAAGATAAAGAATTGCAACATGGATAGTTTTTAAAAATTAATTACTTTTTGGAAATATCATCAAAATGTCAAGAAAATTGATCAGAGGCTTGCACAGCATAGTAGAAACCTATAAAGTTTATAGGGCGTGCATATTTGAACAGAATCAAACTGATTCTGACTACAGCATGATTAAAAATACATTTAAGATGTACAAATGTACAAAACTCCACGTCGGACTGAGCAGACGTGCAATAAAATTTGCCTGAAGGCGGTTGCCGATGAGCAACTTAAATATATCGGATTCAAGAATAAATCACTGGTTTTATTTTGACTAAAAAACCCCTATTTAAACTTGAGAAGGCTCAACAAAAACTCTATTTAAAATGTTATTGAGCAAATAAGTTTCCGGAGCGTCAAAAGATCAAATTTTTTGTATTCTCAGAAAGATTTTGTTTTTAATAGTATATGTAACATTTTTATTCATTTTCCTTTTTGAAAAGTATTCTGAATATGACAGTCGAATGTCATTAGGATTACTTTACCCGTTGTTATTCTATTGCTTTTTCACTAATTTAATTCTTGGCGAATTTTTTGGGAGGAGACAATTTCCAGTACAAACAGAATTAAGCCACCTTATTGGACTCCCTTGGCTAGATACGTTAGTCATAAAAATATTTGAAATTTCTATTATTGAGACATTTTACAAAGTTCTTTATTTGGGATAATATATCTATTATATTATTCGAAGCATTGTATAGGGTTTAAGGAGGAATAAGGCTCTTTTGGGTCTCAATTCTTCTACTGATTATTGTTTCTTCTGAATGAATTCTAATCTTTCCATTTATAAGAGTAATATTTAAACTGTTTAGAGGATGTATCGAAGGTTGGTATTATCTACACAAATCGACTCCAAAGATAAGTTATGTTTTAAGAGATCTTATGTACATTTAGGAGCAAGCATCGTAGTAAAAGTTAGTAAGTCGCGACTTTGCCCGTTAGCCAATTCCAAGCTGCACTGCCTAATTAGGGTGCGTATGTGCTCGGGTGCTAGCTGGGCCAACATTCAATCTCCATTCCCCCGACTGGGGCCAGAAACAAAACCCATAATCAGCATTAAGGCGCGCAGAGCCTATTATTAAGATGATTACAATTTCGGATAAGCGAGGGCAGCCCGAACTTCGGTGCGGCAACACCCGGGAGATCAGCGGGCCTTGGTGGAAAGTGAGGATCATTTTGCAAGATTTACGAGCATTCATTTATATGTATATGGCCGAGAACCCGGGGCTAGAGCCACGGATAATGGTTACCGACAATGACGATGAGTGGATGGTGGCTTCTACTCTCGCGCAGTCTTCCATCGAACGGGCACATCCATCAATCGTGATGTATAACTGACAGTTTGGGGCGTTGCGGGCTCTCAATTTTCACGGTCAGCTCCACGGTAAAATAAAGAAAAATTCCATTTACCCGTCAACCCAATTTGCTGATCGTTAATCACCAATACGTACACACTCGGGCCGGCCATTTGGCCATTCGGTTAGTCGGAGCTAATTAGACTGGTTAAATGTAGCATTGACCCATCGGGTAACGCATTGATTGCGCATGTGCCGCGGAAAACGGCATAAATTAATAGAGCCAGCAAATTTAATTAGCCATAAATCAATGAGTTTATTAAACAGTAGCCGGCAGCCAATCATGCCAAATCGTTTTCCACCAATAAACTGCCGCAAATTGGCTAATACCAAATGGCGTTATGTGTCGACCCGAGCCCCTGCCTAGGCTATCTGGCAACCGCCCACAAGTCTCGCCGCGCACATTAAAAATCAGTTAAATTCAGAGACCCGCAGACACACACTCGCCCAGAAATGTTCATAAACAATTTCCATGGCAAAAACTCGGACTCGGCGGGACCTCTCACTGTGCCGGCTGTCGAGCGACGCAGCTGGACTTGAACTGGTTATCCGACTGGACGGGACTTCTGTGTGCGCTGCGGCCCGATGTGCCACCAAAAGCCATTTGGCACATACATTTCAAACATTTATGGTTATTATAAAGCATTTAACATTATTATGGATGCCATGGGGCATCTGTTACAATCTGACTGCGGCCCGGCAGCGGCAAAGCCAGCGCCAGTTAGCCCGTAGTCGGCTTAAATAATCACTCTGTGGTGTAATTAGTAAAATATTTATTGATATTTCGAAAATGTGTGTGTAAAAAGTAAGCAATGCAATTGGCCAAATGGTGCACGGCGATTAAACGCAACTGGATTCTGGCATGCAGTGCATTCCATGCAATTAATTCAACGGATTTTAAAACAACAAATTAATATTTGCATCTATTACTTTACCCTAAATAAAAAATGTCTGAGAAACTTTATTATTGTTACATGAATTCTACACTATAGAGAATTATAATACCTTCTTTATATTATTAATTCTATCGAAAGTGTAAGAATATTGTTCTATGGAATAGAAAAATTAAAATTTGTGGTTAAATTTGTCACGTACAATTTTAAAAACTAGTTTGTATAATTTCTATACATTTCGTATAAGTATTATAAAACCATCTAATTTATAAATAAAATTAAATAAATAATTCTAATAATTCTATGCTTTACGAAGAAATAACTAGTATATATTCTTTATTTTTGTGGATCAATTTTACTATCATTTTCATATTAATTTGGATTAAATGCACTTAATTCTAATTAATACTAATTTTCAAAGTAGATTCTGATAAAAAAAATTAATTAAAAATCAATGCTATACAATTAAACAAAATACTTTTACAGAATTAAACAATTTAATGCATTTTATATATATATATAAATTTTTCTTAATTTCTAATGAGCTTCTTATACTTCTTTTTGTTAATGTTAGAACAATAAAAATGTATACTACTGTTTTTATTGTAGACTTATATGTATACAGAAATATTACTAAATTGCTCTTATAAAAAGATGACTTTTATTTGTCTAAAATAATTCGTTATACCCTTTAGGAAATTCAATTTAAGAAAACATGGGCGGACACCTTGCGTATTTATATTTCTTGTATTTTTTATGCAATGCAACCAGCCTTAAAATATCTATTAACATATTTATTATTATAGTACCTTTTATCATTTTAATTATTATAATTTCAAATATTTAATTGCATAAATAATAGACAAGATATAATATAAAAAATATATATGATTGTAACATTTTTAAATATTTTAAGCTATCTACAAATTTACAAAACCGATGATTATCGCTTAATTTTGAAAATAATTTATACCCCATTTGGTGGTTATTAGACCTGGCACAATCTCCTACCGAATCAGTCTAATTTATGTTTCCTAACAAACAGTGAAATACCCCAGAAACGAGCAGAAACTTGACAAATAAGTTACGCTTAATTTTCTGGCAAGCGTTTAAAAAACCGAAACACGCAACAAGGCAGCCGCAGCCACCTAAAGCAAAAGCCATTAAAAGCGACGCGACACTTTTGATAACAAAATTCAAAGCTCGGGCCAGAGCCAAAATCGAAGCAAGTTCAACTTGAGAAACCCGGGCTATGGCTACACACACTACCCCGAATCAGCGGCGGGCCATAAACATTGAATTTTACGACGCTGTGTGGTCTCATTTGACATATTGTGGGCTTTACGATTCCAAAATTAATGACACCATAGCCCAAGTCAGGTAACGGGCATCGGATCGGATTGGGGGCGCCCGCGCCCTCCGCTCGGATTTTACTTGGCTGGTGCCATACCGGTTTGTGGATATGTGTATTTTTTGTCGCATCGACAGCCTCATCAGTTAATAAGACACATACCCATTTTTATGGCATTAAACGACGACAAGTGAAACATAAAATATATATTTACTTTATTTTTATGCGCGGATGGTCCGCTTTAGAGCTCAAACCTCACTTGACAAAGTAATTTGCAATGCAAATTGATCAACGCGTTTGGTTAGTTTTTTGATTTTCTAAAAACTCATTTCGTTTTGCGTATCGCTGCTTTTTTGTTGGCTTGATTTCGATTCAAATAAATCGTAATCAACTTAATTTACGATCTGAGGCAACACCGATTTCACGTTCCCTTTATGTTCAGCTTAATTACTTTCAATTTAATCTTGTCGGGGCAAGTTGACCGTGGAATTTATGAATCAATTGCATTAGGTGGCATGTAAATGATCAATTTAAGCTAATTAAGCGTCCACCGCATTGTTTGAGAGGCGCGATTTGGAAAATTTAAATACAAAAGGAATCCTGTGCCTGCTGCAATAAACAATATCAAATATGGATAATTTAATTTAATTTGATGTTATTTATTATTTATGTAAATAACCTTTTTCATTGGGGTGTAAGCTTTTGCTTACATTTATGGCTTTATCACTGCAAAAAGTAATTAATTTCAGAAGCTTGTTTTTAAATGTTTTAAAACGTAGTTTTTACTTTAGTCTCAAAGTATTAGGAATTTAGAATTTCAAAATTCCTCTATTTACTTTTTCATTAGTTATATTTTTAGTTTCAAGATATGTTTAATGCCGTAATAGGGAGACTTTCTTTAAATTATAAAGCTTCGGGTGTTTCTTACATATTTTCTTTTTACTGAAAGTTGTCCCATATACAAGCTGGATAAATAAGATCCAGTCTTTTTTGTATAATAATAAAATAATTATATGGATTTTTGGTTATATTTGACGCACTAAATTAACTTAAATGCTGCAGAATATAATATATTATTCAACGAATTAGGATAGGGATCGGGAGCACTATTTATTTTCTGAATGTATTATTCTCGTAGGTAGTTCTTGTTATATATTTCGAGAGTGTTTTGTCTAAATTAAGTTATTTGCTCTCATGATTTATATGAAATTAATATTTACAAAAAAAAAAAACTTATTATTACTTTCAGCTGGCATTCTTTGTGTGACTTTTAAATGTACCAATTTGAAATTACCATTTCCCAATTTATAGAGGGAATATGTTTTAGTGATGTTGAGGAATACAAACATTTTGCTCGTATAAATTGGAACTACAAAAATGTTTAAAGTTGAATTGAATGAATTTTTCCAAGTATAAATATTGCTTAATTTAGAAACCATATGTAAATTCTTATATTCAATATATCTCTGCTCATAAAATCAATCATAGTTGCTTTTCGCAGTCATGTCAGTGTTTTATGTTGGTATAGACTTGCCTGAAAAGATCTTTATTACCAATTTCAAATGCGGGAGACAACTTTCGGACATTAATCATTATTTGCAGTCAGGAACAAGAAAATCCAGCAACAAAAACCTTAATAAATATAAGTAATAGCTGCTGCAATTTTCGCACTATATCTTTTTTCATATAATGTGGAAAGTGCGTGCCGCACAAACACATTGAACGTATAAAAATAATAAATTACTTGCCAGTGGCAGGGGGAGATCCGGGTCGAGCTGGGTCGAGAAGGGATTTCTGTGGAGCGTTTATTATGCGCACAATAAACGCGGCGGGCGCAGCGGCGACATAAATTAAATTTATGATGCTTATAAATATTCCACAGTCATTTGTAATACAGCAACAAACGAGGGCAACAGGATAACGCAAGGATGTGCCGAGCCTGTCTGTTAAACAAATTGTAGCCAGCTCGGAAGAGGGGAAGCACCCGACACACACTCGCACACACACACGAGAGCTAGGGAGATATATTTGATTTATCGGTTGGCGAGGATGAATAAAGGACTTCCAGCTCCAAAGTTCCAATTGCCACCACTAAAAGTGAAAAGAAATCGTCCATAAAAAATCCAACAGCGCACAAATATATGCATGTACGAATTGATGATAAAACTTTTCAGGCACCTGAAATATCAAACCAATAGATTCTGGTAAATTTATGGATAAGCTACACGAAGAAGATTTATAATGTCGACATTTATGAAATATTTTTCTATAGTCGCTTGGCATATTGTCGATCCTCACCGAAATTACTGTCGATTCGTGTTTTTTATTCACAGTTTACCAGCTTACTGGTTATGTCTTGTTGCTATTAAATCATGAAATCTGATTACACAAGCAGAGTTAATATATTTGTATCTATATTTGTGCGGGAAAAAGGATTTACATTCACAACTAATAAGAGAAGCTGATTAATTTAAAGACCAAAACTCGGAAAACTCACAAAATTTCAATTAATCAAGTAAGACAGATGAAAGTAGGGATGTATTTTGATGGTAAGAATGCGATATGATTTATCTTAAATATATTGAACTTAAAGATTAAGGAAAATATAGTTTATCAAAATGTTAAATTTAATAAATATCACATTTAACTTTAGTGTATTGGTATTTATTGAAAATGTTTATCAATACTAAGTCATTTAATTGTCCTTCTTGCCGACGGATCATCTCACTTATATCGCAAGGCTAATATATGAATTTAACTTTCATGTTAAATATTTATTTCTCAGATGGATGAAGTTAAGTTTTTTTTTCAATAGACTATGCAGCTTGTACTTCTATGTTTACAACTTCATTAGGGCCATACGATGTATAGAAACGATTGGCTTGAATATATTAAAATGAATTAAGAAAATTACTAATTATATGAGGCAAGTGAAAATTGTAAATTTCATTCGAATCGGAGCAATGGTTTAATGCCAATTTTAGTACTTAATTTTAGAATGAAATGTATAAGAACTTCTCCCCTTTAGCTTTGTCTTTTTGGTTGCTTTTGAATGTTAAGAGTCGGCTTTTACTCTTTCTGTTAAATCTTCTCTGTCAGATATAACCTTTTATACATATATATAAAAGAGCTATCATTGACAGGCGGAACGAAAAATTATCAGCTTACTTTCGATAGCCAAGTTTATAATAAAAAGAAACTCAAAGGTTTTAAGCTGTTGCCACACAGTAATTGTGCCTTACAGCTTACTTTCAGAACAGTTAACAGTACTGTGTAATTCTATCACTTTCAAAATACACTTTAGAAAGACAGGAATTTCATTTACGATATGTTGGGTAAGAATTCGAATAAATAACTCCAAGTCATTATTCACTTTAGAAAATATTTGCCTGATTTATTTTGGTATAACAACAAGGGGTATTTGGTATGGGGCCATTTCAAGTAGGATAAACAGTGATATCTTTTTTTCTATAACAACTTAGTGATAACCGTGTCCGTGATCAAAGCCGTGGTCGTGTCCGTGATCGTGGCCGTGGCTGTGGCTGTGTCCATGTCCGTGCTCCTGCTTCAGCGAGTAGCTGTGGGAGCTGCTGCCGTGGTCGTGACCGTGTCCATGGCCATGATCATGGCCGTGACTGTAGTCGTGACCGGAGTGAGCGGCGGAGTGCTCCTCGAACTCCACGTGGCCGCCCTCATAGCCGCTGTGTCCGTGTCCGTGTCCATGTCCGTGCTCTGCCTGGTGGTGGTCGTGGAGCTTCTCGCGGTGGACATGGGCCTCGAAACCCTTGTGCTTGTCGGCGGTGTAGTGGACAGTGCGCTTGTGACCATCGGCGTCGATCAACTCATAGTGTCCGGTAACCTTATGGCCGTGCCTAGATTCGCTCTGGGCCTTCACATCCCCGGTCTTGTGATCCTTGACTCCGTAGTTGAAATCGTATTCGGCGTGCGAGTCGTGATGGTCGTCGTGACCGTGACCGTGACCGTGGTGATCGTGACCGTGATGCTCCTCGTGATGGTCATCGTGGGATGTTAGGTGCACGGAGGCGTGGCTGGTGGCCCCGCCGTGACCGTGATGGTCGTGACCGTGGAAGGGAGCTGCCCGGATGGCCACAATGGCCAACAGGGCGAAGGCTACGACGAACTAAAAGGGAATGGAGCGGTTTAAGCCTCTCTTTTGGATTAGGATCCTTTGTCCGGAGCTCACCTTTTGGGCCATGGTACCTCTGCTTGGCTATGAGTTGATCTTGGCTGGACTACTGTTGTGTGATCACTGAACCGAAGTGAACTGTACCAAACTGAAGTTAGGGCGGCCTTTTTATAGTAAAAAGTCTGTGGCCTACAAGACGGAACTTTCAAAATCTCGGCCAAATCGGTGTTTAGCTACGCCCTAATTTGCAGTTCAAGTTCAGGCTAGTTCAGGCCTTACTTTCGCCCGCCGAGAGGTGCAATTATATATCTGGCAGCCAGTCGACCCTTTTATTTTTCGCAGTTTGGGAAATCGCAGAGACAACGAGCAAGGCAAAGGAACGTCAGTGCAGTAATTCATTGTAAAATTTACTGTCGCAACAATTGCCAATTTAGAGTGGCATTGTTTATGCATCGCATCGCCGTCGATGTCGGGGCATTATAATCCCCCTGCTTAAGAAGCGGATTGGGATTGGGATTCGAATGGTGATCGGGGTATGCGGAGACGGGGTGACCAAGAAACAAACGAGCCCAGAGATTTATATGCCGGACAAACGTCGTTGAGTCGTTGACGTCAATCAGTCCTGACAAAAAGTCATCAGAATTGCAGTTTGCAGTTCTCCTTCGCCCCTGCATCATTTTGGCCAGATCAGGCCATGATCCCCCTCAAATCCCCTCACCCGGCTCCCTCCTCTTGGTTATTCTGGGGCTTCTGTCCTGTCCCGCCTGTCAGTAGTCAATCGGCTACCGTCTGTCAATGTCGTGTCGCCTTCATCAAAGGCCACGTTCGAGTTGACAATAGGGATATGGGTTCTGTTCTGAAACCCGCCAAGGATAAGGATTTTCGAAAGTGCCTGGGCTTCGGAGCAGATAAAGACTGAGTTGGGGGCAATGATTTGCATTTGATGCGTAAATTAGCTGGGAATGTTATAATTGGATGAGAATGTTTGGAAGGCAGCAAAGGGTCAGAATACATGTACTACGAATACATGTACTGAAGTTTGTAATATTGGTTGGGATATAAAATAAGCTTAATATAATATGCTAAGTATTAGAATATAAGAAAATAAAATAATAAATACTAAATAATAATAACTAAACTCAAGTACAGTAATCATAAGACCTCAATAATGGATGCTGAACACTACAAGAAACGTAGTGCATTCCTTTGTTTGGCTATAAAGAATTAAATTACAAATATTCGATATAAATAATTAGTTAAAGCTTTTCGAAAGTTGTTTATATATCCAACTAGACGCAGGACTTTTCAATGCGCCGTTTTTATATCAAAAGCAGAACTTAATTGATTCTGATTATGGGAGCCGGGTTTATGCATTTATAAGTCGGGCATCCTTTGAGCTCGATGACATCCCCCGTTTCATCAACGAAATTGCCCTTTTGGCATTGGTATGTCCATGCGGCTGACAGGCAATGTTGCTGCTGCTGTTGTTGCTGCTGCTGTTGTTGCTACTGCTCTTGTTGCTGTTGCTGTTGCATGTTGCTGCTGTTGCTGCTGCTGCAGGTTGTCAGTTAAAGGGGCAAGCGAAAGGCAACGCAACCATCGCTGTTTGGTTCGCCGGCTTCGTTGTCAGTGTCACTGCTGGCTGCGTTTTGTGGGCACATTTCGGCTGCTTGATTACTCATGTCAATCAGGCTTCCAAACAGCGACGACATGCTGTCAATCTTTGTGTCATGGCCGCTAAAGTTGTTGGTAGCTGGAGCTGGAGTCGTACAACAAGTACGCTTGATTGCCAGGCCCAAAAGGCCGGGGCTGAGGCAAAAAATGCGGCAAGTAAGGGAAAAACCGATGATGCCACAAAGGTGACCAGTGCCGCTGGCAGGGTAAATGGCACTGACAGTGACTGTGGCTCCTGATGCCGCAGTGGCAGTGGCAGTGGCAGGGCCAGTACTTGATGTAGCTGCCGTTGCCATTCGATTGATGTGCATTGTATGTAAATTGGGCGGTCGATTTCGCATTTGATGCCCTGTCAAGGGATAATCAACAGCAGGAGCAGGAGGAGGAGCAGCAGGAGCAGATCAACAACCGCAGTCGAACAGCAAAGGGACAACTCCGGCATTGACTTCCACTCGTTGCTACTCATTATACGGACGCATACGAAATTGTTTCCACGCATCGCATGCCGTAACGAGCTTGAGGAATACGATCAAAGTACCTCGATTATTTTCCCCCAAGCACCATCTCGACCATAAATATCCTTGGCTGACATCCTGCCGAAAATTGAAAACGACAATGTTGAAGGCTTGTTGACATATATTCATTGGACAGGACCCCATCAACTGTCACTGTCGAGGGAAACGCAAACTGCAGCGAGACAACATCAGACCAGGTATTGTGCTGCTGGAAAGAGGTATTTTGATGAAGGAAGCTAGGAATGAATGTCCCTATAAGCCGCCGTATATATCTTACTATTAATATCGTTATACTATATAAATATATACGGTTATCCATATGTAGGAGGTAAAAATGACTGATTTTAAAACAGGTAAACAAACTCTAAGCATATATTTTATTGCATGATAAATCGATTTATTTTCATATATAGTAAAAAAGATTCTTTAACAAGATTGGCCCTAAGAATACCTCTAATTATTCTGAATTATAGAGCTTTACCCATCTCTTTTTTACCCGATGTTGGCAATAAAATATTACCAGGCCCATATGGACGCAAAAAATGCGTTAACACAATCTAAAACGATGGCAATTGTGGGGAAACTGGTCTCTGGCCATAAAGTAAGCTGTAATCGGTAATTGCGGTAAATAAAGTGAGTGGTCAGCACAGTAAGAAATTAACCAGTTTATATTTAACTTTCTTTTCAGACCAATAGTTAAAAGAAGAAACTAAATACTCACGAACCTTTACTGTGGACTACAAGCTCTTAATATTACGTTATCTTTAAAAAATTATAAATCGGAAGCTATAGGAAAATTGAAAGGCTTGAAAAGAGTTAATATATATAAACAGAACTTATACATAAACAGATAGAAATATCATACAACCGTTTACAAAATACCTTAGAGATAAAATATTAGCTTCTTAAAATATTCAACATTTTAAAGGTAATTTTATTTTATTGGATTTTCATAATATATTATTATTATAATTTCCCCACATACCAATTCGTGATCATTGACTAATAATGTGGTAGGTTGGTATAATTTACATTAATTTTCTCTATTCGTAATGTGTTTTATTTTTATTTTCTTTCTATGGAACAAAATTTTTTCTCTGTGCACAACGGCCTGAGGAGACTTCGCCCTCGACTCCACCTGCTCCTCGCCAGCCATTCCGCGCCTCCTGCCAGAGTGTTGACAATTCCCGTCAATTACGATGTAATGCGTTTGCCTTGACGTTCCAGTTGGGCCACTTGATGCATTGCTTGACACATTATGATGCTTGATTTGTTGCCATGGCAATTTTACCACCATCCTGTCCCTGCCTCAAATGGCATTTGGTCAATCTTCACCTCTCTCCGTGACAATCTCTGGAGGCTGCGACGATGCCATCGCCGCTGTGTAATGTGCATTTTTCACCATGGACAAATGAGTTTGTCGCGGCCTTTTTGCGTTATAATTACAAAATGTTTGTTGTCGTCGGCGAGCAAAAATAGTTGGCAATGCAACAACATAGCTGAGCTTACTAGTTATTAATGGTTAAGTCTGAGCATCGTGGTATGTATCGGGCCTTTTTTTGTATTCCTTCTGTTTCTTGCAATTTGTGATCTGCTATTTGCTGAGCTCCTTGAGTATTTTCTGCAAAAGGCACCTACTTATGGGGAATTTAGTGTGTATAAGGAGTTATAAAAAATTAACTATTAATGCAAGTCAAGTCTTGGGTTTAATTTGTGAGGAACACGAGGAAATATAATATGTATGTGTAGCTTAAGAATGCATATATCGATCAAAAAAAGTAAGAGGGCAATGACATATCGAAATATGTCGATATTGTGTTTCAACAATTTATCGCAAGCTATTCCAATTAGCGACAACATATCGACAACGATATAATCGATACATTTTTGAATTAATATTCATACTTATTTCAAGCATCGGAATTATTATTTGAAATATATTTCTTTTATCTTATGTATTTTTTCAATTACGCGATACATCAATATACATTTTCATGTATTTGTAATATTTAATTGTGTATGATAAATCAAAAATGTAAAGCTTTTTACATATTCTCTCCCCGAGTTCACATATTCGTCGCTCTCTAAGAAGTTTTGGAACTTTTCGATATAATCGATTCTCAAAATGTATATCGATATATGGCATAATTAAGAAATAGATTTATCGATTATAGAATCGTTTTATTTCCAGCTCTCTTACTTCAACCATTTGAATATAATCATTCGTATTCGCTTAGAATATAGCTTTAGTTAGCGAAAACTATGTCTTATGTGACCGATTAGGCAATTGAATTAATCAATCAAGCTGTCAGCCGCTAATCCCAGTGCTTTATTCCGAACGTGTGTAGACAGGAAAATCTTTAATGAGACCAGCCGTTGCGAATCAACATAAAAGTGACCGTAATTGATTATGGGAGCCAGTTTGAACTGAGCCGCCAAATCCGCTCGATTGAGCCCAGTAATGGAGTAATGGAGCGGACCGCCTGATCACACACCACTCGTAATTGTCTCCCATGACTTCGATTGGCCCAGTAGCCGGCCAGGCCCATTGTACTGCGGGATACGAGCAAATTATACATGCTTCCAGCGAGTCGGATTGAAAGACTTTTTCACAAAACGTCTTACCAGTCATTATAAGCACTTGTCATTAATGACATTTTGGTCGCCGATACTTAAGACATTATCTTGGCCGGACGATGGTGCGGTGTGCGAGAACGAGAGGCAGACACAAAGGCAAATTAAGTAGCATTTCCTGCCACTTGAGACTTCGTCTTCATCTGATCTTTGGCGGCGACCAATAATTATATGCGCCGTAAACGCTTTGTCATCTCTCGACGGGGTCTAGAAAATGCAGATTAATGCTCGCTCCTGGCCCCACTTCGCCTGGCCTTTGTCTTGAGCATAATTTTCCCATCGATCTTGTGATTAATCATAAATTGTATGCTTCGGTCCCTGGCTATTCCCACTCTTTTGTGCGAAGGCCGACACATGTGTTTCATTAAAGTAACTGACTTTTTTTCTTCCTCTCTGCGCGAGGTGGCGGCGGCAACGCGTATCGATTAATTTGATGCCTGTGGGGCCAGCGAGAGATCACGTTTGATTACATCGGCTGCCAGCTACCAGTGTTCCACATTTGATCGATCTATCTATGATATGCTCCATTATAATGGCCATAATGGAAGAGCTTGAATGCGATTGAATGTGAGGCAGAAACGACTGTAGGAAAACTCCATCGAGTGATCTCTGAGGGAAAGAATTTGAAACGAATTTACAGTGTCTGAAGTGAAAGGATTTTAATAACTTAGAGTTTTTCTAAAGTTATTTAAAGTGGTTGATATTTTTATTTAAAATTTGCTTCCCAAAATAAAGAAATATGAAGTATTCGAATGAATTACCTTATTATTTATTTTAAATGAATTGCTTCATCTTAGAAACCTCTTTAAATTGTTTACAAAATCGGGAGAGATTATTTTGTGTAAACCAAATTGGTACACCTTTAATAAATATATATTTATTTATTCAAAAAATTCAGAAAAATTACTACTTTCGTTATACATGTTCCTAGCATTTCTGTTACTCTAACACTGCAAGAAAATTTAAATTTCAAACGCAAATAGGGTTTCATTGTGCCCTCTCGACCTCCTCTCCTTTATAAGGACTTTTGATCTAAACTAATTTGCATACATTTGAATAAATATAATTGAATTCATTCATCAATAGGCAATTTATTGTTGCCACCGCCTTGTCCTTAACAAAGCGCACCTCAATTAGTCCGCTCTCCCATCTGTGGCACCTGAGGGAATTGTCAAAGGACTCCTACCGGGACTGGAACTCTACCCTGCAGATGCCTCCTGGTCTAATCAGTGGCTACCAGATCTGCAGAACAATGGGTGCATAGTGATGCATATCGAGTTACCTTCACCTTCTGGCTGCCTCGGGTTTCACACAGCGGTGTGAACGAGAGCCGCCGAACCGAATCATAGAGAGTACACGTTACCAATTGGCGGGGATTAGCTGAATGGGGGCTTGACCGCTCGGAGACGCAGTCGTCACTTGCATTGTTCGGTGTCTGGAACTACCGGATTCCGAGCGATGCCTATCTTAATTCGTTTGTTTTCATCAAATTACAAAATTGCGTGCGATAACAATCGGGGAGCTGGGACCGAGCCTAATCCCGGCCGGAGGGCAGGCAGTTTCTTTTGAGAGCTGTCTGTCCGTCCATCACGGCATTAGATATCTATCATAAATGCTCAGGACCCGTGAGGAGTTCCGAGCCCAACGAACACACACACACCCCTGGCAAGGACTAAGTGCCATTGTATTTGACTGCCTGTCAGATTTGCTAAGCTGCCGCCTGCCCGCCCCTCCTTCTCACTTGTTGTTTACCCCTCAGCCATTGTGCTACATATTTTGTCAGTTGTCTACCAAGTGAGTGCGAGTATCTGGCGGGCTCATCTCTGCTCCACTCTGCATCGGCTTATTTAATGCATAAACAATCACTTCCATCAGGATTTCACAAAAAGTCGACAAAAGCAAACAATTCCCCCTGGGCTCACATGAGAGCAGGACCAACAACAGCTGCTGTGGAGTGGGCTGCCACCGAGTCCCTCAGCCTCTTCCCAAACTGGATTTGTGTTGTGCATGGCGATTAGCACAGAGGTGAGAATAGATTTGGGCATTGCAGGCGCTCGGAGCTGCACTAAGCAGGAAACCGCAAATATTTTTACTTCTCGAATGAAATCTTTGCCTTTGTCTGTTCTTTTATTCATTAAAAACAAACCTACACCTGCCATATCAGTAATTGTAATTTACAATTAGTACAAGATGTCATTTCTGATTTCCTTGGATTATTAAGGTTTAAGGATGTCAGGGTGAGTAAAATACTGCCGAGTATAGTTACCCAAAGAATCTAAAGGGATACGGCAAATGCCTACGGGAGCCTTCATGCGGAAGTGTGCCTTGTCATTCCCAATAACCAAATGGCCCAAAGGGAAGCGGAATCCATCGAAGAACACGTTTCAAAATAGGAACTTTATTCCGTTTTGGTTCCTCTGCTGCATTCTCAGTTCGTTTCTCACTTGGTTTCTTAGTTGGTTTCTCAGTTGGTTTCTGAGTTGGTTTCTCTGTCATTTGCACATTCAAGACGATTTCAATATTATTGATGTTTTTGCTGGTTCTCTGTGTTATTTTGGAATGATTTAACACTGGTTGATCTGACGGTAAACGAATTTCAACTTTGTGGCAGCCGAACGGTCCGCAAGTGGGGTCCTTTCCTGACAAACTTTCATTTTTCAACTTTTTACAACCAGAATTATACATTTGCGTTAATAAATTATAGCGCTCTATTACACTCTGCAGCAATTTATTGCCGTTCCGGTCCTGAAAGCGAAAAGCGTTTTGTAAAAGCCTCACGAACCCATTTTTTACTTACGGATCGGTAGATTTCTGTAAAAAATGCTTGTTAATTCTGTATTTCACACTAATAATAGCCAAACAAACCTGGTAGCGCGTGTGAGCTTGGGAGTAAATATAAATTAATTAAAGGTGGATACATAGATTAAGAGCCACAATTATACCAACCTCTTCAAGCAATCCCGTCTGGCAGCGTAAATGGCAACGTGTTCTTTAGCAGTTTTCTCGATAAGTTTGTCGAGTTCATCAAATAGTAACCCCGTTTTATTTACCTGCAAAGTAGGCCTCACTATGTAAATCTTCTGATTAGAGACTGATTAGGGCTGAGCTTACGGGAGATGTATTGCAACGTGACACCAAGAAAATAACCAGCAGCAGGAACTTCCAGTTCTCCATTTCGAGTGTGTTTTCCAAAGCAGCCAAGAATCAACTAAGCCACAATTTAATGGAAATTCAACGGGTGAAACAAATTAACCCAAATCTTCTTGTAACGAATGGATTAACGTTTTAGGGTTTGAGGAGTGACACACCGTGAATATTGTATTACTTATTCAAGATGCATTTTATTTCCACTTAATTTTTTGGATCGGTGCAGTAAACATGACCTTCAGGAAAAACAAACATTATTATTTCTTCAATGAAATCGTTGCTAGTGTCTGTTATTTTATTGCTAGATCGACTCGACTGTTGGTGCTTATCAAGAATATTTACTTTATAAGTCGGAAAGGCATAATTACAACATGGTCTTGACAAATCAGTAATTGGGTAATTATAAATAACAATAAGTATATAATGACATTCCCGATTTGGTTAAACTTTTAAATTTGTACCACGTAAAATACTACAGAGAAGAGTTATCTGAAGATAACGGCCAGTTTCTTGGATGTTTTATCTATTATTAATTTTGACTTTCCTTTTTGTTTTAGATGGCTTCACCAACACGATAGTAGTGTTATTGTTATTGCCATAGATATTAATATTCAACTTGGTTCTCGTACTTATGTTAGAACCATTTGCAAATGTTTGATCTGTCATAAAATGAATTTCAACCTTGTGGCAGCCGAAAGGTCCGCAAATGGAATCATTCTCTGACAAATCTCCATTTACCTCCCTTTTACAACCAGAATTATACAATTGCGTCAATAAATTATACCGCTCTAGGACCTTCTGCAGCAATACAATGCTGTACACTTCCAGAAAGTAAAAAACGATCAGTTCAAAACTCACATAACTCCTTTTGGACTTACGGAACGATAGTTTTCTGTAAAAATAAATACATATATACAATCGCGTCAAATGATTATACCGCTCTAGGATATTCTGCAGTAATAGAATGCCATACTTTACCTGCAAGTAAAAAGCGCTTTGTAAAAGACTCACGAGCCCCTTCTTGATTTACAGATACGTAGTTCTCTGTAAAAAAAATACCTTTGAATTAAAAATGTCAGAAAAATAATAACCAAACTACCCTTCACGAATGTCCAAGCTTAAAAATACAAATCAATTGATGGGGGATATGTGGATTGAGAGTCACAATAATACCAACCTGCTCAAGCAATCCCGGTGGCCAGCGTATAGGGCAACGTGTTCTTCAGTAGTTTTCACCAAAAGATTGTCGAGTTGATCAAAAAGTAACCCCGTTTTATTCACTTGCAGTGCATTGACTGTAAAACTAAGAAAACACCCAGCAGCAAGAGCTTCCAATTCCCCATTTTGAGTGTATTTTTCAAGACAGTCAAGGAAAAACTAAGCCACATTCTAGTGGATATTAAAGGGATTGAAAGAACTAACCGAAGCCCTCTTTGAACGAATGGATTAAGATTCCAGCGTTTTAAATGTGACACACCGTGAGTGTTGTATTTCATTATAATAGATAATTTTTATATTTTTGCGATGAATAATGTGAATTATAACCCGTTAGTAATTGCGTTACTACAATTTATTGCCAATAAAGGGTGCAATAGGTAAAATACTACTAAGAAGTTTTTTTGAATTAGGAATTTTGAATTAGAGCCATGTTTTTCGATGTCTTAATTTGCAGGAGCGCCAACTGGGCGTAGTTTAGAGCAATATCCCCATGGAGGGAAGGGAAGGGGAAGCCATTTATGACCCTTATTCGAAGAATGTTCGCAATAATGACGATCTCCCGTCGTCGTTTCTGCTGTTTGGTGTGTTGTTGTCGTTGAGTGTGGTGTTGTCGGTGGGCGTGGTGTTATTGTTGTAGATTGCGTTGCCAACCAGATGTTCACGTTATTGTTAGTGCCATTGATATTGGTGTTGAATGTGATGCTTCTCTGATTACCGTTTCCATCATTCCGAAATTGTTGATCTGGAAGGAACCTAAATTCAACTTTGTGGCAGCCGAACGGTCCACAAGTGACGTCTTTCCCTTTTTTACCATTGTTCTGCTATTCGCAACCAGAATTATACAATTGCGTCAAATAATTATACCGCGTTAGGATATTCTGCAGAATTGCAATGCCGTAATGCTCCTGAAACTGAAAATTGCGTACAATTACCACGAACCCTTTATGGACTTACGGAACGAAATTCTTCTGTGGAAAAAATTCAGGTTAATTCTATATATCTTAATTATATATATATATATATATATATATATATATATAATAATAATAACCAAACTTACCTTTTAGATAGGACAACCTTGAAAATATGTATAAATAAATAACCGGTTGATTTATGTTTTGAGATTCACAACTATACTAACTTTCTGAAGCAATCCCGACCTAGCAGCAAAAAAAATCTTGTGTTCTTCAGTAACGTGCACCAAAATTTGATTCGATTTGATTAATAAGGAAACGCGTTCTATTCATCTGCAAGGTAGGTCTCACTTTTTAAATCTTCTTATAAAAGGGTGATTAGGGCTGGCAACGAGACACCAAGAAAATAACCAGCAGAAGGAATTTCCATTTCTTCATTTCGAGTGTGTTGTCCAAGGCAGCCATGGCAAAACTAAGCTACATTTTAATGGAAAATAACCGAATTTAGCCCATTTACCAAAAGCCTTTTGGAACGAATGGATTAGCATTCCATATTTTCAGGTGTGACGCACCATGAAAGTTCGAAAATTTTAATGCAGATCATTTTTCTTTCCATATTTTGGATTTTTTTGAATTACAATTCATTATTATGGATAAGTTATTTGGTTAGCATTAAATATATGTTTTTATTTTGGCGTATTTCAGTTTTCGCTTTCTTATTTTCTCTTCGTTATCTTATCCACACTTGAATTTGTTAATTTGATATTAGAATAAGGTTTTTATGTTTTTGTCAAAACAAATTTATGTACAAAATAAATATATCTGAATATATAAGAACAGATCCTAATTAAAGTGCGATTGTTACAGTATACTTATGTAGATATATTGAAATTATTTGAATTCTTCTTTCATAATTATATTGATTCCAGAACAGTTTGATCTAAAATAAAAGTTTTGACAGTTCAACTTATTTGACGGGTTTCGAGAACCATTTAATAAGAATATGGACAATAAGAAAGCTGACACCTCTTAGCAATAAAAATTATTAAAACTATAATCCAGAGATGGAGTATATATTTAATTGTATTTTGCTTTTTGTGTGTTAAGAATTCAATAATAAATTATTAAGCCTTGCCAGTAGACATGTTAATAAGCGAAATATTTGTTGACAAAAACAATTTATTAATTGTAACTAAATCCTAAAGGTTCAATCATGTCCGATGGTGTGAGATTTCCTGTGGTCACCAACGCTGCTTCCTATTCGTATTGGGTTTCCCCATATCGTCCTATGCTCCCTCTTGGGATACCTACATATGGATGGTGAATTGGCAAGGAACTTATCCCCTCTGCTCTCAATCAGACCATGCACCTAATTAGCTCTTGGCTTAGTGCACAAGGTATCAATTTTCCCGGGGCCGCATCGGATAACACGTATGGAGGAACATATATGGCAAAGGCTGGAGGGAGTATTGAAAAATGAGGGACCGATTCCCAATGTCCTGTGCCACCTTTTTGCCCACCTTAATGGGGCGCTAATCTCTGCAGCAGAGATTAACAGCCGAGCAGACACCGAAACCAATTTTGTGTGCCAACCAGCCAGGCAGGCGAACGGCTCTTGGTCGGATGACAGCAGCCAGAAGGCCTAAATTTACGGCTTTCTGGGTAATTTGACACTTCGGACAGAATAAGCGAGTTGGCCGCTGCCGAGGGAGAGGGCCACGAGGGAAGAGTCGGGTCAATGGGTAGTCATTGCACCAGGAATACGGTCTGGCACTGGTCGAGGTCGAACTCGTGGTCACCGAGTGTCAATTGATCACAGACGTCTGCAGTTGTCATTTAATTTCCTAGTCCACGCCATGCCGTTCGACATTAATGATGCCGAGTTGTGAGAACTTGGCTCTGGCAAATCGATTAACCCTTACATCATTGGCACAGTATTTTTTGCTACTTTCTCTGATTCAAATAAAGGTGTATTATGATGATGACGAATTGCCAAATTCGAGCCATTTTTCTGATAGTATAGAAACATAATGCGAAGAGCCAAATATTGTAATAAAAAGTAAATATTATTCGTTATGCATATGTTATACAACTCTGAATATCTTGTTATTAATTATTATTATTATTAATAGAGAACATAAGAATCAACAATCCGTGAACACGCACTTTTGATAATTTGTGCAAAAGAATTTGTACCTGAAAAGTCTTAAAATTATATAAAAACAAGAAATTGTTAATCAATATATTTAGTTTGACTTGTCCTGAAGCTTTACTAATTTAGCCCACTTGTAAAAAATTATTTGAATACATAAATCTTATAACTTATATTTGAGGCGGGCATTAAAATCTCACTTCCTTCTATAAATATTTTTATTTTCTTTTAGCATTAGAGTATCTGTGAAGTGTCGAAATCATATTTATAGAATCAGTTATTCAACTGTTTAAAATATCTATGGTATATTAATGGTTTCAAATTGATAGAATTATTCGAATAAAAATAAAAGACAGACGAAATCTGGTTTATTGAAAAACGAAAAACATAAGTCCTTAAGGATGTTTAGAATATTATTTAGAGTTATGTATATACCATATCCTATTTCCTAGGTGTCGTCAAACCTACTCCCATTTTCCACTATATTGGCTTGTTTTTATTGAAATATGAATTGAATTGTTCTTTATGAAATATCCGAACTTTGTATGCGCATATTTACACAGTGGCGGCGAGCAGGCCTAAAAGAAAAGGGAAAATCATGCTCGTTCCGAAACTTATGACTTATGCATGCCCATGTACACGAC
This sequence comes from Drosophila jambulina, assembly GCA_018152175.1. Classification (NCBI taxonomy): domain Eukaryota; kingdom Metazoa; phylum Arthropoda; class Insecta; order Diptera; family Drosophilidae; genus Drosophila; species Drosophila jambulina. The sequence continues at coordinate 22,675,874 of JAECXH010000114.1, read as the reverse complement.
AAATAACAGCAGCAGCGGCGACCCGGAATAGGAGCCGGAGCCGGAGTCGGAGGCGGGATCCGATTTTGAATCGTGTGTGGCATTCGACCAGGCCAAAACGCAGCGGCAGACAGACACCCAAAGACAACAAACGAATCGAAACAATCGAGCACAGACAAAATCCATCTGTCATTCGGGAGTCATATTCAATCATGTATTCAATGCAATGCGATGGGCGAGCGAGTTTATATTTAAATAAAAGTCCGATGTTTACACACCCAGGCCAGTGGCAGGGCTCGAAAACCCACAGAAGACACTGGACCGAAGGAAAACGAAAAAGTTGTTAAATATTTGCATTTTCTCGTCTCTGTCTGTGTGTTTGTGTTTGCCCCAATGTTGCCTCTTCAATCAATAAAATGTCAGAACTGCATTGCGCAGACATTGCTAACCAGAATCGGATTCTGAATCAGAGCCCGAGTCGGAAACAGAACGGAGACGGGACAGTGAGTGACTGACGGACTGGCGGACTGATGGACTGACGGCGGACTGACTGGCTGGTTCGGGTTGGCTGATTTCTAGGCATGACTGATATATGGCTTGTATTGACATGGACACAGTTCTTGACTTTCATTTTAGTTGGATGGAAGCCACCAGTCGGCAGCATGCTTGTGTCAATATGTCAGTCAGTCAATCGGTGTTTGCATAAGTCTTCCTCCGCGGATCGCCTTGTCTCCGATGATTTACATAACCTTCCGACAAAGGCCCTATGGGAGTATGTATATACACAGTCGACTGGCGCCTCCTGAATTTTGATTTGAGTTGGATACCTTTGGCGAAAATATGAATGTAAAGTAACGAGGAAAGGGCAAAATTCAAATCACATTTAATTTGCCATCTGATAAAGCCAAAATTTATTGCCCTCGGCGATTACACGCAATTTACGATTGAAGTTATTTGCCAATATCGTTTCTCATGTGAAGAATATTTTATGTGGTATATGAATTCTGCAGGCGACCTCAAAAAGTTCCGCATTTAATGACCCATAACATTTTGCTGCGTGTTTTGCATACAAAATCTTGAGTTTTAATAATTTCGGTTCACTCCTATATAATGGGTGTGTGCGACACGGCAAATGGGTGTGTAACAATTTTGTTTTTGTCTAAAAAGTAGGAAAAGCCGATTTAATAATTAATTTTTACGACGCTAATAAAATTCTTTAATATTGTGCTAATTGGCTAAGCTGTGGACATGACAATATCCGGTGGCAGTTAAAACTTAGAATAACTTTATCGAATCAATAAGGTAACTGAGTGGAAAAAGTATTAGCATGGAGGTTGCATTGAGCTATTAATCAATGGACACGCAAACAACATTTATAATACTCAAATCGCTATCGTTCTTACACTTTATGTTGTATCTGAATAGGTTGAATTTGATTACTTTTTAATATCCATAAAATAGTTTATTATTTTCGCTTTGGAAATATGTTTTCATTACCGGGACTATGATCATTACAAATATGAAAAATAAGCAAAGTGTAACGTCATGAGACTGGTTCCATTTTTCCTAAAACTTTTGTTGCGAAGTCAGAGAGTGAGTGAGATAAAGCGCTATAGAAATTTCCTGTTTAAAGCGTTCTAGATCTGCTTGCCTGCATAGATTGTTGCTGGTTCTGTGGACATTCCTTTTGTAGCTTTGCATGTTTTTATTTCATCAAAAGCAAGAACATTGCTCACTTATGACAATTCAAGTGTCTGCGCGTTACGTATCTTACTCTTTAAATTGTCTTTGTATGCAGCCTACTTTTTAATACTTCTTGTGTTTACACTCGTCAAACACTTTGCCATCAGAGAGGAAGCCAAGACACAAAGGCAAGGAAATTCGCATGAAGAAGGTCAAACATTTAAATAAAACTGTTGACAGTTCTGACAAAAGGCAATGATTGGCAGGTTTTGGATTTAAGCCAAACCGAAAAACGGTTGCCCATTGTCGAGGCTACTTGTTTATCCGTTCTAAGTCCAGGATTTGTTTTCGCATTTGTTTGGCATTATATTGATCCTACTTAGAGATACGTGAGTGTATGGACATGTGTGCGCCGATGAGCAGTCATGGGATAAAGATTGTTGGCATAAGAAGATTTCGCCGGGGGTTGGCAAATGGCACAGCCGACAGACAACCTTTTCATCATCGGCTCACACATGTCAACTGTCTCGCATAAATCTAACCTTTATAAGCATTTAATTGGCTGTCTGCCTCGGGAACCCGTTTAGCGTGACTGCCGAGCTGTCTGGAGCTGCGTATGCATGTATTATTGTTTCCGCTCCTATTTATTTTGAGTTTCAATTTTTGTTTTGCTTTCATTACTGGGCGTCCCAAGCTCAAGCCCGAGTTGTCATCCTAAAAAAACAAAGGCTCTAAAATATGACTGCAATCATCCCCAGATCTGGAACCTGGAACCAGAGTTTAGAGTGTTCTCTGTTTGCACGCAACACATGCTGCAGTCTGCAGTTGTTTTTCCTGCCTCTGAGCACTTGGTGAGAGTTTGTTGTCATTATTTATTTTGACCAAGGGCTGAGTGGGCTGGACGATTAGTTTGGCTGGATCCGTCCTTCGATCCATCATCCTACACAGCCGCTTATTAGTATTTCTCCAGATACTTGTGGTTGCGTATGCGGCTGTCACATATGTGAGCATTTCGGGATTGGTTTTTCATATTTTCACTATAAACAGGGAGAGCTCTTCTCTGTAGGTTTTGTTTATTTGTCATCAACTTCGTCCGGTCCTAGGGAACACTCGCAGCGGAAGCCATAAGAGCTGTAGGTATCACATATTCTATAGCCTTCAATTTAAAAACTTGGAAGCGAACCATTTTGGTCAAATGAATGGTCCAATGGAAAGATAGTAATTCCATTTTGATCAAATTCAAAAGATTATTTTTAAAGTGTTCGAAATAATTATATTTCTGGGTTCAAATATCTAATAAAATAAATTGTATATTCGTTCACGTAAAGAGAAAATTAATTTTTTTTTTTTTCAAATTCACTTCCGAGGAGAAACTGGACCAGGCATTTTTAAATTCTTTATAAGACCTCTCTTACTGCTTTTTCTATTCCTATTAAGTTTTCATAGCAGTTTCCACGAACCCGTAAACTGAACTTGGGATTCATTCATAAAACCAAAGAAAGGGTATAACTCTTTTTAAATTAAAGTTCTTGGAATTCCTGAAACGTGTAGCACAATTTTCGTTGTTCCAAGATTTTGTACTCACCGCACGTACTTGCTTGGAAAAGTGGCTCTATCAATGGTTTTAATATGTTCTTTCGGCGAAATTTCAAAATTAGAGGAAGGCATTTTCTAGTAGTAATTTTTCTATCTTTTATCTTGTGGAGAGATCGTGATCACGTTCAACGTGGATAGAGATGGAGTAGTTTTTCTGAAGATTAAGAGTTTTTGTTGAGTTGTTATTTTAGGTATTTCCTTGAACAAATTGTCTAATTATATTTAGTTTAGTATTTTTGATCGGAATATATTAATGTGCTCTAAATGTATTATATAAAACTTAACAAATAAAGCCCTCTCGAAAAATTAATTCAGTTTTAAAATATAAGTGTTTGCCCTTGAAAATTCCAAACAAATTCAATTAAAGTCAAAATCCAACCTTCTCAGACATCACTTTCTTTCGTTTTTCTCGAACTTTTCTATTTTCCTAGACAGAACAGCTGATAATATAAAAAATGTATCAATCCCACACATTCATCCTCGATTTCCCAAAAGGACTCGAGATAAGTAGTTAAAATTTCACCTTTTGTCTTGAGTTTTATTCAATTACTTGCGGGTTTCATTTTTTACAACTTTTACCCTACACGTACATAAATTAAGGGAATGGAAGGGAGAACCTTATCGCAGCCACTCTCGAACCTGAAATCCGAAAAAGACATTATGGTGTTACACTTGAAATTTACGACATCCTCTGCTTCCCGTCTCCAGTTGCCCCGTCACGCATTGTCCCAGCATTTGGCCTTTGTCCTGCTGCCTGCTGAGCTCTACTTTCACCCCGAGCCCAGTCGGGCACTCACGTCTTCGGGCCTAGAAGATGTCTATCGAGATGCGAGCTGGCAAGGACAAAAATATCAATTTCTCCCTCTGTTCTCCGCGTCTCCGCCTGCCATTGAAAGTGTTAATTGAACCATAAGCGTAACCATAAATGGATTTTATTTCCTAGCCCAAAGACAAAGCGAGGGATTCCCGAAAAACAAAACGTGTTTCCCTCCTTCCCTCACAAACGTTTTATGGCCTTGCCCATCTTGTCTTTGTCTGTATTGTCTCGGGGCCGAGAGATTTTTTGTCTCCGGGTTTCTTTATTTCTGGGTGTTTGCGGGGCATGATTTCTGGCCACTGAAGAGAAGGGATCTGGTTTACTTATGCAATTTGTTGCAGTTTCTCAAATCCATTGTACAATGCCTTGTTTACACAGTTTGCCATTCTTGAAGGATCTGCCAAACGGTAGCGGTCTAGGGTTCAGTCTTTGGGTGTCCTGTTCTTGGGATTTACGAGGAATTGCATAACCTTGTAGGCCACTGAAACTGAATCCTAAGCCAGCTTCCTCTGCGTCTACAAGAGAACTTAAAGGATGATCTGGAGATAATTTGTAGTGGTGGGTGGTTTTGAAACTAAGATTTAACTAAGGTTTCTGTGGAAAGATGTGAGAGATCTCAGGTTGGACTATTGTTTAACGAATTTGTACCTACTTTACTATCCCGATATACTCCTGGAATTTAGACTCTCTGCAGTCCCCAATGCTTGTTATTCATACTTTTTTATGTATCTCCATTTTAAATAAATATATTTATAAATTTAGAGAAGAAGTCAGGGGCGAGCCCTCCCTATAAGGTAAGATCCAAATGCTAAATAACAAAAGGTCTTCCCATAATAAGTATATTCGCAGAAACCCCTTCTCAGTGTTTAAACGAAGCACGATCGCAACATCATAACTCGGCGCTGCCCTACCTGATGGACCTGATGGACCTGATGGCTGCCCTTGGGACACGCCCGTATCCTCCCGTATCCTTTGCTGCGGAGCGGCTGCTTCCATCCTCCATCTATCGGCCACGCCAACGCCCCGCTAGCAGTGGGGGATCGGGGAAGGGGATCGGTGCCAGCCCCTTGGCCAAATCACGACACAAATGCCGTATAATCACTTGTCGAACGCTGCTCAATAATTATGAGAGGACGACGTGGGCCGGACCGGCATTTCGCATGCAGCGCGTTGCTATTAGGCCCTGATTTCGCTGAAACCTATCAAAACACATAACAATCAGGGGGCTGGGACAGGCCGATCGCCCCGGCGATGATGATGACTTCGGGCCGAGAGCCACGTAATTATATCGAGCAAACATAAAAGGAACGCGGCGACGGGGTCCGGCTCCCAGACTCTGGCTGGGATCAGAGTTCGGGTAGGAGGCGTTGCCAAGACGCATAACAATGAAAACGTTTAAGCCGACTAACGAGCGAACGGTGAGCTGTAATCTTCTCCGCCGGCGAATCTTTCCTTTTCAACTAAAACTGCCCTGCCTCTTGATGGCGACTGGGGGAGGCGCCTTGAATGAAGTTTAACAAATTAATATTAAATTACGTGGCAAATTGGCAGACAACCGAACCGGACTCGGACTCAAACTCGGTCTCGAACCACATCAAAGGCGACGGTGGCACTGGATGCGATGCACACAAAGATTTTTCACTGGCTTAGAATTAGTGCCAGCTCTGTCCATATGCCATGGTAACGGAAGTGAAAATTGGGCACTCGAGGGGTTCGTTCTGTTTGGTCTCGATCCCTTAACTGTATAGCGGGGATATACTTGGAAATTGCCCCATTGGCGCCGCATAGCCATCAGCGATTTAGCACACGTTCCCGCTGTCCCGAACAACAGATTTTTTTATTTAGCCTTTTGCAGCCTTTAATGGCTTCCTTTTTAGGGTTTTATGGTCGCTCAGACGGCCGGATAGGGTCTCCCTCGCATGGCGGACTGGATGCGTGCACTCTAAAATTGATTAAAGTGAAAGGAGCTGGCCGAAGGCCAGGGTATCCGCTTTTTGCCGGCGGTCTTAATAACAGGACTCTCGCGGGCGCTTTTCGCAATTAGCTGTTATTCTTCAAAATGGGACAGCTTAATTGGGAGGTTGCCATGCCGAACGAAGGTGAAGGTGAGCAGCGAGGAACTACTATGACAGTCTTTTTTAATACACTTGGGAAAAATATGAAGTAATGGCTAACATCCGTTTACTAGATAAATCTGCAGTTGATGATAGAATATATATTTTAATATTATAAATCTAAGCAGGCTTAGGAAATGTAAAGCGACTTGACTTTCAGTTGAAGGGATTTATAAGGAAAACGGGTATAAAAACACTTGAATAATGATAAAATATATTATGTATAATAGATGATAAAACCATATTCAGTGGGGGAAACACAAGCGAACCCAAAAAGCATTAAAAATCGAACCGATGTAGCCATGTCTGGCCGTTTCTATGCTAACTAGTCTCTTACATTTAATGCTATTTGACATGGATCTTTCCACGGGATCTGTTCACTATACCTTTTAGATATAAGAACAACGAAAAGATTATAATTAGACAATTTCAGGAAATTTAAAACTAAATATAAGTTGAGTTTATGTAGGAAAGAAGATTTTTGTAAAATTGAGAACACAGAAAAAGAAAACAATATATTAATCAAACAATTCAAGTTTCGTGGCTGATTGGACAAATCCACCTTGTCTTCATTATTTTCAAGTTGTGTATGTAATTTCCTTTGATTTTCAGCTGAAACAGTTTCGTCTGCAGTACGATCTTCCTCTACAAATTTATCTATATAACAATTTTCTGCAGATACAAATTGCTAGCAATTCTTAAGCCTTTCCCCTTGATTAAATAACATTTTAATCCCACACAGATATGATAATCAATGCAACTGCTTCAATGATTTACTACTAATTTCCCTTCTGAGCAGCCAGGCAATATTTCTCCTGCATATGGTCACGTAAAGCCAAACAAACGCAACGAACCTGAAAGGAACCCCACCCAGGGAACCCCACTGATGAGCTCGAGAACGTAATGGGGGCGGGGCGGGGGTAGTTGTGTTGTGAAGTTAATAAAATCTAATATGCTTAGCCACAAAATGGTTGTTTTGGGTCTTGTAATTATGCACCTTAATTCGCCCCGACCCATTCCGCCCCGCCCCCGAGCTTTGCCACACTAATTGTATATGCAGCCGGTGTGGAACCCATCGACAATATTAAAAGGGATTTTGTGGGGTCCATGTCCAATCCCAGCCTGCTCAGCTACTCGGTCTTACCTGCCAGCTACTTATGGAAATCGCTGTGCACTAAGCAGACTATGGAAATTTTCATTTTATTGGCGCCCAGAGCGTCTTCCATCGAGCCAGCCACACGCACTCTGGCATACCAAAATCCTATAAGTAATTGTCAACGTACTTGGCGCCTCCCGAATCCCTCCCTGACAACTCCAGCCATTTGTATTTATATTAATTAAGCGTCGTTGAGTTGTCTTCCTGTGGCTGTTGCTGCTGCTGTTGCCATGGCAGGGGCTGTGGCAGTGGCTGTGTCTGTGGCTGCTCCTCCCTTCGACAATGTTGTTATCTGTTCAGCTGTCGTCGTCGTCGCCGGAGTTGCTGCGGCTTGTTTTACAAGCTGGATGGGCTTAGGGTTATAGACTCCAGACCCGACTCCTCCGCCGTCCTGGCAGACGTTTTAATTGCTTCAAATTGATGATAATTAAGCCGATCTGCATATTTGTACTTTCGGAATGTGCTCTGCTATTGTTAGCCAAATGAGTTTCTGGGGGCGGCGATTAAGGCCCCCGTCTATTAGGCTTATCGATTATGCGTTTTGTTCCAATCAGTTTACTTTTGGCTTAGACAATTTGATTAGCTTGGGGCTCACAATAACAATAAAGTAATGATTCTCTTTTCACTTGAATCGTTAATAGTAGTTTATGAAATTTCAGAGAAATAGTTTCGAATTAAGACTTACTATAAAGGTCTTACTCAAAGTTGAATCCTCCTTTCAGTCTTAAGCCTACGACATGCGATCACTGGCCACAGTTATGTGTGTACCCCCAGCGAAGATTACGGCGTACTTGGAAGGCTTTGCCGCTAATTACATTTCATCCGGATATTTAGTCCACACAGACCGGGCCTAAGCCACATTAGGGCAAGCGTGGGCGAGATAGTGTTCAATAGCCGGGAAGCCATAGGAGGACCCCTGCGGAAATAATTAAAGATTCCCAAGTCTTGGCGAGCGGAGTGTGTAATTTGCTTAATTCTTTCGCATAAGCCATACAATTAATCACCTTCTCTAGGAGATACTTAGACCAGGTAATAGTTACAACCTTCAATTAAAAGTCAATTAGGGAGGGGTCTCGAAATTTCAGAAGGATACGGGTCTGCGCTTCGTCATGTGAAACACTTTCTGGCAGCTGTCGAAAACCACACGTTGCTAATTGTCGGTTGCAGTCGAATGGGTGTAGACCTTCGAATGGGGCGAGTCCAGCAGAAGATTAAATAAGAAAGAACAAACCTTTTTGCACCTTTCAAATGTCAAACGATGATGATGTCGGGCGGCTAATGAAGTAAGTAAGAGTCGACGAATTGCAGATCCTCTTTAAATTTAAATGAATACAATGAACTGAGCCAAGTTGGAAAGGAAGAAGGTAATTTAATGAGGTGAAGAATCTATAATAATTCATGGTTTAATCTTTACATTTTAAACTTAATTGCATTTCCTATTTTTTAAGTGGAAAATATATTATTAGGCATGGTTTAAACTCAAAAGGAGCCTTGGGGAATTGATAATTTATTTTAAGATATTGAATATTTAGACTGGCCGATTCAATGTATAGTCTAAAAAGGTATTGGTTGGGAACAACTCATTTAAATTAATTCAATAATTTATCCACATTTATTTCATATTTACAGCTAAGAATAAATGTATTATTATTATCAAATCAATAGTATCTTTAAGATTGAGTTTTAATGCTTCCATAGAACGCGATCTAAAGAAGGAAGGAAGGAAGAAGGCATTGCATAGTTGGATAATTTCTTATTTATAATGAACTAATGTACAGGCTTACATTACAAATCGACATAAAATACATTGACAAAACTCCTTATTGTAACCTTTTCCTGAATTTTTTTTCCCTTGAAAGACAAGCTATATACCCTTATACCCTTCCGACGTGTTCCGCAGCTGTAGAGCCACAAATACACGAGTGTGAACACGTCACCCGGGGACCCGGGCTTTGAGGTTAACCCCAAGCGGCTGTGACAAGGATGCCGGGCGACAGGAAGTGGTAACTACTAAATAAGCAGGTCCGAGCTGGGGGCGTGGCGCGGCCGAGGGACCCGAGTGGAACGGAACTTGACCAGGGTCAGCAGTTGGACCGGGCAGCAAAGCGCATGTGACAAAAGTAGGATGAGCTGTGGAAATGCCACGGCGCAGTTCTTCCCGCTTTCCCGCTTCCTTCCCCAGACGTCTGTGCGACAGTGGGTATCGTTGTCAGCTTACCGACCGGGTTTTCTGCCGTGGCTGCCTGGCTGCCTGGCTGCCTGGCTGGCTGGCTGGCTGGGTTTAATTCTGTTTTCGGGTTAAGTAAGTGAATAAGTATGCGCTAAAATTCAGTCAACCGCATTAAGTATTTAAGCACTCAGCACACGCTCAGCACGGAGACTTACACACTCGGCGGCGGCGGCGGCGGCGGCAGCGAGGTATCGCATTGCCGCACATGGACAGCCCTCCCTCCTCGCCGACAGCCGCCTTGGCAGAACCGCTTGGTTAGCGTTTTTCCACAACAACGCATACACTTTGAGGTAGCTTTTCCGCTAATGAACGCATTAGGGAAAAAGGCGACGAGCGCAGCCTTGTTGGCGGCTTAGTTCCTGCAATGCTCGGATATTTTATTAAGTACTTAACATGCCGCTTTCTTTGCGCAGACACATTTAGGCTCCCCTGCTATTTGCCTACGATTACCGACTGCTACAGTTATGCGGACAGTACGCTGAATTACACAACGTTTGAGGTTAAGCGGATTTCGTAATTATCCGACTCGCAGATGCATCGCGGAGGGAGAGCGACAGAGCCCGCAGGAGAGGAGCGGGATCAGGTAAGTGGAGGGCTGTGGACTTACAACCAGCTCGGGTGTCCGGATTGGGCCCGGTTAACTCCTCTTTCCGATCGCAAGGCAGCTCCACGCTCGTTAGTTGGATAAATGGGTTTCATTTAAAAGAGGGAACAGGCCCCAAACTATAATTCCTTAAGGTTTACGCACTTTGAATAGCTTTACTAAACTGGAAAGTTAAACTGTATATAAAGTAAAGGAATAAAAACTATAATTGAATTTGAATCATTAGAATTCAACTAACATAGAATACCCTTTAGCATAAGTTTAGGTTTTCAAACGAAAATGCTTCCTACCATGATTGGATTGTATCTTCACCTCTGGGAAGAGTAATGGAAATTATAGAAAAACAAACAAATTATGAAACAATTTCAAAGCATTTTCATTTCTTCTGAAGGAACTGATTTAAGTTTTGAAACAATTGCAAAGCAAGTTTCACCTCCATTTCTTCTGATCCAACAGATTTTTAAATAATCATGCATACATAATATGATCACAATGTGGACTGAAGTTTTTCAGTGCTCATAAAAAAAAAAATAATAATAAAGTAAAGTATAAAAAGAAATACATATAAATAATTTTATAACAAGTACAATGGTCACCTTTGTGGCATTAAAATATTATACAAATAAATAGATAAATAATACAAGTTATAGATTAAAAAAATGTTTTCTGACTTATGTCTTACCTATTTTGCGAGTACTTAAGTATAACAATTAAAGGGCTTAAGTAGTATAAAAAAAAACACCAAGTAAGAAAGCCACTACCGTCCCCATATATCATTAAGAACATTGAAATATAGTATTGAATTCGGCAAAGACTACCAATTCAATTTGTGATCTGCTTATTAGAATGGAAGTTATTACACACGACGCACAGTAGCGCCTCTCGAACAAAAGCCGTTGCAAAAATAGGAAAATTCATAATCGCAAAATCGATTTAAACTATACAAATTCGACAGAGAATTTCCCAAGGATTCCGAATCTATAACCAAAAAAATTTTCAGATATTTTTTGTGGAAGATATGAGCATTCAAAGTCGGAATTGTTTTCCGTGTATGCGTCATACAACCAAAAATAGTAAATTAGTCGACTTTCAGGTAATATTACACAAAAACTACATAACCAATCGTTATAATTTTTTTTTTTAAATGACAGGTATATTCATTAACTATTAACAAAAAAAAAAAAAAAATTTTTTTTCAGGGTTCAAAATATTTTTATTTGATCAAATAAACAAAAATAAAGCAAAAAAATAAACAAACTTTTTTTTTAAAAAATTCGTTTTCATAGGAAAAAATTGATTTTTTCACTTTGATACCCTATAAAAAGGCGAATTTGTGGGCGTGGCACATTATACAGTACATATATAAATTTTACAACAATTACCTGTCGAATGCCGTTTAAATTTTTCAATTATCTTATTTGTTTCAAAAGTTATGATTTTTGCAACGTAAAATGAGAAAAGGCGCTACTGTGCGACGATCCAAAAAGGAAATGTTGTTTGTTTTTGTTTATTTTATTTTTTTGTATCTTTTAGTTTTAAAGGCTCAGTGCTTAAACCTGGTTGTGTGTCTTAAAAACCAAACTGTTATTTAATGCACAAAACGTTTGGTTCCGGCTACCTTAAAGTCGACCATTTGGGCTATAGATTTTTTTTACAGAGGAGAGATCGAATTCTAAGCTTTCCATGATACTATCACTATAAATTTTTGTAAACTCTTACACATGGCGTGTCTTGATCTTATATTAAATTTTCCCGATTTCTCGTGGAGCGCATGCCTTAACACTCCTTCCCCTTCCAGAAAAGATTAACTTCTTGAATTAACTTATTCTATTAGAGCGAAAAATCTTGCTACATTGTTGCTCCGGTAATTATTCTTTATACATACGTCAAACCGTTCCCCGTAATTTTATTCAACGACGGTGATTGCCACAATAATGCAACGCGATGCAAACGCTTTTTGCCGACGCCACTCACGAAGCAAGTTAAGTCATTACGGTGTGTGATGGCTTGCGTCATGCACAGGCACTCGAACGCCGAACGCCGAACGTCGAACACCGAACACGGTTATGATTTCCAGAAATTACAACTACTAATTGTCATAAAAAACCATTAACCACATTACCATTTATTAAATCAGGCAGGGAAGCGTGCCTCCTGCGGCCCGAATGCATTTCGCCTTAATTATGCCACGTAGCAGCGAAGAGTGTCGATTGGGGGAGGGCGGCACCAAGTGTTCTGAATTTCCACGAAAATTTCATGTAATTATGGGCAGGGGCTGCCGCTTCGCTTCGGTGTATGCGGCATAATTTTTAATAAGTGCACGGGCCTCGGCGCCAGCCACTTGGCTGCCTCTGATAATGGCTCGATCCGATCCCTCTCACCTTTCCCCATTTCAATTTCCACTTGCAGCTAATTCAACAAACAGCCCAGAGCGAATGTGCCCCGCAGATGCACGTGATGGGGCACTTAGCTCCCTGGTTGGGCCACAATGTTGCAGCCTGTTGTCCGCAGTCAGCGGGTTGACACTCCCTTTTAACGCCGGGGAGTACGTGTCAGTCCTTATCTGCTTCCTTTGTATGAATTTCATATTTTTATGGCTTCGTGGAAAGGCGCAAACTCATAAAATTTATAAACGCACACAAATTTGTACGTAATTACAATAAAAACCCATAAAATATATCATAAAAATCCAAAATGCCCATCGCCAAGCGCACTCCCAGGAAGCCGCGAGGGAGTTTCCGAGTTCCTCGGCTCAGCCAAATTTCTAACTAAATTTATTATTATGACACAATTTTTATGTGCCTTACGATTATTTTTTGTCGTGTGGGTGAGGGTGTGTGCAAGTTCGGAGACTTTTGATAATTTATGGGTCGAGATTTATTACATTTGATTTGTTTACGTGGCCATTCCGAGGATAGCTGGCTAGAGGAAAAATTATAATAATAAATAAGTTGGGTCTCATCCCGAAGCCGAAAGGTGTGCGCGCGTAGCGCCAGATTTCCTGTCCACGAAGTCGTTTTATGCTCTTTTCTGTTTATGACAGCAATCGTACATGCTGATCATACTAATTAAAGATTGTGGGTGATCTGGAAGTCTCCTCTTGAGGCTACAGAAAGGAAGCCCAGGTACATCCATCGCTTTGAAAAGTTTGAATATTTTTCATGGGTCAATTATGCATTGAAGATGTTAAAAATGAATAAAGTTGTAATTATAGTTACCGAAATTATAGAGAATATCAAGTTAAAAGCTGTCGATCTACAGCTAACCTAAGACCTTCAGCTACAAAAAGCTTTTCAAAAATGAAATGTATTAGGCTAGTTTCTGCAAGAACATTTTCCAAATATTTCCACATTTCCTTCTCAAACACATTTCGATGCACTTAATACATACAGATCAAAATAAATTGTTTACATTTACCATGGACACAAGGGCCCGTCTCAACTGTCCTTGCATTCCACGTCCTTGCCTTCGGTCCCGCCCCCTGGCTGGAAATAAAATACATCTGTCGCTGTCGGTGCTGCTGCTGTGGCTGCTGACAAACTGGAAACCATATGAGAACAATAATGGATTGGGTGTCCAGGGCAAATCCTAGAGATGCCGGCTACGTGCACCGTCCTCCTTTACGCTCAACTGCAAGCAAATGTGTGGGCAATAAATTATAAATTCGTTTGACTTCTGCTGCCAGCCGCCTGCTGCCTGCTGACAGCGGGGCAGGGCCGGGGAGGGAGTGTGTGTCCTGTGGTCCTTCTCTCCGGTCCCTCGTCCTTGCACCCTCATCGCCAGTCCCTTGTCCACATCCTGCAGTTATCCTTGACCGCCGCCCTCGCACTGAAAGCGTGGCCCTGGCACCTACCCGAGCCTGGGTGTGTGTTTGCCTGACCATAATTCACCATGACAAGCCAAAAACCATTAGTAAAGGCAATAAAAATGACAATAGAAGTCAATTTCCATATTGTGTGTTCCAGTTTTCGATACGGATTTCACATTGTGGACATTCACTGTTGGTGCAGTTTTTCTACAGCCTTTTCTACATTTTCCAGCCGCCACCAACAATTTCAACGTTTAATGAGCGTGTTCCATAAAATTGAACCATATTCAAAGCGAACGCCCATTAAACATGTCACATAAATCACACTGAAAGTAGTTAAAGAAATTAAGGCAATGAGCCAGGCCAAATACATCACCCAGGGCTATCAGGGTTATCATCGAAATTGATGTCAAAGGGGAGCTTGAACCTAATATGTAGAACCAATCTATTAGATAATCAATCTAAAAAGTAAGAAAATAAAATAATATATTTAAAGGCTACCAAGAATATTAATATAGACATCAAAATTATCTCTAAATAGAAACTAGACATATTTAATTTTAGAATCTTTGTTACTGATTCATCTGCATTTAGGAATAAATTAAAATTATGAAGCTATCTTTGTAAAATTGGGTTTTTAAAATAATTATATTTGGGTTTAATATATGTACGACATGTCTATTGATCTTCAATAGTTACGAATGATAGTGTATATATATCTATATTTAGTGCGAAAGTTTGTAAATTTTAAACTATTATTCAATGGTAATATAATCATTAAATCAATAGTTTGTTAAATAGATACAAGAAACAAATACATTTGATAAAATTTTAGGATAGTAAAAGATAATTTCGATATATTTACCTTAAATGGTAAAATGTTTACATTTTAAAATAGTGTTTATCAATTTAAACAATGGTTTCAATATTTTTCTCTATAAATAATGAGGAATGTTCTTCCCATCCATACTCTGTATCTTTAATATACTAAATAGCATATAATAACTAATGCAAATAAGAATTATTTATATATTATTTAATATTATATATTCTTTGCTATGCCAAACAAAATGAATTGCATTCCCAAGACACATTTTAAAGAATACTGAAGTGAAGTATGTCATCCCAGAACCGTACATCAAAATAAATATGCTAAACTAAACTAAAATTCCGTTGAAAATGAAAACTGTCATAATTTGAAATGTTCTGTGTGTCGTGTTTATTTGCTGTCATTGGAGGTGGCACCGAGCACCGAGCTGAGTTAAGTTTCAGCTGTAAATAGTATTTTCCAAAGAGTTTTCCCTGCCCCGCCCGGCTCTCCGCCGAGTCGAGAACACAGAAATAGCGCCAGGTCATGGAACATTTGGAAAATGAGGAGGCGGCACCAGAAACAAAGCGAAAAATAACTTTTTATGGGACTTAGGCCGTCGCGGGATATTTCTTTTATCGCATGCTTCACTGTTCGATGGCAGGACGGAGGCGGACAGGGGGATGCCACGAAGAGCAGGCTGCGAGGAGATTTAATATTGTTTATGAGCCATCAGCCAGTCAAAGCGAAAAGAATTAAAATGTGCAACGATGTGAAGGAGGTTGAAGGGGCATGAAAATGGAAATGCCGCCGCTATCATAAATTATGGCATTTAGTGTGAAAAATGTTAAAATAAATTAGTCTGCATAAGCAGCGTTTTGGGGTTTCGAGAGGATTTAGGATTGTATCTGTGGAAATTATAACATAAATAAAGCGTACGTTTTTGGGTTATTAATTTATATTGTGGGCTGGAAGAGTTAAACTCTAGAAAGGCAATCAGTTACGCGTGATCGGTGGAAACAGTCTGTTAGGATATGTTAATATTGTTCATATTGAGTTACCTTTTATATCTAGAACCATAAACGAAGGAAGTTCTTCCTTTGGCAGTGTTTCTCTGTATTAGAAATCCTTTCCCATGGTAAAACAATAATCTTTCTCTCATTATCAGACTCGAAGACTCTTCATAAAATCTGTGTCAGGGTCGCTAAAGATCGTAAACATGTTAATAAAACTGCCATGAGTTCGAAACGCAAACGCAGCGGGATGTCTTTGTCAGGTCCTGGGCAGGACCTTGGACAGGACCTGTGTGACATGCATGCACAACGAGCAGGCTGAAAGGAAAGAAATTGCAGCAGGCCAATAGGCCCGGTCATAAATTTCCAGCCATTTCGGTTGTATTGTTCTGGACTTCTATAAGTCGCTCAATAATAGGTGACAATAAAAATTTATTGCACTTTGACCACCATGAAATCATCGTTAGGCAGTGACAGCGCTGAGCAAAGCTGAGATGAGATAGGATCAGTGATGCGCAGCGGGAAGAGGTCAATGGAAGCACCGCAGGACATGGAGGTGGACGGAGTAGGGCTGTCTTCCGCCCACATAACTTGACTCCGGCTGGCCTTTTGCCTTTCTTCTCAGATGGCTCACACGGACACACACACCGGCGCATTTGGCTCGTTTGTCACATTTAACAGATTTGTTATCCTGTCGAGTTAATGTCGGGCACACACAAGTCCCTTCCCGACTGTCGCACACATGTCCCGGCACCCCGGGCCCGGTGAATCCTGGATTCTGGATTGCGGATTCCCGAGAAGCGCTCGACAGGGACCTTGGTCTGGCAATAAAAACAAAAGATTGATGGCATTGGGCACACGTTCGATTTGTTTTCCTGTTGCTCGGCGGCCACCTCCTGCCGCTCTGCTGGGGCTTGTCCTTGTGCCTTTTAGTGCTTTGTAATGTCTTAACATTTGACACATCACTGGGACTTCACTCCGTCCCGGGGCCCACCCTTCCAGCCGACAGCCGACAGCCGCCATCCACTGAGGATATTGCTCGTTAGTTAAGGTTTCTAATAAATTTGTGCAACACATTTCTTTCCTTTCGGGGTTCGTTGTTCGGTTCGCCTTGCCGCCAATCCTCTGTCGTCGCTTGTAACATTTTTATTTGATAACATATTGCATTTGGCCCTTTCTCGAAATCTTTTCCCTTGCCGGTTCCGTTTCGTTTTGGGTTTCGTCCTGCCCCGTTGTTTTCCCGGCCATTTGGGTGGGTTTCCTCTCTAAAATATTGGCTGGCAGCGCGACCCAGCGTCTGGCGAGGGTCTCAACTGGAGCACAGTGGCCAAGTGATTTATGGCGTCTGTGCTGGTCATTCAACTGCATTTGATTAAGGTTGTAAATTGTTGTACTGCTTCCTGTTTATGCTCGATCCCCCTTCACATCTTGCGCTGTTTTTCGCTAATGAATTTATTGCACTTTTCGTGGTTTCTGGTTCGTGGATTGTGGTTACATTAAATAGTTGGTAAGTATAAAAATAGGTTAAGATAATTAATAACAATGCGCATCCTGGCTTCATTTCCTGAATTATGTATTTATTTAGACCCTGCAGCAAGGATAAGAATAAATCTTTCATTTTTAAAGTCACCCTGCGATCATTAAGAAGGCTCCATCGCTCTTTATTCCTCCTCGAATTCGGTTATTTTTTTCCACTCATTTTTCTGCGGTCAACACTGGCTTAGCGGGATGGAAGGTACGAGTCATCTGTGACAGGCGAATATTATCCCTCTTCGGAAGGAGAACGAAAGTGATAAACGATGGAGAGGCTGGGAAAGAGTGAAAGAAATGCCAAAGAGCCTGACACTTGGACGTGAGCGCACAAATAACACTTAACACAATAACAAACAAACTTTTCGACTAATGACAGTCCAAGTAGCAAACAATTTATCGGATGCCAGGAAGGAGCAGCCAACTCTCGCACACACTTTCACACCGAGAGTTCCTTTTGCCAAGTCATTAATCTTGTTTCGCTCTGGTCGGGCGGCGGACGGCGGACGGAGGACGGGGCGGGAAATCAGCGGGAGTTCCAATAGCGATTCCCAGCCATGTCGTCGTTATCCTTTCAAGCGTGAACACATGCGATTACGTCTTGGTGGCCCTGTGTCCTTGTTGTTGCTGTCGTGGTGTGTGTCTGTGTGTGTGTTGCCAGTTTCCGCATTTTCCTGCGCCAGGCGGCTGCCATGATTAAGTGCCATTTTGAAAAGTACTAAAATCCTGTTGGTCATGGCCCTGGACCTCGCCAGCACGCCACCCGCCCCACAGCTCCCTTCCCGCGTAGCTGGCAATGTCAAAGTGTCAATGATATATGTTATACGCTCCGATAAGACGCCCTCTCCCCGGGCAAGTGGTGGGCGCAAGGACGAAGGGCGCAGGATGAACGGTAGGAGCAGGGGCGCTGGGGTGGAAACCCCGTGTGTTTGGCGCCCAACAAAATATTGCACGTGAACAAAAGCCCGGCTGGTGAAATCAGTGCACGTTCACGCAATAACATAATAGTTGGCCATATATTTAGCTGATTTCCCACCAAACACCCGCTGCTTCCTGTGGCACTCGTATTTTTCTCGATATTTCCCCAGCTTTTCTCTTGGTCTTTTCTCACATCATAAAAGTTGTAGACATTTACAGGTAACATGACACCGTTTACTTTAATTATTAACAAGTATAATTTAGGTTTAATTTAGTTTATTAACTTGTATTTAAGTTAATAATGACAATATTTCGAGTAGAATACAATATTTTATTGAGAATTACTTTAAAAATTATTTTTGGATTGTTGTTAGTTTTGGAAAAAAAAAAATAATTTAGGAATAGGTCATTCCAAAAACATTCTCTTTTACTTATTAAATTATTATTAAATTATTTTCTTTTAATTTATAAGAACTTATAAATTATACATAAAAAATTATATCAAATATCGAATGTAATGTAAAATTCGACATATCGAAATTTGAAATACCATAAATATCAATATTTAAGTAAAATATCGATATTTGATAACGGTATTTGATCTATGAATTTGACTCGGTTCTCAATTATGTTGGAAGAATATATTAAACGGGATATAAATTATTCGTCCGTTATTAGCTCAAACATGGATACATTATGATAGTAATGATATTTTCTATCTTATGCAGAAATATTCAGAAATATCATTATCATATAAAAGCTTAAATAGCACTTAACTTTAAATATCGATTTTAAAGCAAAAAAAATATATATATGGTATCTATCGATATATCAAACAATGTATCGATGTACCTTATATTTACATTGAAAATATTCGATAAAACATCGACACAATACCGATATATCGACCTCAGTCGTTGTCAAGCTTCGGTGAAAAATCCCATAGGAACTCGGCTGCTCTGTGCGGTCAGCTCTGGTCTAGAATTTAGATCCAGACATACCAGCAGCCCTCGATCCCTCGATTCCCCTGCGCTGTGTTTTTGGCAGTTGTAAAATATTTCGCCTCGGCGAAATCTCTCAAGTAGGTGCGAAATCGATCGTAAACAGCCCCCTCCCGAGCGGTTCCCACAATTCCAAGTACTTTCGATATGATCGAGAGATCGCGGGCCAACAAGACTGATGATCGCATGGTGGACGCGGAGCACTCGGCGGCCCAAAAAGAGCACGGCGCAAGTGCGAGAGAAACGTAACCGGAAAAAATCAAAGGCAAAACAATGATCAAAGCTGTCATTACAGATCGAGGGGCGGTCTTTGATCTTGCGCCGCAATGCGGTTCGCTCAGGGGAAGGGGCTGCGTGTCCAGATTTTATGTTTTGTTTTTTATTTGATTTTCACTTTGTTCTATCAATCAGCGCCTACTACTCTGCGACCGGGCGGCGAAATGGAGAAGGGTACGGATCGG
The DNA here is from genome assembly GCA_018152175.1 of Drosophila jambulina. NCBI lineage: Eukaryota > Metazoa > Arthropoda > Insecta > Diptera > Drosophilidae > Drosophila > Drosophila jambulina. The sequence continues at coordinate 22,656,156 of JAECXH010000114.1, read as the reverse complement.
TTCCGATCCGTTCCGTTCGGCTGGGGTTATAAAATGATCTTGGGAGCATCGGTGTGCGTGTGTTTTCCTTGCTTTTCACGTAATAAAAACACATTAGCAACAACAAGCAACACGTTAATTTCGTTTAAAAATAAAATAGACGAAATAATTGCCGCTCCTGGGGCCGTCCCCCGCTCCAAGTGGGAAAATCGCATTTGATGGATGACTATGGAGGAAGTCGTCGCTCCTCGCGCCTGTTGAGCGCTGGGCGTTGAGCAAGTTGTCGATGCTGGGATTTTGTGGATTTCGAGAGTCAGCTGGGGTGTGTAATTTTCGAGGGATTCGGAATTGTATGTACATTAAAGCATTTTGTGGATTTCCTGGAATTTATGCGGAATTTATCTTTCTTTAGAGTTCTTTTGGTTTTTTTGGATTGTTGGTTGATTGTGATTGATCTTTGATTTTGGCATTTTGCCGCCGTCGGCAACTTGTTAAGGATGTAAATAGATTCTGATTTACAGGAATGAATGATGAGAACAATTGATAATAGACTGATAATTGAAGAACCAATATATTTTTATGATTCTTATCATAATCTAAATTTAAATAAATTTACATGAGAGTACTCTGGTATATTAGTTTTGAAACTCTCTTTCCATTTCCATAATTAAAGTACAAGCTTAACATATTAGGTATCCTTTTTATTTCAACTATAAAGACAACTCAGCCATAATCATCTACTTCAATATCTAAATTCGTGATTAAATCTTCAAAACTGACAAATGTTAGGTTCTAAAACGCTATTAGTGCATTTGCTTTTGATTGTCAATCAGGAAAGATTTAGTAGCTACAGAAAACATTTCAGTAATTTCTATTTGTGTTCATTTGTAAATGCAGCATTAATCCCACAAAAATGTCAACAGACAAAGCGGTGAACGAAAACAGCTGCAAATCTTCTTCAAAAATTTTTAACCAATTTCCGAAGCCGCGAAAACGTTTTTCAGGGCCTTAACCAGGAAATTTATGGCTTTGAGGAGAGGAACCCCTTTATGTGCCTGCCCCAAACGCACTCGGGCTACGAAATTAGAAGCAGATACCCCAGTCGAACAGAAGTTTTTCTAATAAAAATCACGTAAACTGTCGCCTTAATTTCAAAAGAATCGAAACGATTCGACCAAGGCCCCAGTATCACTCCAAATAATTTCAATTTAGGCACGATTCTCTGCCCCTGAACCATAAATAATGGAAGCAGAGGCAGGAGACTCTCTATTCTGAGAACCCCTTCGCGGGACGAGAGAAAGGGCTATCAATTTATTTTTGATGGCAGGCCCAACATAAATCCCCTCCACGGAAACCACAAAGAAATCACACAATAGAAATTTATGTAATGCCTTCGCAGAAGCGCTCTTACACCGGCGAGGGGAATCTTGATTTACTTCATCTTGATCTGGATTCCCGGCTACCGTGGCGCAGGCTTTCCTCGCCCGGCCTATCGTGAGTGTAACCAATTGTGAGTGCTTCTGTTGTTAACACGGTTAATAAATCAGAATTGTCCAAACAAAGGTGTCGAGGCGGAGATGCTTCGACGTTGTTTGCTAGAAGTCCGTGACCCGACCCTTGCGCTCCCAGTCGCCGTAGCGCGTGGGTTCGGGTCCCGCAGGTCCTCCGATTTCCCCCGTATGCGGATTGACGCCCTTGGGCCAGGGCTTGAGGGGCTCCTGCTCGTGGGCCGGATGCGGTGCCACTTCGGGCATGGGAGCCAGAGGTGCATTCGATCGCAGCTTTTCCCGGAACTGCAAGTAACGCTCGCTGAGTTTCTTCTCGGGCTTCGGCAGCTCCTCCACCTCCTCGACTGTGCGGACATGTGTCTCTGGATTGGATAAGGTGCCGTGACAACGGCGACACATGTGGCGTCCGCACCGGGAGACTAATGATCGACAAGGTCCTAACATTTTCCGATTACTTGTATGAATATTCTTAACTTTTACAAATTCTCAGGAAATATTTTTTGAAAGTTCGAGAGGGTTTTCTCAGAGATCAGTTGATTTGCTAGAGGAATGAGTACTTAGCATGACAAGCCCCCAGTGTCATAACGTCCAAGCTCGATATGATTTTTCTGGAATTATTAAAACCTTAAGATACTACCAAAGGCCCTTAACTATATTCCATAGTTTAAGTTAAAGGTATCTTTCATTTAAAAGCAATTCATATAACGTTTTAATTAGTTAGACGTCCTCTCTTTTGATCTCTGAAGAAAAGACATTAAAGTCGCACCTGTTTTTGAATTTGTATTATGTTGACCTGTATAATAATCTTATAACAAGTCCTTAGAAATTGAAACGTGACACTTTTAAAATGGGTGTTAATATTAAATTTTGTAATGATCAAAGCTTCTATTAATTAATATTAATTTCTCAAGGATAACTTTTTTCAAGTTACTTAATTCATTAATTTTTTACTAAAAGAAAAACAATTTTGTTATTTAATGATATAATTTTTTAATATAATTTATTTAAAGATCAGCTATTTCAATCATTCTCTTTAATATCACAAGTATTTAGGAATTCCATTAAGAATCATTAAAATGCCATTCTTTTACCCAACAAATTGATCTAATTGGGCAAATCTTAAGAGAGAGATCTTTTCCCAAAGGGTTAAATAAGAGCAACTGTCTGAAGGTTGTCTTTCACAAGGCATTAGATTTTCTCCAGTCGTCTGTCCAAACATAGTTTGACATGACTCCGACTGACAGCCAAGATCAAATGTCAGTCTCTGGGAGGAGCCTCTGAGTCTCCGGACTGCGGGTCTTGGCTCGAAGCCACAGCCAAGCGGAGGCTGAGTGACAAGGCCGACGGAGTCTAATGACTTTCAAGCAGCTGCCGTTGAGCTGCAATGGAGATAAACTTCCGGAAACGAGTAGCTGTCTAAGGCAGTTAGCCGGTCAGGCTGACAGGCGAATGCACTTGGAAAAAAAATGTGGGTATCTACATTATTAGATATTATTAGAAGAGAGTATCAACCTGGACGTAAAAGCGACACCGTTATAATTTAACATTAATTAAAATTAGGTAAATATGGCTTAATTAATGACTGTATACAGGAGGCTATAAAAAGTGCTAACTTTTATATAAATCCTTTAAATAGTTTAAAAGTTTTTAATTAAGATATATAAGACCAGCTTAAGTCAATTTTTCCCAAGTGTGCGACACGAGCTTTCCAACTCATTCCCGTTCATTAATTATTAAAAGTGGGCAGTCCGACAGCACCGGCTGCATCAGCATCAGCATCTGCATCTGCATCTGGATCCGCATCTGGATCCGCATCAGTCAGAGCCGTCAGATTGCCAGTCTGATCTGGAAGGCTTCATCTGGGAGCGCGGCGTGCTCCGATCGCGTCGAGCCCGACATGAGTTGAAATCGCGCCTCAGACACCTCCAGCTGAGCGGCGCGACTTCAAAGCCCCTTAAATATGGCTTGTGCAGGGAATCGTCATCCGCGGCAGCAGCATTCTTCAGATCCCCGATCTGTCGCCTGTCACTTGCATAACGTTCTCTGCAAATTTGTTCTGCAATCCAAACATCCCACTCTCGCAAATCGGGGCCGGCAAAGAAAGAAACATTAAAAGTTGCCGGCGCGCTGCTGTCAGGAGATTTGCCTTGGTTTGCTTTGGCCTCGGCTCCGGCTTGCCCGGCGACTTTCTTCCCGCCCGGGCCGGGGGGATCCCCCTAACTCAGCTGGCACTGCGGGCTGTCTCCGCGGTCGAATTGAAATTGCTGCCTCAACGTTCCACGTCGGCATGACAATAATCTCGCAAATCTGTTTAAATTAAGCGAGACAAATGTTTCCTCTTGCCCGACGGGCCGAGTATGTGGCCAAGACGACGGCCAGACAATCGGACCAGCTTAGGCTCCCCTCCTTCGGCCCAGTGTGTGATTGTCCTTGTCTTCCTCTGGACTTAACTCGTTTGGCTTGGGCAAGTTTTGTTTTATTGTCCAACGAGAGCAGAGAAATCAAGTTACTGTTCAATAACCAAGTTGCAGTGTGGAATAGTTAACTCATATTTACAAAAACCTAATTAAATTAGTGTTACTTTGTTATTAATACTAATATTTTACGTAATGCTTTAGATTAACTATACAACTAAAACACATAATTTAAACCGCATCAGCTATCTCTCAAAGCAAATCTTCATAACTCAGCAAGCGAAAATAGATATTGATTCGAAGGCGAAATTCACAATAATTAAATCGAATAAAAAACACGCTCACTAAAATACGAAAGATATCGGGAAACGTTCGCTGGTAGCCAGAGCTGTCTTTGATCAGCCGTCAAGTGGTTTGATCGATTTCCACAATAATAAAAATCCACCGACAACTTGTCTATAATCAAAATCCCTCTGGGAATGTGCTGCCGCAGCCGCTGTTTTTGCGGTAGGCATCCATCAATCACAATGAAAAGTTTTTCTCGCACTGACTGATCTGGCCTGCCAGATCTGGCTGCGCCCACCCATAAATTTGTTTGATCCTGCCTCGCCGGATTTTACGGAAGAATCGAACATTTTCACACAGTAATAAAAATCTCAAACATGTTTGTAAAGTTGTTAGCCGAAGCCCGGCAGCCCGGCAGCCCTGCCAGTCCCGCTCTCCTGGTTGTAGGCGGGAGCAGAACATATAAATTAACATTTTGACTGCCAACTGGCGCGGCGAATGATCAAAGACCCACTGTGCCGTCATCGTTGCGTTGATCATCGTCATCGCTCGACGGAGCAGGAGCAGCAGCAGCAGTGCGAACACCATTCCACGTTTACGATCCATCAACACGAGCCATCAAATTGTATACAAACAAACGCAGCAAAGATCAAAAGCCACGTTACCTCCACACGGAATCTGTGCCGATGGCTGCCTCGTTTCGGTTTCTGGCCTATCTGTCTTTCTGTGATTCCCTCAAATTCATTAAAAGAGTGAATGGTGGTTGTGGCCTCTGGAAGGCACTGCACCGAAGACGGGGATCCTCATTCTCATTCTCCCCGATGGCATATATGTCTATAATTTTATCGTTTTCTCCCAGAAATGCTCACCTAATTATGGGCCGACTACTATTCTCATTTGTCAAGTGCCTGGGAGAATAATTATATATTTCTTGTATTTCTATGTGAACATCATAATAATTATGTTGAGAGTTAAGGGAAATGTAATAAGTCCGACCTATTAGATAACCCCTGGAATATATATACAGAAATGGTAAATTTACAAATATTTTTAAGTCCTTAAATTTAGCAAGTTCTTACTTTTAACATAAATTAATTAAAATTGTGGTCTGGGTTTGGGTTAATTGGTAGTTCAGTTATACCAAAAATTTATAATATAGCATAAATATTATTAAAATGTATGAAAAATTTACCATTATGACACGAAAAAGATTTCATTTCTTTTAGCTTTAAGCTTCCATGATGTGAAATGGAATTTACGACCCTCGAAATCGTTTGTGTACATATATACGGGATGAGCATGACTTACAGAGTCGACCTAGATAGGTCCGTCGGAATACGTATCGATTTCCACACCAACCACTTGCCCAGTTTTTGAGGGAAACGTATAACACTTGCCGACAACATTTTAGAAAAAAAGGATTCGAATTCAAGTTCCAAAAAAATGTCTTATATGTATGGTTTTTTAAATTGTTTTTAACAAAAAATTCCATTGAAGTGCTTTAATTTCAATAAAGACTTTTTCTAGAGAGTTCACTGAGTTCACCATATCGAAAACCTTTGGATAAGTATATTCCGGTTCTTGGTTTTGAGACTTTTTTCGGCCTGTGTTATAGATGAAATGTTAAAAGTATTTATAATTTTCTGTCTAATATAATCCAAAAGAAATATTTATCAACTGAATTTAACAGTTCACTATAAAGTATGCTTAGGTTACCATCCCCCATAGCCGAATGTAAATCACGCTCCAAAAAGATAAAAGGCCAACGGTGAGTGTCATAACACCATTAGCCATATCAAATGTCAGAGAATCGTCAGAAAGCTGTAAATTTATATGTTGCCATTTCCGGCACAGCGCAGACTTTCCAGATTTGAGGCCTCGCTCACAGGCATGTCAAATTGAATTTTACCCTTATGAGCCGAGACAACGATGCCCAGCTAAAGCCATAGCTATATCCACCACCAACTGGTCGACCGGCACCGTGACACCGCTCTCTGGCCATGTCGGGCCGGGGGCGACCCCAATAAAGTGCAATTAGCCAGATTTATGATTATCCCCTGTTATGCACAAATAATTTTTAGGCAATTCCATATACGCTCGGCGACCGGAGCACGTACGGCCAAGTCTTCGGAACGAGAATTTATAACACCAAACGTAAACAACAAAGAAGACAAATCGCTTTATTCACGGGCGCCGCAAAAACCACCCCTTGGCACACCTCCTTTGCCATTCCCCGGGGCTGTGAGTTATAGGGGATATGTGTACGGGATATGTACACCATATAGTCGGGTGAAATCAAATTGAAATCTGTTCGAAATTCGATACCACTATGTGGCTTTCCATCCATCCAGGCAGGAGATTGACCCTGTTTTAGGTTTGGTGAAATTGTCCGAAAGACCCTCTTCACTTTCGTTAATATAACGAGGGCGTTGAGGTATTCCAAGGAAACCAAAACAGTGCTTTTGGTTCGAAAAGGATTAGATAGGAATTGGAATTAATTAAGGTTAAAAATATTAAAATATTTGTAAAAACCTTGATCAGGATTACCTCTAATCTATTTCAGAAATATTTAAAGAAAAATATATATTATTATAACAAATTATAGTCTTTTGCCAGGCTTTTGTATCATTCAATTGTGACTTAATCGAATTTGAATTTGGATTAATATTTTTTTAAGATCTCACGTAAACTTACATTTTGGTCGTAAGTGTAATGAAGAACTTTTTCGAGTTTTCCCAGCTTCCAATGTTTTCCTTCTTATTTATTATGTAAAGAGAATATGAATTTATTTTTTAAGCGGAATACATAGAGTTTCGAGATCTTTTTATTATTAAATAATAAGTAAACAATCTTGTTTCTAATCTTGTTTAAAATTTAAGCTAAAATTTTATATTTCAACGATGTGTCCTTTTCATTTAATTGAAAATGTTAAGCAAGTTTAAGGAAGAACCTAAAACCTTAAAAACTAAGCTTCCTATTTTTAATGTTTGCATATAAGTGTGACTACCATTTTATACATAGTAATATAATTTTAGTTTGAAAGGTCTTCTTCTCTCCTCTCCGGTGGTCACCCCTCATAACCATCAAGGACTTCACACAATCGTCGTCTCGGTCGTTTGGTTTCCGGATGGTGATAAGTATTTTGGCTCAGTTGTTTTTGTTTGTACATGTTATTAATTTCGCGTAGAGAGGGCCCGAAGTTTTTGCCCGCTCAACTGAAAAAGGCACCCCGAGAGCTGTCAATGTTAGTGGGGTGGATGGATGGATGGATGGATGGATGGATGGATGGATAAATGAAGGAATAAATGGACGGCGGCCGGGGGAGGTTGGTAACACTGCCAAAGGGGCAAATGTTGGCGGGCGTGTGCTGTCAGAATTGACAAATGTTGACAAATGGTTTGAAAATAATATTCCTGGAGGAAAAAGGAACACGCAGCGCGCTCCGCCCTCTCCACAAGTATTAATATTATTTGCCTTCATTAGTGGGCTTGTAACCCGAGGCGTCCACATCCGAGTTGACAGCCATTTGCACTTGTTCTGTGGGCCTGGGTTTTTTGCATAGGCCAGGCTCGTCGCTCTCCGAAGTCCTGTCAAATCAATCATTGTTCAGGTTATGCCTCCACCCGGTTTTTGCACACTTGGATTTCTGCGCGTCTGTCCCCTTTTGTTATTGACATAAAGCCGGCCCATAATTTTTCATTGCACTGCACACGCATGACATTAATTTTGTTGACAGTTTTCTTTTATTTCTCACTGGCATTGTACTTATTCTTTTCCCTTCTGGCTGTCAGCACGCATTTACATGTGTCGGACGAGGTTTCCCAGGCGACGTCCCTGGGACAGTAGAAAAATGTATGACCAGGGGACTTTATCCAGGTTGCGTGTGGATTTTGTGGTTCCACAAATTTTCGCAGTTTACTCTTAAAGAGTTTTATGACCCGTATAAGCATAGTATTATTCGTGCAAATGAATGTAACATGTGAAGGGAAAATTTGAGGCGATATGGGATAAGTCCAGAGTATTAAGGAAATTAAGAAGCTATTTTTACAGGTATATATCGAATGTATGAAAACAATTTTAAACCATACATACAAAACATCACTCTATAAATTATCAAAAATGTAATATATCGAAATTTTAAATATAAGAAAATAACGCTACATTATAAAAATGTTCAAAAAACACAAAATTAAATTATTGATAACTTCCTTATATTTACATCCCAAAAATGAAAGTTCTACCCTCGTTTAAGTTAAGTTCGATATCGAAGTTCAATTCGAGAATATCAATTGAACGTTATGTTGAAATGTTGAATATCGGCCTATGCGTAAATTATCAATAAATTATGAATATATTGATATTTTTTGCAATCCCAAAAAATTTCTTTATTTTAATGAAATTAATATTAAGGAAAACAATTTGAGGGAACCCTAAAGACAGGAGTAACCTTAACATTCAACTCACAAAAAGGTAAAGGGAATGCTAGGAAGGGTATTCCATAGTTAAGGCACTTCAATGCATCACTATTTTAGGCTTTTATATGCATTTAAAAATTACCACCTGTATCCACTTGTTGCAGTTGCTTCAAATTAATTATGTTTACTTGGGACACATTTACTTCAAGATCGTTACAAGTGAGCTTGTTGAATGGAAAAAACAATTCAAGTTCCATGTCACACCGACAGACACCTATCTAGAAGCCAGTTTTAGCAGCTCCAAGAAAAAAATCTCACCGAAATGACGGCATCCGACAGGCGACATGCATAATTTACAAGATTAACGATTCGAAAATTGATTTCAATGCCACTAAAAATGTCGAAAATAATCTGAAATACAGAAGAGCCTTAAGGTTATATGGCCTGGAGCAGTTATTTATTGTCAAGGTGTGTGTGGAAATGGGACACCATTTAAGTCATTTAAATTTTATAGTGAGATAATTTTACGGCCTCTCAGCAGCGGGTACTTAAGGGAACGTCTTATGGGGCTTCACCTTAATGACTCCACAACAAGTTTTAGTGGCGACTCATTTGACTTTCCCCCAGTTCGGTCCCAGTCTAATTTTTAACGACTCGTATTCCGTAATTGTCACATTCCTTTAGCTACCAGAATTGATTTCGGTTTCCACCACAACGAGGCACTCGAGCTTTTGTTTCCCTTTTACTACCATTTTAGTGCAATTTTGTGGAAATAAAATGTATTCCTTATGACTGCCCCCCGAGACTAGAGATGGAATCCAGCAGACGGCAGTTTCCCGCCGCCGCGCCGTGATTGCGTATCTGACACTGCGCGCCTTCTGTGAGTGTGTGTCAAAGTTTATATTTTTATTTGTTTCGACAGTAAACTTGATGTGTTTATGACACATCTTGACAGTAAGTAGCTGCCGCCGCCGCCGCTGCCTGGCTACTGTCAGTCACTTGACCTTTTTCCCTCTTTTTATTGGCCTCTCTCCACTGACGTCTCCGGCTAAGCGCCCACTTATGCTGGGATCTCGGAGCGGCCACCTGAATGGACACACAGATACGAGTATGACTTGTTTCCCACATGATTGATAGTTGGCTTGGCTGGGATTCAATTGGATTGTGCAGCTAAGGCATCAATAGAGACGGAGAGAACAAAGGGGACTGGAGATGGATCTGATGCATTATTAAGGCATATCATCTTGTGGAACTTTTGAAACAGTGAAAACGAGTTTTCATTTCAAAGTTTGTATCTAAACTGTATAAGTTTGAATATCAATATCATAATTACTATATTTTGTAAGCTTTAATTATAAAATATATTAATAAAGGAACAAAATGAAGGTACAAAATACTACCTTAACATATGCTTCACTTCGTGTGCAGGATATCCCCACAGGGGCTTAATAAAAAGGTTAAGAACATGGAAACCGCAAAATTGGAAATTAATCAAAAGTTCAGGAATAAGAAAAAAAAAGAAGGCCTCAACTAAATTTAAGCAAAAAAATATACAAATTAAAAACCGAATTAGAAAACGCCCTTAGAAACAAGACATTAATCTATACTTTGAGCATAGGTTTTAGTCAAGAGAGGTAATTCTATAGCGATGACATCAAATATATTTCAAAACTAAAATGGAAATAAGTAATATGTTCAATAATTGGAAAAAGTGAAGGCAAATCGAAATACCCTCCCTGTGAGGGTATGAAAATCGTGCTGCTGAGGCAAGCAAAGGAACAAAACGGCACGGAATGGAACCAACAACATATTCAATAACGAGACATGTCAAAAAGCCATCATAAACAGATGACATTTCCCATATTGAGTGGCGAAAGTAAAATTTAATAATAATACGACATCGACGACGGCCAAGTCAAAGTTATTGTTGTTGTTGTTGTTGTTGGTGTGGCGGCGTTACGTAGCGCTGGGATTGGTATTGGGGATCGGGGGCTGGGGTCGAGACACGGGAACTTCTACAAGGCGGCAACACGTCAACAACGAAAATTGACACGCCGACATAAACACTCGCACATGTTGTCGTGGCCCGGGGCTCCGGAGGAGGCGCTTCCCCCTCCCCCTTCCCCGGCCACGCCCACACGCCCGCCGCCTCTTGTGGCGCCCCCTGTCGAGCGGAATGTATAGCAAAAATGTCAATATGTTGTTCGGGCTTGTCAGGCCTGTCATGTCACGCAGCAGCACCACCAAATCGTATCTCAGTTTCAGGCAACGGTGCAGCCTGCCTGCGATGGACAAAAAATAAACTTAATTTTTTTTAATAGTATTTTATATTAATGCAAATTATGGAGCTATAAGTAAATATATCTTCAAAATATGTTTATATAAAGAAGATCAATATTTCGTTATTTTATGTAAGCCAAGTGCTTACCAAGAAGTTTTTTAAATAGGCTTGAATTATTTTTATACTATTTGGAATATCTTTTCTTTTACTTTTCATTAAATAACTGTTTCACTTTAAATGAGAGTTATTTATCGAATTTTTTATTATATAAAAAAAAAAAGCCTAGGAAGTCAAAACAAGCTAAAAATATATATAACTTTGTATTTTATCACTATGTTTACATCATATATATTAAAATATTATTAACAAATTTACTCTCCTTTAAAAAATCAATTAATGTAACCTGTGTCTATATTTTTAATTACATTTTTGTTCGTTTTGCCACGCCCCACTGTGCCTTCTCCCCACAGAAAATGCCGCTTGCACGAATGTTTGTGGCACATAATTGAAAGCTAGCTAAATTAATTTCAATGCAAAAGGCGCCAACCTCGAACGGGTTTGTTCCCCTCACTCTCACCCAGTTCCCCAGTCCCCATGCCCCCGTCCTCCCCTTGCGGTGGCAACAACTGACTTTTCACACATGACTGACTGAACGACTTTGACTGGCAGCTCGTTAACCGAAGCTTCCACTTAGTTAACTGATAGTTAGCGTGGGCCCAACCTAACCATTTTCTGTTCACATTTCTGCAGTTTACACGTGTAGGAGTGACCCCAGGTCACCGGGATCACGACCCCACCAGCCCCACAAGTATAAATTATAGTACAATCAATGGGTACTTAATTTTATTGAATTTACGACTATAGTTACTGGAAATGATAAAAATGGTAAATATATCATTATAAATCATTTTGATTTGTTAAAATTAAAAGAGAAAGTCGTATAGGTAAGCTGATTTTGTATATAATATTTATACTGCATAAATATAACAACTAAAAGGTTGCTTTCGAGGTTAAAGATTGAATGAAGAACATATGAATTTTAATAAAATACATTGACTAATTTCTTTCAAATTATATTCTTATTTAAAATAAGTTATTTAAGCAGAGGTTAAAAGTGAACAGAACTTATTTAAAATGAATTATTTATCAATAGTAATACAATATTACATTATAACAAAGAAACATAAAATATATTCTTTATCTTGTTTTCGTCAGCAACAACCTACGAAATCGAAAAAAAAAATAATTTTGCCTGCATCATCACTTCTTGTTCCCTTCTTATTTCTTATTTCTATTATAATAAGATGCTAAAAATATACTATACCTGAAAATCCTATATGAGGGCACTTTCTCCAGCATATTGATCTATTGATCTGAACTGGATGATAATTGTCTCTATTCAAGTGAGCGGAAGTGTCTGCTCATTGTGCTCTCCCTGCTGGTTTTGAGGAACTCGGAAAACTCGAACTACCTCTCTTGGGAACCACCCTACTGCACCCTACTTCGTGGTCATTTAACGCTCTGTCATAATTCGTTTCCTGTTTATTCAACTACTTAAGAGTGACAGCGACTTTTGTGTCAACTAATAAACCGAAAAACGAAAGACTCGCAGCAAACTGAAATAAAAACGAGTCAGCGAATTTACGACCATCCTCAGAACGTGTCCCTGTCCCGGGGGGTTGACCAATGTCGGGGAACGGGAAGTGCTCATACGGGTGGGTCCTTATGTGTATCAGTGCCGCCTTTACTGCGGTACGTGTGAATGGCCCTAGCCGGAGAGGGATAGAAGGTCTCCTGCCGTCCCGTCGGTCGTAAAAAACAAAAGGTCCTCCCCCCACTCCGGGCTGCCTGGGATCGTAAAAACTAACCACCCATGGGCTAAGCCCCAACGCTTTTGCTAAATGTTCGATAATTTTTGGCCGCAATTGCAGTTTTATGACGTTTCATGGATCATATATGACTCGGTCCATAAATTGTTGCGGCCTTTCTCCGCAGCAGTTATCTCTCATGCGCTACTATGTCCTTTCCCGTCGCAGTCGTAAACTGTCCCCCGTAGTCGAAGCAGCTGTCGCCGCCTGCTCTTAATAACTATTTCTATTACACTTGCCACTCGCAGCACGCAGAGATTGCGGGAACGGGGAGCAGGCCTTGGCAACATTTTCTACTTATCTCCGCAATGCTTAAGGAGCTGATCCCTGGGGGCTTAAGGATGCCACAGCCGCCGCATAAGGACAGAGAAGGAGAACTGCAAGAAAAAATCGAGAGATAAAACTTTGGCTTAAAGGAAGGAGAAACCATTTTGCTACGTTTCCTAAAAACTATCATTTTTACGTAATAATATTTAACTTTATTTTTCTCTTGCAGAGAAAATGGTAACAGGAGCTGTAGCTATAGTAAGTCTTAAGTACAAGTAATTCAAAGAACTGTGAAGATAATTAGCTTTTCGAAAAAATACTTTAAAATAATTCACGTAATATACTAACACTAAGAAGTATTGGGATACTTAACAGTCTTAGCGGTATAAAATAACATTTCTATGTTTAAAACATTTAAGCCCCAAATATTTCATAATATTTTGCTGTGATCAAGTCATGTACTCCCTGAAATAGTTTATTTATTTTTGATCAGAGCAAGTTATCTTAAATACAATCCTTTTGTTTTAAGTTTTGAATCCAAGAACATAATAATAGATTCGAAAGGAATCGTCATACTTAATCGAAGCCATCGTTGAAAAGCCTGAGATGCTTTAGCTGGCCGGAATACGCAACTCATCCGAACTGAACTCAAGCTCGAACTGGCGCTCATAACTCTCAACTAATTTAAAATAATTTATAACGGGCGTTTGTCACATAAATCAAGCCGACTATAATCCTTTTGAACGGGGCGCTCGCACAAAAGGAGCTCGACTCCATGTCACTTGAGGATTTATATCTTCCTTTTTGTATCTCTCAGCTGAGCCAGCGTAACATCGAACAGAAGCCCTCAAACCCCGGCTCGAAGTCGGTGCCGAGGCTAAAGTCGAAGACAGGATTGTTGTTGCTGCTGTTGGGGCGGCGGCCTCGTTTGATGTGCAAACATTATTAAAAAGCCAATAAAACATTTAAAAACAGCTTGAAATTTTTCATTGTTGAGCTGCTCTCCTCGCTCCACGCTGCTTTCTGTTTTATTTGTATTTTGCTTTTGGAAATTGAAAAAAGGGAATGGGTCTCAAAGATTCGAAGACTTATTAATGCGACAACAGCGGCGATGCCACAGAGCAGCCGCGCAGACAATTTAATATCTTTTGAATCCCTTTGAGCTTCCACCGAACTCCGGCTGAGGCTGTGCGCTGCCCGCCGAGAACGGTAGGACACGAAAATGTCAACAATCAGGGAACAATCACATTTGGCCTGCTGTCACTCTGGCAGCTACCAATATTTATTTTAAATCACCAACTTTCGAGTATTTGCACCTGGAAAAATACCTTGTTTGTGCGTAAAATATACCAAAGTGAAAACAATTGTTTCTTGAACATCTGAAAAGTATAACAGAACTTCCTGTAAGTTTATTACTGATTTAAAATCACAAGAATAGCCCAAATAGTTTCAGGTTAGTTTTACAATGGTTTCAGGTTCCTTTTGGTTGGGTTTCAGATTGGTTTCTGGTTGGGTTTAGAACATATTGAAAATCAAATTTAATAATAACAATCGAAAACAGTTCTTTCAGTGCACTGGGTTACCTGATTGGTTGGTCGCCAACTTGGCGTTTATTTAGGCAGCTACTGTGTTTGTTTTTTGGCTTCCAATTTCGTTTGAATCCGCTGCTCAAGTCAGTCAGACAGTCAGTCAAAAAGAGAATACAAATATCTTTGACAGCTACTGTGTGTGGATCGTGACAGGGGCTAAGGAAGAGCTGAGCCACACCGACTTTGAAGTCCGCCTGACTTGAGCTAAGTTGACTTGCCCATCATTCGATTCATTTCGTCTTGGCTGCTTTTTGCTTTTGTCATGTCATGTCTCGGAACTCGGCTTGAATCTCAGCTTGGCTCAACTCAACTCGACTCCCGGCTCGATTCATTTCCTTTTTGGTTATTTTAGGCGATGTGTGACACACATTCCGCCTGCATAATACGGCAATACTTCAAAGGATACTCTCGAACTCGGGCCTCCTTGGGCGTGTGTCTGTGCGGCTTTGGTCAAACGAAACAAAGCCGAAAAGAAAGGTATGGGCCAAAAAGACCACAGTTGCCAAATAAATGCGCCTTCGGCCATTCACAATCTAAAACAATGCCTACGGACTAAAACTGTGTTGGCCTTGAGGCGTTTTGCTCATATATTCCTGGAATCAAATGAGCTCCAATCAAATGACAACAATCATTGTATTTGGCCTATGCATCATCCTTGAGTCCGTCTGAATGCATATTTTTATCGGGAGTTACCACAGAAAAATGAACAAGTTCAACCAAACAACATTAAATATTTAATGTACAATCAAAAATAAATAACTTAAGAGCCATAAGAAAGATGGAGTCAAATCTGCTCAACTTTCTGCTTACAAATAAAAATTTCCATACATGTTATTCTTCACCACCTTGGCAGGCTGTCCACACCCAAAAAAGCAATATTTTATATATATAAATAAATAAATACACACGTATTTACAAAAACTTGAGATGGGCAATCAAATATCACTCATACGCCACATGAATAATTCATCCAATCAAAGAGCAACAACATTGCACATGCCCATAAAATTATACAATTACAAAATATTAAAAGCAAATTATGGTTAATAATTTTCAACGCGTATAAACCAAAAAACAAAGCCAAATCGAATGAATATACATATATGTATATATATTTTATGCAAAATATAAACAAAGACCCAAAACGAAAGTAACGAAATGAGACGCATGAGGAAAGGTAAATGGTGCCGACAAAGTGGTCGCTGTCTGATCATTTCATATATCAAAAGACCATAAAAAAGAAACGGGCTCGTTAAGGAAAACGATGCAGGGTAGTCCAGACTTTTTGATTCCTTAGCTTACTATATTTATTGTATATGAAAATGTTATCCAGAGTCGATTTATCAATAAATTCTTAAAGGAAACAATATATGAAGATTGGGTGATCCGTTAATAATAATTGAATTAGGTTTATAATGTAAGTCATTCCATACTTTAGCTTTAGTAATTTAACTGAATTATTCATTAATATCTATTTTATTCAAATGTCAAACGGTACACACTTTCAAACTCAATGAGTGTTCCAGGGTATCTCATTTATTTTTAAGCACGAAGAAAGAGCTCGAAGGGAACGAGACTCCCATAAAGAGTGCCAACGTTTTCATAGTGTTTTAAATAGTTTACGATTATTGCAGGGCATCCAAGCCAACCGACCAGCATGAAACTAATACCATCGGGTTGTGATTAGTAAACTGTTGGCCGCTTTGAACTGGCCCGACACTTTTCGGCTTTTGTTTAGGGCTGGTGTTGAGGTTTTCCCGATGCATTTTTAATTAGGGTACCCAGACAGAAGTCTAGAGTGTTGATAATCATTGAATTTATCACCTGTGAACCGAGGCTCGTTACCAACCAATCAATTAAAGTTTCCCTCTCTGGCTCCGTTTTCCATGGGTATAGTGAAAACTTGTTTGTGGAAAACTGGAACTTAACGAGAGTTAACAAACTCATGAGTGTATTTAACGTTTTGCGACGAGCTGTCACTTGATGTCACGTCAATCACATCCCTTGCAAATCACAGTTTAAACTTTACTGATGTGATTTGAATATTTCAAAGTTGTAAGTAATTAGTGACACTCCATATGCATACATTTCTCACGGGTTTTATGTATAATGTAGAGAAAAATATTGCAAAATCAAATATCTTAACAGCATTGGGGTAAAGGATAATAAAAAGTAAATCGCATTTCTGCTTTTAAGCAATTTCCGCACTCGCACACTCTTAACGACACTCCAGAAAGGCTCAAAATGGGATTCCCTTCATTTCTGTTCCTGTTGCCAACAACAAACGCAATCAAAAATCTAAAAATCTGCAAGTGCCTGGCTGCAGTCCTTGAGTTAATGATATACACTCACTTCAAAAGGAGAGTGTGTGGCGGGAACGGGCTGCTTTGAAGGGGTTGCGGCATCATGGATCCTGAAGAGGGTTCGCCGAGCCCTCACCCCGATTTTATTTGGTTTGAGGCAACATTGTGTCAAGTTTAAAAATCGCAAAGAAAGCAAAGCCATCGAGCAGGGCCCATTCAGAGCCGGCTGAAGAACCCGATTTGGGTTGCGCACCCCTTGACGGATAATGCAAACACTCTCGCACACATGAGCCCGCTAAGGGTAGAACCGTATCCGGGACGCGAGGCACTTGAGAGCTCGGTTTTGAATGACTGACAACCTTTCTTCTGCGCTGGATTGCAACTGTGAAAACAATTAAACTCTAGACATGAAAATATTTGCCCTCTCCATCTGCCCCATAGTGATGTAATAAATCCGGCAACAAAGCCCTAATGCCTCAGTTGACTGACGCTGGTCCGTACCCTTCGAGTGTCATCCAACAGATACATAAGCCGTCGACTATTCGGTTAACAACCCCTGCGAAGGGCTTGATGATATCCTCACTTATCCGATCAAATCCTGAAGGTATTTAATTTGAATTAACCCGTGGTGTAGAGCGCTGGTCCTTGCCAGAAGTTCCCATGATCAGCAGCGAATGTCACTTCCGAGTCGACTTCGGACTTCCTAGAAATCGCCTCCGCCCGTGTATTTGGGAATTGGCCGAGATCAATAAATTAGAAAGAGCCTTGAGACTCCCGAGGTAGCTCGGCCAGCAGCGGGGTTCCAGAGAAACCAAAGTCGAGACGAGGGACAACTTCAAAGGACCGACTTTATCGTCAGGCCCGGGGAGAACGAGTCCATTCATATACACACACCAAAAATGTGCAAATATTTTCACTCAGGCAAATTTCTTCATAATTCTTGCGGCACTTTTTGCTTGATTCCCATTCTCCCCTCCCCTGTTCTTGTGACAATGTGGTCGACAATGGATAATGACCACTGTGCGTGCCCAATGGCGTATTAAATGGGATTTCTTGGCCCGACCCAGCCTCTCTTCCAGTGAAATGCAAGCAAGTTGAAGTTCTCATGCCGGTGTGAAAGGTGTTTTTCTTTCCTGTTCCGGCTTTGTCAAACAAACTAGAAGTCGGCAGATACTTTTTGATGTTTTTATAACTATTTTGGGGCTAACGAAAAGGGAAGTAACTGAATGCCCAAAGTGTTTGTTCAGGTTATTATCTCTTGCTTAAAATTGAATATTTCCTAAAAGTATTTATACCAGTCCCAAGCTGGATATAAATTTACATGAAAGATATCTTTGAAAGTTTATGACTCTATCTATTTTTTGCTAACATATCAATTTCACAAGATACTGTACTGAAATCTAGTTCTACTTCTAAAGGACCTCTCTTTTTGAGCAGCTTCTTTAATTAGAAATTATCTTTGCTTTAATTTAATTTAATTTCCTGTATCTTAAAATTGTAATTTGGGAAATTCAACTTTCCCCCGCCAACCTTTTCGAAATGCAGCTGGAAAAGCGGGAAAGGAGCTCAAAGGACAGGCAGGGAGGTGGAAAGGAGCTGCAGATAACTGACATTTGACTGTCAGATGCTGTTGGCTCTCATTCGTTAATGTCAGAGGCAAGAGTTAATCTCGCGTGCATTTCAAAACAGTGCAGACAGAGGCGAGCAGAGCAGTGGGAGGACGGAGTCCACCCCGCTGGGGAGCCAGGGGATCCAGTTGAGGTACGCACTGGTCTTTGGGCTGTATTGTAATCAAGGCTGGACTTCACCACAGCTCGCTTCCCCGCCTCGTGCTCCAACTCTGGCGGCGAACAGAAACAGCTACAGGAACGGCGGCCGAGGATAACAGACCTGCAGCTCTGCAGGTTTCACTGCAGGAAACTATTTATTAAGTAATCAAAAATTAGTTTCGTACATTTACATTAACTTAAACATAGAACCATAAATAAAGACATAAATAAAGAATCAAATTCGGAAGTCTGAAGAAGTTGCTAACTGCAAAGGTTATTCTTCTGAAGTTATCTTTCTTTCTAGTTTATTTCTAAACTCTTTTGGTATCGTGGACTGATATGACTATAACTCATAGGTCACAAATTTCATCTTACACGTTAAAAATTTTCTTACTAAAAAATTTAGCTCTTTATAAAAATAACCTCTGTATAAGGGTATAAATATAAAAACAAACAATATAAAAAGGTAAACAAACTCTGTCTTGTCAATCAACCCTTTATTTCCTGTTTCTTCCGATTAATGTATTTAAAATTTATTCTTAAAATGTCCCGTTTTATATGTGTTTCTTTCAGTGTGCTGGTAAATGACTAACTGACTGACGTACTGCCAACTGGCAAGCATCGGGTGCATCAGGACGCTGCACCGACTGATGGATGGTTGAAAGCAATGGCAACAAGACAGTGGGATGGGCGGACATAAAACGAGGGTGGAGATGGGGAGATAGGTCCCCGGCAGAATATATGAATGACATGGCAAGCATATGCCCGCCAGGATGATGATTTCGAATCCCAGTCCGGGATTGAGGCTCGAAACTGAACCTTCTGTTCCCCAGCGAGCCTTTCCCCACCACTAAGGGAGGGTGGTAATCCCACAATGGCGTAGGCGGTGATATGGATGACGGTACTGGCACTGGGAAATAGGTCCGCAGGCCACTCAGCACAGCCAATTGAATTGCAACTGTCGGACAATTGGACTTGTTGGTAAAATATAAACACCATAGGTATGTAGGTTCTACTTGTTGGTTCTAAAAGGTATATAGTATATTTGTAATCTTATCTAACATTATCTTTTTCCATCAAATTATATTTCTTTTAAAAAATGCTTTATAGTAAGACTTTAATACTTTAATAAGTTTTCCAAAGCCAATAGCAATACTTTATGAATAGGATATCGAGGGGATTATCAACACAGTAGGAAGATTTAGAAAAACTATAGTCAAGTGTAGGAAGGATAGTATTTATAGCAACAATTTTTCCAATAAATAAATCCGTATCCTTTATTAAATTTTTAATCGTATAAGTAAAGTATGTCAAAAACAGATCTTAAAGCTTGTATAAAATATCTTAAATGTTTGGCATTAATGTTATAAAAATCGGAACCAACTTGACCTTGACTGTGGAAGAAAATTAAAATTCTTATTGGCGGATATATAAATTAAGAGATTATCAAGAATATTGTTTTATAAAGTGTTAGAAAACAGATGATCAGTAAGAAAACCAAAAAAGGATATTTATTCGATTGATCAATAATGTTGATAGACATAATGATAAATTTTGATACTAACCCTTTAACGATCATTCGATACGTCGATAACTTTGACGCCATATCATATCGGGCATATCTTGTTCGAATGTAACCCTAGTAAAGTTTGCTCGACTGTGAGATACACTATTTTTGATGAATAAAGTTAATAAATGTTATCATGATTCGAATATCTATAGTTACTTGTTCTCTTTAAGAGTTTAAAAGATCTTATACGTTTATGTATTATAAAATATGATTTAATAACATTTCGCAAACGAAACCAATGAACTTGGTAATAGGCCTGACTTGGCAGCGCTTTGCATTTGAGCCTTCCGAAAGGGTCTCCTGCATATAAGCCATGATATAGTGGCAAAGTAATTTGAAATGAAAATTAATGACATGCAATCAATTTTCGTAGTCGTCGTTATTTGTTATTTTGATGACTTGCCTTCTGCACACACACAGTCTCTGGCTCTGGCTCTCTCTGGCCCATTTGTCAAGGGCGAAACAATTGGGAGCACGAAAATGAAATATGTCCGCCGTGCTGGAGTAGCTCAGGCTCAAGCTCCGGGAGTGACTGAGTGAGGGGGAGTGGGACGCAGATGAGAGAGAACGAGAGAGAAAGAGGACTTGCTTTTAACCGCAATATGCTTAAGTTGCGGTTATTTATTGTCAGACACTGTGCGCACGGCGAGTGAGACAACAGTTATACCCTGCACTTACAGAGAATGCAAGCCAGTCAGGACCGTTTGACATAAAAATAATTAAATTAAAATAATTAAGAACACATTATCTCTTAGCTATTAGTATTTTCTATACCCTTTCAGAGAAATTACATGTTTAATTAATTTTAAAACATGACTGGGCACAGAATTTCTGGTTCGAAGCCTTACAAGAAAACACTTCTCTAAAGTACATTGCCAGGTTAATAAAACATGATTTCTTTAAGTCTGGCAATGTGTATTTTATATTGGCATAATTCGGTATTTGCTGGCATAATATTAGCTTTCAAGGTTTAAAGCTCTTATTTATCAAATAAAATTTTAATTTATCAATAGGACAATGAATTGCAGTGCATTTCCTGTTGTTTTTTCTGCTAACTTGGCGTTTATCCCTTTCAAATTTATCTTTCACGTATAAAGCCCTTCATGCCTGATTTGTATCGACACATTTCGCCCGCATTTTGTATTCCGGCTGTCAACGCCAAAAGTTCAAACTGATCAGCTCCCGGCTCCTTTGGTCGCAGTCAACCTCCCAGCCCGCCCTTTCTCTCCCTCGGTGACTGACTGACTGACACGAGCTTACGTTTTTACTGTTAGTCCCCCGGCCACCGCCCCATCTCGACTGATTGATGGGCGACAGCAAAAAAGTTGGCACTTGCTTTGCAGTGTTTTCAGCCCGAATCCCCAGAACCACCCGAAGCCACCCACTCATCTGGCCGGCAACCCCCAAAAAAGTTGTTTTTGGAAGAAGGGTCTAACACTAACCGAAATAAGTCATCGCGTGCAGGGCTGCCATCAAGCCAAAGCCAAGATTGATTAGTTATTGAAAAGACATCAGCTGGGGACTTTTGGTATAGGAGGAATGGCAATTGATACCCTGTATTTGGAGTAACTTTGATGGAGGTCATTTCTATAAAAGGATTTGCTGGATAACATTTTGTGGGATTCTTTTACAAGCAACCGCTTATCATCTTAAGTCTGATAATATAAATATAAGTTAAGGATTAGACAATTTTGTAATCTTCAATAGCAATTATTTAATTATAAGAATATATTCTTATTTAATATATATTCAAAGCTCAAAAGAAACATTTTCAGATAATCCAATTCTTAAATTATATTTGTTTTAAGGAAAGTATAGCTCCATTATAAAATAAATATAAACAAATGTACCTAATAATCAACCACAATATAATAATCCTCACTTTAGCTATATATTATAACCTATAAATTATTTGTAATTATATTTACCCCCGAGAAAAAACATATATCTCACCAAATTATATAAAGAAATATTCTTTTTTCTTTAAATATTGAGTTTTATTAATTTATTTAATAATAAGATAAAAACCAAACATTAAAAAACACTTCTCTCGGTGTAATCACTTTGGTGCCTTTCCAAATAAGCCATAATGATTTTTGATCGATGCGTCCCAGTCCGAGGACGTCAGCGGATCATTAACAAAAATGAAACTACCCCAATGCCGCTCCCCTCACCCTCCGCCGGCGATTATGGAGCGTTTCTCGATTCCTCGTGCATAATCATTTTCAATAAATAATTTTTTCTGCTACCCAAACTTCCCCACTTTGTTGTTGGCGTTTCTCTTGACGCATTTTTTGTTGGCTGGCATAATGACAGCATGACAGGATAAATTACTGCCAAATGAATGAGGCAAAATATGTCTTAAGCGACACACTCGCACACACAGCCACAGACAGCCACGCCCACTTGGCGCTGCCAAAAGCCAAACATCAAAAATTATTTTGCCTCTCCCGACTGTTGTGTAATTTACCACCAAACAGCGTGGCGAGGGCTCGAGGGAGTGAGGGGATGAGGGTGCTGGCAACGCCCGCATGGTAAAATTAATAGGCATAATAATTTTTTGACAGGACCCAAGGATAACGCACACACACAAAGCCACGGAAAGGCAACTCATCAGAGTCCTTTGCATGCGGTGGTAGTACATTTTTTTCCAACGTCGGAGCCGGGGAGCCCGTTGAGTGACAGGCAGGTTGATGATAAATGATGTCGCTGATGTTGGTCCGGGTTGCGCCCTGCTCCTGCCCCTATCCCTCGCCGGGGAAACTTGCCTCTTGCCACGTCATGGAGGCAATCATTTGGGGGTCCCCGCTACGTATCCTTCACATCCCCATCGCTCTTGCCCGTGACAGAGACAGTCGTCGTCGTCGTCGCCTGATTACTTTGATGACGTTGCCACATATTTGTGTGTTTGCCCCCCCCCCCTGCCCTCTTCAGGCCAGAAATTCATAAAATTTTGTGCCCTCTCACTTACGTTTCAAGATGTGCAGGGTTCGGGTATATCCACTGTGGAAAATGCTCGAATAAAAGAAATTAAGTAATTTTTAGGGGGTGCATGGATCACATAAAAGAAATTAAGACTTTTGTTTTCTTTTTTATGAATTCTAAGGCTTCGTTGTGAGTTTTACTTTCTTTTTAAATGTTAATATTACATTTTAATAATGCTTACAGTGAGTCTTGATAATAAACCCTTAATAATAAAACATTCTCCGAGATTTTCACAATTCGATCATTGATTGTTCATTAAATTGATAGATTAAACTTTGACTAATAATGAACGAGTTTTTAATATTATGAATTACAATATATTGGAATTATAAGAAAAACTATGAGTGGGGAAATTTTTTTAATTTTAAGAAAGCCGATTCCCAAATTGTCAATTATTAAATTATCCTTTTCATATTTATACTACTCTTAGATTTTTGCTCAAAATTCTAGTGTTTTTTAAGCAGAATTTTCTTGACCAGTATTTTCCTTTAGATATTCCGACGTGGCAAATGAAGTTGAATAATTAATTGATGAAATATTTTTGTGCGTATGTCGCTTTGACATTGAATAATTGCTTTCCCTTTGGGCAAATCCACTCACGTGGCTGTCTTTCTCTTTTATCTATACAAAAATAAACGCACGCATAAGCCTAGAAAAACACAAGACGGGAATCTATATAAGATAAGTGCCGAGTCATCAGGATCTAATCTATCAGCGGCGATGTGTCAATTTAAAGTGTGAGAAAATTGCTGGGGAAGATGAATGATGATGACAGGACGGATCATAATGGAAAGAAAAAGTAATTAGTGTGACTCACTGATTAGTGCACCCGTCGAATGGTGAGTCCAAAGTAGTCTGTATATTCAATTTACAAATCTATTTAAGGCTTTAATTTCAGGTAAAGTCTCGAAGGGAAGCTACACTTAATAGTTATTCAAACGTAAATAATTACAAGCTCAACTTGGCTGGTAGAATCTGTAGAATAGCTGCCTAATTAACTGAAAGCCGAGTGGAAATGTCACAGGGCTCACTGCCACGGTGGAATTTCTGACCCTGGCATAGAAATTCAAATCAACAGCCGTCAAACAATAGACCCTGTTCTGAGCCTGAAATGGCTCATAAATAAAACAATTGAGTTAAGCCATAAATCAAACACTTAATACAATAGTTTCCGCTTTTATTATTATGTGTTCGCTTTCAACTTCCCAACTACGCTGTGCACTCGCATAAAATTGCCATAAATTAAAATAACAGTAAAATAAACCACGGAGTGCAGAGTGCTGCAGGGAAAGGAGTCCGGACTCCGGAGTGGGTAGGTGAGTGTGCCTGCCTGTGTGTGCGGGCCATTGTGAGGCGGCCTAAGCTCGCAAATTAGCATACAAACTGTCTGGCAGAAAATTCGCCATTGAAAGAGACCAGGTGAGTCGCACGATAATATTAATATGTACCTCACTTAATCATAAATGCCCGGCGACATGCAAAAACCCCTATTCTCCGCTTCGAAGCAATTGATGTCTTGTACACAAAGGAAAACAAATGAAGCTAGACCGCACATTGAGAAAAACAAATCTGTTGACATTGTTGCTATTTTGCTATGGAACATTTAATTTAATGTATATAAATTTGTTAGAATAAGGAAAGCATTTTTAGAGTAATACTCGTTGAATTACGAACCACTAAATTATAAATTAACAAGGAAGAAAAGCTATACAACACCCCACAAATTACCTAAGAAGCTGTATGTTGAAGTATAAAGTTTGGATCCCTAATATTTTCACATAATTTAATTTAATAACGCACCAAAAATCTATTTTATTTAGGTATTTTAAAAAAAGTTTTAACAATACTGTTTATTAATTATACATTTACATACTAGTATAAAAGGATATAATAAAACACTCCTATTATACATAGAAAATGAAGGAAATTCGTTTTAATATTGGGAACTTCTATCTTTTACAGTCTCTTATATATAAACCGCAGGGTTAATTCGATTCGCCTGGTGCTGCTGAAAACGAATTAGCATACTTTATGGGATCGGAGATGCATCCATTAGACTCAGTACTAGTATTTCATGAGGGATATAAGTAACAACTTCGGTTTATCCTCTATATATACCATATTCAATTAATTATATTTTAGAGTAAAATATTTTAATGATTCTTTAATGTATAGTTTATACCTATTATTTCTTCAAGTGTGCCCAACTCCCAACCAGTTATTTGTTGTTTCAGTTGTTGGTTTTGCTATTCTTTGCGAAAGCTCAGTTGGCAGGCATTTGGGATTGGGCGGCTCTGTTCCAACAAGTTGCATGCTGCTAACTAGTTAATAATAATGCTTTGGACAAAAAGTGGCAACCTGTATGACGTGACGGGTTGCATGACATGCATGCGGCTGGGTGGCGACTATAGAGTCGTGCGGGGGTTGCCTCGGCCACCCTGGCAATATTAAGGCCCAGATCGAGTCCGGCCCAAGCCGAACCGAGACTAACCCAAATTAGAAGCTTTTCAGTTTTTGCCTCGTAATTTATGACCGGCACTTTTCGAGTCAATTCAGCCAAGCGTTAATCGTCGTTTGACTCGTTTTGCCCGTAGACCCAGCAATGCGCATAGCTCAAGGTACACTAGGCAACATAGCTAGTCCTTTTGAAATTATATTAAAAATCTTTAACATAATTGTATATATCTTATAATTGTAGTTTCGAATAAAAACATCAATGCAACTTTTAAAAAATTTATTTTTGAATAGTAAATATTTAATATACTAAAAGTGCGTTATTATTTTAAAGCCTTTATTATAATTTCCTTCGCAGTTAAAGGTTTATGTATTAAATATTTTCTAAAAAGTGACCAAAATTAAGTGTTTAATACCTAATACCAATAGGTGTAAGTGTATTACAGCTTCATTAATATGTTGTTTAATGTGTGTAACTCAACACACTTTTAGCAACATTTGTATTTATTTGCATATTGCTCAACATATTTCAAGAATCATTTAGTCTGACTTCGGCACTGTTTAATGTAAGTTGTATACACTCAAGCATTATTTTAAAATGAATAGGTTATGTTTTATGGCTACAAAATATTTCACAAAGCTATTTTTGTAGTTTTCAAATTGATTTTACCTGAAATATATAAAGTATATACACTTAAGCATTATTTTATAAATGAATAGGTCATGTTTAATGGCTACAAAATATCCCACAAAACTCTATTGTAGTTTTCCAATTGATTTTACTTGAAGTAGTATATAAAGTTTTAATATTGTGTATCTGTATGGATAGTAAACATATTTATGTGCTCAAAGAAGACTAAGCTTCTCTATGTATTTAATAAATGAAAATTTCTCATAGTGATAAAATTATTCACAAAAAATTGCGTTTCTTGTTGCAAAGTGAAACCAGTCCAGTTTACCACTGAACGGGGCAGGGGGTCCGGCACTTTGTCGCATTGTCGTCTACATGACTGCCCGCCTGCCTGCCAGAGTCGGCGGCTACTGTCCTACTGTTATGAGTATTATTATTGTAATTTGCTAGCTCCGACCCCACGTTGACAGCGTGTCATTTCGTATCGTTTTGTTTAGTCATAGTCACAGTGGGTCCCCTTCCTGGTGGCGGCCCTGCACTTTGTTCCTTCGCTACGGTTAACTGGTTCGCTTGGGCTTTTTTTATGTTTTCTTTCAATTTTTTATACGGCATATTTCATAATTAATTGTGAAATTATACACCGACATATGTATGCAAAAATTGTTGGACATTCCGAATTTTTATGGGCCTGTCAGCTTTTCATTTTAAGGAAGACTGGTTTGTTAGTTTACCAATGAAGAATATTTTTCGTGCAAGAAATTCTTTTAATTTATAGCTTAAAAACTTTATTTAGTCCTTGTTTCTGGCCCTATTCTTTAGTTAAAACCGTTAAAAATTAGCATCAAATCTAGTGTATTTTTAATGCAATTCCGAAAAATCCGTGCCGCTAACATTTAACTCAAGACCCATAAGCTCCATTACTTTAACATTTTTACTGTTTCAACTGCGAACAACACGCACAGATCTAGGACCCAAGCCCGGGGGCATATCAAAGTCGGCTGTCCAAAGTTTCAACTCCCACAATTCATAGAAATTAATTGGTTTTCATGGAGGTGGCGGTGTCCGTGTTGCGGAAGGAACTACTTGCGGACAGCGAATGTTGATGGCGATGACGACAGCGACAACTGCATAAATGTTTCTGAAAGGTGAAATCATGACTAGGCGTCACAATGCAAATCAGGAAGCGAGTTGAGCACCTGCTGGAAAAACTGAGGGCAGTCGAAGGAACTCAGGTAAGTAGTATGCGCCCGAGGACTGCGAGGACTTCCCCACGGCACGGCAGCTGTCATTGCCTTGTAATGGTGGTGGCTGGGTTGGGCTTTGGGGAGGGGATGACGTGTCAACTGTCAATTTGTATTTGATAAGCTGTCACTTGGCCTCCCCCAAGGATTCGTATTGGCACACACACAAATCACAACAAATAAACGGCAATTGACAGCGACAAGCGAAGGAAGAAGCCTCAGTTTGGTTACAGTGAAGACTAGCAATGTGCGAAAAGCGTGAAGGGAAAATTTTTATATTGAATAAAATTTGGAAAGCAAAAGATCCTTAGTTCAAAATACTTAGTAAAAAAAAATTATATAATTTATGACATCTACTATGACTAGCGATATATGTAAGTATATCGAGAAGAAACATCGAAAGTCACATAAAAACATCCACAAAAATATAGCGCTTAAAATCGAAAATACAGACTCAAAAAAAAATTCGCACTCAAGATTTAAATATACATTGTATCGATAAAATCGATTAATTATCAGAAAATCGGTTCAGTATTTTTTAGTTAGTTTTTCTGACATTTTTAAATAACATTTTTCAATTAAAATATTGAAGTTCTACCGACGTATTGGAAAATCAGAATTTATAATGTCTAATATGATGTCTTTAATATTTAAGTAGTAAGAATATTTCTAATATATTTATATTATTGTAAAAATTATTGTTTATTTTTATTATTATTATTATTATTAATAAAGCAAGCTAGGCAAATAGAAGATGATTCTAAAAATATAGTGGTATAAACAATGCACTTTAATTAAAGTGGTGTATAAATATAAAAATAGTATTGACGACACCTGCTAAATGAACCATAAATTCTTCTTAATTTGATTGAAATTCGTTACCAGGAATGGGAGTACCAAAACTGAGGCACTCTGTAGACTCCCCTCGCGGATCCAAGTCAACCTCTGAGGTCACACTCAGCAATTGAACTTTGTCATTGGAGGCGCGTTCCTCCAGCGGACTGCTAAATGCTCGTGTCAGGAGAGTTTATTTGTCTTACTTATTTATGTTTATGTGCTCTTCTGGGTGCCCCCAAGTCCCGCCCTCCTTAAACGCTGCTAAATTAGGCTCTCGTCCGTTCCGGGATTGGGGCGGGCTGTGGAGTGTTAGGGTGTGGGATATATGGGAGGTGGCGCAAGGGATATGGGACCTCCGATCTGCCCACACCCCACACAACCACTCCCGGGGCAGCAGCTGTGCCTAATTTATTTCGGTGGACGTGGCCCCGTTTCGCCCGCTCGAATCAAACCGAAACCCAGAACGAATCCCACAGTTTGAAGATTTATTTCATTCTGAAGAACATTAAAATTTTACAAATTGCTTTAATCAAATAAATTGCCGCGTTTATGGTGATAAATTGTGTTTGGGGCCAGCGAGTTTTTGATTCAAGATGCGTGAACACAACTTGGCAGTTGGAGGAGGGGAAGGAAGAGTGAGTTAAGTGCAGTGTGAACCAATTAATGTTCCAAACGGGTTATTTTCTATGCTCGATAATGCAGAATAAGCCAAGAATTAGGAGATTAAGTTATAACAATATTACACATTAAATACTTTTAAGAGTTCAGTATAATAATGCAAGACATAGACAGAAGTCTACCTTAAGTTACAACTCATTTATTTAGCTTAAAATAAAAATTAAGTTAAGCAGACCTTCCATTTCCTCAGGGAACTACCTATTTGGACGTCAACATAATTAGTTCACTTCGGGAGGAACCCTGTCTGTGGCCTGCACCCATACTGCAGACATACTCGTATTAAATATAATTTATGGCTGCCTCCAATTTATTTTCAACGCCAGCAGAACTATTATAGTGTTTCCATCTTCACTTAAGTCCGCTTCCGATAAAGATAACGATAAGTATCTGGCGCGTATACATAACGCTGTTCACCTAAGTGACTCTTTTGCATAATGAATGAATGGACGGACGGGTGAATGTGAACGCGAGTGAAGAAGCCGGGCGTAGAGAACAAGAAGAAACTTAATGACTTGACATCTGCAGACATGGCCACCATAATACTTTGTATGTAAATTCCGCCAATAAAGTAATTTCTTTTAATGAGCCGCGGGCCAGCCAGAGAG
Organism: Drosophila jambulina; assembly: GCA_018152175.1. Classification (NCBI taxonomy): domain Eukaryota; kingdom Metazoa; phylum Arthropoda; class Insecta; order Diptera; family Drosophilidae; genus Drosophila; species Drosophila jambulina. The sequence goes on along the minus strand of JAECXH010000114.1, from coordinate 22,626,477 downwards.
CCGCAGAAGAATTGAGAATGGGAGGGCCATTAAGTATCGCATAAAGTAACAAAATGAATTAGGCCCCGACAAGATGATGATGATGGCATGGTGGCGGTGCCACGGTGCATGGACCCAAGCCCACGGCCCCTATCAACTCGGTAGTCTCGATGCGCGGAAGTAATTGAGTTAAATATGCACAAGATGACAGCATAAATTATGCGCCTCACAAAAAAGAGTTAAATGTGGTCTTGTGGCAAACAAAGGGCCGGCGCGGAGAGGCAGTGACAAGCAGCCCAAGAAAAGCCACCAGAGGGCCAGAAATGACGAAAACCTACTTATCAGAGGCCTGGGAACCGCACCCAACGGAACCAAGCAGCACTCAAGATCGAGATCCCAGCCCCGAGAGGGGATGAAATCTTCCACTTCGACTGCTGGCACTTGAAAAAGTATGCATAACAAATTCGATAATGAACTATGAAATTTTCGCCAGATTGTAACCCTTTTGCGCCATTGTCGGAGGTCCCAGCCCTGCCCCACATGTCACAGTCGGAATTTATTTTGCTGTCATAAATTTTGAAATAACAATTATTGCTATTTATAGCTGGCAGCGGGAATCCTTGGGAAGGATTTGCATAATAAATGGTCGTCCCAGAGGAAGACGTATTTCCTCTGTCGCATTGTCACAATTTCCATGAAAGGCCACGACGGTCGAGGGGGTTGTTATCGAGGAGACTGAGCAAATATAAATAATGCAAATATGGAAATTCTGCGAGATGTTATTTACCTTAAAGATACTCACTTTTTTGGACACTTTTCTAATAGTCTCCTTAAAATGTATAAGATTAAGGATTTAATTAAATTAGTCAAAGAATTTAAAACTAACCTCAACAGGAACTGAAATATTACAATTTAAATATTTGACTTGGGTTTCCCTGTACATTCCACTCAATCCGGGCATATCGAAGCATAAAAATAAATCAACTGTGAAAATTGAGCAGTCCTTGGCCATAAAGTATACATTTGTAACGCAATCTAAGAAAAAATATGTCGGAAATATGCAAATCTCGCTCAGTTTTCTCTTACCCAAACAACCTTCCATAATTTTCATCCGGAAAATTCTCTGGCTATGGCTACGGTGTGTGTGTGAGTGTGAGAAAAGTTTCGAGATGAAAAATATGTGTAGGTAGGAGGTAAATTTGTCGCTGTCGGTCGGTCGCTCGGCTTCCTCACCTCAGCCATTTTCCATTTAAATGTAAATTAATGGTCAGTTAAGCTGTCAGCCACGGCCGGAGTTTGGGTCTCATTCAGTCCGTTCTGCGGCTCTAACGATTCGGGTGGATGATGGGAATTGCCATCGCAGCACATCACAGATTTGTGGTGTTAATTTGCTGTGAAATGTTGACTGACCAGTGGCCGGTGGACCAGTTTACCAGCTTACCAACTTACCAACTCACCAGTTGATGCCATTTGCCCGTAATTAATTGTCTGTGTTTAATGTGGGTTAATTTTATTTATGGCCAGCTCGTTATTTACATTTGCGGAACGTAAGAAGCACAAATCTTCACACGCCGAACAATTACAAAAAAGAAGGAACAAGAAAATGTATTTCAGATTCATTCCCATTTCTCTCTGAGCTCCTTCGCCCCTCAGAAGTCATTCCTTTTGTCTCTGTATGTGGCATGGCAACACTGACAGGACACTTTTGACAGGCCAGAGACAGCAAGGACTAAGCTTCTGCTAATGTCAACAGCAAACAGTTCAAAATGTGCAAAGCGAAACTCAGGAGCAACTTAAAAATACTCTTTATAGCGAAGTAATATTTAATACCTAGGGTGAAGAGTGTATGAATCATATGAATCGGGGGAGCAAAAATTCCTTGGAAAAATTGGATTTCTTAGATGCTTCCGATTAACATCATCGACTTTGGAACCTCGAAATCCTGCGAGATTATACTTTTCCTTTATCAAAGCCCCTTCAGGTTGCATTACATCCAGCTACTGTAGGGCATTGGGAAATATAAGACTGCATTGTGGCAACGCAGGAGGGGAAAACAAAAGCCAAACAATAAGCAACAGTGACAGTGGCACTGGCAGTTGTCTCCTGCTCCACGACGACCCTTTCTGCCTCTGACAGTTGTCAACTGCTGTTGGCTGCCTCCTTTTTCGTTACTTCTTTACTTGGCTCTCGGCCCTCCTCAGCTGGTTTTTGAAATTTTCGTATTTCGTATTTCGTATTTCGTTATTTCCCTCCATATATTTGGCCGAGCCATTATTATTGTGTGTGCACCGCTCCAGTTATGACATTCAGCATCAGTCGGGACTCACCTACGTTGTGCGACTGCCCGGCAAATCTAGTCCAACTCCTCACTTACCTAGAATAAACTCACAGCATTGTTGTCTTCGGCTGCGACCATAAATATCCTCCTAACCAGTTTAGCAGAGGGGGAGAATATCATAAAATTCGAAATGAAGTACGCTCGACATGCCTCGGACGCTGTAAAATTTATGTGACAATTTTGTCCAGAATAAATGACTGCAGACCGGCCAGAGGAGGATGCCCCATATGCGTATGTGCGCATTCAGGTTTGTGCTAGGGTATCAAAGGGGAGTTTTCAATTCTAGATAGTGGAAATGGGATAGTAAGTAAAATATAAGTAATGCCAAATATATTGTAGTTACAACTCACTAAATGTTTTAGGCCAATAACCCATAATATTTATTAAACGAAAAACATAGCAATAACTAAAAATACATGTCCAGACAATAGCCTAATTATTATCCTCCATTTCTAAGGGTATCGAGGACTCCTAACCATTGTTCCTTCCGCCTGTTTTTCACTGAAATTAGTTGGTTTAAAAGGCAGGCACACACACGAGAAACGAGAAAGAAGGACCGCTGCAAGTCCTGGCCAGCATTTGGCTCCGGCGATTGCCATTCCACAATGCCCACAAAGTGGGTGCCCACTAAAAACTAACCCACTGAAAGCAAGGCCAGCGCAGGGGGGTGGCCTGTGGAGGCTGCGGCTTGTGGGCGGATTGAAGGAGGGCTCGGCACTTCAGCACTTGGTCTCCGTTCGCCTTTGTCTGTTGTCGGTCATGTTGCATAAATCTCATTTTGGGCTTTATTTACTCGCAAAATGTTCACGTTTCGAGCTGCTCCCACTGCAGTGCCCTCCCTCTCTTTCCCTGTCTGGCAAATAAATTCATTTAGTGGCATTTAGTGGCCCCTTTCACCTTATTGTCCGTGGGCCATGGCCATCCTACCCCCAGGAAAAACCAGGGTCCAGGATATTGCCAGTGTCCCATGTGCTCGTGTGTGTGTGCATTTTATGGCCGTCCCTGCGTTTTTGCGGCCAAACATGAAGTGAAAATTACACACTCACACACATATGGCAAATGTAGCGCAATTGTTTTGCCCCCAAAATGATGACGGGAGGGCGGCGTGTGTGTGTTTCCGGAGTGTTGTGGCTGCTGGATTTGGCTTTAGTCGGCAGTTAATTTTCATATTTTCTGGCCGCACTCGCATACCAGCTCTGTGCCACCCCCTGTGCTGACATTTAGTCGTAAATAAATTTAACAATTTATTTAGATTGCAATGACAGGCGGATGCTATTAAAAGCGAAATTTATGGGGTCCTTTTAGCGCTCTTCCAGACGGGGGCAAGTGGCAACATGAAAGATGCACAACTGAACTTAATGTTGCAGTCACAGCAGCTCGGGGGAAAGCAGTAAGCTTAACTAGAATTTTTAAGCTAATTCGACAGAAACTAATTGTACGCTCTCAAGTGAGTTTTCACTTTAAATTGATTAATAAGAATCAAAAGGGAACTAAGAATATGTGAAGTAGTTACAAACCCGTTAAAAGTTGTTTTAGAACCGCTAAAAAATTTTCTTAAACGAAATGCTGATCAAAAACATAAATACTGGTATGTTTTGTTGTTGTTTAATGTACTTTTTAGATAATTCTTTGATTCATCTTTAAAAGCAAACTTTAATAAAGAAAAATTGCTCTTATAAAATATAGACCGCAGAAGTCGCATAACCTTTTCTGATCCTTACTATTTAAGTATTTACATTTTAAACAAATTCAAATACAACCACATGGTCAATATCCAAAGGTTCACATTTCATGCAAGACAGGAAATGCCATTTGAAATCTTTAAGATATTGCTAACAGGTGCCGGCAAAGCCTAACCACTTGACCTTACAAAATCCCATGAATTAGATATTTGAACCTGCTGCGTGACATATTTCCGACTTAAGTAGACCACTTGACTATGGGCTACAAAAGAGGCTCTAAATAAAAACAGCAATTCGTTTTATTTTTGTCGTCAGGGAACCAGAAGGGAACTTAGGTTACGGAAACTGAACGACATTATGAACATACTGGGGATAAACTTTATTTATTGGCAGCATTTAACTAACCCCAAAAATGATAACCCAAAAGAGAGTTCGAAAAGGGTTAAACTATTTACTGGCAACGAACCCTTGAAGGGCAGCCGTGCATTAAACAAACTTCCTGGATAACACCAAACCCATGAATCTTGTCAGCCGACACCCCCCTTCCACGGTCAGGCAGACGGAATTAACCCCAGTCTGGTTTTCGATATACTTTTGTTGGCCTGAAATTGACTGATTACCCACAAAATTACAAACATTTATTGTACGTAATTTGAGACATTAATAAAAGTTTCGTTCCTATTCGCTCGCCTCGGGTTCTCTGCCTTGGTTGGCGTTAGTTTTCCCGGATGTAACCCCTTTTCATTCGAGCGCCTGACAGTTGGTTTCTAACATTTCAAAATTTGTAACATTTGTTTCCCTGAAATGACATTTGCTAATTAGCCCCGGGATTGTTCCGAATTTGTGGATGCTAATTAGTTTTTATTACCTCAGCAGGAGATCGGGTTGGGTCCCTGTGGGAATTCATTACAAATTCAAGAATTTTTATAATAAATTTTTTGTTAAATTCAATGTTTGCTGTTATGAAAAGGGAAATAAAGTACAGTTTATAATAAAGTGGTTATAGAATTATTAACTAATTCCGGGACCTAATTCGTAGGAGTTCTAACTTTTTCCAGACTTACCCGTACTTTAATTTGATTTAATTTTTACAATTAAGTACATTTTAAGGAGTTGCCAATTTTATTTATATTTTGCTTTAATTTTTAAATTATTATTTTCTTTAAACTGATTTGTTTTATAACACTCATTTTAGTACGGATTCTATTGGGTATGCAAATAATTGAATATCATAAATGGTAATGTCCTTAAAGGAACTATGAAAGTCTTGCAGAAGTAATCTACTTTATTAATGTTTTATTATATTTTATATAGACCCAATCTCAGGGACATCACCTAGAAATAGTAAATGAATATTGGGTTATCATTAATGGTACACTTCCCAAAGAAACTAAATTGTGTCAGAAATAAACGACTTACTTCGTATTTTAATAAAAAAACTTTAGTTCCTTTCAACTGTTTTGATTTAAAGGACCCATTTTTTATTGACTTTCAATTTATGGATATGAGAATACTTGAATATCACATATGATACGACTTTCCCCGATTTTTTCGACAATTGGCTCGAGTGTGTAATATATGACCGGACCGATTCCAAGTGTTGACGGAAGTTGTGAGAACCATTTATTTTTCTGGGGGCCCTCTTTGTTAGAAATTCGAGGAACTAATTGAGCGTGTCTCATGAGGCCTCGACACTTGAAACAAACGGAGACGAGCCAGAAGCAGCAGCACAAGACCCAACAGACTACCGAGAACTCAATTTACTTTTTCATTAAGGCGAGCTGGGGCTGGGGATGAAGATGAGACAGAGGATGAGGATGAGGATGAGGATGGGATGAGGTTGCGGCCGAGGCCGAGGACGGCTGCTCAGGATAGAGAACCCGAGGTGGAGGGCACTTGAGTGCAGCTCCAATTATGGGGAGAAACTGACGTCAGTTCGCGGCTCGACTCATAATGAAAACATTTAACCTGTCGTCGTCAGTGATTCAACATGAAAATCATTCCGCGGCAGGGGGACTCGCTTTTCCCTCTGTCTATCCGCTTTCAATTATTCGAGAGATGCCCAACGCCAGGGATCCTTTCGAGGAAGCCGAGGCAAGCTGGCAAGCTGGCGAGCTGGCGA